>CM042059.1:35825000-37025000 GCA_023525745.1 Arctium lappa
ATGTTCTAGACACATGACTGGATTCAAACACTTATTGACAAATTTACAAAAGACCTGGAGGAACAGTCAACTTTTGTAACAATGGCACAAGATCTGTAAGAGGCTATGAAGTTTTATCAAATGGCAATTTACTATACAAAAAGAACTTTTATGTATAAGGATTAGAGCATACTCTTTTTAGCATAAATCAACTTTGTGACAAAGGCTTTCATGTGAGATTTTTCATATCTAGATGTGCCATAGATGATAAAGATAGAATTAGAGTTATTAGAGCTAAGAGAACGGGTGATTTAAATGCTGTGAATTTTCCAACTCTAACTTCCTCAAGACCTATGTGTCTGATTTAAAAATATTCTAAAGAGGATAGATGGACATGGCACATAAGATTATCTTATGAAAACTTCACTAATATAAATAATCCTATGAGCAGAAATTTGGTCTGTTAAGTCTGATTTTATAGTAATCATTGTATTTATTCTATGTGGCTTAAACAGTGTCTAGTTAGTTTATCTGTGTTGTTTAGGCCCGGGGTATTTAAGTCCCTTGTGGCTTTGTTGTTTGTAAGACATTCATGCATATTCTAATCACATTGTTACTTTGCGCTTAAACTCTCTCTCTCTCTACTTTCTCTCTCTAAGGATTTAGTGATTCTTGGACTATCAATTGGTATCAGAGCCAATCTAAATCTGAGAGAATTGAGAGAATCTGTTTTTCGTATCTGAATTTGTGATTTAATCTGAAAATTTGATTGATTTTCTTGAATTTTTCAAGAAAATCTCGTTTTTGGATTTTTCATCATATTCAGACTTGTTTGTACTCAAATTTCTTTGTGAATTGGTTTGTTGGATCCGTTTTTGTTTGAAAAACTCTTTTGATTCACATTGATTTGCAAGAAATCCAATCTTTGATGTTCAATTTTAAGAATTTTCAAGATTCTGGAAAACTTGTTTTAAAGTACTGTTCAATTCTCAATTCATCGATTTTGTTGTTTTTAATCGATTTGTTTGCTTAAAAGTTGTTACAAATCTGTTTTCGATCATATCTGTGGAAGAAATCGTCTGTAATTTCTAATCTGTAATCGAATTTGTTGATTTTTCGTATTTTTCAGCGGTTTGCGCCAGATCCAGCATTTGCGCGAGTTCATAACATTTGCGCGAGTTCTTCGTGATTTGCGCAAGTTCATCAGGTTTCATCTAGAGCTTTGCGCCAGTTCATCCTTTGGTTGCAGAAAGCAAGTTCTCGCTACATTTTTTTCTCGCAACACTAAGTTTGCGTTTCAAGCTTCACGCAAAGTTAATTTGCGTCATCAGTACATCACGCAAATCCTTGTTTGCGCTTTCATCGACTCACGCAAATCATAGTTTGCGTTTCCAACTGCTCGCGAAAATCTCCTGCGTCATCTGTTCATCAAGCAAACTCAAGTTTACGCCATCTGTGCTTAGCGCAAATCATAGTTTGCGCCACATGCTACTCACGCGAATCTTCGTTTGCGCCATCAGGCTCTCACGCAAACTTTCAGTTTGCGTCCGTAACTGTTAGCGCAATTCTCAACTTTGCGCCAACTTCTCTGTTCCAGACTTAGCTTTTTCTGACTATATGGATTCTGCAAAGTTTGCCTTTCAAGCTCAGTTCTACAAAAACGATGTAATGATGTCATTGGGCACATAAACTCGTCCTCCAGTACTGATCAACGAAAACGAATTCACTCAATGGCAAGATCGGTTCCTGAACTTCATCGAGCGTCAAGCTAATGGAGATAACATGATGAAGTCTCTCACTGAAGGACCTTTCGTAAAGCCTAACAAAGAGACTCCCATAACAACTGAAGAGGCTTCGCGTATGAAAGCTGATCGAGAATTAAAAGATAACCTGATGCTAGCTTTACCAAACTCTGTCTACAACCGGGTTGATCATTGCAAGGATTATCCAAATCTGTTGTGGACACAATTGGAAAAGATTATGCTTGGTTCATCGGTCGCAACCCAACTCCGTCATATACGTTATATGAACAATTTTGAGGAGTTTAAAGCCAAAGAAACTGAGTCTCTAAAGAGTGTTTTCGACAGATTTTGCACAGTACTGAATGATCTGCGCAAGATAAGTGTGAACAAGACAGAGCTCGAGACAAACCTGAAATTCCTCAACGCTCTTCAGCCAGAATGGAACAAATCTTGTCACAGATTGCGAAACGATGTTTGGGTTTCTTCAATGCAAATCCAAGAGATGTACGAGATATTGATGACTGATGAGAGCATAGTGCTTGAGAAGAAAGCAAAACTGGACAAGAAGAACAAGAAAATAGTGGACCCGGTTGCTCTCCTCACGAACCAACTGGCAAATCAAGCATTGTATGATAATGCTTATGACGGGGCCACTGAAGATGATGGTGAGGAACTTCAAAAAGCCATGATCCTTCTTTCTCAACACTATCAGAAAAAGTTGCAACCTCGTTCGGGTTCCAACAGTCTTCGCTTCACTTCTGGGTCCAAGAATGTTCAAGTGCCCGAGGCTAAGAAACCGGCTGCATGCTACAACTGTGGAAAGCCCGGTCACATATCTAAGGAGTGTAGAGTGAAGAAGGTTCGGGACTCAGCTTATTATAGGAAGAAAATGGAACTGGCAGAAAAGAGAGAGAATGGAACTACTTTATTAGCTGAAGAAGAGTTTTGGCTAGATCACTCTGATGACGAAGCTAATACTATCGAGACTGCTCAAATGTGCTTCATCGGAGATGATCAAAGTGATGGTGATGACTCTGATGAAGATGAGGTAATTTCTGAGTTTGATTACACTTTCATTTCCTCACAAATGAACATTATTATAACTGCTTTATCTGATCTTCGCTCGAAGTTAATATCTGAAAAGAATTTAAATTTAGAAAAGTCAAATTTGATTGATAAATTACAATTTTCTTTGAAAGATGAAAAATTTATTTTGAATCATACAAAAGACATCTTTCAAAAGAAATTAGATGATTTAGAAAAATCAAATATGACTTATCTTGATTCTTTGACCGAAATGACCAAATTAAAAGATAAATTTTCAGATAAAATAAATGAGTTGGAAGAAAAATTATATCGAAGGAATCAGTCTGAGCAAACTATTTATTTGAACAAACCGCGGAGTTATGAGTCTATAAAAGAAAAATGGGGACTTGGTTTTGAAAATCCACATTGTTTAAACAATGCGATAGAAAAATCCCCTACTTTATATAAATACGATTATCTAACACTTGCTAAATATGATCCTTAATTTAAAATTGATTGAATGAATGAAAAGCAAGTGTTAGAAAACGAAAATGAGAAAAGGATGAATAATAAGAAAAAGAAAATTTCTTTTGTTTATACAAGCGAAAATGCCAAATATTTTCTTGACAAATCAAAGAAAGGCAGAAAAGTTTTAAATGACATATCTCCCATTACGTATTCAGTGTCTGATGATTATGTTGATATATATGCTACTAAATCTGATAAGGAAAATATCTCTCCGATCATTTATGATTCTAAGAGATATACTCCACCATTAGTATTAGAAGGCAAAATCGTTGATCTTGAAGATAAGATGGAAGATCAAAATATTCAAAAAGAAATTGAATCTAATGTTATTCTTTCTTTCATGGCGTCAAGTCTTGAGGAAAAATTAATTTCTCAAAAACAAGATTCATTTCCTATTTCTAGCTTTTCTTCTTCTTTTAAAGAAAACAAAAAGGAAGTTTCCAATTCTAAAATCTTTTCTCAAAATTTTTCTGACTCCAAGGCAAGTTTAAGTTTATTGTCTGATCAGTTTGGTTGTTTAGATGAAATTGTTTCTTCTGATTTAAATATTAAATCCAAAATTCTTGATGAATCTTTTACGCTCAATGATGATTATTATAAACCTAAGCGTAAAAGAAGAGGGTCAAAGAAGTCAAAGAAACAAGAGTCAGTCATTTATGATAATTCTAATTCTTGTAATTCAATTATTTCAGATAGGACTTTGAGCACACCTTCAAAGCAGATACGGAGAGTAAAGCGAACATCTGATGAACATGCTTCTGCTAAGGATAGATGTGTAGACAAACATTATAAAAGTGATTCATTTGCTACTTGTAATAAAATTTCAAAATACTCTATAAAGCAAATGATTCGAATTTCAAAACATGTCTCATATTCTTCCTCTGATTCTAGTTCAGATGATTATGCTTTATCTTCTTCTGATGGTTGTGCTTATTATTCTGATGATCTTTCTTGTGCTTTCAATGTTAAATCTAACAAATATTTCCCCACAAGAACTGCAACTAACTTTCATGGACCCAAATACAAGTGGGTTCCAAAATCGAAAATTGATCCTAAGTTGCAGGCATCAAATGTCAAGGGGGAGTAAGAGACATATGGCTTCTAAGTACATCAGCTTAGAACTCGTACTTCAATAGACTTCGACTTCTAAAAAAGTCAGTTTAGGACTCATTCTTCAAAGATTCTAGCTTCTGACTAATGAGAAACTCTGAGTACATCTACTTAATTCCGCTGCATTTATCTCTGATTATGATGTTGTTTCAGTTTTCTCTATTGTTTTAAAGAATCTGAGCAATTTTATTCTAACCCTGAATTTGTTCAACCCAAATTTTTTCAAATGAGTCACAAATTCTTTATACATTATGTGGAAGATGGTATTATTGAATTATATTTTGTTTTAACTGAATATAAATTTGCCGACTTTATTTCTTCAAAAGTTTTTATTTTCAAACTCGGCATGTTGAATTTAAAAGTTTAAACCTTCACAAATTTTATTCTATAAAGTAAAAGTTTTACAATTTTCTTTCTTTTGAATAAAATGTGTGTCTCGGATAAATTTTCAAGTTGATTTGTTTATATTGAAGTTTTTATATGTTCACCTTTCAAGTCTAACAAAAGTCGAAAAGTCAGCAACATGTTTGTAGCTTTTGATACTGGTTTATAGTTGTGTGATTCGGAATATTTATAGTCTCCAATGCTTAGAAAACCTAAACGTCAGAATTTTGGATCGTAATGAAAATATGGGCTAAGCACTTATTTGTAAAACCTTGTGATTGACATGATTATTAAATTCTTATAAATCAGAAATCTCTAAGTTTAAAAGTTTGTACCTGTGACCTTTCTGGTTTGGGAAAGTAAGTTCCGTGGGATGCTTGTCATCTGGTCCCCTAAGGTTAATTGATCTGGGAGTGATCGAACCCAAATCCTTCTATAGAATCAGATCGAAAGTCATGTTCTACTGGTATGAATGGGTTTAGGATGTGTCGATGTAGCCTTTCTGATCTGGGAAAGTAAGTTCCAAGGGGTGTTTGACACCTAGTCCCCTAAGGCCAACTGGTCTGGGAGCGGCTGACCCAAATCCTGCAATAGGGTCAGATAGAAAGTTACGTTTACGGCATGTTCTTTACTTACCAATCTTTTTGATTCAAAAGATGCCAAAGTGCACAAGATTAAAAAATGCCAAAGAGCACACTCATGTGAATATGCCAATGTGCACAATGCTAAAAGATGCCGATGAGCACACATCTCATGATACTTGGTGATATATTTAAGTTACGATAAACCTATAAATTTGTGAAAGTCTTAATTCTTGATGGCTTAGTGTGATTATTTGCAAAGTTCTCTATTATATTTTCAAAATTGCTTTTTTTAAGATAATCAAAGTTCGCATGTTTGCACACTGAATAGATTGCTGGAAGTTTTTGAAACTGAACATGTCTTAACTTGATATGCAATGAAACTTGTATCTGTATCCAACAACACATGTTTGACTTCAACTGATTGATAAATCTGTGATATTTTATGTGAGTCCAAGATCTCTAAATCTAGTGAGAGAAAGTAGAGAGAGAAAGCAATGTAGCGCAAAGTAATGTTGTATTGAATGAAGCATGAATGGTTACAAACAAACAAGACCAAAGGGACTTAAATACCCTTGGTCAGATACAACACAGTGTAAAGCTTCTAGACACAGTATTTGACTAAGCCTATAAATACAATGATTACTATAGAATCAGACCTAACAATCTCCCCCTTAGTAATCATTGGCGCTTTGGTCTTCAA
Organism: Arctium lappa; assembly: GCA_023525745.1. Lineage (NCBI taxonomy): Eukaryota > Viridiplantae > Streptophyta > Magnoliopsida > Asterales > Asteraceae > Arctium > Arctium lappa. The sequence goes on from CM042059.1 coordinate 35,831,054, forward strand.
AAATCATCTTCTAAATCAGCACGGACCATAAAAGCGACTTTATGAAGCAATATGACTTTTAAAAGAAAAATTCTTCTCAGCATCTTTCAGATTGATTTGTCTTTACTGCCTTTGACAAGTCTGGACTAGTAGCTTGTGCTCTAAACGACACACCTCTTTTGAAAGATCTTGAAAGAACTGTGGTGGTCGGAGCAGGAACAACAAAAGAATTAAAATGGCTGAGAGAATAGAATCTTTGAGCGAATCTTGATCAGCAGATAAACGTTTTGAGCTCTCTGTCTCTTTAACTTCTCCTTGACTTCTCCCCCTCATGACCTTGATGATCTGGATCAACTTGGTCATGTAAATGTTGAAGACAAGACAACTTAAGATCTACAAAATCAAAGAAACGGAGAAAAACAGGAGAGGTTTGCGTGACACGCAGGTGGCGCAAAGTGAGGTTTGCGCGAGCTGAAGGTGGCGCAAATCTGACTTATACTCAGAAAATTTACCTTTTTAAGCTCTTTGACTCCCCCTACACAAATGCACTAAATTTGACAATTCAAGTTAGCATTCATATAGAGAATCAGATACTCCCCCTCAAAAACAGATATGATCATTAAGAAAAAATTCTCCTTTTTTTTTACTCCCCCTTGAATAATGCTCAAACCCATTTGTAAAGACATATGAGAACACAATGAATGTAAACATCAATGTAGAAAGAAAAATATATTGAATATGTATTTTGAAACGACTAAATATATAAAAATTTAAACAGAAACAAATAAAATTCTACTTAGTAAAATATCACAATAAAATCCATCAGATGAAATCAAATGTATGTATTTGGATACAGAAACAAGTTTTATTGCATATCAAGTTAAGACATGTTCAGTTTCAAAAACTTTCATCAATCTATTCAGTGTGCTCGCATGTGAACTTCGATTAGCTTCAAGAAAATGCAATTCTAAAAATATAATAGAGAACTTTGCATGTAATCACACTAATCCATCAAAAATTCAGACTTTCACAAATTTATAGGTTTATTGCAACTCAGAAATATATAACCAAGTATCATGAGATGTGTGCTCATTGGCATCTTTTAGCATTGTGCACTATGGCATCTTTACATGAGTGTGCCATTTGGCATCTTTTAAGCGTGTGCACTTTTGGCATCTTTTTAATCAAAAAGTTTATTAAGTAAAGAACATGCCGTAAACGTAACTTTCTATCTAACCCTATTGCAGGATTTGGGTCAGCCACTCCCATACCAGTTGGCCTTAGGGGATTAGGTGTCAAGCACCCCTTGGAACTTACTTTCCTAGATCAGAAAGGCTACATCGCCATATTCTAAACCCATTCATACCAGTAGAACATGACTTTCGATCTGATTCTATAGAAGGATTTGGGTTCGATCACTCCCAGATCAAATGACCTTAGGGGACCAGATGACAAGCATCCCACCGAACTTACTTTCCCAAACCAGAAAGGTCACAGGTACAAACTTTTAAACTTAGAGAATTCTGATATATAAGAATTTAATAATCATCTAAAACACAAGGTTTTATGTCTAAGTGCTTAGCCCATATTTTCATTACGATCCAAAATTCCGACTTTTTAGGTTTTCTAAGCATTGTAAACTATAAATATTCCGAATCACACAACTTTAAAGCAATATCAAAAGCTACAAACATGTTGCTGACTTTTCAACTTTTAAAAGAGTTGAAATTTTAACATATAAAACTTCAATATAAACAAAGAAACTTGAAAATTTATCCTAGACACATTTTATTCTAAAGAAAAATTGTAAAACTTTTACTTTATAGAATAAAATTTGTAAAGGTTTAAACTTTTAAAACAACATGCCAAGATAAAAAAAATAGAAAAAAATTGATTGGCAAGTTTATATTCAGTTGAAACAAAATATAATTCAATAATATTATCTTTCACACAATGTAAAAAAAATTTGTGTCTCATTTGTAAAAATTGGGTTGAACAAATTCAGGAGTTGAATTGAAAAGCTCAGATTCTTTTAAAACATTTGAGAAAACTGGAACAACATCATTATCTGAGATGAATGCAGCGGAAATTAATATAGATGTACTCACAGTTTCTCATTAGTCAGAAGCTTAAAGCATTGAATAACGAGTCCTAGACTGATATGTCTAGAAGTCTTATTCTTTGAAGCACGGGTTCTAAGCTGATGTACTTAGAAGCCAAAATGTTGACTTTGAAGTTCGGGTTTTGAACTGTTGTGTTCAAAAACCATACTTTCTCTTACTCCCCCTTAACATGAGGTGCCTGCAACTTTGAATCAGATTGAGATTTTGGTACCCACTTGAATTTGGGCCCATGAAAGTTAGTCGCAGTTCTTATAGGGAAATATTTATAATATTTGACATTAGAAGCACGAGAAAGATCATCAGAATAATAAGCACAATCATCAGATGAATACAAAGCATAATCATCTGAACTAGAATCAGAAGAAGAATATGAGACATTTTTGGAAATTTGAAACATTTGCTTTATAGAATATTTTGAAACTTTATTACAATAAGCAAATGAATCACTTTTATAATATTTGTCTACATATCGAACTTCATCAGTCTGAGAATCAGTAGATGTCCGCTTTGCTTTCCAGATTTGCCTTGATCGAGCTCTCAAAGTCCTATCTGTATGAATTGAATCGGAAGAATTAGAACTGTCAGAAAGAACTTTATCTTGTTTCTTTGACTTCTTTGACCGTCTTCTTTTACGCTTAGGTTTATAATATTGATCATTTAGTGTAAAAGAATCATCAAGAATTTTAGACTTAATATCAGAATCAGAAAAAGCAATTTTACCTAAGTTACCTAACTGATTAACCAATAAGTCTTCACTTACCTCGGTGTCTGAATTATTTTGAGAAAAGATATTAAATTTAGAAACTTCCATGTTGTTTATATGACAATCAGAAGAAAGGCTAGAAATAGAATCTTGTTTTTGAGAAAATAATTTTTCTTCAAGACTAGACGTCATGAAAGAAAGAATAATATCGGATTCAATTTCTTTTAAAATATTTTGATCTTCCATCTTATCTTCAAGATCAATGATTTTGCCTTCTAATATTAAAGGAGAAGTATATTTCTTCGAATCATAAATGATTGGAGAAATATTTTCCTTATCAGAATCAGGGGCATAAGAAGAAACAAAATCATCACACACTGAAGATTTGACAAGAGATATATCATTTAAAGCTTTTCTGCCTTTCCTTGATTTATCAAGAAAATATTTTGCATTTTCATACGTATAAACAAAAGGAATTTCATTTTTCTTGTTATTCATCCTTTTCTCATTTTCGACTTCTAACACTTGCTTTTCACTAGTCCAATGAAATTTGAATTGAGGAGCATAATGTGTAAGTGTTAGATAATCGTATTCATATATAGTGGGAACTTCCGTTTTAGATTTATCTAAAAATTGAGGATTTTCAAAACCAAGTCCCCATCTTTCCTTTATAGATTTGTAACTCCTTGGTTTGTGCATAAATATGGTTTGATCAGTTTGATCCCTTCGGTATAACTTTTCTTCTAACTCTGTTATTTTATCTGAAAATTTATCCCTTAAATTGGTCATGTCAGTCAAAGACTCAAGATAAGTCTTATTTGAATTTTCCAAATCATCCAATTTCTTTTGAAAGATGTCTTTTGTATTTTCCAAAATAGATTTTTCATCTTTCAAAGAAATTTTCAGTTTGTCAATCAAATCTGACTTTTCAGAATTTAAGTTCTTTTTAGATAATAACTTTAAGCGAAGATAAGATAAAGCAGAAATAATAGTATTCATATGTGAGGCAATAAAGTTGTAATCAAAATCAGAATATACCTCATCTTCATCAGTTTCAGAATTATCTGATTGATCATCTCCAACCAAGCACATCTGAGCGATCTCGACATTTGCAGCTTCATCGTCAGAGTGGTCCAGCCAGAATTCTTCTTCGGCAAGAAGAGCAGTTCCGTTCTCTCTCTTTTCTGCCAGTTCCAGTTTCTTTCGATAATAAGCTGAGTCCCTAACCTTCTTCACTAGACATTCCTTTGAGAAGTGGCCCAACTTTCCACAGTTATAGCAGGCAACAATCTTTGGCTCGGGCACTTTGACTTTAGGACCTGAAGTGAAATGAGAAGTGTTGGGATCCGATCTTGGTTGGAACTTTTTCTAGTAATGCTGAGAGAGAAGGATCATTGCTTTCTGCAGTGCCTCACCATCATCATCAGTTGACCCATTGTAAGTGTTTTCAGACAACGCTTGTTTAGCCAGTTGGCTTGTGAGGAGTGCAACCGGGTCTACTGATTTCTTCTTTTTCTCTAGTTTGGCCTTCTTCTCATTTACAATGCATTCATCAGTCAGTAAGATCTCAAACATCTCTTGGATCTGCATTGTGGATATTCTGACATCATTCCTCAGTCTGTGGCAAGATTTGTGTTATCCCAGTTTAATCTAGTTGATTAACAATCACAGAAAACAATATAGATCAAGAGATATAAGATCAGAATAACATACCAATCCCTTGAATAAACAGTTAAACCTTGTGTGTTCTTGATACCCTTGAATACAGAGAAAACAACTACCTCTCTCTAAACAATAATTATGATAATGATAATAATGAGAGGATTAACCCTAAAACCTAAATAACTAAAACTTTAAATACTTAGGCTTTTAAGGCCTAATGGGCTTGGGCCCAATAGCTAATAACTATCAATCTATTACAATTTAAACCCTAAACTTTAACTATCAAGTAAATACAGTTTAGACCCTTTAATCTTGAATACAATTATTTGATCCAACAATCTCCCCCTTTGGATTCAAGATTAATTTTTTTTTGACAATAATCTTCAGGTCTTCACTTTTCTTCAGATATGACGTTGATAGCTTCAAAACTTGATATCTTTAAATAATCTTCAAATCTTTGAAATCTTTGAAAATCTTCAGCAATCTTCAGATTATATTCTCCCCCTTTTTGATGAGTGGTGAGAAGCATCATCATCAAAACTTGTCAAAACAATCTCCCCTTTTGAATATGGTCATCAATTTAGCACTGTCTTCACGTAACGAGCCCTGTGTGAAATAAGAGCAGTTTCTCCAGATGGAGAAAGTGATTATTTCAATCTTTTCAGATTCAAATAAAAAGTAGAAAGTAGTAACCATTCGAATATTTTCAAATTCAAACAATTAATAGGTGTAACCCTGAATCAACAAATGACTCAGGTAGAATGCCTGTCAGTAACACAAAGTCACTGAGTAACACAAAGTTACTATATAAGGAGTTGGTTTTGATGTTGGCTTCCTAGGACTTCCATTCAATCATCGAATAACACATGGTTATCTATAAACGTTCTGACAGAAAACAAATTTCTGTGTGCTCGTGCATGTGTATGAAAGAATTAAGCACAAATGATTGCTTTTCAATATAGGCTCAAAGTATGTAAACTTGTTGAGACAACAACAAATTATACAAAGACTCAATGTGAATGAGAAAGGGTTCGAAGGTGGCGCAACTTTCCTTCTTTTTCAATATTAGTATCTTCCAAATGAAGAACCAATAGCGTATGTGCTGCTTCCCCAGAAAATGTGAAACATTCTCTTTTTGAGAAAAGAATGAGTAGCTGGTGGGGTTGTATGCAAGAGATGGCATGGGCTAAGTGCCTTTTCAATGATGGTCACCAAAGAATGTGAACCAATCAGATTATGTGGCTGCCCGGCTCAGAAAGAAGTTTGGTGCAGAGTCTAATATTCTTTTACTCTGTTCACTCACCCTCTTTCTTTTAATGCTCACTTCTAACCAATCTCTCTTTTCCATTTTACCTCTTCACACACCATCACTCAATTATTTTGACCCCTCTCCCCTCAATCACTCAGGGAATACTTTCTGGGTAGGAAACACTGGTTATCGTGAATCCATGGAAGTTCTGTTAAGTTCTCACACTGAATCCCATGTATTTTCCTAAAAGAACGTGCTGTTCAACAGTCTTTTGTACATGTAAGCACAGAGTTACATGAAGAATAAGAAATTTCGGAGAAGTCAAAACAGTTGTGTTTGACGATGCAATTCTCCCTCTCAAACTAAAAAAAGGTTGTTATTTAAGATCAAAAATCATTTAAAATCACACTTCACAATTCATGAAAATCTTTGAAGAATATGAAGTGGTTTGAACATTTAAGAAACCATTTTTCACAAGTGAAAGTTGTTCATCTTTCAACAAGTGATAGAGTGTAAGGATTAGGAATATATATCTGTAAATCAGAATCCTTAACTCCCCCTGAAATGAATATTTTCAAAGAAGTATCCTTGACAAAACTCAGATATCCTCCCCCTTGATACCTGTAAAAAGTCAGTAAAAAAAATATATCAGTAGAAATATTAAGCATTTAATCTCCCCCTTAATATGTGCATAATCCTTAGTCATGAAACAGAGTTCTGAATTACTAGGATTAAAGTAAATTCAGAAGTCAAACTCTTTGACATTGAAGTCCGAGTCCTAGACTGTATTGTCTAGAAGTTATGTTTTGACAATGAGGCAAGAGTCCTGATCTGTAGTAATCAGAAGTCATCTTTTCTTTGAGGTACGGGTTCTAAGCTGATTTACTTAGAAGCCTTTGTTCTTTCTCCCCTTAAACCTTGGGTGCCTGCAACACAGATTTAGCTTTTGGTACCCACTGGTATTTGGGTCCTAATGGGTTAGTTGCAGTTCTAGTGGGAGATATGAAGTAAGAACCATACCAGTTATTCACATAATCTTTTCTTACAAAATCATTTGAGCCACAGTAGGAACAACTAATTTTCTTTTGTGCTAACCTGATCAATTGATTGATTGTGTAAACCAGATCAGGTTTGCCAAAAGTTTTACCTTTTGATGCATTGTTCCATTTTGCATTTGATGTATGCACAAATGATTTTTCTTTCTTCTTTTCCTCCGATGATCCTTTAACTCTCCAGATCCAGTTTCCTCTTTCTTTCTCATCATCCCTTCTCCAGAAGCTTTTCTTTTGAGACTTGTTCTTCTTCAAATTACCTGAACCATCAACATTTTTATCAAAGAAAAGGTTAGAAGGACGAATCTAATCAGTAGATTTAGAAGTAAGACTATCATCTGAATCATAGAAAGGATTATAGAAAACATTTGAAAAATGTGAACTTGAAGCTGTTTTTAATGAACTGTTTGAATCAGCTAGATCATCTCTTGGTGATTGAGCTATTGACTCTAGCGTCTTGTGCTCAGTCAGCTTCACCTTGAACACGATCTCTTCAAGTTCCTTTATCTTTGAAGACAAACTGTTTCTTTCCTTTTCAATCAGATCAAACTTCTCTTGCAGCTTAGATTTTGCATTCTTCTCCTTCATGATGTTTGTTGACAATTCAGACAACTTTCCTGTCAGCTTAGCTATCTCAGTCTCTAGATCTTTCTTTTCTTGAGAAAAGTCTATATTTGTATCCTTCAGCTCAGCTTTCTTCTTCTCATTCTCAGCCTTTTCTCTCTCTAGAATGATAACCTTCTCAAAGTCTGAAACTTGTTGAGAAAGTTTAACACATCTAAGCTCTAATGATTTATTTTCTTCAAAGGCTTTTCTGGAGAAGTCAGAGAATTTCTTGGCAAATTCTTTTCTTTCTTTCTCAATCTTCAACATCTCATCTTGAGCTATTGTATTGTCTGTGTCTTGGGTTGCGTTTTCTTTCAGCTTTTCAATCTTAACCTCAAGACTGAGAACTTTATCTTTAAACTTATCTCTGTCCGCACAAAGTTGAGAATTTATCTGTCTTAGTCCTTTACTAGTATCATTTGCAGCACTTGTATTCCTTCTAAGCTCCTCAAGCTCTCTTTGCATTGCATCCTTCTTTGACCATGTAGAGTTGGACTCAGATCTTTTCAACTTTGCTTGAAGATCCAAGATCTCTTTTTCTTTAGACTCAAATATTCCTGCAAAGTCAATTTTAGAATCAGGATCTTTTGAATTTTCTTTTAAAACATTGATCTGAGTAAGAAGAGATGACTTATGAATCTGTAAAGCCTTGTTCTCAGCTTTAAGAGATGATATCTCGGATTTGAACATTTTTTCCTCTATGTCATACTCATCAACCATGCGAGAAGATATTGATAATTGTCCAGCAAGTTGTTTAGCCTTTGCTTTTACTTCAGAAAGAGTCATGTTGTTAAAATCAAGGTTGTAACCTTCAGACATCTTTAGCTGTATGGTTAGTAATCAAACTAATTTGTACCAAGACAACCAACTAGATGAGATCGTTAGAATCAAGAATTAGATAAAACTACACTAAAAATTTTTCAAAAAAATAAATTTCCAAAAATAATTAAATGCAGAATTCTCAAACAGTAGATAAAATCAAACAGAGTAATGAGAAAATTTTGATCACGAACAGAACTTTCTCCCCCTTCGCAGACTTAGCACGGGGGTCCCGCTACCCGGTTAGCGGGTGGGGTCAAGGGGCAACGCCCTTGCGGGGGGGGGGGGGCAGCGCCCCTAGAGAAAAAATTTACGCAAAAGAAATGGCGGTTTGCGTGAGAGGCAGGTCACACAAAGTTGAGCTTTGCGCGAGTAACTGTTGGCGCAAAGTGAGAGGTTCTCGCTAGTAACGGGTGGCGCAAAGCAGGGGTTCTCGCGAGCAGTGTGTCACGCAAATTAAGGTTTGCGTGAGCCTTGGGTCGCGCAAAGTGGGGTTTGCACGAGACGACACTGGCGCAAAGTGACTGTCGACCGGTAACTTGCTTGGACCGGTAACTTGTTCGACCGGTATGTTGTTCGACCGGTAACACGTTCGACCGGTAAGATGCACGACCGGGAAACTTCTTCGACCGGTATAGGTGTTGGATCGGTATGAGCTATGGATCGGTAGTGAGTTCGACCGATAGGTTGTATGGACCGAAATAGGGTATGACCGATAATGTGTACTGGACCGGTATAGGGTATGACCGGTAAAAACTTCGACCGGTGAGGTGCTATGACCGGTAAAGGTATGGACCGATATTAAGTGGTCGACCGGAAAAAGTGTGGACCGATAGGTTCCTTTTGACCGATAAGATGCGGTCGACCGGGACGTTCTTAGTTCCAGCCCAGAACGATGAACAACCCAGAAAAATCAACCAAACCACAGAAATTGAAAGCAAAAACTTATATCTTTGTGCTTAGATATATATATCGATCACAATTCAAGCAGAAGCAAAGATCAATTTCAACTTTCATGCAACGATTTGAAGAACACAGTGTCGACAGTTCATGACCCCAGAAAACCAAAAATTCAATAAATTCAATCACTTGATGCTTTATAATACAATTAACCAATCAGATAACTTTCAATAGTATAAAACTCATCTAATCATATCAATTTCAAGCATCAAAAACATGTTAATTCATGAAATTGATTTTCACTTGATGAACAGTAACTCGATGAATAGTAATCGATGAATAGTAAAATCGCAAAACACAGATTTAATCCTAAAAACTTGATTCTTTTGGCTCTGATACCACTTGTTATCCCAGTTTAATCTAGTTGATTAACAATCACAGAACACAATGTAGATCAAGAGATATAATCTAGTTGAATAAACAGTTAAACCTTGTGTGTTCTTGATACCCTTGAATACAGAGAAAACAACTACCTCTCTCTAAACAATAATTATGATGATGAAAATAATGAGAGGATTAACCCTAAAACCTAAATAACTAAAACTTTAAATACTTAGGCTTTTAAGGCCTAATGGGCTTGGGCCCAATAGCTAATAACTATCAATCTATTACAATTTAAATCCTAAACTTTAACTATCAAGTAAATACAGTTTAGACCCTTTAATCTTGAATACAATTATTTGATACAACAATTTGCTCCACTCTGATTGAAGTGCATTGAGGAATTTTAGATTTGTTTCAATCTCAGTCTTTTCAACTTTAATCTTTCTCAGATCATTGATAATGGCACAAAATCTGTCATACACCATTTTCAGTGGCTCCCCATCCTTGGCTTTGAATTCTTCAAAGTTATTCATGTAGCGCGTATGCCTGAGTTGAGTTGCGACCGAAGAACCAAGCATAATCTTCTCAAGCTGTTGCCACATCAGATTAGGATGAGTTTTGAAATAATCAATCCTGTTATATATAGAGTTTGGCAATGCTAGCATCAGATTTTCTTTAATATCACGATCATCTTGATATGCCGACAACTCATCATGTGTGTATTCTTTAGTAGGCTTATATAATCTAGAAGTCAAATTAACGGTCCTTCAGATAGAATGATCATCATGTCATTTCCATTCTTTTGACGTTCAATGAAGTTCAGGAACCGATATTTCCACTGTGTAAATTCATTTTTATCAATCAGCACTGGTGGACGATTTTCAGTACCCAAAGACATCATAAGATCACTTTTGTAGAACTGAGCTTGATAAGCAAATTTGTCAGAATCCATGTTTCAGAGAATCCAGAAAAATTCTAAGTCTGAGACTAGCGCAAAGTTGATGTTTGCGTGAGAGGCAGAAGACTTAAACAAGACTTTGCGTGATAAGGGAGAGACGCAAAGTAGCTTTGCGTTATGCGAAGGAGACGCAAACTGAAGTTCTCGCGAGTAGCTAGAAACGCAAACCAACTTTGCGTGAGAAGAGCAAAACGCAAACTAGGTTTGCGCGAGCCAAAAGAGATGCAAACTTCGCTTTGCGTTAACTGATAGTAGCGCAAAGTAGACTTTGCGTGTGATGTTGAAAACGTAAACTAATCTTTTCTTGATGCACTGGAGACGCAAAGTTAGCTTTGCGTGATGAACACAAAGCGAAAATATGAAATACACTGGTGCAAAGATTAGAATAACAAGAACTAGCACAAACTAAGATGAACTCGCGTAAACATATATGAACTCGCGCAAAATACAGATCTAGCGCAAACCGATGTCGGAATGCAAAAATCTTACAAAAAACGATTACAAAACTGAATTTGATGTGAATTCCTTACCCAGACAAGTTCGAAAAAAATATTATAACACTTTTCAAACAAAAATATTGTAAACCACTTGACAATCGATCAATGTAACACAACAAACAAGTCTGGATCAGTTTACACTAAGTTTCTGGCGAATCAGAAACTTTCCGGCCACCGGTCGTTTTTTCGGCGAGGTTGTTATAATCAGCTCAAAAACTTGAATTTATTGTTACAAATTGTGTAATTATCTTGCAAATATGATCGATATTAACACATAACCAATCTGGACGAGTATTTGACAAAATCATAGCATAATCCCGTTTTTCCAGCCATGAACAGTGCATAATCCGGCGAGTAGGTTTTTTCGGCGAGGCTTTATCAACAGACCATAGATCTCGAGTTTTATGATTAAAATCGATCAAATAACTCACAAACAATCGAGATAAACATTAAGGATTCATTTGTGATGAAGATATGACAATATCATAGCACAATCTCGAAATCTCTAGCGATGAACAGTAACTTTTCCAGCTACCTCGTTTTTCCGGCGAGGTGTGTACACACATCATAATTTCTCAAAATTTATGCTCAAAATACGTCAAACAATCGAGGTAAATGTGAAGAATAGATCTGTAACATAGATATGATAGTATCATGGCTCATACCTCAAACTCCGGCGAGATTCCGGTCAGATCTATATTTTCCGGAGAACAAACATTCGAACCTCATATCTAGCTCGTTTTTCATCCTTTTTTGATTTTGTAGATCGGGCTAAAAAACACGAAATGTCGAGATCCGATAATCGTTTCGATAAGATTTTATCGTTTGGCTCTGATACCAATTGTGAGTCCAAGATCTCTAAATCTAGTGAGAGAAAGTGGAGAGAGAAAGCAATGTAGCGCAAAGTAATGTTGTATTGAATGAAGCATGAATGGTTACAAACAAACAAGACCAAAGGGACTTAAATACCCTTGGTCAGATACAACACAGTGTAAAGCTTCTAGACACAGTATTTGACCAAGCCTATAAATACAATGATTACTATAAAATCAGACCTAACATTTTAGTCAGTAGAATTCAATTTGTTTAGTGTTTAAAATTTTATATGTTTAGTTGTTTCAAAATACATATTCAGTATATTTTTCTTTCTACTATGATATTTCAATTTTTGTGTTCTCATATATATTTTTAAATGGGTCTGTGCATTTTTCAAGGGGGTGTGAATAAGGAGAATTTTTCTGAAAAGATAATATATGTTTTTGAGGGGGAGTATCTGATTCTCTATATGAATGCTAACTTGAATTGTCATACTTAGTGCATTTGTGTAGGGGGGGTCAAAGAGCTTAAACAGGTGAAATTTTTAAGATTTCAAGTCATATTTGCGCCAACAGTTGGTAGAACAAAACTTAGATTTACGCCAACAACTTCTAGCGCAAACCAAGCTTTGCGCATCCTTCAGCTCGTGCAAAACTAACTTTGCGCTTCCTTCTTAGGTTTGCGCCACCAATGTGTAGCGCAAACCTCTCCTATTTCTCCTATACTTTGATTTTGCAGATCTGAAGTTATCTCGTCTCCAACATTTGCATGACCAAGTTGATCCAGATCATCAAGGTCATGAGGGGGAGAAGTTAAGGAGAAGTTAAAGAGACAAAGAGTTCAAACGTTTATCTGTTGATCAAGATTCGCTCAAGATTCTATATTCTTTCAGCTACCAATACTTTTGTTGTTTCTGCTCCGACCACCACAGTTCATTCAAGATCATTTAAAAGAGGTGTGTCGTTTAGAGCACAAGCTGATAAACCGATTTTTCTTTTAAGCTTATCACAAACAGGTCCAGACTTGTTAAGGCAACAAAGGATTCTTAAAATTGAAAGATGCTGAGAAGAAATTTTTTTTTAGTCAAAGAAGCTTCTTCGATAAGTCGCTTAGAGGGTCCGAGCTGATTTAGAAGATGGATATTGAAGACCACAGCGCCAATGATTACTAAGGGGGAGATTGTTAAGTCTGATTTTATAGTAATCATTGTATTTATTATGTGTGGCCTAAACAATGTCTAGTTAGTTTATCTGTGTTGTTTAGGCCCGGGGTATTTAAGTCCCTTGTGGCTTTGTTGTTTGTAAGACATTCATGCATAATCACATTGTTACTTTGCGCTTAAACTCTCTCTCTCTCTAAAGATTTAGTGATTCTTGGACTATCATGGTCAAAGGCCTTCCAGAGTTAAGGTTTAAGAAGGATTCTTTGTGTCTAGCATGTGAGATGCACAAGATGACAAGAAGCTCCCATAAAGCACAGATGGAATCCTCCTACAAATATCCTCTTGAAATGATTCATATGAACTTATGTGGGCCCATGAGAATTCAGTCTATTAATGAAAAGAAATATATTTTGGTAATGATGGATGAGTATTCGAGATACACATGGTTGGAATTTCTTAGAGAAAAGTATGAAGCCTCAGAGTTAATCATTGTATTGATCAAGAAGATACAAGTTCTTTTACAACTTCCAGTTCAAAAGATTTGGAATGATATGTAACAGCTGGATTTTCGGTATGTTTATTTCGAGCTCCAAATTTATATTTCGACCCTAGAATAACCTTTGGTATGTATTTGAGTTGGTTAATGTTTTGGGTGATAAATAAGTTAATTAACTTTTATGGTGAACTTTCATGCCCGGGGAGTTTGGGCAGAAAATTGGAGCTGGAGGGGTGTCCTTTAAATACGAATTTCCTTCCATTGTTACCTCATTTCTCATCTACTAACTCATTTTCTCTCTCAATAAAACTTGGTCCAAGCATCTCCATTTCACCCAATCGATCTCTTCAAGAGTTTTTGTGAGATCAAGAGCTAAGGATTATGATTAAAGCTTCTCACCATCTTCATCTTCTCCATTAGTTCTCATACCTACCTCCTAGATTCTTCATTTGAACTAGATTAGAAGATGTAAAAGTGTTTTTATTTCTCATCTCCAAGCATTTAAGAGCTCTCAAACATCAAGATTCCAAGTCTATCCAAGATTCAAAGTTCATCTTCCCCAATCACCATTTCCACCACTATTGACCTAGTTTTAGGGCTTCTTCCTAAGAACAAATTGTAAGTCCATCTTAACCTTATAAACCTTTATTCTTGTTAATAACTTTCATTTTAACCTCCTAGAGCATTTATTCTGAGGTATCATCCATGTTTTGAAGTTTTGACCAATTTTGGGTATTTTAGATGATTAGAGGATTTGACTAAGGTTTGTTATGAATCTGAGTTTGGGGTTACTTTTGGTACATATCTAGTATTTGGTTGTGACCCAAATAATGTTTCAAGAGGTGGGTGTTGATGGATCTAAATCCTTCACCATTTTGGAAGCTAGGGATAAATTTGGAACCTAGGTTTAACCTAACCTAGCAAGGTGAGTTCAAGTTGCTTTGTGAAAAATATGTACTGCCAAAAATGTCTATTTTGATGTGTTGAAATGTTTTCCTTGATGCTTAACAAATGTGGTCATTATTTGGTAAGGTTTACATTTTTTATATAATGAGTTTATAAATATCCGAAAATGCCCGTATTTGGGATTTTTAGACATTTTGATAACTAAATCATAAGTGTGAATTCTTTTGATGATTTATCTTATAAATGGAGAATTTTGGTGTTAATGCAATCTTTGTGTATTCGGCTTGAAAAGTTCATATTGCTATATCATGGGACATTTTGGAAATACAAATGATATGATTTCAACTAGAAAATGGTTTGTCCCAACCAATGATGGCATGTATTTAAAGCATGTATTTGTATAGACGCCGATTAAATACGTTTATTGTTTTGACGACTTTTATTTATTAGCCAATTGAGTTGTTGAGTTTTTGGCTCGATTATGACTTAAAAGAGTCTTGGGGACATTAGTCCGATTTAAATTGCTCTATATTGAGATTTTGGATTTATATGCATTTATGGCATATTTCTTTGTAAATTACATGTTTTGAGTGCGCTGGACATTCATTTGGAGTCATGTAATTTAGATTGTAATGCATTGGATCTATAGGCATGTGAGCCAGTCTTGTGTTGATGGTCGTGTAGGTATTGCGGGGTTAGACTCTGGGACCCTTGTTTTAATGACCTTAAACTTTTCAAGTACACACTAGGAGGGTTGAGTTCGGAGTGTTGTCTTGGTGACATACCAGGAGTCCACCGCTTGTGTAATACCCCAAAAATGGAGGTAACAAAAACTTTCCAAAATGGAGAAGTGGTATTTAAAAATGTCAAAGCATCGAGCCTCCAAAAAATGGAGAATGAATAATCACCTGTATTAATTCAAAGTAATTGGAAATAATTACCTAATAATCTAATTTCTCATGAAACAAGATTACAGTTCGGGTGTCATCCAACACTCTCAAAAATAAAGATCTCTATAGTTGGGTGTCCTAAAAGGCTTTATCCCCAAGCTTTATCTACTTCCGGTTAAACCTTCTTACTACCAACACCACTGGAACCTGAGATACACATCAACACCGAACAAGTGTTAGGCCAAAAATCCTTGTGAGTTTGAACAAGTGACAACAATCAGTTTAGATAATACATGCATATCCATTATTATGGAACATTCTCATATGTGGAGTCAATGGGGGAGACCCATAGCACCAATCAAGTTCCACCCAAAGAGTCGATATACCTTGGTGTCAAGCTTCCATGAGCGACACCCAAAAGGCCCAGCACATCCGAGGACTACAACCATGGCATTACCCCGCATGGCGGAGATCTAGGCACACACCAATATGGTGGCACCCAAAACTATATCCTTCTAGTGTATACTGACTTGGTTCACCCAACAATATCATTATTGATTCACAAGGCACGTTAGCCCACATGTGATGTATACAATACAAATCATAGATAAACATTGTGATTTAAATATCACTTTCATCATAAGAGACTTATAGAATACCCATACATATTCCCAATCAACACATTATACATAATGTCACATAAGGTGCATTTGAAATGATAACAAGATGATTCATACGCTTATTTACACCATAACATTTCCCAAGATTAACCATGGTCACTTATATGACATATAGGGATATTTACACTAACTAGGTCAAACTCAAAATATAACTTATTCCTTCAAAATGGCTAATAATAGAACATCATTGTGAATAGGGCACCCAAATGGTCCCTTACCACTCCTAGGTCATTTCTCATCCAAAATGACCCATAAACCCTAACATATGGGCATTTAAGCAACACAACAAATATGGAAGATTTTATAAGAAAGTGTGGTAATATGAATAAAGAACACATATTGGTATGTATCTAGTTTTACAAAGGTTTTGTAAACGCACAACTTAGGTTTTTATGAAGAAAACCTAAAAACTTTGCAAGAACCCCTAGAAGGTAGTAGGGATGGCAAAAATAACCGAAACCGATGGTGAAAACCGAAAACCGAAATTTTCGGGTCGCGTTCGGGGACTTCTTATCGGGGACGGGGGGGGGGGGGATCGGGGATATATTCGGGGATTTTATCGGGGACGGGGGCGGTGATCACCGGCCCGACCCGGCCCGATATGTGTATATATATAAATATTAATGTATTTATATATATATGTTAAATTATATATATATATATATATAATATCATTAAAAGAAAATTACTAACATTATATTAAAATTTAAAATATTTTAATCCATTTTATCTCAACTCCCCAAACAAGCCTCCCGAAAAAGTTTATTTTATTTGTTTAATCGTGAAACTGTAATGTTAGTTGGATGATATAAGAATTTTATTTACTTTTATATCGTAATTTAAGACATTTTTGAGGCATTTAGACTTATGTTCATAAAAATTGTAATTTATTTTTAGTTGTGACAATTAACATTTTGTAAAAAAAAATCCGGGCCGGTTTCGGGTTCGGGTATAACCAACAGTGAACGGGGAAACCCAATGGGGAAATACGATTTTTAACCTTAACGGCTTCCCCAACGGGGATCGGGGAAACCGCGGGGACCCAATGGGGATCCCCGATAAGATCCCCGACGGGGATTGGGGCGGTTTCGGGGACGGTTTTGGTTATCGGTTTCGGGGACGGGGATACCAATAACCGGCCCGAACCCGGCCCGTTGCCATTCCTAGAAGGTAGAGGTGAAGTGGAAGCCTTAAACTTGGTTGGTTTCTTCTCACAAGATGACTCAAGGTTACCTTCAATGCACCATAAATGATCCCAACTAAACCCTAGCTTGCATTTATGATGAAGAAATGATGGGAGATGAGGAATAGCTCCTAAGGTCCAGAAAATCGCTCCTTAAAACAGATTCTGTAATAAATGAAGAGAACATAGGCTGAAAAGAGTTTTAAACCCATCTGACCATGCGGGCGATTGTGCCACTGGAACTCTCGTCGGCACTTTCGTCGAAAGTGTACCGAGAGTGGGGGAGGTCCGACGACCATGACATGCGGGAATACCTTATGGCATAATCGTTGTCACTATCGCAGACTTTATACTGAGGCCCCTCAAACCCCGGCGATTGTGACACGCGATTGTGCCCCTGGGTACTCTCGCTGTCACTATCGCACTCTTCGTATCGAAGCCCAAAAATTTGAACAATGATCAGGTAAGGTTGGATGCATGGCGTAGGGGTTCGAGATAAGGCCTATAGGTTCTATAAACAAACAATAACATGCAATACATAACGATAAATCAAGAGTTTAAGAAGATTAATCTTACTTTCAAATATTACGGGCGTTACAGCTTGAGGAGTTACCTTTGAGGTAGACACTAAGTGGGTTGAGCCATGAGGTGGAATTCATAAGAATATACACTAAGGTTAACCGACTCTTGAGGTGAAATTTGTTAAGGAGTCGTAGGGACATTTGGACTTTAAATTGTGAAGTGTTAAAGCATCTCCAACAACCTCTCCAAAATAGAGAAGTAAAAAGTCAAGATCTCCAAAACAAATCACCTTCATCTCCAACAGGTTCTCTGTTTTAGAGATTACACAATTAATTATATTATTAAAATATTCATTACAACTCATAAAATATTTTTTCTTTCTCATAAACATTTAACTTAAAGCAATTTTATTGGTAGAAGGAATAAGAAACTATTTATCTCTCATGAGTAATCATTTTTGGAGGTATCTCCAGATTTGGAGATTTTCATCCTCTCTCTCATACTTTCTCCATTTTGGAAAAGGTTTTAGAGAATCTGTTGGAGAAAAAAATCCCCAAAATTCTCATTTTGGAGAAGCTGTTGGAGATGCTTTTATGTGGTTAACATTATACGAATGACACAGTTATGTGTTTTCGTCACTCTCAACGGATATGGGTCTCCCCAGTTGTTATTACACATTATTTTCGGATAGTATATTATCCATGTTTTAATATTACTTGGGTTTTGGCAAGTAAACGTAATTTATGACTTTGATATATTGGATCCCCTCCATATATTAAGGTTTTGGATAAAAGGGTCATTTTCATGTTTTCAATATTTGGATTTTAATCCTATTCGTAACTCGTGTGAGTATTAGGTTTGGTTCCATAATTGTGGGGTATTTCTATTCAAGTGTTTTATCACGAAAATGGGTTTTTGTTCAAAGATGTGATGAAGAGTGTTCAGAGTATGCTCACCGAAACTCTTCTAAGTATTGAAGTCTGCAATGTGTGATCAGATATCTGAAGAAGAACAATCAGAGTTTAGCCAAGACTTATCAGATTCAGATGGAAAGTCTGAACACCTTGTTCAGACTTTGGTACTTAATCATATTCTCTCAGAAAGCTTCAATCACCTTTTATTGAAGACATAAAGACCCTAGAATACTAGAACACGTATCTTATTTGTATTTGTCCCAGATGTAAATGTACTGTAACTTTACCATTGCTTTCCTTGTATAAATACAGTTGGTTAACTTGTGGTAGTTAACTTTCCACTTTCATACGCTCTTCAATTTGTAATATTTCTCTCTCTAGAAGCTTGTTAATTCTCTCAAAGATCAATGCAAGTCATATGGTATTTGGTGATCAATTCTTTTGTTCTTGATATATATTGTTCTTTATTGATGTTATATTCTTGATTACTAGATTGAACTGGGACTCAAACCCTACCATGCACGACGACACTCAGTCGAGTTCTACTCAGTTTTGGCGACCACCACCAAGATCATGAATCATCTTCCTAGTCGGTTCATGTGTGTCCCACAATAACAAGTTCTATTTAAGAATTATCAATCACAATCAAGATTATCAAATCAAGATGTCATATGATTCAATCCAATTACACAGTTACAAATTTGTATGAACATGATGCTTACTCTCTCACACTTTCTCTCTCTAGAACAATGTAACGATTAATGTATATGTCTATGTGATAAAATGGAACTCTCTACTTACAAAAACAAAGTTACACTAACAAACTAAACAATTAACTAGTTGACTTTGACTTCTTACATTAATCTCCTTTGACTTTGACTTTGCATCCTTTGATGATCTTGGATACAACTTTTATGCTCTAACAATCTCCCCCTTTGGATTCAAGATCATCTTTACAAAGATATGCAATACAATCTCTCCCTTGTAAATTTCTTCCAACAAGAATCATCTTTAGAAAGATAAGCATTTGTCTCTTCTCTTGATTCAAATCAAAGAACAATCTCCCCTTTTTATATGAATAAAAACAATCTTCCCTTCAGATTGAAATATAACAATCTCCTCCAAAGTTGTAGAAACCTCTTTCAGACTTTGGAAATGAAAATATCTTCAGATTTAGCTCAGTTTGCTTTAGCAAATAATCTTCAAAGAAATTTTCTGAAATCTTCAGCAAATATTCGGAACTCTTTGACCTTTCTCTTTCATTCTGAACATTCTTTCCAGACTCTAGAAAAATATAACATTCCAGCTCTGTCAATTCTTGATCAACTCGTCATAACTGTTACAAACTTTTCTTCAAACAACATTTCTTGAAATTTATTTATTCCCCTTTTTGATGATGTAGAGCATAGAAATCATCAAGAATTCTTCAAGAAATGTCAATTATAATCTCTGACCATGATCTGTTCGAACCAATTCCATCAATTCATAATGTATTCATCCGAATCTTTCAAATTCAGACAAATAAGAGTGTAACACCTGAATCAACAAATGAA
Source organism: Arctium lappa (assembly GCA_023525745.1). Lineage (NCBI taxonomy): Eukaryota > Viridiplantae > Streptophyta > Magnoliopsida > Asterales > Asteraceae > Arctium > Arctium lappa. The sequence goes on from CM042059.1 coordinate 35,851,108, forward strand.
TCAGTTAATAATGTATGTCAGTAGCACGAAGCCATTGTGTGTAACAAATGAACATTGGAAAGGAGCTTTTTGATGTTCACTCCCCTAGGTCTTCCATTCAATCATCGAATAATACAAGGTTAAACTATGAACGTTTAGACAGAAAAACATATTTTATGTGTGAATGTGCTTGTGTATGAAAGAATTAAGCATGGCGATTGCTTTATCAATTAGGCTCAAAATTGTGTAAACCATTGGGACAACAGCAGTAATACACAGACTCAAATGTACATGATCGAAGTGCGAAGGTGGGGCAACTTTTCTTCTTTTTCAATATCCACATCTTCCAAATGAAGACGAGATAGATTATGTGTTGCTTCCCCAAAAAAATTGAAACATCTCTTTGTTGAGAAAAAGATGAGTAGCTGGTGGGGTTTAAAGCAAGAGTTGGCATGGGCTAGTTGCCTATTTCAATGAAGTTCACGAAAAAATTGTGAAACAACAGTAATGTAGTTGCCCGACTCAGAAAAAGTTGGTGCAGAGTTTGATATTCTTTTACTCTAATCTAATACCCTCTTTCTTTTTAACATTGAGCTCACGTCTAACCAAACTCTCTTTTCATTTTATCTCAGCACACACCCAAACTCAGATATTGACTCCTAGCCTCTCGATCACTCAAGGTTAACTTCTTAGGTAGGAAACACTGGTTAACGTGAATACATAGAAGTTCAGTTAAGCTCACACAATTCCCATGTATATTTTCCTATAAACAAAACGTTGCTCAACTGGTTTAACTTGAACAGCACAAAATGAAATACACGTCAGATATATATATATATATGCTCAGTAATATAATTATGAAGATTTGAGCATTTTAAACCTGAAAGATTATCTCTAAACAAGGATATTGAATGAATGAAATGAATACAAATTGCTTGTTTGAGAATATGATAATGTATGAAAAGATCAAATAAGAATGATTTATCATGAAAAGCTTAGGTCAAGAAAAATTGGATTTTCTCTGTACGAATCAAACATAGACATTCTTGAAAGAAACACTTTGAATGAAATAATGCTCAATGAACATTGAATTTCAAACGGGGTGTCTTACCATCGAAAATTGGTTTCAATATGAGACATGGTAAGAACATAGTCAACAAAAGTACTAAACCGGTGTGTATGAATAATTGACATTTTAAAGAAAAAATAATACACAAGTATTAATCTTTGGAAACACACGGTTTATTTAATAATAAAGCGTATAAAATGAAAACATTTAAAATCACACTTCTATATTCATGAAATCTATTTACAAATCGAGAAGTGGTTTGAACATTTAAGAAACATGTTTTCATGTTTGAAAGTTGTCCTTCTTTCAAACACATTCAGAGATTAAGGTTAGAAAACATATCAAACCTTATCATTCGCTACAAGTCATGAAATGTTATCAATGTAAGCTCATCCTCAAAATCTGCATTCAGTGAAAAAGTCGTCAAAGTACAAAGTCTTATTGAAATGAAAAACTTTTATTGAAAGATAAAAAAACATTAAAGCAATAAAACTCTTTAAGAATGAGTTCTGATCTGTCGTAATCAGAAATCAATGTCCTTACTCCCCCTAAAAACATGCATCATAAAATTTGTCAGTAACAAAATATATGCAAAATTTATTAACTCCCCCTGGAAAGTAGATCATCAAATTTTATCTCACACTCCCCCTGAAATCATGAACAACCTTTAGTACAGATATCTTTCAGATTAAAAATATAAATAAATGAAGAAAAATAATAAAAATAAACTGTACTAGCTAACTACAGATTAAGTCTTGAGATTCAACATACCAAGTTTTGAAATGAGAAAATTAAATCTCTTTTCATCTAACGGCTTGGTGAATAAATCAGCAAGTTGATAATCTGTGTTTACAAAGTAAAGTTCGATTGTACCTTTTTCTACATTATCTTTAATAAAATGATATCTCACGTCAATATGTTTGGTTTTCGTATGTTGAACAAGATTTGCAGATATAGCGATAGCGCTCTTTGAATCGCAGTATATCGGGATTTTGTTGTACCTGAAACCATAATCTCGGAGTTGTGTTCGCATCCACAACACTTGAGAACAACAACTAGCCACAATTACGTACTCTGCCTCAGTTGTTGAAGTAGATACACATAGTTGTTTCTTCGATGCCCAATTCACGAGCTTATCACCTAAGAATTGTATATGTCCCGAAGTACTCTTCATGTCAAGCATACAACCTGCATGATCTGCGTTTGAATACGCTGTTAGCTCAAAACCAGTATCTTTAGGATACCACAAACCAAGATCTGCAGTTCCCTTGAGATACCTAAATATCCGCTTAACTGCTGAAAAATGGGATTCTTTGGGCAAAGCCTGATATCTAGCACACAAGCATGTAGAAAACATAATATCTGACCGACTTGTCGTCAAGTACATTAAAGAACCAATCATTCCTCTATAGGTTCTAACATCGACAACTTTTCCTGAAAGATCAGCTCTGATCTTAGTTCCAGGTGCCATCGGGGTACCAATCGGAGTACAATTTTCCATTTTAAATTTTCTCACAATATCATAAATGTACTTCGCTTGATTAATGAAAATCCCTGTAGAAAATTGTCTGACTTGTAATCCGAGAAAGAAGTTCATCTCTCCCATCATATTCATTTGAAATCTAGACACCATTAGATTAGAAAAGTTCTTACAGTACTTTGGATTAGTTGAACCAAATATGATGTCATCCACATATATCTAAATTAAAATTATATCAGCTTTTTCCTTTTTAAAGAAGGGAGTAGTATCGATTTTACCTTTAGAGAAGCAAGACTTGACTAAAAATTTTGATAGAACATCGTACCAAGCATGAGGAGCTTGTTTCAAACCATAAAGAGCCTTGTATAGAATATAGACATGATCTGGTTTATCAGGATTGACAAAACCTTCAGGCTGCGAGACATAGACTTCCTCCTTTAGAATGTCATTCAGAAAGGTAGTCTTCACATCCATTTGATAGACTGTGAATTTCTTGTGTGCGGCGTAGGCTAGAAACATTCTGATTGACTCTATACGCGCAACTGGAGCATAAGTCTCGTCGTAATCTATGCCTTCCTCTTTCTTATAACCTTAAGCAACAAGTCTTGCTTTGTTCCTTACCACGATACCATCCTCATCTTTCTTGTTTTTGAATACCCATTTCGTGTCAATGAGTGTTTTTCCTTTAGGTTGGGGCACGAGTCTTCAGGCTTTAAGCATTTCGAATTGATTGAGCTCTTCTTGCATTGCAGTTATCTAATCTGAATCAGCTAGAGCTTCAGATACTCGGGTAGGCTATATCTTACTCAGAAATGAATCATACATGCACTCGTTTATGGTTGCAGACCTAGTTTGCACCGGCTTGGACGGATCTCCAATGATTTGATGTATGGGGTGCTCTTTGGTCTACTTATGTTCATGAGGGAGTGGATTAGATGTAGACTAATCATGGTGATCATCTAAGTATCCACTATCATCTTCTTCTTGTAGGGGTTCAGTTGAGTTAATTGGCGCAGAAGTTTCAGTTGGTTGGACACTGGATGTCTGTTAATTAGGCATTACCGAACATCCAACTGAATGAATAACTTTCGTCTCAACACTTTCACGTACAACTTCAACTGATGGAGTAGGCATTTGAACTTGAGTTTCTTCTTGAATTGGTGTTTCTGATTCACTAGATACCTCTGATGTGATTGGTTGATTGTCGCTTGATTCTTCTGAACTATCAATCACAACAGGTTTAGTCACTTTAGTACCAAGAAACTCATCATAAAAATGTTCAAACAATAAATCTAAATTTGATAAATGAGATGTAAACGTTGATGCTTTATCAGAATTAGAAATTTTAACCGCAGGTTCTGGACTGATTTGTCCAGAAGCTAATACTCCGGTAATAAGGGGTTCTGAACTGCCTTGAACAGAAGTCATCTCTTCATCAAATGTTACGTTTACACTTTCAACTACAATCTTTGCATTCTTCAGATAAACTCTATATGAAGTTGACGTTTGAGAATATCCAATGAAGATCCCTTCTTCAGCTTTGGGACTGAACTTGTTCAAGCTGTCTTTATCATTCAATACAAAACACCTGCATCCAAAAATGTGAAAATGTTTAATGCTATGTATTCTATTGTTAATCAAAACATATGGTGTTTTACCAAACCGACGATGAATGATTGATCTGTTTTGAGTATAGCATGCAGTAGACACAGCTTCAGCCTATAGAAATAAGGGTAAGTCTGACTGACAGAGCATCATGCGTACAACCTCGACTAACGTTCTGTTTCTTCTTTCAACTACCTCATTCTGCTCTGGTGTTCTGGAAGCAGAAAATTGATGTGTTATCCCGACCAATTCGAGATAATCGTCAACAATTCTATTCCTGAATTCGAGATAATTATCAGTTCTAAGTAGCTTTACTGTCTTCTACAAGTTCACTTGGATAGTCTTTAAGAATGAGATGATGGCATCGGGTGTCTCATCTTTTGATCTAAGAAATTTGACCCAATTGTATATAGAATAATCATCTGTAACACTCTAAAACTTAGACGGAAATAAAATTTGAAATTTCGGCAATATGACGTTTGAAAATAGGGAAACCTGTCACCCTAAAATAGGGGATATTTTAAACCTGTAAAGTAAAGGTAAAACAATTCAAACCCAAGTGTATCATCCCATAACGGGGTACATAGTAAGGCATTTACAATCCTAAATGATGAAGCATAAAACGATAACCTACTAATCTAAATTTGGTAAACTAGATTATGGTCGGGTGTCTCAATCCTTCCAAAATGTATATTCTTCAAAATTCATCGTATGTTGGTCACGATGTATCTGAAAAAGACCACTCACGACCCTAAGGTCGTTCCCTCAATCCTGACGTGCCCCACCACTAAGATGACTTGTCAAACATGACAACAAATAACAAGTGTTAGGCTAAAGCCTAGTGAGAACAAGTCAAATAAGAATGGAAGTACTAAACCCATTCGGAGTCACGCGAAGGATATAACCGTGAGCTAAAACCAACAAACCAGATAAACCATTAGTGATTAACTATGGTACAAATAACACCAATCACAAAATGAGCTCAACTCCTCTAAGTCTATTGCTCGAAAACATCAAGTCAACCCCTCTAGGTCTATTCTTGAGAGTTCCAAAATGGGGAACTCTAGCACAAGGTAATTACACCTTACTGCCCATGAGACGTTGCCCGACCGTATAGGTCCACATCTTACTTATCATGTCACTCGATGACTATTCCGTGCCAAAATGGTGAACCCTATGTCCAAAACGGGGACATAGGAACACCATGCCTATGGATCCATTGCACTAAAACCAAATATTAAAATATGCTAGCACATGCGATACCGATATTGAATCATGTATGTAAATAAATCATACGTACACGTTACCAACCTTAAATCTTGACTCCCAACAATGAGGAGACTAAAACAATATAACTCATCAATAAAATACAATATATATTCCATTTTAAAAGTCATGATTGTAATTAATTAATCCAATACTTGCATTTCCCCAAAACCCTAATTTTCCACTTTTGGTTCCCCAAAATCCCATTGGTTAAGGGTTGTCTAAAAAATGAGTAGAATACGTAGAAAACCATTGATCTTAGGTTAAAAGTACATTTCTCACCATTCTTACTTAGGTTACAAAACCCTAACATCCCCAAAACTCATATTTAGGTTAGGGAGACATAGAGGACCAAAATACAAGAAATGTAACCATATATAGAAGTATAAAGAAATATATGAACTCACCTTAGGATTATACACAAACCCTAGGTGTTGAATGAGAAGAGGAAGATGAGAAAGTTCCTTGAAGCATTAAATCCTTAAGCCCCTTAATCAATGCTTACCAAAACCTAGATTGAATCATACATAAGGTTTTAATGCTCTTACCCAAGAGTAATCAATGAAGAGAGATGATGAAACCTACCTCTTGCTAAATAAAATCGCCCAAGCTAGCTCCCAAATGAAGAAAATGAGTCCTTTGGTCCTGAAAATGGGTTTTAAGTGAACTGGGCCCGACCGCGACCCTGCCTCGCAAGAGTGACGGTGTCATTCTCGCTTGGCACTATCGCCCGAACAATGCACCCTTCGGTACAATCCTGGTGATTGTGCCTCGCGAGAGTGACATATGTCACAATCACGCGGGAACTATAGCGTAACACCACCACCCCTCGGTACAAAACCGACGAGTGTGCCCCGCGATAGTGACCTCTGTCACAATCGCGGGCAATGTCGCCCCGGGCGTACCGAAACCCGATTTCGTCCCAGATTGATCCAACGAATCCCCGCTCAGGATCCTAGGTTCTAATATAAACAAAGTTGGATTGGAGACATACCAAAAACACGGGTGTTACAATCCTCCCCAACTTGAAGAAGATTTAGTCCTCGAAATCTTGACTAGGAGAAGAGGTGTGGGTATCTTCGCTTCATATCTTCCTCAGCTTCCCAAGTCAGATTAGTACCCTGATGGTGCTTTCATTGAACCTTTACCATAGTGACTTCTTTGTGGCAAAGCTTTTTCCGTCTTCCTCTCCAAAATCGCGTCGGGTTCTTCAATGTAATGATTTACCTCATCAAATATAATCTTGGAGAGCGGGATAACACTCTCCTCCTCCGCTAGACATTTACGAAGGTAACACACATGAAATGTGTTGTGAATTCCCTTCATTTTCGGAGGGAGTTCTAACTGGTAGGCTTGAAGCCCCACTCGTTTTAATACGGTGAAAGGTCCAAGAAAACGGGGGCTCGGCTTCCCACACTTTCCGAAATGAATGATCCCCTTCCAAGGGGACACCTTCAACATAACACGATCTCCCACTTGAAACTCTATCGATCGTCTCTTCTTGTCGGCATAGCTTTTCTGCCGGTCTTGAGCCGCCTTCAAACGCTCGTGAATACCCTTTACCTTGTCCACCTCCTCTTGCACAATCTCGGGTCCGGCAAACTGATTTTCTCCCGCTTCGAGCCAATATACGGGAGTTCGGCATTTGCGACCATATAAAGCTTCAAACGGTGCCATCCCAATGCTTGAGTGGTAACTATTGTTGTATACGAACTCCACCAAAGGTAGGTGCGAGTCCCAACTACCTCCAAAATAGATCATGCAAGATCTCAACATGTCTTCGAGCGTTTGAATCGTCCTTTCACTTTGGCCATCGGTTTGGGGATGATAAGTCGTGCTCAACTTCACACGTGTACCCAACTCCTTTTGCAAGCCATCCCAAAAATGTGACGTGAATCAGCTATCGCGATCTGAGACAATTGATAGTGGTACACCATGTCGAGACACCACTTCGTCGATGTACAACTTTGCCAACCTATCCATAGGCAAAGTCTCCCGCATGGCCAAGAAATGAGCACTCTTGGTCAAGGGGTCCACTACCACCCAAATGGTGTCATGACCTCGTAAGGTCTTTGGCAATTTCGTCACGAAGTCCATCGTGATATGTTCCCACTTCCATTCCGGGATCTCCAAGGATTGTAGACTTCCATAAGGTCGTTGGTGCTCGGCCTTTACTTGCAAACAGGTCACACATCGCTCTACGTAGTGCGCTACATCGAGCTTCATGACCGGCCACCAATAATGCAATTTTAAGTCTCGGTACATTTTCATGCTTCCCGGATGGATAGAATACTTTGATTTGTGGGCATCCTTGAGAAGAAGTTCTCGATTGCCCCCGATCTTCGGCAACCAAATTCGCCCATTGATGAGTTTCACTCCTCGACTATCTTCTGTCAAAAGTAGGTGTTGCTTTGTCATGACCTCTCCCTTGAGGTTCTCTCCTAGCAAGGCTTCGGCTTACGACGTTTTAATCCGGTCGATGAGGGTTGAAGCTAATTCAATTCGTACAAAAACGGCTTTAGAAATTTCCCCGTAATCCTTTCGACTAAGAGCATCGACGACGACGTTTGCCTTACCCGGATGGTAAAGCAACTCACAATCGTAATCCTTTAGTAATTCCAACCACCTTCGTTGCCTCATATTCAGCTCCTTTTGGTCAAAGATATGCCTCAAACTCTTGTGATCAGTGTAAAGAGTGCATTTCGTACCGTAGAGGTAGTGTCTCCATAACTTTAATGCAAACACCACCGCCGCTAACTCCAAGTCGTGGGTAGGGTAGTTAACTTCATGAACTTTGAGTTGCCTTGACGCGTAAGCAATTACTTTACCCCATTGCATCAGGACGCAACCCAAACCCATCTTAGATGCATCACTATACACTACAAAGTCTTCCGTCCCATCGGGTAAGGAGAAGATGGGAGCTTCGCAAAGTTTCCTTTATAGGGTTCGAAACGCCTTCTCTTGACTCTCGGTTCAAACAAACTTCACGTTATTTCTGGTCAGGGCCATCAACGATGAGGCTAACTTGGAAAAATCTTGGATGAATCTCCGGTAGTATCCCGCCAATCCTAGGAAACTTCGGATTTCAGACGTACTCTTGGGAGGTTCCCAGTTCATCATCGCCTCGATCTTCGCGGGGTCCACTTTTACTCCTTCCTTTGTAACCATATGACCCAAAAATTGCACTTCTTGAAGCCAAAAGTCGCACTTTGAAAACTTCGCGTAGAGCTTTTCTCGCCTTAGCACTTCCAACACTTCCCGGAGATGATGTTCATGCTCTGTCTCGCCCTTGGAGTATACTAGGATGTCGTCGATGAACACTATTACCAACTTGTCAAGGAATGGCTGGCACACTCGGTTCATCAAATCCATAAATATTGTCAGGGCGTTGGTTAGGACGAACGACATTACTAAGAACTCGTAATGACCGTAACGCGTCCTAAATGCCGCCTTTGGAATGTCGTCTTTCGCCACCTTCACTTGGTGATAACCCGACCGAAGGTCAATCTTGGAGAAGCAGCTCGCGCCTTGTAGTTGATCAAAAAAATTGTCGATTCTCGGAAGTGGACACTTGTTCTTAACCGTTACCTTGTTCAGTTCTTTGTAGTCGATGCACATCCTCATGGAGTCGTCTTTCTTCTTGACGAACAAGACCAGAGCTCCCCAAGGGGACGAGCTCGGTCAAATGAAACCCTTCTCAAGAAGGTCTTGAAGTTGCGCCATCATTTTTTGCATCTCGGTAGGAGCCAACCGGTAGGGAGCTCGGGCAATCGGAGTCGCTCCCGGAATGAGATCAATTAGGAACTCCACTAGGCGGTCGGGTGGCAAGTCAGGCAAGTCTTCCGGAAATACATCGGAAAACTCGTGCACCACTCTAACATCTTCTAGTTTCTTCTTCTCGAGCTTGGTGTCGATTGCATAAGCCAAGAAGGATAAGCATCCTTTTGCCAAACACTTTCGCGCCTTAATCATAAAGATAATCGCCAACTTGCCTTTCCTTCTCTCGCCATAGATTATAGTCGACTCTCCATCCGTAACGGGTAGTCGAATCATCTTCTTAGAACACACGATCTCCGCTTGGTTTCCCGACAACCAATCCATCCCCACTACTACATCGAATCTGCCGATTTGCATAGGCATCAAGTTTATGGGGAATTTCTTCCCCTCGAATTCAAAGGTGCAACCTCTCAAGATATCTCGGATTACCACTTGACTACCATTCTCTATTTCTACCACTAAGGCATCCTCTAGACTACTCTTAGACATGGCAAGCTTTGGACAAAATACATCTGATATGAAAGAGTAGCTAGCACCTGAGTCAAATAACACACTAGTAGGTACGGAGTTTAGAAGAAACGTACCCGACACCACATCGGTAGATGCCTTAGCTTCTTCTGCAGTCATTTGGAAAGCTCTTACTGATGCTCTTGGAGGATCCACTTTCTTTCCACCGGCCCCTCCAGTCTTCAACTTTGGGCATTCCGCCCTGACGTGCCCTTGCTCTTTGCATTCAAAACATATCTTCCCCTTGACGGGACAATCTTTAAAAGTATGCCCAGGTTTCCCACACTTGTAGCAAGTCCCGGGGACGAAGTTACATGGGCCGAAGTGTTTGCTCCGGCATTTGGAGCACCACTTGGCATCACGCCTAGGGTCGGTGCCACGGTGATTGTTGTTGGCATATCTAGGTTTCTTTGAGGGCATTGAACCACCCTCCCATCTCCTCTTATCGACTTGACGACTACCTTCCTCCTTGCCGACATTGTAAGCATCTTCCATAAGTTGCGCCTCTTCAATCGCCTCCCTAAGAGTAGAGGCCTTTGATACCCGCACCATCGACATCATGTCTGATGGAAGGCCCTTGATGTAAGCCTTGATATTTTCCTTCTCTGTCGGGACCAAATGTCCCACCAACCCCAGTTTGTCCATGAATAGTCGCTTGTATTCCTTCACAGACAAGTTATCCTTCTTCAAATTTCGGAAATCTTCCTCAATTCGGTCCATCGACCTCTCGTTGTAGTATTCCTCTAATAACTTCTCCTTGAATGTTTCCCAAGTCAGTTTTGCCAATACTGTCGCCTCGATGGAAGCGGAATATAAGTTCCACCAAGCGAGGGTCGCGCCCCTCAATATTTGTGAGCCAAAGACCGCCTTCTGTCCTTCTCCACACTCGCTCGATCAGAAAGCTTGTTCCATCTCCCGTATCCAGCTAACACAAACTACCGGATCGTTTGAACCCTTAAATTCCGGCGGTCGGCAACCCAGAAAGGCTTTGAATGTGCAACTTTTCGCCGATTTCTTGACTCCCGGGGTTGCGGTCTCGTTAGAGGGAATTCCAGGTCTGGTACCCCCGGATCCCGCCACAATTATGTTCTCATCAACCGCTTCAGGTCGACGGTTGTTGATGTCTCGATCCTTCAAGAGTTTTAAGAACATCTCTTGTTGTTGTGCCATGGCTCTGTTCATGGCTAACATCATGCGGGACATCATTCTTGTCTCCGCCGTTGCTTCCTCCATAATGGGCTCTTCGGTCTCTAAGTTGCGTCGGAGGATGTGTTCGGGCCCCCCACCCAGCACATTAACCAGACGAGAGGGTTCCTCTACCGCAGTCACCCGCGGATGGTCGGTCGTGGATGTTGTGGCCTCTTGACCTTCCGGTCAGTTTCTGGTATGGACCATGAGTCTGCCACACATAAACACAAAATAGAATGAGGAACGAGCTCACAGAATTAACACAAGGAAACGTACTAGTAGATGAAGTATGCTCACGTAAAACATCTTCATAATAACGTTAGCTAAGTGAAATTATGAACACGTGATACGTAAGAGTTCTCGTTACCATCACTACAACTTTTAACGTGTGTAAGTTACGCCGACTCTAAACCATCCTATCTTAAGAGTTCTACCCCATCTCACGATTCTTAGCTTAATTGTCTCAGCTTAAGTCTAGGCATCTTGCAATCATACTTAGTTCACTTAAACTAAAGCTCTGATACCAACTTGTAACACTCTAAAATTTAGACGGAAATAAAATTTGAAATTTCGGCAATATGACGTTTGAAAATAGGGAAACCTGTCAACCTAAAATAGGGGATATTTTAAACATGTAAAGTAAAGGTAAAACAATTCAAACCCAAGTGTATCATCCCATAACGGGGTACATAGTAAGGCATTTACAAACCCAAATGATGAAGCATAAAACGACAACCTACTAATCTAAATTTGGTAAACTAGATTATGGTCGGGTGTCGCAATCCTTCCAAAATGTATATTCTTCAAAAGTCATGGTATGTTGGTCACTATGTATCTCAAAAAGACCACTCACGACCCCAAGGTCGTTCCCTCAATCCCGACATGCCCCACCGCTAAGATGACCACCGCTAAGATGACCTGTCAAACATGACAACAAAGAACAAGTGTTAGGCTAAAGCCTAGTGAGAACAAGTCAAATAAGAAGGGAAGTACTAAACCCATTCGGAGTCACGCGGAGGATATAACCGTGAGCTAAAACCAACAAATCAGATAAACCATTAGTGATTAAATATGGTACAAATAATACCAATCACAAAATGAGCGCAACTCTTCTAAGTCTATTGCTCGAAAACATCAAGTCAACCCCTCTAGGTCTATTCTTGAGAGTTCCAAAACGGGGAACTCTAGCACACAAGGGAATTACACCTTACTGCCCATGAGACGTTGCCCGACCGTATAGGTTCACACCTTACTTATCATATCACCCGATGCCTATTCCATGCCAAAATGGTGAACCCTATGTCCAAAACGGGGGCATAGGAACATCGTGCCTATGGATCCATTGCACTAAAACCAAATATTAAAATATGCTAGCACATGTGATACCCATATTGAATCATGTATGTAAATAAATAATGTGTACAAGTTACCAACCTTAAATCTTGACTCCCAACAATGAGGAGACTAAAACAATATAACTCATCAATAAAATAAAATATATATTCCATTTTAAAAGTCATGATTGTAATTAATTAATCCAATACTTGCATTTCCCCAAAACCCTAATTTTCCACTTTTGGTTCCCCAAAATCCCATAGGTTAAGGGTTGTCTAACAAATGAGTAGAATACGTAGAAAACCATTGATCTTAGGTTAAAAGTAAATTTCTCACCATTCTTACTTAGGTTACAAAACCCTAACATCCCCAAAACTCATATTTAGGTTAGGGAGACATAGAGGACCAAAATACAAGAAATGTAACCATATATAGAAGTATAAAGAAATATATGAACTCACCTTGCAAGGATTATACACAAACCCTAGGTGTTGAATGAGAAGAGGAAGATGAGAAAATCCCTTGAAGCTTTAAATCCTTAAGCCCCTTAATCAATGCTAACCAAAACCTAGATTGAATCATACATAAGGTTTTAATGCTCTTACCCAAGAGTAATCAATGAAGAGAGATGATGAAACGTACCTCTTTCTAAGTAAAATCGCCTGAGCTAGCTCCCAAATGATGGTCGTGAAAATGGGTTTTAAGTGAACTGTGCCCGACCTCGACCCTGCCTCGCGAGAGTGACAGTGTCACTCTTGCTAGGCACTATCGCCCGAACAATGAACCCCTCGGTACAATCCTCGCGATAGTGACATATGTCACAATCGTGCGGGCACTATCGCGTAACTCCACCACCCCTCGGTACAAACCCGGAGAGTGTGCCCCGCGATAGTCACCTTTGTCACAATCGCGGGCAATGCCGCCCCAGGCGTACTGAAACCCGATTTCGTCCCAGATTGATCGAACAAATCCCCGCTCATGACCTTAGGTTATAATATAAAAAAAGTTGGATTGGAGACATACAGAAAACACGGGTGTTACATCATCCACGATGACAAGAACATATTTCTTGCCGTTTATGCTATGTGTTCTCATAGGACCACAGAGATCCATATGTAACAACTCTAAAGAAGAGCTTGTACTAGGTTCAGGCTTTGTCTTATGTGAAGCTCTCTTCATTTTGCCTTTCTCGCACGCATCACACAGATGTTCACGTTCATACTTCAGTTCAGGTAATCCCTTAACCAAATTACTAGTCACCAGTTTGTTGATATACCGAAAGTTAAGGTGAGATAGCCTTCTATGCCATAACCAGCTTTGTTGGATAGAGGCTTTCAATAGTAGACACACAACATTGTCTGGTTTAACACTTGACAAATTTATAGTGTAGAGTTTTGACTTTCTCGTGCCAACCAATAGTTCTTTTCCGTCTTCAGTTTTGACACAACATCTCTTGGCTTTGAAATTAACCTCTAAATCCTTGTCACATAATTGACCAATGCTAAATAGATTGTGTCCTAATCCATCAACGTAGCTCACCTTCTTGATTGTTACATTCTTTTGCACGACATCTCCATACCCAAGTAACGATGAAAACTGGTCATTTCCAAAACGAACATTCCCGCAGAATTTCTCTGTATAATTAGATAAAAGATCTTTCTGCCCTGTCATATGCTTGGAACAAATAAAATCCAAGTACCACATATGACAGGTCTACACATGAGAAATCATACAACAATAGATTTAGATACCCATTTATATATGGGTCCTCTCAAGTTAACACAAGATTTTGGTATCCATTTGAATTTGGATCCTCTTTGTTTGTGAAAATCATGAAATGAATAAACATGATATAAACCAAACCAACAATCAGAATATTGTCGAGTCACAAAATCATTTCGACCATATGTGGACAACTGATTAGTAGACGGAGATAATTGGAGTAATTGCTTCATTGAGTAAGTCTTGTAAGAAGTTACAAGTTTTGTTTTATGAAAAACAATATTACCAATTACATCAGAATTACTAACATAATTCCTATTACATTCTGTATTAGAAAATGATTTTGTAGTCTCTTCAATCTTCCTTTTTGGTCTCCATTCAGACCTCACTTCAGACTTTTTCTTTCTCAATTCTGAAACATAAGATTTAGATTTATTAGAAACATGAGATTTCAGAATTTGTGTTGTCTTATGCTTACCTGTGTTATTCCATTTCTGTGAGCGCCTGTTCTTTTGCTTCTTACCTTTTGCATAATAGGTACTCACAGGAACTGATTCATCAACCTTAGTTGATGTCTCACCTTTTTCAAATACACTAGGTAAAGCATCAGAATTTATAACAAAATTAGAATGATCTGGAAGTTTTGTATTGAAATCAAAAGTTCAACACTTTCATCAACACAACCATCAGAGTTTAAAAAATCATTTGCATCCGCAAATAAGTCTTCAACATCATCATCAAATATTGGTGCCTTAGAAGATTTGAACACATCTTTTGATAGGAAATTTTAGCACAATCTGAAGATTTAGGATTAGTGAAAACATTTCCCATGAAAACCTTGCAAGATGATGCATTAGAATCAGTAGAATTATTGTCACTAACTATTGTTGATTCTGACTTATTATTTGTATCTTTAGATTTAAAATCAGTGTTCATCATAATAGTTGAAAACACAATCTTTTCATGATCAACCAAAATTCTTTCGTCTGATAAATTGTTTTCAAGTTCAACAATTTTGCGTTCTAACACAAGTGGAGGAACATAAATTTTTTCTTTAACAGGTTTTGCCTCCAACAATTTCGTAGAATAACTTTCAAAATAATCATTGGAAAGAAATTTAGGTTGCTCAGAAAGATAACTATCATTTAGCTTGGTATAGCAAAATGGTAATTGCATTTTGGTTGTGTTCTTTCTGTTTTCATCTTCCTTAGCCTCAACCTCATCAGATGATTTCGTAACAAATTTGCGTTTCAAATGAGGATTTTTGTCAGCCACTTGTAGAAAATCAAAATTATATAAAGTTGGTTGCTTTCTAATGGCTTTCTTCAAATAATGTGGGTTATCGTAACCGAGACCCTACTTTTCTTTAAAATCATAGTCTTCATTTGGTGTGTTTAGAAAGATGGTTTGATCCGTTTGACCTCGAGTGTAAAGCTTTGCTTCCAAATCATTAATCTTTTTCTGCAAATTTTTATTATCAATCTGCAATTTATGAACTTTTAAAACAAACTCTTGTTTCTCAAGATCATATTTTATGAATTTAGAAACTGCTTCAGAAATTTTATTTTCAAAACAAGCTTTTTGTTTTTCAAAATCAGTAGTAGACTTGTTCAAAGAATCAATCAAATTTTTGTTCCCAACAACTTCCTTGTTAAGATCAAAAATTGTTTGACGCTTTTTAGCAACTCCACTTTTCTCCTTTTGGAGTTTAGCTTGTAAGTCTTGAAGCTCCACCATCATGGTTTCCATTTGCTTCATAAAATGAGATTTAGAATAATGTTGTACCTCATCGGAAGTTTCTTCATCAGATTAATCATATTTCACTTCCAGTCCTATTAGGCACATGTGAGAAGTCTCTTCTTTATCTGCCTCATTATCTGAATAATCCAACCAATAATCATCTTCAACCATCAATGCTTTTTCTACCTCTTTTTGCTTGGCCAGAAGCATCTTATTCTTGTAATATTCCGAATTTCTCACAATCGGCTTCCGACAGTCCTTGGCAAAGTGACCAATCTTCCCACAATTATAGCATTTGACTGGTTCCTCAATCTTCTTCTCTCCATAATCATTCATATACCTTCTTTTCTCTTCTAGCTTCTTTCCTTCAGATCTCTTATCATCAAATCTTCTCCCTTCAATCCTTTCTTTGTGATCATAATTCCTAGATCCTGATGAGTATCTCTGACTGTTAGAACCCGGTTTCTTGTAGAATTTCTTCTGAAAGGTTTGGGTCAAAAGTAGCATAGCTTGTTTCAGATTTTCACCATCATCAGAATCTGAATCAGCACTGTCAGTCTCATCCGAATCAGAAATAACAATCTTCTTCTTTTTCTTCGTATCTTTCTTCTCTTTCTCTTTCTTAGCAACAACCAAAGCATTAGGATCCGGTAATGGCTTGCCATTTTTCTTTTTCTCCTCTGTATCCTCTACAACTTCCTCTTCATTCTGCCTAAGTGTTTCATACCCTTCATGTAGAGGGATTTCACTTAGATCCTTCATTTGTTTCATCCTTCGTGTGTGCTTCTTCCACTCTAGTTGCAACACACTCAGAAAGTTCACATTTTCCTCTATCTGTTTCTTCTTTACCTTGTTCTTGGTCAAATCATTTATCAAAGAAACAAATCTATCATATGTATCTTCAAGACTTTCTCCAGGTTTGGCTTTAAACTCCTCATAACTGTTTATACAGTTTGCAACTTTCATCTGGTTGCCAATCTTAGATCCCAACATCATCTTCTCTAATTGATCCCACATCTTTTTAGAAGTTGCCTTGTAGCTATCTATTTTGATGTAAATCTCATTTGGTATGCTTTGAAGGAGTAGAGATCTAGCTTGCTTGTCAGCCTTGTATCTGTTTTTCTGTTCTTCGGTATATTGAGAAATATCCTTAGGTATTGTCTTTGTCTTTTGTTCTCTTTCCACATTTCCATCTTCACTATCAGATGATCCATCATCAGGAATTTTCATGGTGATAGGAATCATTGGACCTTCCTTCATGGACATCTTAATGTTGTCTCTATTAGCATGTTTGTCTATAAAGTCTAGAAATCTGTCTTTCTACTGCTCGTATTTGCCTTTGAAAAGAACTGGTGGTTTGACATCTGTACAGATAGCAAGTGCATCTTTGGAAGTCATCATGACAAATAAACTGTAGAATAAGAACTTGAAATGATCGTTAGTTCAAAAAGACAATCAACAGATAACCCACTTAAAAAAATTCAGAAAAAAAATTTCCCAAAAATTTCTAAGTTTAGAAAATTACATAACTGAGATTTGAAACAATTCACACAAAATAAATAACCTTCAGAATTCTCACAAACCAAGCAATTCGCACAAACAAGTTCAGAATTCTCACACCACACACAATTCGCATGCACAACTTATACGAATTTTATACAATTCGCATGCAACTATATGTGAAATCTGAGGAATTCGCACGTAACTTTATGCGAATTCTTAACAATTCGTATAGGACACTATACGAATTCTTGACTTAGAATTTTTTTGAACTTTAAGCTTTTCGCATGGACTTTTCGTATCACAAGGAGATGCGAATTCTTCACTTAGAAAAATTTTCAAACACAAACTTTTCGCATCGATACGAATTCCATACTTAGACAAATTTTCAAAAAATTATGCGAAATGATCAAGAATTCGTACGGAAAACTTATGCGACTTCTTAGAAATTCGTATCACTCTATATGCGAGTTCTTTACTTTTCGCATACAAGCATATGCGAATTCTGACTTTTCGTACACAAGCTTATACGAATTCTGAGGATTTCTTATACTACCCTTATGCGAATTCTACACTTGAGAAAATTTTCTAGGAAATCTATGCGAACTCTAAGGCATGCGAGTTCTTTATACAGAAAGTATGGATCTTGCGAGTTCTTCAAGTTTTCGGTTCAAAAACACAAATTTTCGATCTAAAGTCCAACAATTCTTCGAATTAGGAGATGTAACTTCACAAAATCAACAAATGTTAGTGTTAGAACCAATTCAAATCAAGCAATTTCAATAAACTCAACTCAAAATCCAAAATCCATGATAATACAATATATGAACTCGCTCAAACAAAAACGCATGAGAATTCAAAATTAAGTGATTGACAGTGTGAAATTGCAATTTCTATCAATACCAAATCAATCCATGATGTAAATCGAGTACAAATGACTCACTGATTTGATCAAAAACACTTTAAAATCATGAATCACTCAAAATTTTAAAACTCAGTGAGCAAATACGTTTTCTGTTGAAAATCACTCGAATCTGCTCTAATACCAATTGTGTGTCCCACAATAACAAGTCCTAATTAAGAATTATCAATCACAATCAAGATTATCAAATCAAGATGTCATATGATTCAATCCAATTCCACAGTTACAAATTTGTATGAACATGATGCTTACTCTCTCACACTTTCTCTCTCTAGAACAATGTAACAACGAATGTATATGTCTATGTGATAAAATGGAACTCTCCACTTACAAAAACAAAGTTACACGGACAAACTAAACAATTAACTAGTTGACTTTGACTTATTACATTAATCTCCTTTGACTTTGACTTTGCATCCTTTGATGATGTTGGATACAACTTTTATGCTCTAACAGTTCACATCTGTAGGTTAATGTCTAGCGATTGATAGCTTAGGTTCTGATTTTGCTTCTTTTATTTAGATGAATGAATGGCTTGAGTTGAAAGGGATCTGATTGTAATATGTTTCTACTTCTATTTTAGTTCTATTTTAAATATTTTTTGCTTTTAGTTTTGTATCTGAATGAGATTGTTTTAGAGATCTTGATTTAGAGCTTTAACTTTATGAATGAAATCTAGTGTTTTGATTTACTGTTTTGTATCAAATTTCTTTTCAGTGATCTTGTTCTTCATTTGGTTAATGTTCTTGACATGTAATGTCTGGTTTAAAAAACATATTATTTATTAGAGTTTGATCTAGAACTTTGATTTTAGATTCAAGGTTTTCATGATGCTTTTGAGTTTTGATATGTTCTTGTTCTGGGTTGATGATCTTTATATGTTCTTCATTTATTCTTGATATGGGTTGATGTTCTTGATGTTCATTAGAGAAAAGGTTTTGGAATGGTATGTTTTGGGTTGATGTTGTTGATGATAATGTTTTTGTTTATACATTTTCTGAATTAACTTTTATTTTTATAAACACTTGTATTTAAGCTTTAAATACTTGTACAATAGAATTTTTTTATAAATACAATATAAAATGACCAATTTACCCCTCAAGTGCTAGTCATGTGAGGGAACTTAACGTCTTTTCTTAACGATCGTTAAACCTAGGGACCTAAACTAAAGCAAAATGCAAACCACAAGGGTTAGGATGTAATTAGTGAAGTCGAGGGACGAGAACCAAATTTTTGGTAAACAGCAGGGACGAAAAATGTGGTTCACTCATAAAGTTATTTTACGTCATCAACTATTTTTTACCAATCACGACTAATTTATTAACTAACGTAGTAACTAATAGTTAGCCTTATCGGCATAACCTTACTATTTTTATACAAAAAAATTACAAAGTTTTAATAGAAAATTTGTATTCACAATAAATTTATTTTAGAGTAAATTACACTTTTGGTCCCTGTGATTGCCATCTACTATTAACTCTCGTCTCTATTTTAAACGAATTATAGTTTTATTCACTGTAGTTGTCATTTATTTCAGTTTTGGCCTGCCAAACTAACTCGTTAGAAAGGTTTGTTAACTCGGGGGCTTTTTGGTTTTTTAATTTTTTTGTTTTTTTAAACCTATTTTATTCTTATAAAAAAAGTAAGTTTTTTTAAAACTTACTGCCTTTTGTCCCACCCCATGTGTTAGAACCTACCTCACCTTCTTTTCCTCCCTTCCTCCCCTCCCTCTTCTATTCACATTACCGACTCCCCACTCCGTTAAAGAACATGGTGAAAACTTCTGTCCCTCTTACACCAGTTGTGACCAAATCTGTTGAACAAGCTCACCATTGTTCTCTTCCCTCCCTTATTGAACCTTCCCTCACCCTACACTTGCTACTCACCGTTGAACCTTCCCTCTTTATCAACTCCAACACTTGCAACTTCCTTCTGCTTACGTCTTTCTCTCTCTCTCTCTCTCTCTCTCTCTCTCTCTCTCCATATCGATGTTGGCTTCCTACAACTCTCCTCCTTTTCTAGTTCATCTTCAACGGTCTCCATCTCTTCCAGATCCACGAAATCATTGGATATGTGGGTTTCCTTTGCGATGTTCATCGTTGAATCGCGATTGCAAATCCATCTCGCTCCACCTTGGATTGATTCGTCTCTTGGATCTGGATCGATTGCTTGTGGCAATCTATTTTTACTGTGACTTCTGTCTCTAAGACCGTTGTCGCTAACGCCATCCCTGGTCAAGGGCCACCATCTCGATTTAGGTTTTAAATCCATTACTTGTATTTTCAAATTTGGGTTCTGTTTCATCCTCCATATTTTAAGTTTCAGTTTCAATCTAGTCTTTTTTGTATTTGATGGACATTAATTTATGGATTTAAGTTTCAAGATTGGTTTCAAAATTTCTAGATTTTGGATCTGAGTTTGTCTTGGAATTTGCAATATAGGTTTTTGTTAAGACTTAAGATTTGTGTTTGGTTAAAGTTTTGGTTTGCCGGAGAAGAAGACCTGAGCGGAGGGATGAGCTATGGTGAAATAAAAATGAAGTCACGGTGGAGAGAAAGAGGGAGAGAAGGGGTGGGGTAGGTTCTAACATGTGGGGTGGGAAAAAAGATAAAAAAAAAGTAAAAAGAAAAAAACACTTACTTTTTCTAAATGAATAAAATAGGTAAAAAAAGCAAAAAGTAGTTTGAAAAAGACCAAAAAGCCCCTGGATTAATGAATATTTTTAACACGAGTTAGTTTGAGGGACCAAAAGTGAAACAAAATTACAATCATGTATACCAAAACTGTAATTAGTTCAAAGTATGGATGAGAGTTGATAGTGAGTGGTAACTAGAGGGACCAAAAGCATAATTTAAATTTTATTTTAATAGTAAATTTAAAAATGTTATTTGTACTTTTGTTGTATTCAACGGAAAAAAAGTAAAAGAGGAGGAAAGAAGAAACCAAAGGTAAACTGTTTAGTCATGCTAATGGCAGGAGTTGCCGTTCTGCATTCCTAGACTTACCTTTCGTTTATAGCAGACCTGACCATATCTAGAGAGAGAGAAAATCACCGTTAGAGCTTCACAAATCTCTCCCTTCTTCACTATCACCAAACCCTAGAGAGATAAATTCAGTTCGTAAGAGGTAAGGACGAAGAACAACGAAAAATTCAGCGGTTATGAAGATTATCTTATTCTAAATGACGAAATCCATCTCAGATCCGCTGGTCATCGTCTGCATTTAATATCTCCTCTCCAAATTTCGGATCCAGTTCTTGATTTCATCTTAAATAAGTTAACATTTGCTGAAAATCGAATAAGTCTATGCATTACAATGTCGTATGATATATATTTTATTTGTGTGGTTATTGATGCAAGTTTGATGTTTGGAATCCGTTGATATGAAGTCATGTTCTGAAAATCAAAGGAAGTGTTATATGCTTTAACTTTTGTGGATTATGACATCAAAGTAGTCCTTGCTGTTTTTTCAAGCTTTTTTCTTTTTCTTTGAATATAGTATCATGATTATAGTTTGTCTTACATGATTGTAGATGAAGTTAGGGATCTAAAAAGAATTATATTCAATTACAGGCATTATAGGTTCTTTTTATTTTCTTCCTACTCTAATTGTATTAGGTTGAATTTCAGGGCCTTGTTTGTCTGTCATTTCATATTCCATTTCCTGAGCCTTGTTTATACGAAGAAATGATTTTTGGGTCCAGTTTACTTCATGTGACTAGAATTGAAATAGGACCTACAAATTGAAGAATGGAAACAACTGGAGCCTAATTATCTTCATCTATAATTTACGTGTGTAAAAAAATGATTTTCTTGATTTGTTCTCAACTGTTCATTTTGGGTGTTAATTGTTTGCTTTTTGCCCTTTTCAGAGTTTCATCGGTTCAAGATATATGGAATGTCCAACTACAAGAATGGCATGTGATGATGTACTCTAAAACAAATATGAAAAGGATTAATGAATCAACAAAGCTTCCGGTTTACGGAAAGACGCTGAATATGGATAACTTATCAAGCACACACTTAAGTTTGGCAAGGGATGACAGTGGTCAATCGAATGCACATGATTTTCATGATTCTGCTGCTATACCTGTGTCCGTGAGGACATCGAAGGGGAAAAACTCTTTGCATGATCACAATGAGCTTATTTTAGACGCGATTACATTAAAGGGGATCGGCGATTCTTTAGATGAAATCGGTTCTTCGTCTTTTTCAGGAGCCAGTCATCCCCCAGAGCCGGTTGATACTGATCTAATGAGGCCGGTGTGTGTGCCCATTGGTCAAAACGGATCATCTGAGGCTAAATGCTTGGTGAAAAGCTTGTCAATGAACGGTCCATTTCTAGAAGATCTTTCACTGCGGGTGTCTGGAATCAAACAGAGCCCACCTGACCTTTTGCCTTCTGAGAGCTTGGTGGAAGGGCCAAATGATTCACAAAATATCGAAAGCTCCCCAATACGTCAAGATTCAGAAAAGGAGTGCATATGGGATGCTTCATTGCCTCCTAGTGGTAATGTAAGCCCACTTAGCAGCATTGACAGTACTGGGGTTATTACGGGTATGAGCATTGGGAATAGCTGCTGCACCAGCACATACCGTAGCGATGGGATTATGAGTGATGGGATGCTTAGCATTGATAGATACTATGAAAGTACAAAAGCAAGCCTTCGAGGGGATTCACTTGAGAGTGGGAAAACGAGTAATAGTCGAGCAAGTGATAGTAGTGGCCTAAGTGATGATAGTAACTGGAGTAATTTCACAGGCAGTGTCAACAAGCCACACAAAGGGAATGATCCAAGGTGGAAGGCTATTCTTGCCATTCGGTCACGAGATGGGCTTTTGGGTATGAGTCATTTCAGGTTGCTGAGACGCCTTGGTTGTGGTGACATTGGTAGTGTGTATTTGTCCGAGCTGAGTGGGACCCATTGCTACTTTGCAATGAAGGTCATGGATAAGGCTTCTCTTGCTAGTAGAAAGAAGTTGTCAAGAGCCCAAACGGAGAGAGAGATATTACAGCTGCTTGACCATCCATTTTTGCCCACATTATACACTCATTTTGAAACGGACAGGTTCACTTGCTTGGTCATGGAATATTGTCCTGGAGGTGACCTGCACACATTAAGGCAGCGTCAACCAGGAAGACATTTCTCGGAACATGCTGCAAGGTATGGTTTTCTTTTGCTAATTTTTTCTGACTCTTTATCTCACATTCTGGTTTATTACAGTTCTAATGGTTTAAATACTGTGTTATTTATTGTTTGTCCTCTCTGCATCTTGTGGAAATTTCACGATTTTGATATAAGAAAGTGTTTTGTCTATTTTTTAAATATCCAAATTCCCTCCCAAAAATAATTTTAAGGAATTTTGTGGACTTACCATGTTATTTATAATGAAGTGATGGCAAATAGGTACTATTACTTCAAAACTTCCCAAAAATAAAAGCTTGCAGTTTTAGTGGGCTGGTGGAGGGTACTTGTGTATATAGCTGCTTGCTTATAATGTCATAATAAAAAAAATGGAAGGTTTCTTTTGCATCATCTCATTAACATATAGTATCCTTATAGTTGCATATTATCACAATAAGCATATTCTCGTTCAAGATCTTCTCCAGCCACGAAGTTGCTTGACAAGGATCGATTTCATTTTCTGATTCTACAGGATAATGAGTCGAATGGAACTTCCTGTTTTATCCCATTAGGCCATTATATAGCCTAAGCTATTTAGAAGTATTATATGAAAACATAATCTCCTAGTAAATGCACAGGTCATGCTTATGGTAAAACTCATGATATGGACAGAGGTGCAAGGCTAGTGTTTTTTTCAAAAGAAGTTCCTAGCATCTATTGTAATTATCTATGGTTTGTTACTTATATTTCAAATGAAATCAGTTAATGCTCATGGAGGTTTAGTTTACAAGTTTTGATATTAGCAAATTTATCCCAAATAATTTGTCAAATCTTGGAAGGCTTAATTAACATTTGTGGTTGGTTGCCTAATTCTAGACATTCGATCTTGTATTTTCATTTCTATTTTAGAATGCAATTCTTTTGGACTTTTTTTTGCCATGGTTGTGTCATCCCCCTCAACTATCTTGGAGGAGGCTTTTAGTGGAAGTTGGGGTTAGATGGGATGCTTCATGTCATTGCTAGGCAACTTTACATGGGTATATAACCAAACCAAACGAGCCTAGTATATCCCACCGGGAGGTGGGGTCTGGGAGGGGTATGATGCATGCAGACTTGACTACTTTAGGCTTGTATAATTCCTTACATCTTGTTCATATTTCCATCTCTCTTATATAATGTTAGCTTTGCCACAAGCTTCCGATGGTAAAACTAAAGTACCAAACCAAATAAAACGGACCATTATATCTGTGACAGAGGTAGGATCTGGGACGGTAGGATGTACATAGAGACCTTGATTCACCCGAAGGAGCTAATCTTCCCATGATGACCCTACCTTGAAAAAACAAATACAAAAAACTTCCCCCCATCACAAAATAAATGTGCATGTTTCTATCTTAGTTTGTCTCGGAATAAAGAGTAAATTATGTTTTTAGTCCCTGTGGTTTGTTGAAAATTTCTATTTTTGTTCTTTTGGTAATTCATCACATTTTCGTCCATATAATTTAAATTTTATTGCTTTTTTCATCCTATGGTTTACAATTCCTTTCTATTTTAGTCCTTTATACTTAAAAGTAGTGTTTTGGCCTTAGGGACGAAATATAAATGAATTGCAAACCATAGGAACGGAAACTGAAATTTCGAAACCACAGGACAAAATCCACAATTTTTAACAAGCCACAGGGACTAAAAAGGTCATTTACTCCAGAATAAATGCCCTGTTCCAAAAAGTTAAATGCATGCTTTCTGATTCTACCCTTCATTATGAATAACTTCATCTATTATTAAGGGTAAACATGACATTTAGTTAATTAAAAGTGTAATAATTACACTTTTTTTAAAACCGTGTGGCCTTTTTCCGTTGTGGGCTCTTATTTTGGGACAGAGGGAGTAACAGGGGGACAAGTGTTGTAAGTAATAAGAAACAGTTAAGTGTGTGCAAACAAGCAACATGTACAGTGCCATGATGAAACAAAACTCTTTTTTTTTTCTTTTTAGTTTTTCTTTTGTTTGTTTATCGTGTTCCATATATGTTGGTTTTTTCTTCAAGCAGGTTTTATGCGGCTGAGGTTCTATTAGGACTCGAGTATCTACACATGCTCGGAGTCGTATACCGAGACTTAAAACCCGAAAACGTGTTGGTCCGTGATGATGGCCACATAATGCTGTCCGACTTCGACCTCTCTCTAAGGTGTGCGGTTTCCCCCACCCTTGTGAAATCTTCATCTTTAGACAATGATCCTTCGAAACGAACCATTGGTGGTGGTGCTTTCTCCTCTTGTATCGAGCCAACATCCGTTTGCATCCAACCCGCATGTTTCCTCCCTCGCATTTTCCCACAAAAAAGCAAAAAGAGAAGCGCCTGGAAATCCCGAGCTGACCTGACCCCACTCTTTGGACCACTGCCCGAGCTTGTTGCGGAGCCGACTGCTGCCCGATCCATGTCTTTTGTCGGGACTCACGAATACTTAGCTCCCGAAATCATCAAAGGAGAAGGGCATGGAAGTGCTGTGGATTGGTGGACGTTTGGGATCTTCTTGCATGAATTGTTATATGGTAAGACCCCTTTTAAGGGGGAGGGAAATCGAGCCACATTATTCAATGTGGTTGGGCAGCCATTAAAGTTTCCCGAATCACCGGCGACTAGCTACGCGAGTCGGGATCTAATCAGGGGTTTGCTTGCAAAAGAGCCGCAAAATAGGGTTGGTGTCAAAAGAGGAGCCACTGAGATCAAACAACACCCGTTCTTTGAAGGTGTGAACTGGGCACTGATACGGTGCAGCACGCCGCCAGAAGTGCCACCACCGATGGAGGCGGAACCACCAGTGGCAAATTTCCGGGCAGCCGATATACTTGCGGCGGGCAACGACAGTAAAAGAATGGTTGGGACAGAGATGAAGAGTGGGGGTAAATATTTGGATTTCGAGTTCTTTTAGCCCCCTTGAATTGTGTTGTAGAATTCTCTTGTTTTTATGGACTTAAATGCATTATAGTTGTTCACTTTCTTAATATGGTTTTGTTTTTTTTATGTTCATTTATGAGATATATCTTTTGAATATAAAGAGAGATTAAAGGAGTCAAGGAGACTAAATATTTTGACAACTGTGGTATTAATGTCTAAGCGTTTAGATAGAATGCTAATATATATGCTAAATTGATCTTTTTTAACTAAAATTAATTACCATGTATTATATACAGAGAGAAGGGGAGGTTCAAATGAGAACAGTAACAAAATAAAAAAACGGCTAAAGTCGTGTGAATTACATATGATCTTACACGTGATTTTAGTGTAAAATCACATATGATTCGACCGTTGTCTTATTTTCGTTCTCGTATGAACATGACACACACTCTCTCTCTCTCTCTCTCTCTCTATATATATATAGATATATACTATGAGATTTCTAGAAAAGCTAATCAAACACTTATCCGGTAATTGCTTACCGATAAGATTCAACCCTATCAATTAACTTACCAGGTAAGATTTTAGTCCATCGCAACAGAATCAGCAACAATTTACCCAGTAAGCATTAACCGACTCTTGGTCCTTGTCATCGCTTTTACCGGGTAAGATTCTTGGTATTAAGGGCCCTAAGAATCCACTCACAATAACAATACGCCTAAATAATCTAGAATCATTTACCAAATAATTCATCTTACCTGATCAAATACAAACCAAATTCAGCTATCAAATGTCGAGAATTGCTCCAATTCACACACATAATCAAATACAACAACAAAAGCTATCATCCTACTTTCTAATGAACCAACTTATAACACATACCAATTGATGATATAGTTCATACCGATTTCCAAAGCAAAACATTCAAGCTTCAGAATAATTCGTATAGTATTTGAGAACGATTCATCCTGAAGCAATTACCTGTCATTTCTGCGGTTGTACTTTATCCTGCAAAAGTTGTACCATGCTCACAGTCTCTCCATAGATCGCTCTTTGAAGACCTAGGCCAGCATAATGAAGATAACAGTATGACGTTGGTTTTATTCGTGTGTAATTTAACTCCGCACTGTAGTTATCCTACTACCACATCGTATCATCATCACCGACTCGCATTGTATTGTTTGTAATACTGAAAGTATTTAAAACGATGTAAATAACAATTTCTTTAGTTTTATAATCTTAGTTCGTGTTTGGTTTGTCGGAATGGATTAAAATTAGAGGGATTTGGATTTCAAGTCCATTCTAATTCGGTGTTTGGTTTGCAGGATTTTTCGGATTTGAAATCCTATGATTTCTCTGAAATCACTCCAACATAGGATTTTGAAATCCCAAGAGACGGCTAGGATTTCAAGGGATTTCGTAGGATTTTATATAATAAAGTTTAAGAATATGTTGTTTTCTAATAATCAGTTAAATAAAAGATAATTTAATTATTTTTATATCTTTTATAATTTTTTTAAAATAATGGAATTCAAATCCATTCCACTCTTACAAACCAAACACACAAAATGATTCAAAATCCTCTCAAATCCAATTCAATATAATTCCTACAAACCAAATGGACCCTTAGGGGCGTTTGGTTCATGGATTTTGAAGGAATTGGACTGGTTAATTCCTTTGACCAAATTCCAATTCCTTTATTTGGTTCACATATTGATAATGATAGAATCCTTTGAATTCCATTCAATTCAACAAATCAGGGAATTGATCATTCCTTGGCTAAAGTGAAAGAATTGAATTTCATCCGATTCCTTCCAACCAAACGCGTGGTCAAATTCCATCAAATTTCATTCCAATTACTTCAAAGTCAAATTCCTTCAATGGATTTTAATTCCATCAAATTCCATTATGCGAACCAAACGCCCCCTTAGTTTTCATTAAATTTTACATCTACCACGTTGCACAGGTATACAACTAGTATATATGACAATTTTTATAGTTTACCGTTTTTCATAAATTACATTATTTATAACCACTCCACCAATGAGGACATGGTTAGTTCTCGAGGAAAGGATCTCGAAAAATATTTGTATTTCACGATATCTTCCTATGACAGATGAAGCTTCTCTTCCTTCCATTGTAGTTAAATCTTTATGATACTCCTCTAATACTTCATACTTCCACTCAAGATCTAAATTTCAAAATATGACAAGAAACATATTAGGATCCCTTGGCAACTTGGGTTGTATTGCTAGTAGACTACAAAAAGCCTTCCCAAATGTTACATTTCCACTTCCTTGATATGTGATCTATAATACTTGAGCATCCTTGGCCATTGCTAACTTCAATCAAAAACATGATGTATAGATTATGTAAAATCGAAAATGCAATAAATATAATCCCCACAGTTATCACCCAACCAAGCTTCTCACCATTCCTTTTAGCTTGTTTGGCAACTTCAAACACAGTTCTATGTAGCTGCCTTCTTGTTTTGTTGAAGATATTAAACATCTCCAGTGCTTGAAGCCGATGCAAGTACATTCAACATATGCATTATAACTGTTATAATTAGAATCAGATAGTTAAGCATTGATGATCATGAAGATGATGCAAGTAGAAAGCTTGAAAGAACGTTCGTTGTTGTATTTACTAAAAGTCAGATTACAAAATAAGAAGAGACAAACCAATATAAACAAGGAAGAAACACAAAAAGACATAACACACCCCTGAACTATTGGGAAAAGACAAAAGGCAATATAAATCTAACCCTGTTAGCTCCAAATGTTATGTTTGTTAAAGTGTTGAAAATACCCAAGTCCTATTTCAGAGGACTTCCAAAGATAGACCTCAGAGGGCATAAACTTCAGAGGACGAAGACATCAGAGATTGCAACTTTCAGCAGAAGACATCAGAGATGGCTTCATCAGAGGCTCTGAAGACATTCTCTCTGAAGATGGCGCTGAAGACTCCTGAAGTATCAGAACAAATAACCAATCACTTAGTGATAAGATTTACTTTATAGAGTAGGTTACTGTTCAAGCATGTATTGAGCTTACCTAATAGGTAAGACACTGTTCAAGCATGCTTCTATTTGTCAGAATAGTACACTGTTTACTTTATGGTCCTATAAATAGGACCATCACTCATTTGACAAAAGTGTGCTTTTTGATATCTTGTATAAGAAGAATCAACTGAATATATCTCACGAAGATCTTGTTCTTTCTACTTGCTTTATATATGAACTGTGATATTTGAATCTGCTTTTGATATTAAACTATATTGCTTCCGCTGTTTATACTCTTGTTGTTTATATCATTATTGTTTCAAGAAAAACATTGTTCACTACTTCACTCAAAAACAGGTCAAGAAATGCTCAGAGCTGACAGAAAGGGAAATTTATACAGAATGAATTTTTCCAAACACATAAAAACTGACTCAGAGAAACTCTGTCTAGTATCTGTCTAGTATCTCTGAACAGTGAAGATGTTTGGCTCTGGCATAAAAAGTTCTCACATCTGAACTTTTCTTCACTTGATAAATTGGTCAAACTAAATCTGGTTAAGGGATTGCCATCTCTGAAGTTTAACAAAGATCATCTTTGTTCTGCTTGTGAAATGGGAAAAATGAAAAGATCTTCCCACAAGATCAAAAGTGATAATAATTGTCCAAAACCTCTGCATATGCTTCATGTGGACCTCTGTGGTCCTATCTCTGTACAGAGCTTGTCAGGTAAAAAGTATATCCTCGTTTTGATTGACGAATACTCTAGATATACTTGGATAGAATTAATCAGAGCCAAGTCTGATGTCCCTGATATTTTAATAAGATTGTTAAAAAAATTGCAGGTTCTGTTTGATACCAAAGTTCAGAAACTGAGAAGTGATAATGGAACAGAGTTCAGAAATGCAAAAATCAACTCATATCTTTCCGAGGAAGGTATAACTCCGAACTTCTCTGCAGCTAGAACACCTCAACAAAATGATGTTGTTGAAAGGAAAAACAGAACACTGGTTGAAGCTGCAAGAACTATGCTTGCAGGATCAGAACTTCCCACAAACTTTTGGGCAGAGGCAGTGGCAACAACCTGTTTCACGCAAAACAGAGCTACAATTGTCAAAAGATTCAAGAAAACATCTTATGAACTCATTAACAACAGGAAACCTAATGTTAAATATTTCCATGTTTTTGGATGCAGATGTTATATTCTAAATGATAGAGAGTCTCTTGGAAAGCTTGACAAGAAAGCAGATGAAGGCAAATTCATTGGCTATTCATTAGTCTCAAAAGCTTTCAGAGTGTTCAATCAAAGAACCAGAACAATCCAAGAGAGTATCAATGTGTCTTTTGATGATGACAAAAGTTTGGCCAACAAAGATATCAATCAAATTGCCAAAAATATATCTGAATCATCAAAGATAAGAGAATCCGAACTCAACAAAGTTTTCGAAGACTTCTTTGATGATGAGAACTCAGGGTTTCTTTTCAGAGATATTCATAGAGCAACTTCAGAGGAACCACAAACGTCAGGTACAAATCTCTTTGGTCCCTCTGAAGTTACAACTTATGCTTCCTTGAATGCAGGTCCAAGAACTGAATCAATTTCAGAGCCTCCGGAATCAACTTCAGAGTCTCTGGAATCAAATCATGAGCCTCTGCAATCAACATCAGAGCCTCTGCTCAGCACAACAGAGATGTCTCCAACTGTCATCTCTGAAGCTCAAACTCCACCTCATGTTCATGCTCCGCTCACAAGATGGACAAAGGATCATCCCCATGATCAGATCATTGGATCACCTTCAGAGGGTGTCAAAACCAGATCAGCCACAATCAATGAATGCTTTTTGTAAATTTTTTAAGCATAATTGAACCAAAGAAGGTAAATGAAGCTCTTGAAGATCCTCATTGGATCTCTGCGATGCAGAATGAGCTTCAAGAGTTTGAAAGAAACAAAGTCTGGACCTTAGTTCCCCTTCCTAAAGGAAAATTTGCAATTGGAACTAAATGGGTCTTCAGAAATAAAAAGGATGAGGATGGCATTATAATCAGAAACAAAGCTAGGTTGGTTGCTAAGGGATATTGCCAAGAAGAGGGCATTGATTATGATGAAACCTTTGCACCTGTGGCTAGGCTAGAAGCAATTAGAATCTTCTTAGCCTATGCTGCACACAAAGGGTTCAAAGTATATCAAATGGATGTTAAATCAACCTTTCTGAATGGTAAATTAAATGAAGAGGTTTATGTCCAGCAACCACCTGGTTTTGAGAATACAGAGTTTCCAAACCATGTTTATTATCTTGATAAAGCTCTATATGGACTTAAACAAGCTCCAAGAGCATGGTATGCTACTCTATCCACATTTCTGATAAATAATGGTTTTGAAAAAGGTACAATAGATACAACCTTGTTCATAAAAAGGTACAAAAATGAGATGCTCTTAGTACAGATATATGTTGATGACATTATATTTGGCTCTACAAATCAAAAGTATTGTGATAAGTTTTCAGAGTTGATGAAGAGTAAATTTGAGATGAGTCTTATGGGAGAATTAACATTCTTTCTAGGCTTACAAGTAAAGCAAACATCAGAGGGTACTTTTATAACTCAATCTAAGTATGTCTCTGACATTTTGAAAAAATACAGACTCAATGATTCAACCTCTATGAAAACCCCTATTGCCACAGGAGTCAAGCTTGACTCTGATCTTTCGGGAAAATCTGTAGATGTCAAAACCTACAGAGGCATGATAGGTTCACTATTATACTTAACTGCAAGTAGGCCTGACATAATGTTTGCAACATGTCTTTGTGCTAGATATCAAGAAAATCCAAAAGAATCTCATTTATCTGCTGTCAAAAGAATTTTCAGATACCTGAGAGGGTCACCCTCATTAGGCCTCTGGTATCCAAAAATTTCTAGTTTTGATTTAACAGCTTACACTGATGCAGATCATGCAGGATGCAAGCTTGACAGAAAAAGTACCTCTGGGTGCTGTCAGTTATTGGGAAATAAGCTGGTAAGTTGGACATCCAAGAAGCAAAACTGTGTTTCAACTTCCACAGCAGAGGCAGAATATGTTGTTGCTGCTAGTTGTTGCTCTCAAGTCATATGGATGCAAACTCAGCTCCGAGACTATGGTTTACAATATGACAGAATTCCAATTATGTGTGATTCATAAAGTGCCATAGCCATCTCTGCCAATCCAGTACAACACTCCAAAACAAAGCACATTGATGTAAGGTACCACTTTCTGAAAGATCATGTTGAAAAGGGAACAATAGAGATGTATTTTGTACCAACTGATCTTCAACTTGCTGATATTTTCACAAAAGCTTTAGATGAACGAAGGTTCAATTTCTTAATTAACAAGTTGGGTATGTTGAACATGTCTGCCTAACACAGGAAAACATCAGAGTCTCTGATCCATTCATCAGAGCCTCTGGACTTTTTCACAAATGGTAAAAATCATAAATTTTTAACTCCAAGCATGTGTCAAGGGGGAGAAGATAAAGACTTCATTCTTTGGTCAAGGGGGAGACAAAGAACCTTTCATCTTTCAAAGGGGAGAAAGTGAGCTTCTCTGATACTCATATCAGAGCCTCTGATCTTGTCTCTGATATTTATATCAGAGCCTCTGATCTTGACTTTGATATTTATATCAACGCCTCTGATCTTTTCTCATTAAACGAGTATTCCAGGAAATTCTTTTAAATCTTTTGGATAACCATTCGTTTCTTTTCAAAAACCCAACTGGCGGTTTTCTGACACCAAGCGGCTCTCCCCTACACACCTCAACGTGTCACCTATTAATTAGGGGATGATGGAACGTCCTTTCTGACATTGGAACTCTCAATCGCCGTTTCCATAACCTCTCCCTCTACCTTTCTTTTTCTGTCCATAAAAACCCTTTTTCTCTTCTCATTATTCTTTACGCTCTCAGAATCCAAAATCCCAAATCTCTCTTTCTAAGCTCTCATCTTTCTCAAAAACCTGCAACAATGGCGGCTCATTCCCAAACCTCAGATAACTCCAGCAAACTTGTTCCAAGCTTTGAATATGGCACAGTTCGATGTTCCAGTAAAAGGTAACAACTACTTTCTGGACGTCACCCTAACCAAATACGATGAGCAGTTTCGCCCAATCCTCGACTTTTTGACCAATTGCGAACTCAACGATGTCCTCACCAAACATGGCTCAGATATTCCTCTACGCTTTGTCCAACAATAGTGGTATTCAAGTGAATACGATGATGAAAAGGAAGGACTGGTTGGGTACATTGACCTAGGTGAACAAAGCATGAACATAAGAATCACCCCACAAACTCTAACTCGCCGATTCAACCTGCTCACAAAAACTGATCTTCAAATAGAAACCTTTGAGAAACCACCAAATCAAGAAGTTCTTCTTCAGTTCCTCCACCACTTAGGCTACAACAGGGAGATCACACGCCTAAGTCAATTCAGACGTCAGTACCTGCCTCCCAAGTGGAACTTTATGTTTAGTGTTCTCAACCGAACAATTACCTGCAAGATTGGAAGCCAGGATCAGACCCATCCAACAATTCTAGACATAATGATGCTCTCTTCTTCAACAGAAGCATAAATATGGCTCACATTCTCTTCTGTGAGATGCTGACGGCGGTGGATAAGAAGAACAAAGACTTGGCCAAAGGAAAACAACCAATTTCTGTACTGTTTCCCAGATTCATCTCTGTGGTCATTCAACGAGCAATGGAGAAATTCTCCATCACTGAGGAGGGCCCAAGGACACCTCTGTTTATGATGAACTCGTTCAAAGCTACAGAGGTTCCTCCTTATCCAAATGACCGACGTTTCCCACACACCATGATTGAGATAATTCTTGCTGACTCTACTACCCACCTCTTACTTAGTCGTGTTGCCCAATCATCAGAACCGATGATGGGATCCCCAACACACTTAGGTTCTAAGCTTGAGCTTGAATCAGAGAGTGATATATCTGATAATGCTCAAAACGTTAACAGAGCGCAACCAGAGGGTGGCTCTGAGAGAGTAAGGAAGAGAAAACAAGAGAACCCTCCCTCTGACGACGAGAATAACTCTGTCAGAGCAGAGGAAGGTGAGGAAGAGAGAATTCCATAGGGTGACTTTCTAAGCTTAGAATCTGAGGGCGGTGAGGTAGAAAAAGATGTCCTTGTTGGCACACATGAGAGATTCCAAAGTCCAAATCCCCGTGCAAACACATTTACTGTCCAAGGTGGTCCAACATCAGTGGACATTGAAACAGAGGTGTACACCTCGAACCCTTGCCATCCTAGCCGCTCAGAGGCATCTACTTCTGCCTCTGAAGCACACACCAAAGGGGAAACCTCTGATACGGCTAAGTCCTCCCAACATGACTTAGACCAAGATAAAAATACTCATTCACCCCAGAGTATGTCACCTTCACACACACATGATGCCTTTGTGGCTCATAAAAAGTTGGACCGTCCCTTAGATCAGAAGAGACCTACGATCTCTCGTAAGGATTGCCTGTCAGAAAAAGAATGGCATGACCTTCTTGCACATGGACTCCTTAGCCTGGATAGCAAGGTTTCCACCCACATTCGTTTCTCATCATCAGATTCTGACTCTGATGATCAGAGACCAATCGGAACCATTATAGGGAAATCCTTAAAAAAGGGTCCCCAAGGATTAATGGGAAGTCCTTCCGGAGTCAATATCAATCCAACTCCGAAAGAAGGCCCCTCTGAACTCGAGGGAAACTTAGAATCATGTGTTGATCCTAAGGTCACCCCCTCTGATTACGTTACCAAAGAGGAGTTCAGAATCTTTGGTGATGAAATCAGAGAATCTCTGAAGTAGATTAAACTTCAAATGGAGAAGACCTCAGATGCCTCTGCCTCTGAAGTTGCAAAGCTCACTTCAGAGGTCTCTGAGCTGCGCACGACCATTATCTCTCAGAATGCTAAAATGGATGCTCTAGAAAGCCTGGTCATCAAAAATGACTCGGTTTTATCTAGAGAAATTCGGAACTCTACAACAGAGATTCTCAAGATGATTCCAACTCCTTCTGCACCAACTCCAACACAAGCAGACTTCTCTCAATTCAAAAAGGAAGTCTTGCAGTCTTTGGCAGAAATGATTGCAAAGATCCCTACCTCCTCTGTTGCTGCTCCTGCTACCTCTGAATTCATTACAAAGGCTGACCTCCACAACTTCTCCAAGAAGATCACCAACAATGTAATGAATATCTCCAGCAAGTTCGTCTCCAAAGCCAATCAGCAAAACAAAAGGATTGAAGACCTTCTGAAGGATGTGAAATCTTTAGAGGGATCATTGAAGAGGAAGGAACCAGAGGTCGCATGCTCTGAGGAGGCCCGGAAGAAAGCCAGGTATGAAGACTCTGATGACCATGATGACCAACCTCAGGGGTCATCCGATCTTCATAAGGGGGAGAAGACTCCTACACCAAAAACTGTTGAAACACAAAAGGAGTCCACTCCCTCTGCAAGAAACCAAAGCAAGGAAAAAGGAACAGAGAGACGTTCAACCTCAACTTCTGCTGAAGATAACCAGACCACTCTAAAGTCGCCAGTACCTATTATCTTTCTAGCACCATCTACTTCGAGTGCTCCAATAGTTCCAATAATAGCTGCAACTCCAGAAACTATTGGAGCTCTGGAAGAAGATGAAGACGAACAACTAGTAGACTTCTCTACATCAGAAGATGCATTCTCATCACCAGAAAGACCAACTTATGTGATGAGAGATGCTTACGAATCAGAGGCTGAAAGAGCAGAACCAGAATCTGAAAAAGAAGAAAAATCAGATTCTGGAAAAGAAGTTGCTGAAGAACATATTGAAGTAATTGATGTTGAAGAGTATGTATTCAAGAATGCTCAACCACATCATACTTCAACAGCAACAGAGCTGAGGGAATCACCAGAGATAGATGGCTACATCTCTGAACCCACAACAGAAGATCCTCCATAGACGAAGGAACCAGAAACCATGGTTGTTGATGAACTGGCTCCTTCAGAGAATCTTGTTCAGAAGGCAAGCATCGGTCTACCAACCAAAGTGTTCACTAAACCTCGTACATTCCTTGAATCAAATTCCGAAGCTTCCATAGAAGACCACTTCAGATACATCTACTGTGAGTTCAATATGGAAGACACTCTAGTCATTCCTCTGAATCTAAGGATTAGAGAGGACATGCCGGACTATGAGCGAAGATTTGTCAGAGATAAAACCAGACCAAGAGCACAGGTCCTCTTTGATGATCCAATCATCAAAATCAACAAAATCTCAGAGAAGACCTTTGCTTACAACAAGATCATCTATAGGCACTATGTGGTAACTCGATCTGATCAGAAGATTTACGAGTTCAATGATAATGATCTCGTAAATCTAAATCCATATGATTTACCACATTTATATGCCTATTGCTCTTCCAAATATGATCATGGAAGAAGGGAAATCAGGATGGGCATGGTTGAAGTCAGACGGGCAATGGAGGCCTATGTCAAACACAGAGCAAAACGTGACTTCCAAATTGCTCTGAACCTAGGGCAAGAAAAGCTGGAGGTAACTGAACCTGTGGAGTCGTTCGATAAACTTGAGGAACAGAAGACTGCATCAATCGTTGCAGAACCTCTGGGTTTCGTCTACAGAGTAAACCAAGTAAAGAAGATCTTTCTAGCTTTGGAATTTTCGAAGTACTCTGATGAAACCTTGAGAGGTATAAAGAAAATGATCCATGTGAAGGAAGAAAGGCACAGAGCAGATTTACTTGCAAAGCTTGACTTAGAGATTGACTCGATGATCAACTTCAGAGCTCTGATCATGAAATTCCATGGAATCTGTTCAAGTGACAAATTTTAGTTTGTTTCTTTATTTTTGAATATTACTTTCTCTGTATTAAACTTCCAAATGTTTAAGAAGTAATATTTAAGAGGATGTTTTTCTCCTCTACGCTTTCTAGTTTAAATCTTCTATTCTCTGCTATTATTGTATCTTTTATTTTCAACACTTAGGGGGAGATTGTTAGCTCCAAATCTTATGTTTGTTAAAGTGTTGAAAATACCCAAGTCCTATTTCAGAGGACTTCCAAAGATAGACCTGTGAGGGCATAGACTTCAGAGGACGAAGACATCAGAGATTGCAACTTTCAGCAGAAGACATTAGAGATGGCTTCATCAGAGGCTCTGAAGACAACGTCAGAGCTCTGAAGACATTCTCTCTGAAGATGGCGCTGAAGACTCCTGAAGTATCAGAACAAATAACCAATAACTTAGTGATAAGATTTACTTTATAGAGTAGGTTACTGTTCAAGCATGTATTGAGCTTACCTAATAGGTAAGACACTGTTCAAGCATGCTTTTATTTGTCATAATAGTACACTGTTTACTTTATGGTCCTATAAATAGGACCATCACTCCTTTGACAAAAGTGTGCTTTTTGATATCTTGTATAAGAAGAATGAACTGAATATATCTCACGAAGATCTTGTTCTTTCTACTTGCTTTATTTATGAACTGTGATATTTGAATCTGCTTTTGATATTAAACTATATTGCTTCCGCTGTTTATACTCTTGTTGTTTATATCATTATTGTTATAAGATTAAATCTGGGATCCAACAAACACCCCCCTCAAACTCAAGATGGGGAAGAATGAGCATGGTTAAGTTTGGAAACAAGATCATGAAAACAACCCGGAAGATGAGCTTTGGTGAAGATGTCTGCCGGTTGATCAGTGGAAGAGATATGAAGAAGTTCAATCGTCTTTCGCACCACATGTTGCCTAATGAAGTGACAATCAAACTCAATGTGTTTTGTTCTCTCATGAAAAACGGCATTGTGAGCAATCTGAATAGCACTCCGATTGTCACACCAGAGTGTAGTTGAAGAAGGTTGGGTAGCACCGATATCAGAGAGAAGCCAACACAACCAAATTAGTTCTTGGGCAGTATCGGCTAAAGCACGATACTCAGATTCGGTTGTACATCTGGATGTTAAGTATATGATGATGCTTTCTATAAAAAACATTAGGGGGGAGATTGTTAGCTTAAATTGGCCCCTAATTTAATTGAATGTTTTATAAAGAAATTGTATTTTGGGCTTTATAATTAGTTGTATGGTCTTGAGCCTTTTCTTTTAACTCTTTCTCTAATTCCAGAGAGGTTTTTGCTTGTAGGCACATGTCTGCAAAATCAGGACATATTGGAATTCTAGATTTGTCTTTTGAAACAGAAACAGGGGTGTTTAAAATTCCAGAACCAACAGTCTGTTTTGTTTTATGAATTACCTTCTCTGGTGTATAGAAAAATTGTTCATCTATCTCTGTGTCAGATTCGGAATCAGAATCAAGAAATCTTTTTTAACCTTGTCAGAGATGACTACCTCTGAAGTTTTCACTATATTTTTAGGTCTGGAGACTTTGATTACCTTTTTCTTGCATGATTCTTTGATAAAATCAGATATGACATTTTCTTTATAAATTCTTCTAATGTCATCTTCAAAAGAGGTTCTGATGCATTCTTCTGTTCCATGAGAATACATAGGTGCTTCTGGATTCAATAGGCTCTGAGGTTTTATTTCAGAGGTACACATTTTAGAAACCTCTGGTTCTTTAGTGATGAATGAATCAAATTTAAAGATCTCTTTGGTATCATTACTCTGAGGTTTTGAAAAATAAACCTCTGAAGTTTCTTTTTCTAACTTCAAGACAGGTTCTGAGGCAGTTTTTACTTTAGAGTATGAGACATTTTTTGAAATTTAGAGTTCTGACTTTTGATCCCTCTGTAGTTCTTGTTCTGTTGAAAACGTTAGAATTATCCAGAGATGGAAAGTCAGGCCTCTAGACCTTTCCAATACAGAAAGTGGAAGAAAGTGAAGTTTTCTTCAATCCAGTGAATGAATCCAATTCATTGAATCCCAGTCCTTGAGTATCCATCTGAAAATTGATTTTAATGTGCACATCTTGTGCATCTTTATAACTCTTAATCTGAAGTTCCTTTCTTTCCAGAGATTGATGTAATATTTCTCTTTCCTTTTGAAAGAAATTAGTTAAGGCAACGGAATTGAGTCTTTCATACTCAGATTTTCTCACTTCTTCTTCTTTTGCCTTTAAAACCTTTTCAAGTTCTTTGAATTTCTCAGAAAAAGATTTTTGCTTTTGTCTCTGAGATTTTTCAAGTTCAGATTTTTCAACAAAAAATTCTTTCTTTTCTGACTCAAGAAGGTCTTTTTCTCTTTTATAAAAAATTAGGTCCTTTGTCATTTGCTTTCTCTTTTCTTTTTCTTCAATGATTTTTTGCTTTAAACTCTGAAACTCATCTGTTAATTTAAGAACATCCATTTCAAGTTCACTTTTAGAGGTGGATGAAGAATTTACCTTTTTAGAGCAGTCCTCTGATGATCCATCAGTCTGATCACCATCTGCCATAGCCATACCACAGAAGGTGAGTAGGCTCTTCCTCTCAATCACTTGTAGAGTCTGACAACCAGTCTTCCATTTCTGCAACAAGTACCCTTTCTCTGACATTGTATTTGTACTTGTTTTTGTAGTAGTCTTGATCTTTGACAAGTTTACTTCTGCAGTTTGCAGAAAAATGGCCTGGTTTTCCACATCTGAAACAGCTTCCATCATTTTGGTTTGGTGGAAGAGCAGCAACTGTTTCAGTCTTCTGATCTTGAGAATGGGATTGGAAGTTATTAATCCCAGATTTTATCAAGTTCTCATCTAAATCAATCACAAACAAGATTTATCAAACTACCTTTTTTGATTCAACTTCAAGATTCAATTACAAATGATTTGCAGATAACTTTCTCTCTCTACAAATCTTTTTCTCTCTCTAACCTTCTGCGAACTCTGCTAGTTACAAGTATTCTACAAAGACTTACAAGTCATACACACGCTTACAAGAACATTACAAAACAAATTACATGGACCTTTGACTTTATTACTCTTGACTTTGACTTTGCTTGAGAGTTGACTTTTGACTTTTGAGCTTTGACTTTCTTTGACTAAAAGCTTCAAATATTATGATCTTGCATCCAAAAAATCTGTGCACTAACAGAAGTACCTCTGAGGTTGAGGATACTTTGGTTGAAATTGTTGATGAGTTCTTGATAGTTGGATAGCTTCATGATTGATGAAATGAACACCCTTTTGATCACTATGCAGAGTAGATCTGGGCTCTTGTTGATAATCAGCTTTCTGAAATCTTCTTTCTGGATTTCCCCTTCTTTCTTCATCATCTCTCCTCCCTTCAAAAACTTTCTTGCCAAATTTCTTGTTGAATTGATGAGTAATCAAGGCAAGAGATTTAGCAAACGCATTAATGTCTTCATCTGAGTCCGAGTCTGAATGGTCACCTTCTTCAGCTATTAAGACCTTTTTAGATTTTCTTTTTGACTCTCTTCTCAAGGAATTTTCTTTTGAGTTTATTAATTCTTCATCATGACTTTCTTTTGAACCACCTTTTTGTTTTGAAATGAGGGCAAGTGGTCCACCTAAAGAGGTTTTTGACTTTTGTTTAACAACTTCTTTTTCCTAGGCAACTAGGGTGCCATAAATGTCAGTTAATGACCAAGAATCAAGATTTCGATTGGCTTAAATAGACATGGACAATTGTGACCATTCTTCATTTAAGCTTTTAAGAAAAAAAACATTATATTCCTCTTTTGTCCTCATTACTCCAAACTTTTTTCATTTATTAATGAGAATGTTGAGTCTGGAATAAGTTTGGTACAGGGTTTCTTAAGGTAGTGCATTAAAGTCATGGTACTCAGTAATGCATTGAGTTCTCCTGTTTTTCTGAGTTTGTAGGCCACCTTCAATTTGGTTTAACAACTGATCTCATATCTCTTTAGCAGTTACACAAGAATCAAGTTCTTGGAAGATATCATTGGGAATGGCCATTATCAATAATCTAACAGCTTTGGAGTCATTTTCCATTATTTTGGTTTCTTCATCAGTGAAGTTTGAAGTTTTCTTTTCTTAATATGCAGGTATTTCAGCAGTGTCTGCTGTTGCAGGAACTCTTGGTACCAACACCATTGGTTGGTGAGGTCCATCAGTTACTAATCTTAAAAGATCCCTATCCATAACTTCCAAAAAATTTACCATCCTTATTTTCCATTAGGGATATTCATCCCTTAAAAGTGTAGGAGGTTTAGTTAATGATCCAGCTGTATAAATGACACTTATA
The DNA here is from genome assembly GCA_023525745.1 of Arctium lappa. Classification (NCBI taxonomy): domain Eukaryota; kingdom Viridiplantae; phylum Streptophyta; class Magnoliopsida; order Asterales; family Asteraceae; genus Arctium; species Arctium lappa. The sequence goes on from CM042059.1 coordinate 35,892,416, forward strand.
CTAGAGTTTGCCATTTTGAAGAAAAGATGAAGATTTGAAGAACTGATGCTTTTCAAAGAAGATCTTTTATCAACAAGTGAAACTGTGAGTTACTTTAAAATCTAGAGCATATAGAGTTCATTAAATAAACTAAGGTTTATATGAACATACACAGATTTTTGAAAGCTTGAATCACTAAGATGTAAATCTATTCGAGTATGCAGATATGATATTTTTTTGTTTTAGAAAACAAAAGAGGCTCTGATACCAATTGTTAGATCCCATTTAGGCAAACAAATGAAGATACTCCATAGAAAAGTAGAGATAAGATGAAAATTAAGAACATAATTATCAAGAACTCATCTCATATACTTTGATTTCATTAATGGAGGGGAAAATGGGAAGAACACCATAATAAACATGTAAACGACTCTCATTAGTCTATGTGTGTGAAAAGTGTTCTCTCCAAAACCTAATGAACAAATGAGCCATGGGAACCAATAAATAGGGCCCATTTACAAAGAAAAGGCTCAAGCCTATACAACTAATTATAAAGCCCAAAATACAATTTCTTTATAAAACATTCAATTAAATTAGGGGTTAGTTTAAGCTAATATTAAGGACTGTTTCTTGCTGCGCCAAGAAATAAGAGAATCACCTAGAAAGAAACAGTACCTTGTAGTAGAACGTCGGTTAGTAGAACGCCGGTCAGTCAAATAACCATTCCAATCAGCATCCGAATAGCCCTTGAGAATCAAAGAGGAGTTGGCAGAGAAGAATAGTCCATGGAACATAGTACCTTTAAGGTAACGGAGTATACACAGAACGACAACATAATGATCCGAGCAAGGAGCAGCCATGAACTGACTCACAACATGAACAACATAGGCAATATTTGGCTGTGTCACAGTAATATAGACTAATGATCCCAACAATTGATGATACCAAGTATGATCACGAAGGGGAGGTCCAACACTAGGACCAAGGTTGTGTTCTATAACACCCTCAAATCTAGAAATAACAACTAATTTAAAATTTTCTAAATACACCAATAAATGATTCATCTACAATCACAATTTAAGATTTAACCTCAATACACACATTCATTCTATACATACAGACTATAATAAGGACGAGTGCTACTAAAACCCAAAAACAGTCACTATCTCCAAACTGCGGAAGACTTCACCAACTACTTACACTTGATCACACGTCTAGAACCAATCCCCAAACTAACCTATTGCACATGCCGACAAATAAAAGGTTAGGATAACGCCTAGTGAGTTAAAGAGTTTTACATGAGTACATATCTTTAAAATGATAAACTTCGCTTAAAGTCATGACCCTTCAATTGATGTACTTTAAAACGTAGAAAATAACCCTTATCCAATGTTATGCACTTTCAAAGATGGACACCTCATTTCAAATATGTTTTATAAATTGATGCAACGTAAACTAACTCGAAACATGAATACGAAATGACTCCCACTTAAGAAACGCGGATAAAACGTTATATCCCAAAACACCCAAACACGGGTGGGGCAAACTACTCGACCCATGATTCATCATCAAAACCACTTATACCGTACATCCGAAAACATGGGCACTAGGTCTAATACTCATGCGACCTTAAACGAAAGAAATCTGACTACTAACACAAGGGATTGACATAATTCATTCAAACCTTAATATACGAGGAGGGAGGTCCAATATTAAGGTCCTCATTCATTTTCGACCATATAGAGCAAATGACAATAAAGTAAAACATCTTTCTATTTAAAATACTGATAGCCGACAACGGGGGAGACCCGTATCCATTGAGAGTGGAGGAAACACAAAAGTATACCACCCTTGCAATGTTAATCGCATGACACCTCACGATATCACAACCAGGTATCCCTACGACTTCTTTACAAGCCCACCCCAAGTAAAGTTGACCTTGATGAACATCCCGAAGGACTCCACCCCAAGGCCCGACACACTTAAAGACTACCTCTCAGGCATTACTTCAAGCGGCGGAGGTCCTAGCGCCTACTTTGCCTGTAGCGCTACCAGACTCAACCCCTCCCAATGCTTACTTGTAAAGTTTTTGGTCATAAAACATGGGTACCAGAGTTTAACCCCACAATACCCAATTGACCAACCCAAAACAGACTGACTTACGTGCCTATGGATCCAACGCAACACAGTCTAACCTTACCGGATTAAACATGAATGATCAAAGCACTCGAGCCCGTAACCAACCTCAATACGCAACACAACGCATTAGTACGTACGTTATAACTGGACTCTACACTGAGCCATATAAAAACCGGACAAGTGTCCTAAAGACTCCTTTCAAAGGACATCGAGCCAAAATACTCAAAACCTACTTTTGACCAATGATTAACGTTTTTCAAATAACAAACGTACTCAATCCATACCATGAAATCACACGCTCCAATTTACCTTAATGGACTCCAACACAGTTTAAGTCGGGACAAAAGATTTTCCAAATAAATTTATATTCTTTATCCTTTCAAAATGTCTCGTAACACAAGATTAAACCTTTTACCCAAACAGACACTAAAAACGTCTTTTAACCAAATAATCTCATTTATGCAATAAGTTACCAAACATACCCATTTATGACTCATTTAACAAAATGCCTAAAAATTCCCAATATGGGTGTTTTACAAGGTTTATAAAACTAAACTTCTCAAATAACCAAAAGTAATCAAGTAATTCCACAAATGACCATTTCATGTTAACACACATAAATACTTTAAAATAAACATTTTGGCATGTACAACGTTTTCACAAATCAACTTGAACTCACCTTGCTAGATTTAAGCTAAATCTAGATTTCCCCCAACTAGAGCTCCTTTGAAGAACACTTGGATCCTCAAGCCAAAAACTTCCAAAAACCTAAATCCATACATATCCAACCATAAATAATCATAATCAACCATAAAGAAACGTTTCCCAAACTTTATACATGAATACCTCAACTGATACCAAAACCCTAACTTCTATAACTGAGGAGAATAGAAGATTACCTTAACCCGAGCTTGAATCCATAAACCAAAACACCTCTAGTTCACCAAAATGGTTACAAACCTCCAATCTACGAAAGGAAGAACAAGGGTGGATGAAACCCTAGAAAACTTGATGAAGAAGATGAAGATGGAGGGATGATGGTTCTAGCTCCCAACCTGATAGATGAAGAAGAAACACTTAGATTTAGGAGGAAACTCTACAAATTGAGTTAGGGTTTGATTTTGGGGCTTGGGGGTCCGTTTGGGAGAGAAATGGGGGAGGGATTTGAGGTTAGGGTAAAAAATGGGGTTTGGGGCCGATTTTTCCCTTTTTGCGCACCCAGCGGCTCCGCGCGGCTGGTGGCGCGAATTCACCCGCGCGGAGCACTGCTGCCTGAAATTCTGCCCGAATACTGTTTTGGTCATAACTTCTTTGTTTTAGCTCCGATTTTGCTCCGGAAAGGACCGTTGGACTCGTAATCGAATCCTTCATCTACCAAGACTATAAAATTTTGGATTCAAGTCCAAAATCCTTTATCTTATTTTCCCTAATATATCGGTTTCGGTATTGACTTGAAATGATAACTTTCAAAAATCGGGGTGTTACATGTTCAAGAAGAGTAAAAGCAGTCTTATTGTCAGAAATACCAGCATGTGATAAAAGATCAGAAATGTACTTTTCCTGACATAAGTTGATGCCTGAAGTGTCGTAGAGGATCTCAAGACCAAGAAAGTAGTGCAAAGTACTGAGATCCTTCATCTCAAAATAGGAGCTGAGACTCTGTTTGAGTTGAACTATACCGATAGTGTCACTACCCGTGATGACCATGTCATCAACATACAATAGTAAAAGAATGGTTCTGTCTCAGTGGTACAAGCAAAAATACCGGAGTCATTTTCACTAAGTGAGAATCCCAAAAAGAACAGTATTACTGAACTTCTCAAACCAAGCACGAGATGCTTGTTTGAGACCATAAATGGCCTTGAGTAACCTGCATACGGATCCCTTTGGATGAGAGATGCCTGGAGGTGGTTTCATGTAAACCTCTTAAGAAAGATCACCATTGAGGAAGACATTTTTAACATCCATTTAATAAAGAGTCAATTTTCGAATAGTTGCAATGGCAAGTAGACTTCTTACAGATGTGACTCGAGCTACAGGTGCAAAGGTTTCCTCGTAATCAATTCCATACTCTTGATTAAAACCTTTAGCAACAAGACATGCTTTGTATCGATCAATTGAACCATTAGATCGGGTCTTTATTTTGTAACCCATTTGCAACCAATAATGGATTTTGCCATCAGGGGAGGAACCAAATCCCATGTTTGAGCACATTTAAGAGCTTATAGTTCTTCGCTCATATCTTTCTGCCAAAGAGGGTTAGTAGAAGCCTCTGTATAGGAAGTAGGTTCATATTGAGATAAAAGAGTGGCATAACAGTGATAGTCAAGCAGATGAGAAGGAACATGTCTTACCCGATTAGATCGACGTTGCTTTGGTGGTTGAGAAGTGTTTGGATCCATTGGACCAATGAATGGCTGAGGAGGCGTAGAAGGAAAAAATGTTAAGTGATCATCAAAAGGTGGAGAGGTAGCAAGATCAACCGAAGAAGGTGGAAGATCAACAGGAGAGGGAGGAAGATCGATACAAGAGAGAGTCTCAGATGTTGTGGTGTTAAAATTGAATAAATCAAGAGATATGGAAGCATCGGTGAAGAAAGGAAGGGTGGAGAAATGTGAAACCTAGAACTTGGAAATAGATGAGAACATTTTGTGTTACCAGAAGGTGACATGTCGGGAGATTCAAAGACGTTTGGATATCGGATCCCAACATCGATACACTTTGTGATCAATTCCATAACCAAGAAAACAACATAGACGAGAACGAGACTCTAATTTCGAGCACTCATGAGGTTGAAGCATAACAATGCAAGGACAACCCCAAACTTTGAGTAGATCATAACAGGGTGTGGTACCATATAGGGATTCATAGGGTGACTTGTTTTGAAGAATGAGAGTTGGATGACGATTGTTGGTGTTAACAACAGTGAATGCAACTTCATCCCAAAAACGTTCAGGGCATTGAGCTGAAATAAGAAGAGTACGGACAGTGTCAAGAATGTGCCTATGTTTCCTTTCGGTACGACCAATTTGTTGAGATGTATCAGGACAAGAGTATTGAGGTATTGTACTCTGTTGGTGAAGAAAATGAATAAGAGAAAATGCCTTGTATTTCATGGCGTTATCAACACGAAGAACTTTGATGGTCTTTGCAAAACTAACAAAATTCTGATCGATATTTGAAAACTAAGTATGAACCATATTTGCAAAAGTCATATAGATACCTGGTAATTCTGATCGATGATTCATAAGATAAATCCATGTGAAACGAGAATGATCATCAATAAAAATAACAAAATACCGAGCACCGCCCATAGAAGAGATTGGTGCCGGTCCCCACACATCAGAATGAATAAGATCGAAGACAGCTATAGACTTGGATTCATTCATATCAAAAGATAAAGCATGATGTTTACCATGTTAACAAGATAAACAAGAAAGAGATTCACTTTTCATAGTTCCTAGCAACCTAGAATTAGCCAAAATATTTAGTTTTGTAGTTGACATATGGCCTAGACGTGCATACCACGTTGAATAAGATGAAATACCGGGAACTAAAGCAACTAAAGTGGATGATGAAGGTTGAGGCAGACGAAGATAAATCAACTCAAACATCCGATCGGCTTTACGGCCTATTCCAAGAGTCTCCTTGATTCGTGGATCCTGCACAAAACAACCAGAAGAAGAGAATGTAACATTTATACCAATATCACATAATTGGCTCACATATATAAGGCTTAGAGAGAGATTGGGAATGTGAACTGCATTAGGTAAGTATAGTTGAGAAGTAGACACAAGTCCACTAAAAGTTACAGGAAGGCGAGTCCCATCTGCAGTGGAAACTGAATGAAGAAATCGTGATGGTTGTTTGTCGAAAAAAATATATCTGAATGTGGTGTTATATGGTTGCAACAACCAGAATCAAATAGCCAGACATTATCTGAAGTAGATGTCATATCACTTGTACCCATGGAACCTGTCATGAGTTGAGTCATTATCTCCTGGTTACGCCACAATAGTTCAATGAGTTCATTGTTGGAAGGTGGATTAGGTGATGTGGCAGATGAAGGAGGCACATGGGCATGAACTTTAGAGGTGATGGAGCCAACAATAGGTCATGATCGGAATTGTTGTTGTCTGTGAGAATTAGAGGTACCATGTCTGGGATGCTTTGGACGGTCTGATCGATAGTGATTTGGATGTTTGACATTGCACCATCTGTAGTAACATACAAGACACTTCAGAAGAAGATGGGATGATGAGTGACATAACGTGCATTGAGTATCATTGGAACTACGGTTGTTCCATTTGGTTGTAACATTCATATCACTAAAATTACGATAGGCTCTTGAGCTTGAAGTTGGAACATGGAGAACTGTCTCAGATGGTGAAGATAAACGTGACCTTATTATGGTCTCTTCACTAATAAGCTCGGTGATAGACTCATTCAACGTAGGAAGAGGATTCATGTGGAGAAGAGAGGCTCGAACATTTTCAAACTTATCAATGAGGCCCCATGAGTATAGTAATCAAGTGTAGCTGGCTGAAGTAAGCTTGAAATTTCTTAGAAGTGTCGTCAACAATTTGTGGAGCGGATAAGTTCAGTTGTTCCTTGATAACCTGCATCTCAGAAATGAAAGAACTAATTTACTGATCTAGTTGTTGGTGTTTACTCTGAAAAGCCGACCATAACTGGTACTGATGAGCATGGTTTTAAAAAAAAACCTGAGGCGCATGCCTCAGGGCGATTCGGTGGAAAAAAGAACTAAAACGCACGCCTCTGCCATGGCAGATTGAACGTACGCCTTAGATGGTGAGGCGGTCCGTGAGGCAGTGGGGCATTTTTGAGGCGTCCATCCCTGTATTTTTGAAAAAAATATATTTGTTTTAATTAAGGAATTGATTATAGTCCATATCTTCTCATAATCTAATAAAAGGAAAGTGAAATCAGTCTCTTTCTCTAACTAATCAATATCTTTTCTTTACTAATTGATACCATCTCCTATTCTCCTTCTAACTGTTATCTTATGCATCTAAAATCCTAATCCCACCCCAATTCATTCCTTTTCTCTAATAAAAGGAAAGTGAAATCAGTCTTTTTCTCTAGCTAATCGATATCTTTTCCTTTGCTAATTTAGAAAATCCAGAAAATTCAGAAAGATTTGGATCCAATGATTTGAAGCAGAAAGATCGAATTTCCAGAAAAAGAAAGTTACTGTTTCATTGAAATCGAATTTTTTGTTTTCATGATTTTTTGATGTAAATCTTGTACCACAGTGTTCGTTCATAGAAGTAGAACACTTCTTGTTTTAGTTGTTTGTTCATTTGATCAACAGATTGGTGTAATTGGATTGATTTTTGTGTTTTTAGAAAGTATACAGTCGCGAACTGTCAAAGATTGATTCCCATTTATATTGTTGTTCTTGGTAAAATTCACTCCATAGGGTTATGTTCGATGGCATAAATATCATTCCTACCAAGTTTCAGAATCAAACATCAAGTTTTGATTGGATTTTTGATGAAAAGTTCGAAAAAAATGGCCAAGATCCAAAGAATTCGTAGATTCATTGAAGAACTCGCACGTAGAACTCGCAAAGGAAAATGAATTCGCAGAATAGCTATTTCTATCGATTCTAAGGAAAGAATTCGCAAATCATCAAAATTCGCAGACCGAGGGAATTCGCAACCAACATATAAGAATATTGATAAAGGAAAGAATTTGCACAAGTGAATGTACGAATTGTTCAGAATTCGTATATGAGAGACTCACGAATTGTAAAGAATTCACATCTGAGTCTTGTACGAATTTCAAAGAACTCGCATAAGCTTTCATACGAAAAGCTCAGAATTCGCACATGCTTGTATGCGAAAAGTTCACATTTAGGTGGCGTTTGTTTTTTAAAAGGTGCTGAAGTCTGAAGTCTGATTTCACTTCTGATTTTTAAGAGGTGGTTCTGAAGTCTGAAATCTAAATCAGTTAGACTGTTTGTTATTCTCTGATGACAAACGTCTGAATATGTATAATTATATATTTTATTTCTCAGGATGTTATACTATTAAATTTATAAAAAAAATTATTCATTTTAATCAAATTATACTACCATCCATTTTTAACACATTCAAAAATTCAACTTAAAACCCATTTGAATTCAAACAAAATCGACCGAAAACCTGCAACTCTTCTCGAATTCTTGAAATTCTAGAAATTTTAAATCTTTATTGTTACAGGAAGAAGGGAACGGTGATTCGAGTTCGAAAAAATCGAAGAAAACAGAGAAAGATGGGAAATTTACAAAAGAAAAACAAATGTTCAAGAACCACCAAAAGATTACTGATAGCAATAATGTTCAAGAACCACCAACCACCATTGTAGTTTAGAAGCATCAAACATGATCATTACAATCACAATGATTGTACAAATTACCTACCATTTGACAATTGTTTTTTCATCCTACTTGAGATCTCATGGTTAACAAGGAAATCTTTTTATACTTTAGAAAAAATATATTGCTCCCTATGTACAGAGCCTCACACCTTTGTGCCTGTGATTTTTTTTAAAGGCACAATATTATTAACCAAGAAATACCATTACAATGAGGAGCTCCAAGAAGAGCCTACTGACGAAGCCCAACTACAGAATGGTTTGCCAGAGGTAAACCACTTATCCCACTCTTCCCCAGCGAGTACCACCATATTGCCCAGTAACTATTACAAAAACCTTTCACTCAACTCTATACATCAGTTTTCAGAACCCAATCCTACCCCAGAAATAGCCCATGAATCTGTTTCGATTTTCCAGCCCCCTGCAGTCCATTCGATCCCCGTCTCGTTTAGCAGTCTGAGCTTGCAATTTTCTTCTACCTTTCTTCATCGATTCACAGCTCGTACTTTATCATTAGAGGCTTAAACTTTTTGATCAAAACTAACATAGACATAAGTGTGTGTGTGTGTGTTGGGTCTGGGTGGACAAGCAACAAACAGGAGATAAACGATTACACAACAAACCAAACTAGTAAAATTAATCTTTTGATACTATTTTGATTAGAGAAATCAAACATCATCGAGTATCACAACAAACTCGATGGGTCTGAGTGGACAAGCAGGGAAAACGGAGAGGATGGGGAGGATCGATTGAGAACCCTAAAATTAAAGAAACAAAGACAAAGGGAGTACCTGATCATGATTGATTTGAAGAATCTTGATGGAGTCGGTTGAGTCGATGGAGAGGAGGAATTCGATTTGAAGAGGAGGTGATATTAGGATTAGGCGTACCTCTAACCGATTTAGAGGTGAGCTTTTCACTTTTTGATTTAGACTCTATTTAGAGTTTAGATCCCTTGAATATTAAAAATAAACAAACAGACTGAATCTTGGAATGTCTAAGCGATTAAGGGAAAAGGTCCAATTAAGAGCTGAATCTTGAAAAACAAATAGGCCCTTAGTATCCTTGTAGTATCCTTTTTATGCGAATTGTTCTATATAAATTGTTGTTTGTGTGTGCTATGCGAATTGTGACATACGAATTGTTACATGCGAATTTTGTTGTATGAGTATTATACGAATTCTTGTCTTGTTTTTCATTCAAAGTGATTTTTCTGTATTTTTACTTCAAATTCTTATGTTTTTCTGATTAAAGATCATTTCAAGCATTATTCATCATAGATACTAATCATGCCTTACACAGACGAAAAGGGAAATATGTTTCTTACAAACATAGACTGTGCATTGTCATATATGCCCGAGATTCCAAAGATGGAGGTCATGGCTCTGAACATGATCTGGATCTTGCACATGATGAACATGCAGGTAATGAAAGTGATACAAGTGAAATACCTTCTGCTTCTAGTTCTAAGGATGATGAGCAAATAGATTATGATACTGAAACTGCTAAAGGTGGATCAGATGATGGTGATGATCATGATGATGATGATGATGCTAATGATGAAAATATTGTTGAAACTGCTGAGATTGCTGCTACTCACACAGATCAAGTTGTTATTTGTGATGATGATGAGCCTAATGATGAATTTGCACCTTTCTATGGTACTTATGCCATGGAAGTGGATGAGCAACATGTAGACTCAGTTTTTACTGCGGTAGTTGGAGATATAAGGCGGAACGAGGGAGACTTAGTTGAAAATTTTGAGAGAGAGAGAGTGCAATTGTAGAAAAAGAGGATGGTGAGCGTGTGATAACCCATACCTACATTTCCAAAAGGGCAACCTCATCTAGCACTTCTTCGCATGTGTTGCGTTCGGATGCTCAAGTCATAAGCAACCGACTTATGCACTCGTACACCCAAGCTAGCCCCTCTATGTCTTCTTAAAAAGATATAGTTTCATGTTCTCACGGGGAATTAGCACAAAATCTACCGGGTTCTCATTCGGAGAATCAAGGTTTTGAAAATAGAGAACAACATCCCCCGTTATCGACTTCTATTCCTTCACAGCTGAGTCTAGTGCCATATAGTTTACCTACTGTCATTCCTAGGATACATTTTGAGACTGCTACCATCGGACGTCTTAGTGACCCGATAGGAACATCCGTAGTAGATCCGCAATCCGGACTACAAGGATCGGATGGATGTCCTGTCATCGACACGTCTATGCCAATGATGAAAACATGCCATGAAATTGATTCGTCAGTTGTCATGAAAACGGTTAATCTAAGTGATACCGGAGTTACTCACCGTGACTTTGTGTCAAAGGAACTTTTCGACGGCGCCTTAAAGGCTGTTGAATCTCGTATTCTTGAGAAAGTGGAGGAGGAAGTTGGAGGTATTAAACTTCTACTGAAAGGGAAAGGTCCAGTTATTCAACCTGAGCCTGTACAACACAGTCAAAAAACTCCAAACACTCAACCTGCTGATTTATCCATTGATGAGCTTAAATCTTTGCTGCTTGCAAAGTTGCTATCTCAAGCTCCGGACTCTCAGCATGATGCAGATCTTCTTACTCTTCTGCAATCCCACCAACAAAATAAACCGCCACAGACTGTTCAACCAGCAGATGTGGTTTGTGTTTCAGAGTTTAATTCTTTCAAAACTGATATTATGTTTGCTCTATCTAAAATCAAACAGGTATTTCAAACTTCTTGTAAAGCCCAGGTAGCTGTTTCTACTAGAATACATGATCATGATCCAGATAATGATCATGAGGGGGAGAAAAGGGAGAAACAGGCAGCTGCTACTGGATCTGGTGTATCAGTAATGGTGGAAGAGAGAACAGAGAATGTTCAAGGTGAGGAAAGGGAAGCTGATCATGGTTCTTAGCAGAATGATCAAGTGGATATTGTGCTATATGTTGGAGAAGGTGTTGGATCGAGGGTTGAAAAGCCTAAGATTGCAACAAGGCAGGAAATTCTAGAGATTACAGGTTTACCAAATCCTGATGTAATAGACCTTGAAGATGATACTCTTGTTGAAGTTCATGCCAAATATGTGCTTTATTGGAAAATGAAAGAAGAAGGGCAGAAAGATGTTTTTGTTGAACTTGATTCAGATGATGAAGTTGTAGATGTTACTGAGTTTGTGAAAAGAGCTCAAGAGATTCCAGAACATGAAGCCAGTGTTCTTGATGATTTATTTGAGGACAGAGACACTGATGCGTTGAATGATATGTTTGCTCAGAGTACACCTGAGTGACTACATCTTAGTCCTGTTCATGAGCATATACCTGAACCAAGTATCACTGCAATTCCGATTGTCCCTTCATTTAGTGAGTTTGGTTCTCATCCCAATGTTGTTCAATCTGATGTTGCTGAGCAGAATGTTAATCTGATTGTTGAAACAACTGTCAATCCTATTTCTAATGTTCATATGGTTGATGTTCATGTTTCTGATACTCAAATGGAAAAAGAATTGCCATGTCAGAAAAAGCCTGGAAGTCCAGAAATTCAGAAGAAGTTTGTTAAAGAACCACCACTTGTGCCAAAGTTTCCAAAAACTGAAGCAGGTCCTTCAGATAAACCAACAGTGGATTCTACTCCGTTTACAGGATATGATGATTTTGGTCTGTCTATGCAAGAGATCAAAAGAATCAGAAGAATGTTAAGAATTCCTTACTTGGAAGAAGGAGTTAAGATTTTTGTGAGCTATATTAGACAGCTTGATCAAGCTCAACTTCTGGGAATTGAAAACAAGTCACCAGAATACCAGAAGGATTACATAAAGATGTTGGAAGTAAGGAGCAAAACACAAAAAGAAGTCAGAATCAGACATGAAATTGTGCAAGTTTATTTTGTTACCATGAAGCAGTATAGAAGCATATGGTTTCCACAGTTTGAAGTTCAGAGAAAGAATTTGTCTACTTATACTTTAAGTGAAGCTAATTTTGCCAACATAAACTTTTGGGATATTGAGTTTATGTATCATGACTTCAGAGGAAGAACAATCAGACATCCTGAAATTATATTTGCTTTGGATTCCATCAAGAGGTTTATCCGAAGGCATATCTATCATACTTATATGTATGATTTTCAGCTAGGCATTGAAACTAGTCAAAGAAGGATAAATTTGCTTGCACCTGACATGACTCATCCTCTGCTTTAAGATACTCCACTCTACACAGTGCTAAGAGAGCCAGAACTTGGTGTTGTGTATGAGAATGAAACTAAAAAGGAGAAGAAGTTTATGAGAGAAGTTGAGATGGCAAACTACTTTGATGGAACTTTGAAAGAAGTTGTAATGAAGCTGGAGGATAAGTATAAGGAGAGTGAGAAGCAAAGGTTAGCTGAGAATTATCATATGCCTAGAATGGAAAGAATCTGTACTGAAAATGTCATAGATGCAATCAAGGACATAATCAGATTCAGGAAAGCAATCAGAAGATTTGAAGGATATCTGGGATTGAGAAAATCTAGCACGAAGAGGTGGACTAATTGAAGTTTTTCAAATTGCTCAAAAAGGGGGAGAATGTTATAGTTAAGTTTTGAGTCAATTTGTTTAAGTGTTTTTGTTGACTTTTTCATGTAGCTTGTGTAGAGGTCAAGATGTTGTTTGACCCTATATAAAGCATTATTTTGTCTTGTTTTGTGTAAGCCTTGTGTAACTCATTTAGTCATTGTAACTTTCATTGTGAGACATATGAATACGACTAATCTTGTGACTCAATTTCTCTCAACTTGATTCTTTGTTTGTTATCATATTTGTGCATGATTGCTTGAATATTTGGGATCACCACACGAAAAGAAGAAACTGCCTAACCACAGGAAGAATGAACAACTTGGTGTACATTATGTACAACAAGAAGCTAAAACATCGATTTCTCAAGAAGAAGGCACGAAAAGAGGAAGAAGATCCATTAATTGTTGAAAACCTCTCCTCGGATGATGAATGGACGACCAATCCAACTGATGAAACAGATGATGACAAGCCTATTAGGGATGAAGTGGCGGGTTCAAGTTCAAGAAAGAGAGAGTGTTCAAATCAACTTAGAAGACGATGATGATGATGATGGTTATAGATATGATGGTGGTTCTTTTCGAATGGACCACGTTTCGTGATTTTCTGACTAAAACTAATTTGTTTCGTAACTTTGGTTGACGTTTTGTTGAATTATAGGTTTTATAGTTTGATTATTAGGTATTGAAATATTAAATTACGTTTTTCTTGGTTAATTGTTATTGATTTATGACTCGATCGCCTCGGGGCTTACGCCTCACGTACCAATGTGGAAAACGCCTCAAGGCTCCTTTCCGTTCTTTAAAACCTTGCTGATGAGAAAGACCTGTTGTAGTGAATCTATTGGATAGAAAGTCCTAAACCTCTCTTGCTGTAGTGTAACCAAGAAATTGTTGATGGATTTTAGTTGTGGTGGAAGCATTAAAGAATCCCATAATTTTTGCATTCTTGATATCCCAATCATCTAATCTCTTTGCAAACGTTATATCTGTCTCGGTACGCTCTTTGATAGGAGTTGTTGTCAATCCCGTAACATAACTATATAATCCATTAGATTTCAGGTGGATCGACATATGATGATGCCATAGAACATAATTGTTACCATCAAGAACAACTGAGATAGGACGATTATGAACTGTAGCAGAATTCGACATATTTAGAAAATGGCAACAACTAAAAAATAGGGCATGGAAACTAAGAAGTAAGCTTTGTGGTTGAACCAAGTTGGTAAGATGAAGGATCGACACTAGATTTGGGCAAGTTGAGTTGAGTGATCAGAACAGGGCAAAGAAAACGTGAGGCTCAGAACCATGCTTTGCAAGATTGATTTGTCTAGAGTTTGTCTTAGAACAACGATTAGGTTTAGAATATCATTGATTTATGATGATAAAAACAACAATGTGCATTCAAAATCAAGAGATGATCATGAATCATTGGTACCTAGAAGCAAGACATCTAGGGTTTTGAAAACTTGAACATGGATAGAAGTAAGAACACATATAGATGAACAAACGTGATGCTCTGATACCATGTTATAATTAGAACCAGATAGTTAACCATTGATGATCATGAAGATGATGCAAGTCGAAGAAGCTTGAAGGAACGTTCACTGTTGTATTTAGTAAAAGTCAGATTACAAAATAAGAAGAGACAAATCAATATAAACAAGGAAGAAACACAAAAAGACATAACACACCCCTAAACTATTGGGAAAGACAAAAGGCAATATAAATCTAACACTAACAATGTCATTTTTGTGCATTTCTTGAAACAGAAATATCAGTTATCGAGGTCAAATGACTCACAGGGTTATCATTTCCACTAAATATATGTATATATACTCTGTTTCCTAAATCCTTAACCATTATCTATACTACGATTGATACATCTTTTTTTATAAAAGAAGATACTTTCATTGGCTGGGCACATCCCTTGCATGCATTGAAACATATAATAGAAATCAATTCAATAACATATAGACTCTTGACAACATCAAACCAGAAGACAACTGTAAACTTTTAAACACTACATATACCAACAACCCTTTTATACATGTTGCACGAATTCACAAAAAAAAAGTTCAACTTTTGTAGATTCCAGAGTAGCCTTCCCTTAGCTTCTATCTTCATATTATGGTGTTACGATGTTAAAATTAACAGAATTTTCATATCTGATCAGATATCTAAAAGCAAACACATGCCAACCCTTCCAAAAATTTATTAAATTCAGATCTATAGAAACCAGAAGATGCAAATCACCATCTCTATAATGATACATCCAAATATTCATGTCCAACATCCATGACGACTTCAGAGGCATGATAATCAAAAAAATTGAGGTCTGATCCCATAGAACCACAATCTGAGCATATATCAGCAAGGTATTACTAATCACATTCTGAATCTACATACTTGAGGCAATTTGGCCAAAGGACATTGCAAACAAGAAAAATGAATACATCAACCACTACTTATGAAAGCAAGAACCATCAAATCTCATAACAAAACTAATAAAAATAAGCATAAAGGAGATCGATCCACAAAAAAACAAGAACTGCACACAATTTTGAAACACTATATTTTCACATCTGATATGTGGCCATTGAAAATGAAAACCAACTCAAATACAAGAAGGGCAAGGGCAAAACCATCAGCTCAAAGACCATGTGGAATGAAACACCCTTATGTTGAAGGGCAGCAGATAAAATCATGATACACCAAAAGAAAAGGAACAAAAAAATTCGAGATACCAGAAAATAACCTTTCTGCTTTCTGTTTACTGGATCCTTCTAGAGCCAAAGACCAGCAAACTTCAAAATTCAGTTACAAGAAAGATACCATTATTAAGCAAAATAATCAACCCGACCAACTCGTATAGTTCAAGTTGGGTTGGGTTAGGTTGCACTTGGTTTGGGTTGGATTGAGATTTTTCAAACCGCAAACATTGGGTTGGGTTGTTCAAATGCCTTCAAATCGATCAACCAACCTGTGAGTACCTCTTATATGAAGCACAAGTTTTGATTACAATGTACCACAAATCCTACAATTGATAACAATTGCATTGTCAAATTTCTACTACGATATTCCACTTTCTTTTTATAGATACTACACGTCTTTAAATAATCAGTGTATACATTTCATCTGAAACTCATTGGAGATCGATCATCCGGAAGACTAAAAAAGACACCAAATTATCATCCAAAATAAACTGTTAGCTTCAGGAATCCAAAGGGTATTGTCTATCTTTATGTTCGGGGAAAATAAAGACTATTGAACCGCGCCAACAAAACATTTAAAGAACTCGTAAGGGCATCTAAAAAATCCTTAAAAATGCCATCAGAACTTGAAATAATCAAATATTGCCAATTATATATTGCAAGAACTAAAAGTGGGCATAAAAAACATCATCTCAAATCCAAACAACCAAAACTGACCTCATTCTTCACATCAACCTTGTTATTAATAATTTCATCATGTGACAGTAATCAAATAGAGTGGCCAGACACAACCACAATACCATGACTTCATGATTTGGTCGGTATCAAAAGCTTTGATCAAAATCCACCTGCAATTTACAAGGTGATATCATGAAAGCATGAACATATGACAAACTAGTTGCTTTCGAATCTAAAACCCATTCAAACCAACAACCTCAAGTACTACCACATAGAGTAGGGGTATTATTTGTGAAAGTTTTCAGTAGTTCTATTTTCACAAAGCTTACCTTTATGAGCAGATCTGTAGAAGGTAAGTGTAGCTCTCCATTTTCCTTCCTTTTGACACCATTGATGCTGCCAACACACTGCGATATGACTGCTCAATGTATGTTTTTAATTGGGGTTTTCTAACGCAAAATACTAACATACATACATAAGATGAATAATGACGAGTTCTAGAAAATATGGTACTTGACCGGAAGAAATCCATGGCTCTTATTTCCCTCTTTGACAACATACTTGCGTTATGGAGACCTTCTGAGTTTAGGGATTTTATCACTCATTTCTTCGTCCACCAATGCATCGCACGAGAATCAGGGGCGTGGGTGGGGTGGTTCTTTTTGAAGCCGTAACTGCTTGAGAATTTTGTGGAAGAATAGATTTGGGGGAAACCTACTGAATTAGGGTCCATAAAAAAACATACGTAAACCCATAAATACAAAAATTAGCACATGAAATCCAATGTTTTCATGATTGTTAGAGAAAAAACAACAAAAATCCACGAAGAAAATGGAGTGATTATCAAACACAATTGTAAATAACAGATCACTCAACAAACTCGGATGACCACTACTACACTCCCGGTAGATGCAATATTCAATTCCGGTAAAAACCAAACCCACTAACTTGTTGTAGCACCCAATCATAATGGAAATTAAATCACAAACCCCACCATTCACAATTTAGTTTCCACCGTCCCACTATGGATAAGTAACCAATCACATTTGAGCATCAAAAAATTATGGATGGCATGGTTGTTGTACTTAATGAAATCCGGATGCTATGAGTTCTCAATCACGGATCCAACAACCAATATCCATTCTTACTCCCGGATCCATTACTTTCATTCCCCGATCAAAAACTCCTGGTACGCTACCGAGTCTCGATCCAGAAAAACAAAATCCAAAAATATTGAACAATTTCCGATAGATTGGAGATTGAAAATTGTTTACAAACACAAAATAGTTAATCCGTTGCAATTAGCTCACATCAAATCACACCAATTCGATCCAATTTATGGAAATCAAGAAAATCTTAGATGCGATCGAACAATTTCAAAAATCCTCAGATCTGATCCAAAATCCTCCAAAATTAATGAAATCAAAAGTTGTAATCGATTCCAAAATGTTTATCAAGTAGGATTAAATCAATTTTTGCTATAAAGCACACATATTAGCTCCAAACATCACAAAATAAGATCCAAAATCAATCGATTTCATAAAACTTGGGTTGTAGAACATGACCTGTTGAAAAAACGATCGAATCAAAGAATTTTTTTTTCGATTAGGCTCTAATTCCACATGTAGATCCCAGATTAAACAACAATTCATGATCATATAAAGATAAACAAGATGAGATTGGGAGAGAATACGTTTTAGTCACACAAAATTGAAGAACAGAACACAAACCTAGATAGAGAATGTGTTTCTCTCTCTAGAACACGCAATCCCTCAAAAAGGCTACATTGTGAATTAAATATCTTATCCCTAATGATTAAGCAACCTAAACTATATATACCTCCCTCTCTCACTTGTTCTAACCTAAAGCCCAAGCCCATTTACATTAAAGCCCAATTACAATAATAAAGCCCAATACAAATTAAACTATAGAACCTTTACAAAACTTTCCAAATTTGGACATTTTATATCCTAGCAAGATGAATTAACAGATTTTGACTTTTTAGATTTAGTAGAACTTCTAGAAGATATATCAGATTTAGTCTCTGAAGTTTCACTTTTTTCAAAAACACTAATTATGGACTTAAGTTAAAATTTGGTAAGAATTACTGTTTTTGGCTAGTTTTATTATTTTTCAAATTCTGGATTTGAATGAATTTTTCAGATATTTTGGTCTAATGGTTTTGCACTCCTTCCAAAATTTGGTCCATGAACTTGATCACTTTTTAAGAAAACTGGACCAAATAATTCATCAAGTAATTTTACTTCAAATTTATGAACATCACCATCAACCATACAATCTTTTGACTTGCAAACAAGATATCCATTTTTGTCAATAACAAAATAAGTTACCAAATCTTCTACATCAGTATCAGAATCTGAATCTGGAGCATTCATCATTTCATCAAACAAATTTTCAGATATATTTTTTTTTATAAATATTGATAATTCTTCAGATTCTTGACTTTTAGGTCAACTAGACATGGTTCAGAACTTCTCTGATCATCATTACTCCAAATTTCAAAATCAGAGTTGTTTGATGTAGGTTCGGAAATCTAGACAGTATCTTCAGACTTATCTTCAGATTTCTGAATACAAGGCTCAGAACTCTAGACATAAGGTTCAGAGTTAGAACACTTGATAATGAATTTAATATCTTTAGACTCATTTTCTAAACTTTCTTCTGAAAAACATGTAATCATAATCCTTTTAAGAATAATATGGCTTTCTATTTTTGTAATATTGTTTGATTGAGTATAATCAAAAGCCACATTATTATATTTTGAATTATCATTACTTTCACAAGTATGAGTTATTTTATCAGAAGTCATAGTACATTGATCAGTCTGAGTTATTTTATCAGAAGTCATAGTACACTGATCAGAGTAAGAACCTTCATCAATTTTCTCTTTTTCTTTCCATTCAGAGTTCGATGAAGAAGTTTGAGGCTTCACAAAATTTCAGAGATAGGAATCTGTTCAACAAGATTTTCATTTCTAGGGTTAGAGATTCAGCATTAAGACTTGTTTTGAAAAATGCCCATGTTTGAAAAATCATAGAAGTTTGTTGGTGCATTCGTCAAAACAATATTCTCATTCAATCCCAATCCCATTTTTGGGTTATAAAACCTTATATCCTTAGGATTACTTGTCAATAAATTCAAGGTTTGTTCTGTTTGACCTCTCTTAAGATTTAAGTCCTCAAGTTGTTTTATTTCTTTTATAAATAAATTCTTTCATTAGAAAGAAAATCATATTTAATTTGTAAATCCCTATATTCATCATCTACCTTTTCAAACTTCTTTTCTAATACATATTTCTTTTCAGGTCGATCATTCTTTTCACATTTAAAACAATCTCTCTCTTTCTCTGTATCCTCATACATAACTCTGAATATTTTCTTTTCTTCTCTAAATTTGTTAACAATAATTCTTTCACCTTTAAGCCTCTTTTTCAAGTCAACAAATTTAGAAGTCATTAATTCAATTTTACTCTACAAGTCAATTTCAAGAGAATGTCATACTTCAGATAATTATCTTGAAAAGATTCAGAGTTGTAATCTTAATCCATTCACCCATGACGCAAAAATTGGAAATATGAGAAAAATGAGCAATCTCTTCTTCATTAGAGGACTCATCTAGCTAGTTTTATTCTTCTGCCATCAAGATTTGGCCATCTTCCTTTTTAGCCATCTGCATCTTCCTTGAATAATAGCCAGAATTCTTTGTTTTTTTTTAAATCTGTATCTGTATGTCCTTGCATAATGTCCAGGTTTTCCACAATTGAAACCCCTTGTGTTAGTGTATTATTGTATCCAAGATTTAATTGGAAAAGTCAAGTCTAGTAAAGTCAACAAAGTTAATGTTTAGTTTTGTCAAATATGAGTTTACTTAGGTGTTAAGCATGTAGTTTTAGTCCTTGGTATAAATACCTTGGTTTGTACTTGGTTGTAGGTGTGACTCTTAATTGCAATATACATGTGACTGTTTCTCTCTCTACACACTCTCTCTCTAAACTTTGAATGTCATATTCTTGAATCTTGATTTAAGATTGTTTAAGTTTGCTTGATTGTGATTGGGAACTTCAATTTCAATTGGTATCAGAGCAAACCAAACAATTTCAGAGTGATTGGATGGAACAAATTGATTGAATTTTCTGAAATTTTTTGTCAAAAACTCGTTTATTGAAAAAGTCATTGTGTGATCAAAATGATGTTGAATTTGTTGTTCTTTGATTGTTAAATCGTTTTTAGTATGATCGATTAGTGTAATTGAATGTTTTGTATTCACAAATATACACAAATTGATCACCAGATAGTTTTAATTTTGAGTTTTTGTAAGTTTCTTGAAAAACACGAACTCGAACACTGTTCTTGGATCAATTTGGTATATTTTGGTGTTTTTAATGGAAATCTAGTGGTAGAATTGTGTTCTAAATGATAAATCGATCATTTCTATGGAATTTCATGTTTTACTTTGCAGGTTTAGAGCAATTTGGATTGATTTCATGAACGTAACTGTCAAAACGCGCAAGATCTGACAAACGCGCAAGTTCATCATCAAACGCGCAAGTGAAAGGATCTGATTCTTGGCTAGAACGCACAAGTATCTGAAGAACGCGCAAGCAAAACGTGCGAGTTTGCTAAAACGCACTAATAGAGGCAAGCGAGTTTGATAAACGCGCAAGACAAAGCTTTCGAGTTTGATCGAAACGCGCTAAGAGGCTTGCGAGATTGAAATCCGTGAAAATCCAAGTGTTAAAACGCGCTAATCATGTCTGCGAGTTTGAGCTTTGCGTGACAAGTGAAACGCGCAAACGTCATAAAACGTGCACGTATCGACTAGCGAGTTCCAGAAACGCGCACGTGCCTACTAGCGAGTTTCAGTGTGAATAGTGCTTTGCGCTTCCAGTGTCTTGCGAGTTTCATCCTTTACGTGACTAACGATTAGCGCGTTTCAGTGGTTAGCGAGTTTGATCAGTGAATAGTGACTAGCGCGTATAGTGACTTGCGAGTTTCAAGACTTAATTTTTTTTTCTTCTGAAAATTAAATTTTTTTTTGTGTGATCAAAGTTTGACTTTTTAGTCAACATTTCTGATTTGTTTGCGAATGATCATTCACATCAAGTTAATCTATCAAGATGCCTACTACAGACGAGAGAGGAAATACTATACTTTCAGCTAGAGACATGGCTGTATTGTACATGCCTGAGATACCAAAAATAGAAGCAAAAAGAGACAATCTGAAAAATCAGAATTCAAAGCTTCTTAAACAGATTCAGGAGTTGAAATTTAATTTGTCAAACTCTAATAAAACTCTTGACTGTATAAAGTGTACTAATACTATTAAATCTGATATTGCAGGTATCATCAGTGTAAGAGAGAAGGAGATTAAAGAGAAAGAGGAAATGATTGAAGTAAAAGAAAATACTATTCAAGCTTGTGAAAAAGAAATCAAGCTGAAAGACAGAAAGATTTTATATCTTCAAAGCCAACTAAAGACGACTGAACAGAAATCATCAGAATTACAAGATGAATCAGTCAAGCTTCAAAACAAGTTTATGTCTTTTGAAGACAAAATATCTGCCTTGGAGATACAGAATGCTGAACTGTCAAAAAGCCTCCAAGCAGAAAAAGAAAAATCATGTGTGAAGACATCTTCTACTCAACAGATTTCTGAACTTTCTAAGAAAACTTTGCAAGAGAAAAATGATCTTGAGCTGAGATGCATTAAACTTTCCAAGCAAGTGTCTGATTTTGAAAAGATTCTAATTACTGAAAGAGACACATTTTCTAAGGAAAGAAAAGTTCTTGAAGATAAAAACACTGAATTTCCCAAACAGATCTCAATTTTACAAGACTTATTAGAAAAAGAAAGACAAATTTTTAAAGAAAAGAAAAAGTCTTTTGAATCTGAAAAGAAAAATTCTGAAAAGAGAAATGTTGGGATCTTCAATGAAATTTATGATAAATCCAAGAACTTACAAAAAGATCTTGAGCAAGAACGTTCATATTTTGAAACTGAAATATCCAAGCTCATGTCCAAAATCTCTGTTCTATCATCAGATATTCTTAAAGAACATATGGCTAAATCTGATTTGAAACAAAAATTTGACACACTTACTTCTGAAAGAAACATTTTATCTGAAAAGATAAAAGACTTAGAAGCTGCAAACGTTGATTTGTCAGAAAAGATTACAGCTGATGTGATTGATCAATCACCTGTTGATAATTCAACAGAATCAATCTATTCTTTCAAAACAACTTCAAGTTCTATTCATGATCAAAATGTTTTCAAAAAGAACAGTGTCAAACTTAAAATTGTCAAATCAAGTCAGATTCGACCATCAAATCTATTTTATGACAAATCTGTTGATGGACCAATGAGCTTTTATGTTAAATCTCTTGGAAAGTATTGTAAGAAAAATCAGATGGTCTGGAGAGTGAAGAGTTCTTCAGATGATGAGAAGAAGAAGGACAAAGCATCTGCATCCACCTCTAAAGCCAAAAAGAACAGTGCATATAAAGGTAAATCTTTTGGTAATTCTGATATATATTACTCTACTAATTATTTGATCAGGATTGCTCAAAGGAAAATCTGCTGTTCTTACTGTGGAGAGAATGACTTTGTTCAGATACAATCTGCTCACAACTAGTACGGTTCTTATAGAATAACTTCTCAAAATTATGGATTTAAAAGATATACATCTAATGAGAAGTGGATTCTTAAATCTAACATACCAGGACCCAAATACCAGTGGGTACCAAAACCTGTTAAATCTGTTTCGCAGGTACCACAGGTTTAGGGGGAGCAAGATATTTGACTTCTGATCATGTACAGATCAGGACTCGTACTTCAAAGTACAAAATTTTGACTTCTAAGTACTACAACTTAGAACTCGGACTTCAATGTCAAAGACAAAGGCTTTTGAACACAACAGTTCAAAACCCGAACCTTAAAGTCAAAGAGTATGGCTTTTGAACAAAACAGTTCAAAACCCGAATTTTAATGTAAAGACTGTGGCTTCTGATCATATGACAGATCAGGACCCGTTCTTCAATGTTTAGACATGGATATTTTGCAAATATCCAGGGGGAGCTTAATAGACTTAAATCATTCTATAATGATTTGAGGGGGAGCTTAAAGGTAAATATCTTCTAATCTAGATCTCTGATTGTTTGAAAGAAAAACAACTTTCAAGCATGAAAAACAATTTCTTAAATGTTCAAACCACTTCTTTATTCTCAAAAGATTTCATGAATTAAGAAGTGTGATTTTAAATGTTTTTCAAAATTGAGCGTTAATGTTTAACTGACCGTGTGTTTCTAAAGATCAATACTTGTGTATTATCTTTCCTATATATACTGTAAAGTATTCACACACATCGGTTCAGTACTTCATTTTAATTTGTTATTACCATGTCTCTAAACGAACCTATTTTTCGATGTTAATACCCCCGTTTGTAAATCACTGTTGTTGAGCAACAATCATCATTTCAACTTGAGCGTTCATTGCTAAATTGTTTATATTCGCTCATATAAACAAAATATCCAATTCTTTGATACCCTAACCATTTTATTTGATCTGATTGATACATTGTTAGATTCTCAAAACAATTCTCTTGATTTCATTTCATTCATTCAATATCTTTGTTTTGAGAAATCTTCAAAGTTCAATTGCTCAAATCTCATGAGCATACATTTTGACAATGTTATCACATTTTGTGCTTAACTGTTCAATTAAACTGTTGAGCAACTATTCTTTTAGGACTTACATGGGATTCGTGTGTGAGCTTAAATAGAACTTCCATGGATTCATGTTAACCAGTGTTTCCTACCCAGGAAGTTATCCTACAGTGATTGACGGGTGAGGGGTCAAAATCAAAGAGTGGGGGATTTAACTCATCCGATTGAGTTTTTCTCATTGTGTGGAGCGGTAAAATGGAAATGAGAGTTTGGTTAGAAGTGAGCATAATGATAAAAGAAAGAGGGTGTGAGAACAGAGTTAAAAGAATATCAGAACTCTGCACCAACCACTTTCTGAGCCGGGCAACCACAAAATCTGATTGGTTCACATTCTTTGGTGACCATCATTGAAAAAGGCAGTGAGCCCATGCCAACTCTTTCATTAACCCCACCAGCCACTCGTTTCTTTCTTAACAAAGAAATGTTTCATTTTCTTTGGGGACGCAGCATATCTGCTATCTGATCTTCACTCGGAAGATTAAGATATTGAAAAAGAAGGAAAGTTGCCCCACCTTTGCACCTCTTTCATGCACATTGAGTCCGTGTAATACTTGTTGATGTCTCAACAGTTTACACAATGTGAGTCTTATGAAACACAATCATTGTGCTAAATTCTTTCATACAAAAGCACGAGCAAACAGAATTTTTTTTTTCTAGTCAGAACATTCATAGATAATCCTTATGTTTTTCAATGATTGAATGGAAGTCCTGGGGAGTCATCATCAAACCAGCTCCTTAAATTGTACATTCGTTGTACACAGTAACTCCGTGTTACTGACAGGCACTCCTAACTGTTTCATTTGTTGAATCAGGGTTACCAAGTTCATTATATATGAATTTGAAAAGATTCGGGTATATACAATTCATAATCCAGCTGTTCAGATCAAAAGGGCGAAGAATGTCAAATGTATCTCAAAGAGGGGGAATATTGGTAAAAAGAGGAGATTAAAAGAAAGTGCCGAAATTGAGAAAGTTTTGATGATTATGAGGCTCACAATCATCAAAAAGGGGGAGAAATCTACTAAGATCAATTTCAGAGATGAGATGTCAAAAAGTGGAAGAAATTTCTGAAAGATTTAAATTTCAAAGCTGATTTGAAGAAAAGAGACTTTCTAAAGATGATTATGAAAGTCTAAGCCAGATGAAAATAAATCATTCTGAGATTATTCAAAGTCAAATTAGAAGATTCGTGGAAGTTCGTTTTTCTGAAGACTGATCAGAGATCACAAGAGATGAAGACACAAGATCAGAGATTCCTCAAAGTTGTTTCAAAGCTCGAAGTTTCAAAAATTTTTAAAGACTTCAAATGATTTGTTTTTCAAGACTTGTTGACTTTCCGAGATGCAAAGTGCAAAAGACTTTTCTAGATTCTTCAACAACTTCAGAAAGAGCTTCAAAGTTCAAAGCCGTCAGAATTAAAGATTGAAGAATCAAGCGCTGAAGACTAGTGTCAATTTTTTTTTAAATCTTGAATACAAAGGGGGAGATTGTTAGTGTATTATTGTATCCAAGATTTAATTGGAAAAGTCAAGTCTAGTAAAGTCAACAAAGTCAATGTTTAGTTTTGTCAAATATGAGTTTACTTAGGTGTTAAGCATGTAGTTTTAGTCCTTGGTATAAATACCTTGGTTTGTACTTGGTTGTAGGTGTGACTCTTAATTGCAATATACATGTGACTGTTTCTCTCTCTACACTCTCTCTCTAAACTTTGAATGTCATATTCTTGAATCTTGATTTAAGATTGTTTAAGTCTGCTTGATTGTGATTGGGAACTTCAATTTCACCTTGAAACATCATCTTCTTCAACTTTCTCTTCTTTTCTTTCTTTCATATCGCCACCTTTATACTCAGACTTGAATTTATTGTCACCACTGTTACTTTTCTTATAATAGTCAGACTTAGATTTCTCAGAGTTGAATTTCTTTCCAAATCTCTTGTGGAAAGCTCTAGTAATCAGTGCAAGATTTTCAGCAATCTTCTTAATTTCATCATCAGAACCACTATCTTCTTCTTCTTCTTTTTCTTCTTCAAAGAACTCAATTAACTTTGGAATCTCAATGACTTTTATGAGGAAGTTCTTGAATCCTTAGAACTAATTTTGTAGACATAGAATTTGTGACTTTCTTCTTTTCTGCTAAGGATTCCTTAACTTTGTACGTTAGTTACGAATAACATATATATCATGAATATACTTTTTTTATTGAGATTTTTGTTCATTTGGAGATTTACAGTGAAACTATCCCACTCAGGCCTAAGGTTCTTTAGAAACATAATGTTTATCTCAGATTTAAGTTTCTGAACACCATTTCTCCTTGAATCATTTAGGATGTAATTGAATCTGGTGTATGACTCTGTTTATGATTCTCCTTCCCTAGCTTTGAATTCTTCATAGGCTCCTATGCATGTGTTCAATTTATTCTATAGATCCTTCTCTCCTCCTTGCATTTATGCTTCCACCTCATCCCATATTGCCTTAACATATTTGAGACTATCAACTCTATTGGAAATCTCATTAGGCAGTGCCATTGCGAGAAGAGTGAGAGACCTTCTATCAGTAGTACCTCTTTTCCTTTCATCATTGTTGTATTTCTTTGGATCCTTTTTGATCCTGGATACAAGAATAGCAGGAGTATTTTCAGTCTTCGAAACAGCTGGGATTTCTATGAATACTTCTTGTGTCCTTCAATGATAAATTTCATCAAGTCCTCATCAATATTGTCCAAGAATTCAATCATATAGATTCTCTATTGATGATACTCTCCAACAAACAGGGCAGGTGGATTTCTCTCAGATCTGATACTAATGTATTACTTTGACATGATTACATCACTAACTGCTATGATCAACCGACTTAATTTGATTCAAACAATGAAAATGATCAAGAAATGATGACTCATTAAATCAGAGAGTAGCAAAAGCAATTTGATCAAAAAATGATCAATCTTTGATGCAAATTTATCTAAGAATTTGAATTGCTTATATTCGAACATAATCTTGGAATTTTCATGTTGGGATCTTTCAAAGCACAGCGGAAAATAAAACCATAACCCTCCAAGGACCCATACGAACCGGAATAAATCGGGTGTTTCAAAATTATACCTCACAGCTAACGAGACTTTGAATTAGAACAACAAAGCACGCTTGATGCCTCCACGGTATCTACGCGAACAATCCGAATCCTTTGCCTTCTCGTGCTTCTAGTCACGGTTTCAAAACTTAGAAAGGAAAGAGAGCATATAGTTGTAGGTGATTTTAGAGAGAATTGCAAGAACAAAACAATCTTGCATACAATGTCATACATTATATATGACATGAAAGGCATGGCATGAAAGCACCACCATCCCTACACCTTACTTGAGTGTAGAAGTATCCATGCACCATAACCCATCTTTTCAAGACCATCCCTAGTCAACTTTATTTATGTCCAACATAAATAATATCTGATTTTATTTAATCAGATTAAATCAATACAAATCAGATATAATAATTAAACATTTTTAATTATTTAAACTCCTTATTCGAATATGTTCAAAGCGTGTGATCCAATGGGTTCTCGACATGTTGGTAATAATTATAAATCTCGTATTTATATTTATAAACAATGAGCAGTATCTAGCAATACATCATCGTCAACTAAATGACGAGAATTGGTGTTACAACAAATTATCGGTTTTTAGTCAATTTTAGTTTACACATTTCATTCCTTTGTCCTTGATGTCTAGATTGAAACGAGACATTGAATGTGTCATTCTCGTTATGTCTAATCTCTAGTTTCTTGATTCCTGAATATACAAATAAAAACAGAAATTGATATCTCATAACATTTATCTGAGCATGCATGCATTTCCTTAGTATATATTTATCAAGGGGCACAGAGACATTACTCCCGTCCTAAAGAAGGGAAAAATCCTATCTCGATACATGCTAGTTCTACCATGTGATTTATAACATACCCAACAATAATTCTATCACCCAGTTACGGAATGATTAGAACAAATGTCAAAATATATTACTCACACATAACAAACTCCATATTTCTCAAGTCAAAGAATTGCATGTATATTGACCACATGAGAAACACTTATGACACTCACATGACATCCAATGAAGTGTTCTTATAGCAAGTCACGTCCGATACACAAAATCTCCATTTTGTACCCATATACAGATTCAATATCTCTATATGAATCCCTACATATGCTAGTCATTATCATATTACTTCAACCTTAAAACCCAAAATAATATTTAACTAGGGACATTTAGAAAACATTACTCTAAGGTTATTTATTATGAATAATTAAAACAGAAAATATAACATAAACATAATAAATTGGGCAATGCCTTTTATTTATTTATTAATTTCATGAAACAAAACTCACAATTACAATCATCGTATGATAGGTTTTGGGCATTCACTAACAATCTTCCACTTGCACTAAAGCCAATCATCCATGCATCGTATACCAATGGATCTACAGTGACCATCATGCTTCTGCTGTGTTAACTGCTTGGTTTGTGGATCAGCAACATTGCTGTCAGTTGACACTCTGCTTATACTAACATCGCCTATTTCAATAATCTCTCTAATGAGATTATATCTTCTAAGAATATGTTAGGATCTTTGGTGAGATCTCGGTTCCTTGGCCTGTGTTATAGCTCTATTGTTGTCGCATAACAACTCTATAGGACAATCACTGCTAGGAACAACTCCAAGTTGAGAAATAAATTTCTTAATCCAAACAGCTTCCTTGGCTGCATCTGATGCTGCGGTGTACTCAGCTTCCGTTGTAGAATCAACTACTATTGCTTGCTTGGAACTCTTCCAGCTCACCACATTACCATTAAGACAAAACACAAAACCCGAATGCGATCGAAAATCATCTTTATCCGTTTGGAAACTTGCATCAGTGTAACCCTTTACACTTAACTTTTCTTCACCGCCATTTACCAAGAATGAATCCTTTGTTCTTCTTAAGTATTTTAGGATATTCTTGACGGCAATCCAATGACCATCACCTGGATTGGATTGGTATCTACTCGTCATGCTTAAAGCATACGATACATCAGGTCGAGTACATATCATGGCATACATGATAGATCCAATTGCCGAAGCATATAGAATCTTACTCATTCGTTAACTCTTTTGAGATGTAGTAGGGCACTGCGCCTTAGAAAGTGATATGCCATGAGACATAGGTAAGACCCCTTTCTTGCTATCAGACATGTTGAACTGTCTCAACACTTTGTCTATATATGTACTCTGACTTAAGCCAAGTAATTTACGCAATCTATCTCTATAGATCCAAACTCCTAATACATAGGCAGCTTCACCTAAGTCTTTCAATGAAAAACATTTTCCTAACCAAGCCTTTACAGACTCAAGTGTCGGAATATCATTTCCAATGAGTAGTATGTCATCTACATACAATAAAAGAAACGATACAGTGCTCCTACTAACCTTTTTGTAGACACAAATTTCATCCTCATTTTTTGAGAAGCCAAACTCTTTAATCGCTTCATCAAAACGATGATTCCAACTCCTTGAAGCTTGCTTCAATCCATAAATTGAGCGTTGCAACTTGCATACCTTATGAGATTTTTCAGGAGCGACAAAACCTTCGGGTTGTATCATATATACGTCCTCAAGTAACTTTCCGTTAAGGAAAACTATTTTGACATCTATTTGCAAAATCTCATAATCGTGATATGCTGCAATGGCTAGTAAAATTATAATAGACTTAATCATTGCGACTGGAGAGAAAGTTTCATCATAATCAACATCTTGAATTTGTTTGAAAACTTTTGCAACCAATCGTGCTTTATAGGTAATCACATTACCATCCATGTCGGTCTTTTTCTTGAATACCCATTTGAACCCTATAGGTCGTACCTCGTTGGGTGAGTCAATTAAGTTCCAAAATTAGTTTTCATACATGGAGTACGGACAGTGTCAAGAATGTGCCTATGTTTCCTTTCGGTACGACCAATTTGTTGAGATGTACCAGAACAAGAGTATTGTGGTATTGTACTCTGTTGGTGAAGAAAATGAATAAGAGAAAACGCCTTGTATTTCATGGCGTTATCAGCACGAAGAACTTTGATGGTCTTTGCAAAACTAATAAAATTCTGATCGATATTTGAAAACTAAGTATGAACCATATTTGCAAAAGTCATATAGATACCTGGTAATTCTGATCGATGATTCATAAGATAAATCCTTGTGAAACGAGAATGATCATCAATAAAAATAACAAAATACCGAGCACCGCCCATAGAAGAGATTGGTGCCGGTCCCCACACATCAGAATGAATAAGATCGAAGACAGCTATAGACTTGGATTCATTCATATCAAAAGATAAAGCATGATGTTTGCCATGTTAACAAGATAAACAAGAAAGAGATTCACTTTTCATAGTTCCTAGGAACCTAGAATTAGCCAAAATATTTAGTTTTGTAGTTGACATATGGCCTAGACGTGCATACCACGTTGAATAAGATGAAATACCGGGAACTAAAGCAACTAAAGTGGATGATGAAGGTTGAGGCAAACGAAGATAAATCAACTAAAACATCCGACCGGCTTTACGGCCTATTCCAAGAGTCTCCTTGATTCGTGGATCCTGCACAAAACAACTAAAAGAAGAGAATGTAACATTTATACCAATATCACATAATTGGCTCACATATATAAGGCTTAGAGAGAGATTGGGAATGTGAGCTGCATTAGGTAAGTATAGTTGAGAAGTAGACACAAGTCCACTAAAAGTTACAGGAAGGCGAGTCCCATCTGCAGTGGAAACTGAATGAAGAAATCGTGATGGTTGTTTGTCGACAAAAAATATCTGAATGTGGTGTCATATGGTTGCAACAACCAAAATCAAATAGCCAGACATTACTGAAGTAGATGTCATATCACTTGTACCCATGGAACCTGTCATGAGTTGAGTCATTATCTCCTGGTTACGCCACATTAGTTCCATGAGTTCTTTGTTGGAAGGTGGAGTAGGTGATGTGGCAGATGAAGGAGGCACATGGGCATGAACTTTAGAGGTGATGGAGCCAACAATAGGTCATGATCAGAATTGTTGTTGTCTGTGAGAATTAGAGGTACCATGTCTGGGATGCTTTGGACGGTCTGATCGATAGTGATTTAGATGTTTGACATTGCACCATCTGTAGTAACATACAAGACACTTCAGAAGAAGATGGGATGATGAGTGACAGAACGTGCATTGAGTATCATTGGAACTACGGTTGTTCCATTTGGTTGTAACATTCGTATCACTAAAATTCCGATAGGCTCTTGAGCTTGAAGTTGGAACATGGAGAACTGTCTCCGATGGTGAAGATAAACGTGACCTTATTATGGTCTCTTCACTAATAAGCTCGGTGATAGACTCATTACTATCAGAACAAGTTGCTATTGGGCAAACAGCAAGAAGCAGGCATAGCTTTAATGGCTGAGGACGAATTTTGGCTGGATCATTCAGAAGGTGAAGAGGAAGAAAAGGAAGAAACAACTCATCTCTATCTCATGGGCAAAGAAGTAAAGTATGATGAGTCCGATGATGAGACATCTGATGAGGTATTAAACTTAACTGAAAAAGATTTCATAACCAAAATGGAAGCTATGATGGTTGAGGTTAATGATCTTCAAGTAAAACTGAAGAAAGAAAAAGAAAGAGTTTCTAAAAGAAACAATAAGATCTTTGAGCTTAATAAGTCTGTTATTGGGAACAAATATCTAATTGATTCTTTACGCAAGTCTGCTTCTGATTCTAAACTTCAAGTAGATTGTTTTGAAAAGAAGATTTCTGATTTTGAAGTTAAAATTTCTAAGTATGAGTTTGAGAAAAGAGAATCTGCACTAACTGTTCATAAATTGCAGGTTGAGAACAAGCTTTTAAATAAGAAGGTAAATGGTCTGGAAGCCAAACTTTATGCAAGAGGACAAACAGATCAAACCATTTTTCTTAATGCACCTAACGAAGAGGTTGATGTTAAGGAAAAATGGGGTCTTGGTTTTCAAATCCCTCATTACTTAAAGAAAGCCATCAGAAAACAACCAACATTATATAATTTTGATTTTCTTGCTTGTGCTGGTAAACATACTCATTTAAAACCCAAATTTGTTACCAAATTACCGGAAGAAGTTGAGGTCAAAGAAACTGAAAATAGAAAGAATGTTAAGAAAATGCAACTACCATTTAACTATACAAAGTTAAATGATAGTTATCTTTCAGAAACACCAAAAGTTCTTTCAAACGATTATTTTGCTAGTTATTCTGTTTCTGAGATGAAGGCAAAACCTGCAGTTGCAAAGGTTTATGTTCCTCCACTCATTCTTGAAAGCAAAATAGTTGAGTTGGAAAATGTTTTATCTGATGAAAAACTTTTGGTTGATATTCAACAAAGTGTATTTTCTACTGTATTAAAGAACACGATTTTTCAATCTACATCTACAAAGTGTTCTAAAGTTTCTAAGGCACCTCAAACTTCGTCTGATAATTTTGATTACTTATTTGAGTCTGCAAATGATTTTCTTAATTCTGATGATGGGTGCATAGACGAAATTGATATGTTTGACTTCAATGCTTTTCTTCCTGA
Source organism: Arctium lappa (assembly GCA_023525745.1). NCBI lineage: Eukaryota > Viridiplantae > Streptophyta > Magnoliopsida > Asterales > Asteraceae > Arctium > Arctium lappa. The sequence continues at coordinate 35,925,177 of CM042059.1, forward strand.
TCATTCTACTTGTCTTATAGATGATAAAGTGTTACCAAGTGTTCTTAAAACTGATGAGTTATCAACTAAGGTTGGTGAATCAATTTATGTAACTGCTGATTACTATGCTCAAGGTAAGAAACATAAGAAACAGCGATTACAGAAACAAAAATACACTGGTACACAAAAGAAAAATCAATCTAAGATATCTGCTTTTCCTAATAGATCTACATCTTGTATTTCAGATATAAGCAAGAAAAGGTCGAAAGCTCGAACTGAATGGCGACCAAAAAGGAAGGATGATGAGATAGCTGGATCAGTTTCTGATAACTCTTGTAATAGATCAGTTAGTAGTGATAATGATGTAGTTGAACAAATTGCTTCACATAAACAAAACCTTGTAACTTCTTACAAGCGATATTCAATAAAGCAATTGATTCAATTATCTCCTATTACTACTAAATCTTATCATTATCGGAAAAATGATTTTGCTTATTCTCATAATTCTTCTGATTGGTTTGGATCTTATCATGTGTATTCTTCAAGATCAAATGTTTTTAAAAGTTTTCAAAGAAAAGGAGGATCCATTTTCAAATGGATACCAAAATCTTGTGCTAATCTGTTAGGACCCGTTTTTAAATGGGTACCTAAATCTATTGTTTCCTGATTTCTCTTGCAGACCCGACATATGTGGTACTTGGACAGTGGATGTTCCAAGCATATGACTGGGCAAAAAGCTTTATTGTCTAATTATACAGAGAAATTCAGTGGAAATGTCAGATTTGGAAACGATCAGCTTTCACCAATCTTAGGATATGGTGACATCATTCAAGACAACATAACGATCAGTAAGGTGAGTTATGTCGAAGGCTTAGGGCACAACCTGTTTAGCATTGGTCAATTCTGCGATAAAGGGTTAGAGGTCAGCTTCAAATCTAAGAGTTGCTCGGTTCGTACTGAAGACGGCACAGAACTCTTAGGTGGACATCGCAAGACAAACCTCTATACCATCAACCTGTCCAAAGTTCAGATTGACAATCAAGTTTGCTTAATGACAAAAGCTTCAATGCAACAAAGTTGGCTCTTGCACAGACGTTTATCACACCTGAACTTTCGTTATATCAACAAGCTGGTTAGTGGAAAATTGGTAAAAGGACTTCCTGAGCTGAAATACGAGAAAGAACACTTATGTGTTGCATGTGAGAAGGGTAAGATGAAGAGAGCTCCGCATAAACCGAAGCCTGAACCAAGCACTAGTTCTCTGTTAGAATTGTTAGATATGGATTTGTGTGGTCCAATGAGAACTCAGAGTTTGGGTGGAAAGAAATACGTATTGGTTATTATGGACGATTACTCGAGATACACGTGGGTCAAATTTCTTCGATCAAAAGATGAGACGCACGAAGTTCTCATTACTTTCTTAAAGACGACCCAGGTGAAAATGCAGCGACAAGTCAAGTTTCTTCGAACGGACAACGACACAGAGTTCAAAAACAAAATAGTTGAAGAATATCTCGAATCGGTCGGGATATCACATCAATACTCTACTGCACGTACACCTGAACAAAATGGAGTAGTCGAAAGGCAAAATCGGACGCTAGTCGAGGTCGCTCGGACAATGCTTAGCCAATCAGACTTACCTCTATTCTTGTGGGCAGAAGCTGTGTCGACTGCATGCCATACTCAAAATCGTTCCATGATACACCGCCGTTTTCAAAAGAGTCCATATGAGCTGATCAACAACAGAACACCGACAATCAAGTATTTTCACATATTTGGGTGTAAATGTTTTTTGCTTAACGACAGAAAGAGTCTGAATAAATTCAGTGCTAAGGCAGACGAGGGTATCTTCATTGGTTATTCTTCCACATCTGCAACATACCGTGTCTATCTGGAGTAGTCTAAGACAGTTGTCGAGAGTGTCGATGTCACATTCGATGAAGAAATGGCTTCTGAACAAATCAGTTCAGAACCCGTTATCACTGGAATATTAGCTTCTGGGCAGATCAGTCTAGAACCTGCTTCTACAGCGAATAATTCGAATAACGCTTCTACTTCAGTTTCTCATTTATCTGATTTAGATTTGTTATTTGAATTCTTTTATGATGAGTTTCTAGGATCTAATGTACCTAAATCTGCTGTGACTGATAGGTCTGAAGACACAAGTTGCAATCATCCAGTCACTTCAGAAGTCATAACTGAACAAGAATCCCCCGTTCAGTCAGAAACTCACATTCCAACATCTACTCCTATAGTTGAAGATATACAAGTAATTGCTGAGCCGAAAGTATCTATTTCAGTTGGGTGTGATACAATGTCTACTCAACAGCCAAAGTCTATTGTTCCAAATGATGCTTCTGCACCTGAAACTTCAACTGTAAACTCCCCTCCTATTATTCAAACTGAAGAGCCTGATAGTGGATTTTTAGATGATGATCATGTTCAAAATTCATCTACTCCACTCCTTCATGAGCATCGCTGGACCAAAGAGCATCCTTTACATAAAGTAATTGGAGATCTTAACAAGCCTGTACAAACTAGGTCAGCAACTATTAATCAATGTATGCATGACTCATTCCTCAGCAAGATAGAGCCTACGCGAGTATCAGTGGCTTTAGCTGATTCGGATTGGGTATCTGCTATGCAAGAAGAATTAAATCAGTTTGAAGCCCTAAAGGTTTGGAGATTAGTTCCAAAACCGGAAGGAAAATCCATAATTGGCACTAAATGGGTTTTCAAGAATAAAAAGGATGAAGATGGTATCGTCATAAGGAACAAAGCTAGACTTGTTGCCAAAGGTTACCGGCAAGAGGAAGGCATAGACTACGATGAGACGTATGCTCCAGTAGCGCGTATAGAGGCAATCTGCATGTTTCTAGCCTACGCAACTCATAAGAATTTCACAGTCTTTCAGATGGATGTGAAAACATCCTTTCTGAACGACATTCTTAAAGTGGAAGTATACGTGTCTCAACCAGAAGGGTTCGTCAATCCAGATAAGCCAGATCATGTTTATATCTTGGACAAAGCCCTCTATGGTTTAAAACAAGCCCCTTGAGCATGGTATGATGTTCTATCTAAATTCTTGGTCAAGTCAGATTTTTCCAAAGATAAAGTTGATACCACTTTGTTCATCAAAAAGGAAAAAGCCGATATCATCCTTATTCAATATAATATTTGGCTATACTAATCCTAAATATTGCAAAAACTTTTCCAACCTCATGGTGTCACGTTTTCAAATGAGTATGATGGGAGAGATGAATTTCTTTCTCGGATTACAAATTAAACAATTTTCTACGGGGATTTTCATTAACCAATCTAAGTACATTTTGGATATTCTTCGGAAGTACAAAATGGAAAATTGTAAACCAATTGTAACCCCGATGGCACCAGGTACTAAAATTAGCACTGATCTTTCGGGTAAAAGTGTTGATGTTAGGACTTATAGAGGTATGATAGGATCGTTAATGTATCTTACATCTAGTAGACCAGATATTATGTTTTCAACATGCTTATGTTCTAGATATCAGGCTACTCCTAAAGAATCCCATTTGGCTGCTGTCAAAAGGATTTTTAGGTATCTTAAGGGGACTACAGATCTTGGTCTGTGGTATCCTAAGGATACTAGGTTTCAACTGACTGCCTATTCAGATGCAAATCATGGAGGTTGCATGTTGGATAGAAAGAGTACTTCAGGTCACGTTCAATTTCTTGGAGACAAGCTCGTTAGTTGGGCATCAAAGAAACAATTATGCGTTTCCACATCGACTGCTGAAGCTGAGTATGTAGCTGCTGCCAGTTGCTGTTCTCAAGTCCTGTGGATGCGAACACAGCTGCGAGACTATGGATTCAAGTTTGATAAAATTCCAATATATTGTGACTCGAAGAGTGCAATCGCGATATCTGCTAATCTTGTCCAACATACGAAAACCAAACACATTGATGTCAGGTATCATTTTATTAAAGATAATGTAGAAAAAGGAACAATTGAACTTTATTTTGTAAAAACAGATTATCAACTTGCAGATTTATTTACCAAACCATTAGATGAAAAGAGATTTAATTTTCTTATCTCTAAGCTTGGTATGTTAAATCTGAAGACATAATCAGTTGTTACCTAATAAAGTTACGTATTGTTATTTTTCATCATTTTCTTTATTATTATGTTTGAAGGATATCTGCACTTTAATTGTTTGCTCATGATCTCAGGGGGAGTAAGAGAAGATTTTAGATGATCTACATTCATTTGAGGGGGAGCATAACTAATTTCTGCATTTTACTTAACTGACAAATTTTTTGTGATGCATGATTTTAGGGGGAGCATATAAGTCAAGTCAAAAGGAGTAAGACTATGATTTCTGATTATCTCAGATCAGAACTCTTACAATCAACGTTTTATTGCTTTATGTTCTTTTATTTTCGAATAAATTTTGTGAATAAATTTTGACTAGACTTTGAGACTTGTGCAGGATGAGAGGAAGCTATCAAGATCATATCTTTATGATTTTTTCAGCTGACTTTCTGAGAATTAAGATTGAGAGAAAAGGTAAATTTCTTATCTTAATCTCAAATATATCTAAAAGAAGGACAACTTTCAGATATAGAAAACATGTTCTTAAATATTCAAACCACTTTCCGATTCTTAAACAGATTTCATAAATTGGAAGGGTGATTTTTAAATGTTTTCATTTTAATTTGTGCTTCAAAGTTTATAAACCGTGTGTTTCCAAAGATAAATACTTGTGTATTGTCTTTTCTATATACTTTCAAGTATTCACACACACCAGTTTATTTTTTGGTCAATTTGTTCTTACCATGTCTCATATTGAAACATAATTTCGATGGTAAGACACCCCACTTGTACTTCAAAGAATTTTGAGCGATATTTCATTTCCAAACGTCATTTCAAGAATGTCTATATTTTGTTTTGTATGGACAATATCCGTTGTTTTTGACCATAAGTCTTGATTGCTATATCATTCATTTATGATCATTTTCATACAATGTCAGATTTTCAAACAAGTCTTTTGTATTCATATTCATTCATTCAATATACTTGTTTGAAAATACTTCAATGTTTAAAAAAAAATGCTCATATCTTCATGATTATATCATCTGAGCATACATTCTATCTGACATTTATATATGGGCTTTAACTGATAAAGTTAAATCATCTGAGCAACACATGATTTCTAGGACTACATGGGTTCTTTGTGCTAGGAATTAACTGAACTTCTATGAAATCACGTTAACCAGTGATTTCTACCCAAGAAGTTAATCCTTTAGTGATTGAGTGTGAGGAGTCGAAAAGAAATGAGTGTGGGTGTGATGAGGTAAAATGGAAAAGAGAGTTTGGTTAGTAGTGAGCTGAATGATTAAAAAGAAAGAGGGTGTGAGATCAGAGTAAAAGAATATCAAACTCTGCACCAACTACTTTCTGAGTCGGGCAGCCACATTACTAGCGTTTCACAACTCTTTGGTGAAAGTTATTGAAACATGCAATTAGCCAATGCCAACTCTTGACTAAACCCCACCAACTACTCATTTTCTTCTCAAAAAAAAAATGTTTCATATTTTTCTGGGGACGCAACATATAATCTATCTGATTTTCATTTGGAAAATCTGGATATTGAAAAAGAAGGAAGTCTGCCCCACCTTCGCACATCAATCATGCACATTGAGTCTGTGTTTATCTACTGTTGTCTCAGTGGTTTACACAATGTTGAGCCTTACTTAAAGCAATCATTCGTGCTTAATTCTTTCTACACGTGCACGAACACACAAGGAATTTGTTTCTTTGTCATAACATTCATAGAAATTGCCTTTGTGGTGTTTTGATGATTGGATGGAAGCCCTGGGGGAGTGAATATCAAAAAGCTCCTTTATATGTGTATTCGTTACACACAGTGACTTCGTGTTACTGACAGGCATTTTAACTGATTCATTTGTTGATTCAGGGGTTACATGTTCTTATTTTGTCTGGATTTGCAAAGATCTAGATGAATACTTGGTTATGGATCACAGAATCAGAGGCTCAGTTTGACAGATCAGATTGGTCAATGACATTTCTTGGGAGAAAAGTTTTGATGATATAGATGCTCAAATCATCAAAAAGGGGGAGATGATATCAAGAAATGTTAAAGTTTTGTAGTTTTGGGGAGATGGTATCAAGAAATGATAAAGTTTTGAGAGATGTTTTTCAGAAATGTCCAAGTGAGAAATGTTCAAAGTAAGGATTTGAAGAAGATCAAAGAATTTCTGAAGATGTGCTGATTTTGAGAAAAATTTCTTTGAAGATTATTTGCTAAAGCAAATTCGACCTGATTCTGAAGATAATTTCTTTTCAAAGTCTGAAAGTATTATTGTGAAAGTTTTGGGGAGATTATTAATCATTTGAAGACAGTTTTGGAAAGAATACCGTTAAACAAAAGGGGAGATTGTACTGACAGAGCTTAAAGTGAAGACTGAATTGCTAGATCTTTCAACAATGATCTTGAATCCAAAGGGGGAGATTGTTAGAGCATGAAATAGTTGTATACAAGATCAAGAAGATTAAATGTCAAGAAAGTCAAAGCTGAGGAAAGTCAAATCTCATTAAAAGTCAAAGTCTTTTGTAATAAAAGTCAAATGTATTTGTATTTTGTATTTTAGTTTTTCTTGTATTAGGAGTTGGTATAAATAGTCTTTTAATTTATGTTTTGTACAGTAACAAGTCTGATTGAAAATCTGAGAGAGAGAATTCATTAGAGAGAGAATTCTGTAGAGAGAGAGAGAGTTCTAGAGAGAGAAAGTGTAAACGTTGAATTTGAAAGAAATCAAACAGGTAATTGATTTGTTAAATCTTGTTTGTTTGATTATCTTGTTTTAGAAACTAGAATCTGGAACACACACTCATTCAACGTAGGAAGAGGATTCCTGTGGAGAAGAGAGGCTCGAACATTTTCAAACTTATCAATGAGGCCCCATGAGTATAGTAATCAAGTGTAGCTGGCTGAAGTAAGCTTGAAATTTCTTAGCAGTGTCATCAACAATTTGTGGAGCGGATAAGTTCAGTTGTTCCTTGATAACCTGCATCTCAGAAATGAAAGAACTAATTTACTGATCTAGTTGTTGGTGTTTACTCTGAAAAGCCGACCATAACTGGTACTGATGAGCATGGTTTTAAAAAAAACCTGAGGCGCATGCCTCAGGGCGATTCGGTGGAAAAAAGAACTAAAACGCACGCCTCTGCCATGGCAGATTGAACGTACGCCTTAGATGATGAGGCGGTCCGTGAGGCGGTGGGGCGTTTTTGAGGCGTCCATCCCTGTATTTTTGAAAAAAATATATTTGTTTTAATTAAGGAATTGATTATAGTCCATATCTTCTCATAATCTAATGAAAGGAAAGTGAAATCAGTCTCTTTCTCTAGCTAATCAATATCTTTTCTTTACTAATTGATATCATCTCCTATTCTCCTTCTAATTGTTATCTTATGCATCTAAAATCCTAATCCCACCCCAATTCATTCCTTTTCTCTAATAAAAGGAAAGTGAAATCAGTCTTTTTCTCTAGCTAATCGATATCTTCTCCTTCTAATTGTTATCTTATGCATCTTAAATTCTAATCCCACCCCAATTCATTCATCTCCTCTACCTATAAATTGAACAACCATCAACCCACGATAAACAACACACCAATTCTGCAATTCAATACTTATTGATCGTTTCAAACTTTCAATTCATTCATTCCTTTTGATTGTTCACACCAAGACTCGAAATCTCCAACGACCCAGGCATCAGGACAGTTCGATACGTCCAACTTCCAAGTTCCATATATTGGTTTTTCTCTTTTGCTTCATATACAAGAGGTAAGTTCTATGTTCTCTTTTTTTCTTCTTCTATTTTCTGCATGTAAGCATGTCTGCACTCTGCATCACTGCATGTTCTGTTTTTTTTCCTTCACCAAATCGTTTTATATTTTGATGATGTTAATTGTTTATTGAACCAAATCGTGTTAATCTGTTTTACTTTTATATAATTTGTATATTAGTAAATAGTATATATAATCTGTTTTTTTTGTATATGTGATCTTTTAAATTGTTTATTGCACCAAATCGTGTTATATTTCGATGCTGTTAATTGTTATTAAATTAACAGAACATGTTCTGTTTTTTTTTCACCAAATCATGTTATATTTTGATGCTATTAATTGTTATTAAATTAACAGAATTACAGAACATGCTCTGTTTTTTTCTTTCACAAAATCGTGTTATGTTTTGATGCTGTTAATTGTTATTAAATTAACAGAACATGTTCTGTTTTTTTCCTTCACCAAATCGTGTTATATTTTGAGCTGTTGTTATTAAATTAACAGAACATGTTTTTTTTTCTTCACCAAATCGTGTTATATTTTGATGCTGTTAATTGTTATTAATTAACAGAAGTACATAACATGTTCTGTTTTTTTTCTTGACCAAATCGTGTTAAATTTTGATGCTGTTAATTGTTATTAAATTAACAGAACATGTTCTGTGTTTTTTTTCTTCACCACATTGTGTTAATATGTTTTTTATATAATATGTTTTTTGTATATTAGTAAATAGTATATATAATCTATTTTTTTGTATATGTAATCTGTTTTTTTATATACACTTTGTTTTTTATACAATTTGTTTTATATCTAATTATAGACTATAGTATAATGGCATCATCACGAAAAGATCCGTCTTGGAGGTATAGTGAAGAAATTGCGGTACCCGCAAAGGGTGGAAAAAAGAGTTACAAGTACTTGAAATGTAACTTTTGCAACAAAGAAATAAAGGGAGGAGTCAAACGAGTCAAGGAGCATCTCGCTTGTACGCATAATAACGTTGCACCGTGCCCAAAAGTTCCTCAAGAAGTCAAGGACGAGATCACCTTATACTTGAAGTCCTTTCGAGATGCGAAGTTCGCTTCTCAATGGAACTTTGAGGAAGTCGTTGACCATGGCTCATACTTTGCTGGTAACAAAACTGGAGGTGCAAGCGGAAGTGGCAATCCCTCGGAGACCTTGAATGCTAGAGGGGTTAGAGGTCCCATGGATCGATTTGTGGGCAATGTCAGAGACGATGAAAACGTATCTCCAAATCCAACAAATTCTAAGGAGCTCCACAATCAGGTATGCATGGACATCGACCGTTTTTTCTTTGAGAATGGGATTTCATTCAACGTTGCAACAAGTCCCTCTTACTATAGCATGCTTCGTTCGGTTGGAAACTATGGCCGTGGACTGAAACCTCCTACTATGCACGAGTTGAGGACTTGGATATTGAAAGAAGAAGTGAATACGAATACTGAAATTGTGAATGAAATAAAAGCAACGTGGAAAAAGACCGGACTCTCAATGTTATCAGATGGTTGGTCAGACATGAGAAACAGAAGTCTGATCAATTTTCTTGTCAACAATTAGCATAGAACCGTTTTCTTGAAGACCGTTGATGCGTCCGATTGTGTAAAAGATGCACAAATGTTATTTGAGTTGCTCGATGACATCATCGAAGAAATCAGTGAGAATATTGTGGTCCAAGTGGTCACAGATAATGCAAGTGCATATAAAGCTGTAGGGACCATGTTGATGAACAAGAGAAAAACTCTGTATTGGACCCCATGTGTCGCTCATTGCATCGATTTGAGGCTTGAGAAAATTGGGGAGTTTCCCCAAAAAAAAATGCTTTTTTCAAAGCAAAGCGGGTTAATAATTTTATCCATAATCATCAATGGGTATTGAGCCTAACAAGAAAATATGCAAAGAAAGATCTTCTTCGCCCTGTAGCTACCCAATTTTCCACGACTTTTTTGACGTTGGAGAGCATGTTCGAGTTGAAGCAACCACTATAAAGTATGTTTACATAAGCTGAGTGGTCAAACTGTGCATGGGGGAAAAATCCGAAGGAAAAGCAATAAAAAAAATTGTCATGGATGAGAGAACATTTTGGCCTAGTGTGGTTTATTCAATTAGAACCACAAGGCCCCTTGTGCATGTGCTTCGGATCGTCGACGGTGAGACTCCCGCTATGGGATTCATTTATGGGGCAATGGATGAGGCGAAGGAAAAGATTGCAAAAGATTTAGGTGATGATGTGTCTTCCTATAAAGAGATTTGGGACATTATTGATTCAAAGTGGGATCATCAGTTGCATCATGACTTGCATGCGGCCATATACTTCTTGAATCCTCGATTTAGATGGAATCCTGATACTTCTACTCATCCCGAGATTACGAGAGGGTTTTTTAATTGTATGGAGAGGCTCGTTAAGGATGATGAAACATATACGAAGATTGAAAATCAACTTGACGAGTACAAACACAAATGCAGACTCTTTGGGTATAGAGGAGATAAGACGAGTTATATGTCACACCTACCGGGTAAATACTCATATACTTTATATAGAATTAGATTTTTCACACATTTAATGTCTTATTCATTGTTTTTTTTTCATTGAAACATGTAGTTCAATGGTGGGATACTTATGGAGTTGAGTTGCCATAGCTAAGATTATTTGCAATGAAAGTGCTTGGGCTTACTTGTTCTACTTCAGAATGTGAACGTAATTGGAGTACGTTCAATCAAGTACACACTTGTTAGAGTTAGGTTTTGAGTCAATTTGTTTAAGTGTTTTTGTTGACTTTTTCATGTAGCTTGTGTAGAGATCAAGATGTTGTTTGACCCTATATAAAGCATTCTTTTGTCTTATTTTGTGTAATCCTTGTGTAACTCATTTAGTCATTGTAACTTTCATTGTAAGACATATGAATACGACTAATCTTGTGACTCAATTTCTCTCATCTTGATTCTTTGTTTGTTATCATATTTGTGCATGATTGCTTGAATATTTGGGATCACAATTGGTATCAGAGCATGATCAAAAAATTCAGAAAGATTTGGATACAATGATTTGAAGCAGAAAGATCGAATTTCCAGAAAAAGAAAGTTACTATTTCATTGAAATCGAATTTTTTGGTTTCATGATTTTTTGATGTAAATCTTGTACCACAGTGTTCATTCATAGAAGTAGAACACTTCTAGTTTTAGTTGTTTGTTCATTTGATCAACAAATTGGTGTAATTGGATTGATTTTTGTGTTTTTAGAAAGTATACAGTCGCGAACTGTCAAAGATCGATTCCCATTTATATTGTTGTTCTTGGTAAAATTCACTCCATAGGGTTATGTTCGATGGCATAAAGATCATTCCTACCAAGTTTCAGAATCAAACATCAAGTTTTGATTGGATTTTTGATGAAAAGTTCGAAAAAAATGGGCAAGATCCAAAGAATTCGCAGATTCATTGAAGAACTCGCACGTAGAACTCGCAAAGGAAAATGAATTCGCAGAATAGCTATTTCTATCGATTCTAAGGAAAGAATTCGCAAATCATCAAAATTCGCAAACCGAGGGAATTCACAGCCAACAGATAAGAATATTGATAAAGGAAAGAATTCGCACAAGTGAATGTACGAATTGTTCAGAATTCGTATATGAGAGACTCATGAATTGTTCATGAATTCGTATATGAGAGACTCATGAATTCGTATATGCGAATTGTTCTATATAAATTGTTGTTTGTGTGTGCTATGCGAATTGTGACATACGAATTGTTAAATGCGAATTTTGTTGTATGAGTATTATACAAATTCTTGTCTTGTTTTTCATTCAAAGTGATTTTTCTGTATTTTTACTTCAAATTCTTATGTTTTTCTGATTAAAGATCATTTCAAGCATTATTCTTCATAGATACTAATCATGCCTTACACAGACGAAAAGGGAAATCCGTTTCTTACAAACATAGACTGTGCATTGTCATATATGCCCAAGATTCCAAAGATGGAAGCTGAACTTGAAGAACTCAAAGTTAAGAATGAGAAGCTGAAAAGTCAAAATTCAAAGTTCAAATCAGATATTGATGCATTGAATGTCAAATTAACAAAGGCTGAACTACAAGTGTCAACTTATGAGAATAAAGGCAAAGAGTGGATAAACAAAGTTGATGAGAGGTTCAAAAATGAGAAAGCTGAACTTGAGAAGACTTTTAACCTGAAATTATCTGAACTTTCAAGGAAAGCCGAGTCAGAAAAGAAAGTCTTAGAACTCAGATGTGCAAAACTTTCAAAACAAGTTTCTGATTTTGAAAAGATTGTCATTACTGAAAGAGATGTTTTTAATAAAGAAAAGAAAAATTTTGAAAAGAAAAATAATTTGCTTTTCAAAGAAATCTCTGACAAAAATCACAACTTGGAGAAAGAATTTGAATCTGAAAGAAAATTCTTTGAATATGAGATTTCTAAACTTACTGACAAGTTAGCTGTCTTATCTACATTTATTCAAAAAGGACTGTTAAGTCCAAATATTGTATCCAAGATTTATTTAGAAAGTCAATGTTACAAAGTCAACAATGTCAAAGTCTTTAAAAGTCAAAGTTGTTTTTGTTTTACTTAGTTGTTAAGTCTTTGATTAGTTAGGTGATATAAATAGGGTTTTTGCTTTGTAATCTTGAAGGATCTCATTTGTAAATCATTCAGACGTATGAGAGATATGAAGTTTCAAGATCTACTTTCTCTCTCTACTCTCTCTCTCTCTAGTTCTTGATTGCTAAATCATTGTTTGTTTTGAGAATTGCTTGATTGTTTAAATTTACAATTGGTATCATAGCTATACCAAACATTTTCAAAAAGATTATCACAGAAAAGTTGGATCAATTTCTGGATTTTTTTTTGGATCGAAATGTTGATTTTCTTTAAGATTTCAAGAACACAGATCTGTTATTTTTGCTCACTGTTAAATCGAATTTCTTCTGAATTTTTTGTGTGTTTGTGAGTGAATTTGATTTCATTGTGATCGATATTTGTCAAGAAACAATTTGTAGTCACACAATTTTACAAATCAATCACAAAATCAGTTTGCAAATTCGATATTTTTTTCTTCAGTTTAAAGATGTATGTTCTTGATCAAATTCATATGTTTTGTATTTTTTAATCTGAATTTGATATTAGAAATGTGTTTTAATTGTAATATTGATCAATTCTTGAATGTGATTTGCAGGTTTTAGTATTTTTTTTACTGAATTTGAGTTCTTGAAGATCGTGCGAAAATAAAATTGATTTTGCACTATTTGCTTTCAATTGGTGAAATCATTCATGTCTGCAGATTTTGAAATTTGCACCATCACTTTCATTTACATTTGTTTCACTTGATTTTCATATCTGCAGGTTTTGAAATTTGTGCCATCACTTTCATTCATAACAATTGCACCAGATTCATTTTTCAGCGGTGGTTTAAAGAACTCACGCAAACCACAGGTTCTCGCATTGAAGCTTTCATGCAAACCACAACTTTGCGTTTCAGCTGTCTTACGCAAACCACAGCTTTGCGTTTCAACTGTCTTACGCAAACCATACTTCTCTCAATCCATACCTTACACAAACCATTCTTCACGCAAATCATTTCTCACGCAAACCATACGTTTGTGCAAATAGCTTCTAATGAAAACCAAAGGTTCTCGCAAAGAACTTCTCACCAAAACTTCATCACTCAAAGTCACGAAGTGGGTCTTCGTATAAGGTGTTTTTGATTGATCTAATTGGTCCTAAATTGTTCTACTTGTCACAAGGATTCCAGAACAAGTTTCGGATTCGATTTTCGTTAAGAAACGAGTGAGATACAAGTGTTTGAAGTTTCGTCGGAAAAATCGCCGGAAAAACGGGTTTCGCCGGAAAATGATGTTTCTGGATTTATGAGTAATGTTTTGGACATATTATCTTCTAATCGTGTTTGTTAGTTGATTTCTATCGATTTCCAAGTGTTTAAAAGGTTTAACATCACGAAAGATCTCGCCGGAGTAACTTTGTCGCGATCCATAGCCCGTAAATCATTGCATGCTTGAATTTTTTTCGTGAAAATTGATTAAGCATTGAACAAGGAGTATTTTGCAACTTGTTTGATAAATTTTGGTCGAAAAACGAAGTAGATATCGAGCTTTGAAAGCTGCTGTTCGAATCTTGAAGACGATGAACAGTAACTTAACGGACAACCGTTAAGTCCGTTAAGTTTGTGACAAATTTGGTCCTTGCTCCGTTAGTTTGTTAGATTTTCTTACATTTTGGTCCTAGAGTGTTAATTTCGTTAGTTTTCTTTACTTTTTTAGTCCATTTCTCAGTTAGTAGTGTTAGTCTAGTTAGTATCTTTTAAAGTTTGTCTTTTTCGGTCCCTATAGTTAACTTTGTTAGGTTTTCTGTTAAATGTGTTACATTTTTAGTCCTTTTTACGTTAGATTTTTTAGTTTTGTTAATTAGTTTTTAGTTTTGGCAGATTTAGTCCATGTAGTATTAGTTTAGGGGTTTGACAATTCTGGTCCCTCAAGTTTTAACTTTGACAAGTTGTCACCTTTAGCCCCTGTAGTTTTTATCTTTTAGGTTTTTACTTTTTCAATCCCTCTAGTATTTAGTTTGTTCTTTTGTCATTTTTAGTCCTTCTAGTTTTATAAGTTTTGTGTTTTACGTTTTTAGCCCCTAGATTTTATATTTTGTGTTTTTGTCATTTTGAGTTCACGTTTTTCGTCGAGTCTTAGTATTTTTTTTTTAATTTTAGTCCTCGTTTTTCGTATTAGTTTCGTATTTTGTCGATGTTAGTCCCTATTTTCATTTTTTTTTCTTTTTTAGTTCGTTTTATGTAGTTTTTGAGCTTATCCAGTTAATCTGAAAATTTTCAAGATTCTTTTGGTTTGCGAATTTCAGTTCTGTGTTTTGAGAAGTTTCAGTGATTTGAAGAAGTTCCAGAAATTGAATTTTTCTGAGATTATTTTTTTTCTGATCTGATTTTGACTTTCAGTCAAAATTTCTGAATTGTTTGGGAACGATCATTGTTTATCAAGCTGTTTCTTATTCAAAGTTTTCTGAGAGAGAAAATTTTAGATTGTCTGAATTTGAAAAGATTCAGATATATATCTTTCATGAATTGACGGCTCTCAGATCAAAGCGCAACAACTGTCAAAGGGGAGATTGTTATTTGTTCACAAAGAAAGAAATCAAAGACTGTGCTGAATTTGATGAAGTTTTGATGATCAGGATGGTCGTAATCATCAAAAAGGGGGAGAATTTTACAAAGATCAATTTCAAAGATGAATTGTCAAAGTGAAAAGACTTGTGAAGAAATTCTGAAAGTTCAAAAGTCAATTCAAAATGCTTCCGCTAATTCAAAGTCAAAAGATTCTGAAGAAAGATTATTCAATGATAAATCAAGATTTATGAAAGTTTGTTTTCTGAAGACAGTCCAGAGATCAATGAGATGAAGATACAAGATCAAAGTTGTTTCAATGTTTAATGTCAAAGTTTCAATTTTTTTTTCAAATGTTTCAAGATTTCAGTTTTGCGTTCAAGACATGTTGACTTTCAAAGCTTCAAAGTGTAAAAGACTTTTCAAGATTCTTCAAAGGCTGAAAGACTGAAGTTTGTTAAAGCTTGAAAGTTCAATGTTGACAGAGACAAAAGCTGAAGAATCAAGAGCTGAAGACTATTGTCAAACTTTTATTAAATCTTGAATACAAAGGGGGAGATTGTTAAGTCAAAATATTGTATCCAAGATTTAATTAGAAAGTCAATGTTAGAAAGTCAACAATGTCAATGTCTTAGAAAAGTCAAAGTTGTATTTGTTTTACTTAGTGATTAAGTCTTCGTAATTGTTAGTTTGTATAAATAGGCTTTTAGCCTTGTGGCTTTGGTAATGAGTTGTAACGAGTGGTAACGAACTAGAGTTGCACGTATTGTATCATTGAGACTTGTGGTTAATAATCAAGATCTACTTTCTCTCTCTAGATTCTCTCTCTAGTTCTTGATCTTAATTGTCATATATTGAGTAATTGCTTGATTGTTTTGGGATTTATTGATTATCAAAGACAAAAGGCTAAATCTGATTTGCAAAGCAAGTTTGACAAAATTTGTAATGAAAAAGCTAAGTTGAATGACAAGATCAATCAACTTGAGAAAGTTAATACTGATTTATCTGACAAGTTAGCATCTAATATGCCTGTATTATCTTCTTATGATGGTGATGCTAGAGAATCAGTTTGTTCTTTTAAAAACAGTAAATAGCTTATATCAGAAAATGGTTTTCAAGAAACACACTGTAAAAACTGAAATCTTGAAACCAAATCAGATTAAACCTTCTAGTCCATTCTATGTTAAATCTGTTGATAGATATGCTGCTTATTCTGGACTTAGTACTTCCAAGAAAGAGAAGATGATCTGGGTTGTCAAAGGTTCTCCTGAGTCAGTAAAATACCAGAAATCATCTGCAGAAGCTGAACTGAAAAAGAAGAACATAGCTCAAAAAGGTAAATCTTTTACACCTGATGCTATCAAGTCAAGCAAGCATCTGATTAGGTTAGCAAAAAGAAAACTTTGTTGTTCATATTGCTGTAGTGATGATTTTGTTCACAAAGCACATATACACAAAAGGTATTTTTCTCATAGAAAGTTTACTGATACTGATTATCACAGAGGTGGAAACCGCTCAATGAATTTTTCACATACTAACCAGAATGGACCCAAACTTATCTGGGTACCAAAACCTGTTAAACCTGTGATACAGGAATTTGAACTCAAGAAGGAGTGATAGAATATGGCTTCTAAACAATACAGTTTAGGACCCAATCCTCAATGTTCAAGACTATGACTTCTAGACACAGTAGTCTAGAACTCAGAATTCAATGTCAAGATACTGAAAATCTTGAATGTTATATTCTTACAGGGAGTTTTCAATGTTTAAATCAATTGTCATCTTTTATTTGAGGGGGAGAATAATTTTTTTTAAGGAGAGAATGTTATCTAAGGGAAGTTTGTGTTAGCAAAACTGATCTTAATTGTTATTTTTTTTTTCTGTATGTAGATATGTAGGGGGAGCATATCTATACATAAAGATCCATAACATGTCAAGGGGGAGCCAGCAAGAAATGACAGATAAATACATCAAGAAAGAACAAAGATATTTCAAGAATCAAAAGAAAAAGACATCAAGTCAAGGGGGAGCTTCTTACAGATTATATCTGAAAAAGGGTTGTAAGTGTCCAGTGTGAGTACAGTTTTTGGAAATAAAATGAGTGAAAAATGTCATTTTTGGAAAGTTTCCATTTTTGACAAGTTTTTGAAAAGTTTCCTAAATTAGCAAGTTTCCTCATTTAGAATGTTTTTCAAAAAGTTGGAAATGTTGCTAAGTCAAGAATTCACATAACACTATCATGCGAAATCCTCAGAATTCGTAGATGTGTGTTGCACGAATTCTTGAGAATTCGCACATCTGAGTTATACGAATTCTAACAATTCGCATATGCCTATCTGCGAAATGTGAAGAATTTGCATCACACTGCTATACGAATTCTTTGTCTTGCACATAATTTGCATAATTGCTTCATGCGAATTCTCACACACTCATTGTCTATTCTTTGAGACAATTCGTATACTTGTTTCTGCGAAAAGTGGGAGGTCCAATGTCCTCGTGCCATGTGTCATCTTTACTCCAGGGTATATATACACTTGTATTCTATGAAAACCCTCACTTTCGCATATCTTTTCATCTTACGAATTCTTCGGTGCACGAAAACCTCTTAAACCCTTGTTTGCGACTTTGATTTTTCTTCGATTTCTTGATTGATTCCTGATTTCAAGGTGTATATTTTGTTCTTTTTGTTAATGTTTTATTTGTTCTTGTGTATTATGTTTGATTTTCTTGTAGGATACCCTAACTGGATTGAATTCGATGTTATGGACTATTCATCTTCTTAATCTCGTTGAACTTTGAATTTGTCAAAAATATCTTTACTTGATAATTTCTTATTGTTGATTAGAACTAAAAGAACGTTAATCTGACCTAATTGAACTTATTTCTTTAAAAATCTTAATCTAAATCACTTCAAATTGGGATTTGTTTGATTAAGACTCGTCAACTGATGTTCAAATGTTCTTGATGTTCTTCGTGGAGATCACAGACTTTGATGGTCGATGATTGATGATAATCTCAGTTTTCTTGGTTACAAGGGCTATTAAACACTAATCGAACCTAAAACTTAAATATATATGGATTAAAGTTCAAAATTTAAGTTTTTGAAATCTGGGTTTGGTTGAAGGAATGATGATGTTCTTGGTGTTCTTAATTAATATTTGAAATTTTCCAGAAAATATTTGATTTTTTTGAAGGTTTAAAGTTCATACGAAATCTTGATGAATAAGTATTCATACGAATTCTTGAACTCTTAGTGTTAAATATTTTTTTAAGTCTTTAATTCGTATCTCATTCATATGAATTCTTGTTCCTTGTTATGTTGAAATTCCAAGTGCATAATTCGTACAAGAGTAATATACGAATTCTTACTGCGAAATGTTGATGTGTTTCATGTTCTAAGTATCAGAATTCGCAGATTCTTGTCATGCGAATTCTGTACTTGTTCTTTTTCAAAAGTGTTTTTTAATGTATCAAAATCCATTTTTCACTAACCCATTTAGACCTTGTCTATTCCAGTTCAATCTTTTCAGGTACCAATGGCAGATCAGACAGTAGATCAGCATGTTCAGACCAGTGATGTAACACCCTAGAAACTGCAGAAATAAAATTTCGAAGAAACAATTCGGCAATAGACTAACTTGCGGAATAAGGTGTGACAATTTCATTACACAAACAACCCAACGGGTATAGAGTAGCCAATATTTAGGTAGATAACTGAAGTATAAAACGACATCCTATTAATCTACAAAATATCTAGATTAGGGACGGGTGTCGCTATACTTTCAAAATGAATCTTCAAAAGAATCTCTCACGACCCCAAGGTCGCTCCCTCAGTCCCGACGAGCCCCACTGCTAAGATAACCTGCCAACATAACAACCAAGAGCAAGCGTTAGGCTAACGCCTAGTGAGAACAAGCCAAATAAAAGAGAGTACTAAACCCAATTGGTGCCACGCGGTAGTATAGCCATGAGCTAAGTCAAGAAATCCAATAAACCATTAGTGATTAAACATGGTATAAGTAATACCCAAAAATCACATAACGAGCTCAACCCCTCTAGATCTGTTGCTCAAAACATTCAAGTCAACCCCTCTGGATCTATCCTTGAGAGTTCCCAAAACAGGGGGAACTCAAGCACATAATGGGATTACACCTTACTGCACCATGAGACGCTGCCCGACCGTATAGGCCCACACCTTACTTATCATGGCAACCCGATGCCTATCCCGTGCTAAAACATGAACCAAATGCCCAAAACAGGGGACATAGGAACACAGTGCCTATGGATCCATTGCACTAAGACTTAAAGCCAAAACATGTCATTTCAGAGCATACTCATATTAAATCAGATATGCAGGCAATTCATACGAACAACGGTTCAATTCTATAAATCGTGATTCTTGAAAATGTGAGATCTTTAGAAGGCATTTCCCAACGACAATAAGTCACTTTGAAACCAGGTTTTCCACTTTCCAAATAATACATTTATCACATAACATTTGTAATATAGACCGATTTAGCTTAAAGGACTCACCTCAGATTTCTTCCTGAATAAAACTGCTTCTGACGATTGCTACCTATGACAACACCGATAATCGGTAAGCCAAAATAAAGACAACTTAATGACTTAAAACTCAGGAATAAGAACACAACACACTGCCAAAACACTGATCCGGTCGAGTACCAAAACCGGTCGAACACCACCCCGGTCGAACAACCAACCCGGTCGAACAGGGTCCGGTCGAAGGACAATACCGGTCGAACCCAACCTCGGTCGAACCTGACCTCGGTCGAACACGACCTCGGTCGAACACGACCTCGGTCGAACACGACCTCGGTCGAACACGACCTCGGTCGAACACGACCTCGGTCGAAAGACCATCGTCTTGTTCCTCAAGAACATCAAGAACAGATCGAATACAGAACCCAGATCCAAAATGAGAAAATACTCAGATCTCACAATCGAACGGTTTAAAACCTTCACAACGAGATTCTACGCGGCTAAAAGCATTCAGATCAAAGCATTAAGCTAGATTCGTACCTTGATTTGGAGAAAACCCGAAGACCTCTTCCTGCTCCTTCTTTCTCTCTGACTTCTCAAAAAACCAAAATGATATTTTGTGATATTTCCAAAATATCTAAAATCTGATTTATATTTATATAACCCAAGTTACATTTTACCCCCTTGAACTTTGGGTAATAGTCAACTTTTCACCCAACCCCAAAATAGCGGGTGTTACAAGTGAGAATTCACCAGAAGCACAAGAGGCTTCTGAACAGTGTCCAATGCCATCCTCCCGATTTGATTTCCACGTTCCACAAGATGTAAACCCTGATCTATTCTTGATCTCACCATCTGAGATGAAACCACAACAGCCAAATAATCATCATCTCCAGTTCACTATCCATATAGACCCTTTGGTACTGGATATATTGAGAAACCACCCACTCAGAGATGCACTTACTGCTCAAGCTGTAGTTCCAGAAATCTATGTACAACAAGCATGGAAAACCATCAGGGTTACCCACATGAAAGAAAATGGAGTAAGAGTTCAGATTTTCAAGTTGGAAATTGACCATTTCACATCAGTTTTGACACAAGAGAGGATGAGATTCATTCTTAGTTTTCCATCTGAAACTCTTCTACTCAAGTGAGCCACTTCAAGAAGAACAACCTACCTCCATTCTATTATACCCTGTTCTCTGTGATCAACCGGTGTCTAATTGCAAAGAACTTTGGATCAGACAATGCCATTATCCATATTCTCAAACTCTTCTACTCAGTGGTTCATGACTTGCATATTGGTTATGCTCAGATTTTCTGGACTGAGCTATATGAGAAAGTGGTGGCCAAGAAGACTTCAAAGGCACCAAATTATATTCCTTACCAACGGTTCATGGCGCTCATTGTTAGAAGCATGTTGCGAAGTAACAACAACATACCTAAAAGGATTAATCATCCACATGCTCCAGTCAGTGAAATGAGGTATCTGATGAAGCAAAAGAGAGACTTTCCTTTTATCATGCATGTGCCTGAAGCTTTATGTCAGGATCTTAATTCTTAACAAGAACACACACTCAGAAAATAATATTAAAGAAGCTGCGGAATAGCACTTTAATATTCTTAAAACAATGCAACAGTAAATCAATGATCACAACTTGTAAACTTGTATTGAATGATTGAAGTTACAAGATTAAACACACAACCTCAATATTGATGAACAGACTCACCAATACGAGTTCTACTTCTCTAGAATCAGGGTTCTAACCTCGAGGTTGATTCTCTCTATCAAAACTAAAAACTTAGAATGAATGTTACTTCTAAAGAAACAAAATTATTCTATACATATACTGAAGATAAAAGATAATTACAAAATAATAAATGATCTTCAGTATAATCTTCCATCTTTATCTCCAACTTCCATTAATATATTCAGTCCATCCAGCTGTCATCCTTCCATGCGAAGTCTTTATCATATAAGCAACATTCTTCTTCAGCAGCATTAATACTCTGAGCAGTATTAACTCCAGCAGTACTAACTATGCTCAGCAGTATTAATCTCTTCAAGCAGTACTAACTATGAACTAGCAGTA
The DNA here is from genome assembly GCA_023525745.1 of Arctium lappa. Classification (NCBI taxonomy): domain Eukaryota; kingdom Viridiplantae; phylum Streptophyta; class Magnoliopsida; order Asterales; family Asteraceae; genus Arctium; species Arctium lappa. Next base: position 35,946,756 of record CM042059.1, read on the forward strand.
CTAATCTTGTTAAGCAGTATTAATCTTCAACTGGCAGCATTAATCACAGAAGTAGCAACCAGAAGTAGTAACCATGTTCTTCTAGCAGCACTAACTTTATTTAGCATTTCTTCAGTTCCCAACAATCTCCCCCTAACTTGACTTTTAGGAAGAGAAGTCAAGTTCTTCAGATGATCATCTTAGATGCTCCCAAAACTTCATCATGGCTTATATTCCAGTATTTGCATCCAACCCCAAACTCTGATTGATTGTTCTTTGGATCAAATACCTAGCCATCTCTGAATCTGGAACACATCCTAGCTTCTTCTTCAGCATTGCATGAAGCTTCAGTCTGTTATGGTTGTACACTCTATCCACTAGGAAGTACTCTGTGTGATTTCTATCCAAAGTCACAACATATACTCCACTAGTTTCATATAAAGTCCAATTGGTGACTGTTTGAAAAACATTCCTTATGATCTCCTTCACTTCATCAGGTTTGAACATCATACACAGATACTCCATTACCAATTTTGTAATTGAAATCCCTGGAGATTTCAACTGATCTGCATACAACTTCATCCCTATATCAAACATTTCTTCAATATCTGACCTTGAGCATGTTCTAACAATCTTTGCCCAAGTACTGTAAACTTCATACTTTTCATCTTTCCTCTTCAGCCTTATGTACTCCTTTCTATCTACCTCCAGTACATCCCAGTGAATGACTTCAGGAGGTTTAACTCCTACAGGTTCAGCTGAAATTGGTTCAAGCACTTTGTCCATCACTACCATGTACATCTTTACATCCTCAGAGCTTGGAGGCTCTTTCTTTTCTGATGACTCAGGTGCCTCTTCTTCTTCAGCAACCTTCTCTGCCTCTGTTTCATTTATTCTAGGCTTCTTTGTTGACCTTCTCCTTGCCATCATCTTTGTCCTTTTTAAAGTCCTTAGACTTTCACCAATAGTGGCTTCCTTCTTTGGAGTCTCTTGCTCATCTGGAAAAGGTTTTTCTATGAAATCATTGCTTTCTTTCATTCTCTTTTCCATCTCCACTCTTGCAGTTTCATTCCCTTGAAGCTTGAGCATTTCTGAATCATACAACTCTTTAATCTGTTCAAATGGCATTGTTGAGAACATCTCCTTTCTGACTCCTACAACACCTTTGAGAAATGTGATCATCTTGTTTCTCTCTTGGTTACCTAGGAATGTCTTTGAGGGTTGTCTCTTCTTTGCAGCCTTCTTGATCATCATAGATTTCTTAAGAGTTGCAGCTTTCTTCTGAGCCATTTCAGTTGCTAAGCTTTGTTGATAAGCTTTATTCAGTTCTGCAACTAAAGCCTTTGCCATCTCCCTATCTTTGTCTACTTGAACCCTCTCTTCTTGCTCAAGATCGGCTTGCATCTTCCTGGCCAAAGCTTCATCTGACTCAACCAACTTTTGCTTTTTGATAGATTGATCAGATTCCACTAGCTTAGGTTTGCCTTTGTCTTTGCTCATCACCTTCTCAATGCTTGATTTCTTTGCAGCCTCACTTCTTTCTTTTATGACAACTCCTTTGGCCTTTGAGATGACCTTGGGAGTATCATTCTTGGCTTTGATTAGTGTTTCTGCAATCTCAAGCTCTGTTAATATTTCTTTCATTGTTTTCTGCTGCTTGTTTAATTTCAGCAATATTAACCATTTCTGTTGCTTTACTTGAACTGGCAGTATTAATGGTTTCTACTGCTGGCTCTATTTCTGCTGCTTGCTCATGCTCCCCCTCAACATCATGTTTTCCCCATCCAGCTCCCCCTTATCTGTGGTGTCTTCCATGTTGAACTCCCCCTTTTTGGGAGCATCATCCCCTGATTTCCTTCTCCTTAGCACAAATTGTCTCTTCTTCTTTTGCAGAATCAATTTCCTCACCATCTGCTTCAAGTTGACAATCTGTTCTTGTTGTGACAAAACTATCATTTTAAGCTCTTCTATATCTTTACCCTGTTTGATTACGTCCATGTTGATGTTTCCCATGGTTTCCATCAATTCAAAATAGTTATACCTGTCCTCACCTTCTCTAGAAGTGTTACCCTCTTTTGAAGGATCATTGGATCTTTTTGTAGTGGAAGTCTTCTGCCTATCAGAAGCACTATCCACCCCCTTGGTTTCTTGGCACCTGGGACCTTTGGATGATTTCTCACACAAAGTTGCCATGGGGAAGGTCTTATGTATGTTACCACTGACCTCCTCTGTGCTAGCAGGAGTAGTGGCAGCCTTAGCACCCATATGCTCAACCTCCACCTCAGTGAGCACCTCCTTGGGGTTGGGAGACACCCCTTTGGTTTCCCTGTTGATATTCTCTAAGGGAGAATTCTCCTTTAGAGGGCTTAAAGGCTCAGTGGTTGAAGGTACAAGAAGGGAAGGAGCCTTCTTTACCTGTTTCCTTGTATAAGTTTAGGTGATTGGAGAAGTGGACTTATGAAGTAGGGACTGTGGGATAGATATAGAGTGGGAAAGTTGGGATTGGCTAGCAGTGGGATGGTCTGATGAGGGCCTTGACCCTGCTGCCATACCTTCTTCAGTGTGGGACACCACCATCATTGTAGAGAACAATGGGGTGTTAACTCTTTCCGAGTCCAGAGGGGATCTTTTCATGTTTGAAAAGACCTTACCTTTGGGGATTGTTGGTACATATACCTCATCAAAATGAGGTATATCCATCAATTCATGGGTTATTACTTCTTGTACAAACCTGGGGTACATATAAAAACTCTTTTTACTTCCCAGGTTTGAGACAAGATCATTAAAAAGCATTTGAGAAAAATTGTACTTTCTGGCAGTGGCCAAGCACACCAAAGCACAAGCAATGGTGCTACTGATCTCACTCCATCCAGTAGTCTTTTAAAACATACAATGCATTAAGGTATGAACAAGAAAACGCCATTGGGTATAAAATTTAGCCTTTGAGAATTTAAAACCACCCAACTGGCCTCCATACCCCATTCTTGACAAAGTTGAGAATAATTTCTCATTAGGAATAGAGGTTATACCTGCAGCATCGTCTAGACGTAGACAGATGCGTATCACCTCTTCAGTAACTGTTAAGGGTTTTTCACACACCCTTGTCTTGATCATTTGCACACCATTCTCAGTAACAATGGTGGCATTAGCCCAAAATTGCCTTTGATGCTCTATGTAAATAGTTGGCGATACAGTGAGAGCATGGGCAATGTGGCTTGTCTTTAGAAAATCCACAATCTGGTGGAATCCAGCGGCCTGTTTGGGCTTCTGTAGCATTGCAATCTCGTTATGCTCATCTACGAATGACATGGATGCCATTGATTCTTGAGAGTTCTTGCCTGAAACTTACTAAGGAGCTTGAAAGTGAAGGAATTAGAGAGACAATGAACAATATTCAAAGAGTCGTTATGATCTTTTTAGGCGGGCAAAGGGTATTTATAGTATACGGGACATAAGCAGTATTAACCTAGAGCAGTATTAACTAAGAGCAATATTAACCACTAGCAGTATTAACTAACTAGCAGTATTAACTGAGAGCAGTATTAACTAACTAGCAGTATTAACTGAGAGCAGTATTAACCACTAGCAGTATTAACTAACTAGCAGTATTAACTGAGAGCAGTATTAACCACTAGCAGTGTTAACTAACTAGCAGTATTAACTGAGAGCAGTATTAACTGAGAGCAGTATTAACTGAGCTAGCAGTATTAACTAACTAGCAGTATTAACTGAGAGCAGTATTAACCACTAGCAGTATTAACTAACTAGCAGTATTAACTGAGAGCAGTATTAACTGAGCTAGCAGTATTAACTTTGGACTGGCAGTATTAAAACTGCACTGGCAGCATTAACTACACTTACACTTTTTGACACCATCCTTTTACTCATACTTTTTACTACTTTGTTCATCCCCTGATCCTTTTCTTTTTGATCCTTCATGATCATCACTCCCTCTGGAGTATTACTAACTTAAACCTGAAACACTTAAACACACAGGTTAGTAGCATCATGCTCAATGAAATCTTCCAAAGTCAACTTACCTTTTAACTCATGCCTTGAGCATTTATTATACCTCCTTCTGAATCAAATGCAACATGTCCTCCATCAAATCTTTTGAAGAATTTAAAGGCAGTCCATGTTACCTGTTGTGTGCCAAGAGCAACCACTATCTGCATTCCAAATGCTCTTCCTCTTGAGATTTTGGTTGCCATGTACACTTGATAAATCAGTTAGTCTTGGAGGGAACCCAAGCCAAAGTGGTCTTGGGTTGTCCTTTCTCATCAATATAATCTGTAAGTTTAGTCTGGATGAGTTGTTTAGGAATCTCATGGCTGGAATACTTTGTCAAGATTATAGGCTTGGCAGCATTACTACTAGAAGCAGCACTAGCCTGGTTAGCAGTACTAACTTGGTTAGCAGTACTAACCTGGTTAGCAGTACTAACCTGGTTAGCAGTACTAACCTGGTTAGCAGTACTAACCTGGTTAGCAGTACTAACTGAGTTAGCAGCACTAATTCTGTTAGCAGTACTATTTGGGATAGCAGTACTAACTTGGTTAGCAGCACTATTTCTGTTAGCAGTACTATCTGGAATAGCAGTACTAACAGGTTTCTTTACAATTGGAACCCAAACCTGAACAAAGTTGTTTGCTTTCTTTGTTTTTAAATTTCTCCTTGGCTTATTTGGAGTATTTTTCTTAGAGTTCGCAAACTTGTTCTGAGCATGATACTTTTTAGATGCTCTTTTCTCAGCCATTTGATTCCTTCTTTGATTCCTATAACCAAAAGAGTTTTGTGGTTGTCTTTGAAAAGTGACTCTTTGGTTAATAGGATTGAAATAACAGTATTTGGCAAGATGATTCAATTTGCCACAGATAAAACAAGGTTTTGGTCTATTGATTTTACTCAGATCAATCCCTTGTTTTTGTGCCCACTGATTATTCCAGTTTCTCTGATTTCCCCTTGGTTTATCATGTTTTTGGGGCTCAGATTTATTGCATGCACACTGTTTGCAAGGGACAAGATTCACAACTGTGGTTTGCTTATAATGGACCTTCTGAGACTTTCTCTCAGTCTTCTCTATGTCCTTAGATTTGACCCAAGTCGTTCCACATCCCTCATTGGTGATAATGTGATTTTCTAGAGGAATCTCACCACTCACAGTGTTCTCCTTACTCTTATCATTAGAGTTCTCTTCTTCAGAGTCTGTTTCAATCACCACTTTGTCTAATGGATCTACCTTAGTGGCTTCATCAGACAATTCCTTCCTATTCTTGGTCTCTAGCAATAAGAGGGATGTAATTGTTGTTGTAAGGTGGTGGTGTGGTGTTATAGCCTATTCCTCTTCTAAGTTTGTCATGGATTTGAGTTTGGAGCAAAGAGTCCATTGCTTTTGAAGCATTGGAAAATTTCTCAATATCCAGCTTGGATTTCTCAAACTCACTCTTTATCTTCTCATTCTCCTCTTTAGACTTTTTCAGTTGAAGCTCTAAGTCATTTTTCTCCCACTTCCAGTAATTTGTATCATACGAATGTTGCAGTTCATTGGCTTGGAAACCTTTAATCTGTTCCTCAAAACTCTCAACAATTCTTACATAGTCTTTTATATCTCTCTCTAATCTTTTAAGATCATCACACATAACCTGATTGTGATCCCTGTACCTTTTAACAGTTTCAATACAGGATTTAGAGCAAAGATTTGATATTACCTCTGTGGGAACTTCTGTGCTTGAAGACTCTGAACCTTTAGCCATGATGATTTTGATTTCTGTGCTTGAATTTCTGTGCTAATGATGATTTTGATTTCTGAGTTACACTTGCTCTGATACCACTTGTCAGGATCTTAATTCTTAACAAGAACACACACTCAGAAAATAATATTAAAGAAGCTGCGGAATAGAACTTTAATATTCTTAAAACAATGCAACAGTAAATCAATGATCAGAACTTGTAAACTTGTATTGAATGATTGAAGTTACAAGATTAAACACACAACCTCAATATTGATGAACAGACTCACCAATACGAATTCTACTTCTCTAGAATCAGGGTTCTAACCTTGAGGTTGATTCTCTCTATCAAAACTAAAAACTTAGAATGAATGTTACTTCTAAAGAAACAAAATTATTCTATACATATACTGAAGATAAAAGATAATTACAAAATAATAAAAGATCTTCAGTATAATCTTCCATCTTTATCTCCAACTTCCATGAATATCTTCAGTCCATCCAGCTGTCATCCTTCCATGCGAAGTCTTTATCATATAAGCAGCATTCTTCTTCAGCAACATTAATACTCTGAGCAGTATTAACTCCAGAAGTACTAACTATGCTCAGCAGTATTAATCTCTTCAAGCGGTACTAACTATGAACTAGCAGTACTAATCTTGTTCAGCAGTATTAATCTTCAACTGGCAACATTAATCACAGAAGTAGCAACCAGAAGTAGTAACCATGTTCTTCTAGCAGCATTAACTTTACTTAGCATTTCTTCAGTTTCCAACACTTTATTAGACTATGGTAAGCGTGTGATAACCCATACCTACATTTCCAAAAGGGCAACCTCATCTAGCACTTCTTCGCATGTGTTGCGTTCGGATGCTCAAGTCATAAGCAACCCACTGATGCACTCGTACACCCAAGCTAGCCCCTCTATGTCTTCTTAAAAAGATATAGTTTCATGTTCTCACGGGGAATTAGCAAAAAATCTACCGGGTTCTCATTCGGAGAATCAAGGTTTTGAAAATAGAGAACAACATCCCCCGTTATCGACTTCTATTCCTTCACAGTTGAGTCTAGTGCCATATAGTTTACCTACTATCATTCCTAGGATACATTTTGAGACTGCTACCATCGGACGTCTTAGTGACCCGATCGGAACATCCGTAGTTGATCCGCAATCCGGAATACAAGGATTGGATGCAAGTCCTGTCATCAACACGTCTATGCCAATGATGAAAACATGCCATGAAATTGATTCATCAGTTGTCATGAAAACGGTTAATCTATGTGATACCGGAGTTACTCACCCTGACTTTGTGTCAAAGGAACTTTTCGGCGGCGCCTTAAAGGCTTTTGAATCTCGTATTCTTGAGAAAGTGGAGGAGGAAGTTAGAGGTATTAAATGTCTATTGAAAGGGAAAGGTTCAGTTATTCAACCTGAGCCTGTACAACATAGTCAACAAACTCCAAACACTCAACCTGCTGATTTATCCATTGATAAGCTTAAATCTTTGCTGCTTGCAAAGTTGCTATCTCAAGCTCCGGATTCTCAGCATGATGCAGATCTTCTTACCCTTCTGTAATCCCACCAACAAAATAAACCACCACAGACTGTTCAACCAGCAGATGTGGTTTGTGATTCAGAGTTTAATTCTTTCAAAACTGATATTATGTTTGCTCTATCTAAAATCAAACAGGTAGTTCAAACTTCTTGTAAATCCCAGGCAGATGTTTCTACTAGAATACATGATCATGATCCAGATAATGATCATGAGGGGGAGAAAAGGGAGAAACAGGCAGCTGCTACTGGATTTGGTGTATCAGTAATGGTGGAAGAGAGAGCAGAAAATGTTCAAGGTGAGGAAAGGGAAGCTGATCATGGTTCTTAGCAGAATGATCAAGTGGAGATTATGCTATATGTTGGAGAAGGTGTTGGATCGAGGGTTGAAAAGCCTAAGATTGCAACAAGGCAGGAAATTCTAGAGATTACAGGTCTACCAAATCCTGATGTAATAGACCTTGAAGATGATACTCTTGCTGAAGTTCATACCAAATATGAGCTTTATTGGAAAATGAAAGAAGAAGGGCAGAAAGATTTTTTGTTGAACTTGATTCAGATGATGAAGTTGTAGATGTTACTGAGTTTGTGAAAAGAGCTCAAAAGATTCCAGAACATGAAGCCAGTGTTCTTGATGATTTATTTGAGGACAGAGACACTGATGCGTTGAATAATATGTTTGCTCAGAGTACACCTGAGTGACTACATCTTAGTCCTGTTCATGAGCATATACCTGAACCAAGTATCACTGCAATTCCGATTGTCCCTTTATTTAGTTAGTTTGGTTCTCATCCCAATGTTGTTCAATCTGATGTTGCTGAGCAAAATGTTAATCTGATTGTTGAAACAACTGTCAATCCTATTTCTGATGTTCATATGGCTGATGTTCATGTTTCTGATACTCAAATGGAAAAAGAATTGCCATGTCAGAAAAAGCCTGGAAGTCTAGAAATTCAGAAGGAGTTTGTTAAAGAACCACCACTTGTGCCAAAGTTTCCACAAACTGAAGCAGGTCCTTCAGATAAACCAACTGTGGATTCTACTCCGTTTACAGGATATGATGATTTAGGTCTGTCTATGCAAGAGATCAAAAGAATTAGAAGAATGTTAAGAATTCCTTACTTGGAAGAAGGAGTTAAGATTTTTGTGAGATATATTAGACAGCTTGATCAAGCTCAACTTCTGGGAATTCAAAACAAGTCACCAGAATACCAGAAGGATTACATAAAGATGTTGGAAGTAAGAAGCAAAACACAAAAAGAAGTCAGAATCAGACATGAAATTGTGCAAGTTTATTTTGTTACCATGAAGCAGTATAGAAGCATATGGTATCCACAGTTTGAAGTTCAGAGAAAGAATTTGTCTACTTATACTTTAAGTGAAGCTAATTTTGCCAACATAAACTTTTGGGATATTGAGTTTATGTATCATGACTTCAGAGGAAGAACAATCAGATATCCTGAAATTATATTTGCTTTGTATTCCATCAAGAGGTTTATCCGAAGGCATATCTATCATACTTATCTGTATGATTTTCAGCTAGGCATTGAAACTAATCAAAAGAGGATTAATTTGCTTGCACCTGACATGACTCATCCTCTGCTTGAAGATACTCCACTCTACACAGTGCTAAGAGAGCCAGAACTTGGTGTTGTGTATGAGAATGAAACTAAAAGGGAGAAGAAGTTTATGAGAGCAGCTGAGATAGCAAACTACTCTGATGGAACTTTGAAAGAAGTTGTAAAGAAGTTGGGGGATAAGTATAAGGAGAGTGAGAAGCAAAGGTTAGCTGAGAATTATCATATGCCTAGAATGGAAAGAATCTGTACTGAAAATGTCATAGATGCAATCAAGGACAAAATCAGATTCAGGCAAGCAATCAGAAGATTTGAAGGATATCTGGGATTGAGAAAATCTAGCACGAAGAGGTAGACTAACTGAAGTTTTTCAAATTGCTCAAAAAGGGGGAGAATGTTAGAGTTAAGTTTTGAGTCAATTTGTTTAAGTGTTTTTGTTGACTTTTTCATGTAGCTTGTGTAGAGGTCAAGATGTTGTTTGACCCTATATAAAGCATTCTTTTGTCTTGTTTTGTGTAAGCCTTGTGTAACTCATTTAGTCATTGTAACTTTCATTGTGAGACATATGAATACGGCTAATCTTGTGACTCAATTTCTCTCATCTTGATTCTTTGTTTGTTATCATATTTGTGCATGATTGCTTGAATATTTGGGATCACCACACGAAAAGAAGAAACCGCCTAACCACAGGAAGAATGAACAACTTGGTGTACATTATGTACAACAAGAAGCTAAAACATCGATTTCTCAAGAAGGAGGCACGAAAAGAGGAAGAAGATCCATTAATTGTTGAAAACCTCTCCTCGGATGATGAATGGACGACCAATACAGCTGATGAAACAGATGATGACAAGCCTATTAGGGATGAAGTGGCGGGTTCAAGTTCAAGAAAGAGAGAGTGTTCAAATCAACTTAGAAGATGATGATGATGGTGATGATGATGATGGTTATAGATATGATGGTGTTCTTTTCGAATGGATCATGTTTCGTGATTTTCTGACTAAAACTAATTAGTTTCGTAACTTTGGTTGACGTTTTGTTGAATTATAGGTTTTATAGTTTGATTATTAGGTATTGAAATATTAAATTATGTTTTTCTTGGTTAATTGTTATTGATTTATGAGTTTTATTGATATATTTTTTGGGGCTTACGCCTCGACCGCCTCGGGGCTTACGACTCACGTACCAATGTGGAAAACGCCTCAAGGCTCCTTTCCGTTCTTTAAAACCTTGCTGATGAGAAAGACCTGTTGTAGTGAATCTATTGGACAGAAAGTCCTAAACCTCTCTTGCTGTAGTGTAACCAAGAAATTGCTGATGGATTTCAGTTGTGGTGGAAGCATTAAAGAATCCCATAATTTTTGCATTCTTGATATCCCAATCATCTAATCTCTTTGCAAACGTTATATCTGTCTCGGTACGCTCTTTGACAGGAGTTGTTGTCAATCCCCTAACATAACTATATAATCCATTAGATTTCAGGTGGATCGACATATGATGATGCCATAGAACATAATTGTTACCATCAAGAACAACTGAGTTAGGACGATTGTGAACTGTAGCAGAATTCGACATATTTAGAAAATGGTAGCAACTAAAAAATAGGGCATGGAAACTAAGAAGTAGGCTTTGTGGTTGAACCAAGTTGGTAAGATGAAGGATCGACACTAGATTTGGGCAAGTTGAGTTGAGTGATCAGAACAGGGCAAAGAAAACGTGAGGCTTAGAACCTTGCTTTGCAAGATTGATTTGTCTAGAGTTTGTCTTAAAACAATGATTAGATTTAGAATATCATTGATTTATGATGATAACAACAACAATGTGCATTCAAAATCAAGAGATGATCATGAATCATTGGTACCTAGAAGCAAGACATCTAGGGTTTTGAAAACTTGAACATGGATAGAAGTAAGAACACATATAGATGAACAAACGTGATGCTCTGATACCATGTTATAACTAGAGCCAGATAGTTAACCATTGATGATCATGAAGATGATGCAAGTCGAAGAAGCTTGAAGGAACGTTCGCTGTTGTATTTACTAAAAGTCAGATTACAAAATAAGAAGAGACAAATCAATATAAATAAGGAAGAAACACAAAAATACATAACACACCCCTAAACTATTGGGAAAGACAAAAGGCAATATAAATCTAACACTAACAATGTCATTTTTGTGCATTTCTTGAAACAAAAATTTCAGTTATCGAGGTCAAATGACTCACAGGGTTATCATTTCCACCAAATATATGTATATATACTCTGTTTCCTAAATCCTTAACCATTATCTATACTACGATTGATACATCTTTTTTTATAAAAGAAGATACTTTCATTGGTTGGGCACATCCCTTGCATGCATTGAAACATATAATAGAAATCAATTCAATAACATATAGACTCTTGACAACATCAAACCAGAAGACAACTGTAAACTTTTAAACACTACATATACCAACAACCCCTCTGTACATGTTGCACGAATTCACAAAAAAATGTTCAACTTTTGTAGATTCCAGGGTAGCCTTCCCTTAGCTTCTATCTTCATATTATGGTGTTACGATGTTAAAATTAACAGAATTTTCATATCTGATCAGATATCTAAAAGCAAACACATGCCAACCCTTCCAAAAATTCATTAAATTCAGATCTATAGAAACTAGAAGATGCAAATCACCATCTCTATAATGATACATCCAAATATTCATGTCCAACATCCATGACAACTTCAGAGGCATGAAAATCAAAAAAATTGAGGTCTGATCCCATAGAACCACAATCTGAGCATATATCAGCAAGGTATTACCAATCACATTCTGAATCTACATACTTGAGGCAATTTGGCCAAAGGACATTGCAAACAAGAAAAATGAATACATCAACCACTACTTATAAAAGCAAGAACCATCAAATCTCATAACAAAACTAATAAAAATAAGCATAAAGGAGATCGATCCACAAAAAAATAAGAACTGCACACAATTTTGAAACACTATATTTTCACATCTGATATGTGTCCATTGAAAATGAAAACCAACTCAAATATAAGAAGGATAAGGGCAAAACCAGCAACTCAAAGACCATGTGGAATGAAACACCCTTATGTTGAAGGGCAGCAGATAAAATCATGATACACCAAAAGAAAAGGAACAAAAAAATTCGAGATACCAGAAAATAACCTTTCTGCTTTCTGTTTACTTGATCCCTCTAGAGCCAAAGACCAACAAACTTCAAAATTCAGTTACAAGAAAGATACCATTATCAAGCAAAATAATCAACCCGACCAACTCGTACAGTTCGAGTTGGGTTGGGTTAGGTTGCACTTGGTTTGGGTTGGATTGAGATTTTTCAAACCGCAAACATTGGGTTGGGTTGTTCAAATGCCTTCAAATCGATCAACCAACCTGTGAGTACCTCTTATATGAAGCAGAAGTTTCGATTACAATGTACCACAAATCCTACAATTGATCACAATTGCATTGTCAAATTTCTACTACGATATTCCACTTTCTTTTTATAGATACTACTTGTCTTTAGATAATCAGTGTATACATTTCATCTGAAACTCATTGGAGATCGATCATCCGGAAGACTAAAAAAGACACCAAATTATCATCCAAAATAAACTGTTAGCTTCAGGAATCCAAAGGGTATTGTCTATCTTTATGTTCGGGGAAAATAAAGACTATTGAACCGCGCCAACAAAACATTTAAAGAACTCGTAAGGGCATCTAATAAATCCTTAAAAATGCCATAAGAACTTGAAATAATCAAATATTGCCAATTATATATTGCAAGAACTAAAAGTGGGCATAAAAAACATCATCTCAAATCCAAACAACCAAAACTGACCTCATTCTTCTCATCAACCTTGTTATTAATAATTTCATCATGTGACAGTAATCAAATAGAGTGGCCAGACACAACCACAATACCACGACTTCATGATGTGGTCGATATCAAAAGCTTTGATCAAAATCCACCTACAATTTACAAGGTGATATGATGAAAGCATGAACAGATGACAAACTAGTTGCTTTAGAATCTAAAACCCATTCAAACCAACAACCTCAAGTACTACCACATAGAGTAGGGGTATCATTTGTGAAAGTTTTCAGTAGTTCTATTTTCACAAAGCTTACCTTTATGAGCAGATCTGTAGAAGGTAAGTGTAGCTCTCCATTTTCCTTCCTTTTGACACCATTGATGCTGCCAACACACTGCGATATGACTGCTCACTGTATGTTTTAATTGGGGTTTTCTAATGCAAAATCCTAACATACATACATTAGATGAATAATGACGAGTTCTAGAAAATATGGTACTTGACCGGAAGAAATCCATGGCTCTTATTTCCCTCTTTGACAACATACTTGCGTTATAGAGACCTTCTGAGTTCAAAGATTTTATCACTCATTTCTTCGTCCACCAATGCATCGCACGAGAATCAGGGGCGTGGGTGGGGTGGTTCTTTTTGAAGCCGTAACTGCTTGAGAATTTTGTAGAAGAATAGATTTGGGGGAAACCTACTGAATTAGGGTCCATAAAAAAACATACGTAAACCCATAAATACAAAAATTAGCACATGAAATCCAATGTTTTCATGATTGTTAGAGAAAAAACAACAAAAATCCACGAAGAAAATGGAGTGATTATCAAACATAATTGTAAACAACAGATCACTCAACATACTCAGATGGCCACTACTACACTCCCGGTAGATGCAGTCTTCAATTCCGGTAAAAACCAAACCTACTAACTTGTTGTAGCACCCAATCATAATGGAAATTAAATCAAAAACTCCACCATTCACAATTTAGTTTCCACCGTCCCACTATGGATAAGTAACCAATCACATTTGAGCATCAAAAAATTATGGATGGCATGGTTGTTGTACTTAATGAAATCCGGATGCTATAAGTTCTCAATCACGGATCCAGCAACCAATATCCATTCTTACTCCCGGATCCATTACTTTCATTCCCCGATCAAAAACTTCCGGTACGCTACTGAGTCTCGATCCAGAAAAACAAAATCCAAAAATATTGAACAATTTTCGATAGATTGTAGATTGAAAATTGTTTACAAACACAAAATAGTTAATCCGTTGCAATTAGCTCACATCAAATCACACCAATTCGATCCAATTTATGGAAATCAAGAAAATCTTAGATGCGATCGAACAATTTCAAAAACCCTCATATCTGATCCAAAATCCTCCAAAATTAATGAAATCAAAAGTTGTAATCGATTCCAAATTGTTTATCAAGTAGGATTAAATCAAATTTTGCAATAAAGCACACATATTAGCTCCAAACATCACAAAATAAGATCCAAAATCAACCGATTTCATAAAAACTGGGTTGTAGAACATGAACTGTTGAAAAAACGATCAAATCAAAGAAAAATTCTTCGATTAGGCTCTAATACCACATGTAGATCCCAGATTAAACAGCAATTCATGATGATATAAAGATAAAGAAGATGAGATTGGGAGAGAATACGTTTTAGTCACACGAAATTGAAGAACAGAACACAAACCTAGATAGAGAATGTGTTTCTCTCTCTAGAACACACAATCCCTCAAAAAGGCTACATTGTGAATTAAATCTCTTATCCCTAATGATTAAGCAACCTAAACTATATATACCTCCCTCTCTCACTTGTTCTAACCTAAAGCCCAAGCCCATTTACATTAAAGGCCAATTACAATAATAAAGCCCAATACAAATTAAACTATAGAACCTTTACAAAACTTTCCAAATTTGGATATTTTATGTCCTAGCAAGATGATTTAACAGATTTTGACTTTTTAGATTTAGTAGACCTTCTAGAAGATATATCAGATTTAGTCTCTGAAGTTTCACTTTTTTCAAAAACACTAATTATGGACTTAAGTTAAAATTTGGTAAGAATTACTGTTTTTGTCTAGTTTTATTATTTTTCAAATTCTGGATTTGAATGAATTTTTCAGATATTTTGGTCTAATGGTTTTGCACTCCTTCCAAAATTTGGTCCCTGAACTTGATCACTTTTTAAGAAAACTGGATCAAATAATTCATCAAGTAATTTTACTTCAAATTTAAGAACATCACCATCAACCATACAATCTTTTGACTTGCAAACAAGATATCCATTTTTGTCAATAACAAAATAAGTTACCAAATCTTCTACATCAGTATCAGAATCTGAATCTGGAGCATTCATCATTTCATCAAACAAATTTTCAGATATATTTTTTTTATAAATATTGATAATTCTTCAGATTCTTGACTTTTAGGACAACTAGACATGGTTCAGAACTTCTCTGATCATCATTACTCCAAATTTCAAAATCAGAGTTGTTTGATGTAGGTTCGGAAATCTGGACAGTATCTTCAGACATATCTTCAGATTTCTGAATACAAGGCTCAGAACTCTAGACATAAGGTTCAGAGTTAGAACACTTGACAATGAATTTAATATCTTCAGACTCATTTTTTAAACTTTCTTCGGAAAACTTGTAATCATAATCCTTTTAAGAATAATATGGCTTTCTATTTTTGTAATATTGTTTGATTGAGTATAATCAAAAGCTACATTATTATATTTTATATTATCATTACTTTCACAAGTCTGAGTTATTTTATCAGAAGTCATAGTACATTGATCAGTCTGAGTTATTTTATCAGAAGTCATAGTACACTGATCAGAGTAAGAACCTTCATCAATTTTGTCCCTTTCTTTCCATTCAGAGTTCGATGAAGAAGTTTGAGGCTTCACAGAATTTCAGAGATAGGAATCTGTTCAACAAGATTTTCATTTCTAGGCTTAGAGATTCAACATTAAGACTTGTTTTGAAAAATTCCCATGTTTGAAAAATCATACAAGTTTGTTGGTGCATTCGTCAAAACAATATTCTCATTCAATCCCAATCCCATTTTTGGGTTATAAAACCTTATATCCTTAGGATTACTTGTCAATAAATTCAAGGTTTGTTCTGTTTGACCTCTCTTAAGATTTAAGTCCTCAAGTTGTTTTATTTCTTTTATAAATAAATTATTTCATTAGAAAGAAAATCATATTTAATTTGTAAATCCCTATATTCATCATCTACCTTTTCAAACTTCTTTTCTAATACATATTTCTTTTCAGGTAGATCATTCTTTTCACATTTAAAACAATCTCTCTCTTTCTCTGTATCCTCATACATAACTCTGAATATTTTCTTTTCTTCTCTAAATTTGTTAACAATAATTCTTTCACCTTTAAGCCTCTTTTTCACGTCAACAAA
The DNA here is from genome assembly GCA_023525745.1 of Arctium lappa. NCBI lineage: Eukaryota > Viridiplantae > Streptophyta > Magnoliopsida > Asterales > Asteraceae > Arctium > Arctium lappa. The sequence goes on from CM042059.1 coordinate 35,962,867, forward strand.
TTCAGAAGTCATTAATTCAATTTTACTCTACAAGTCAATTTCAAGAGAATGTCATACCTCAGATAATTATCTTGAAAAGATTCAGAGTTGTAATCTTAATCCATTCACCCATGAGGCAAAAATTGGAAATATGAGAAAAATGAGCAATCTCTTCTTCATTAGAGGACTCATCTAGCTAGTTTTATTCTTCTGCCATCAATATTTGGCCATCTTCCTTCTTTTTAGCCATCCACATCTTCCTTGAATAATAGCCAGAATTCTTTGTTTTTTTTAAATCTGTATCTGTATGTCCTTGCATAATGTCCAGGTTTACCACAATTGAAACCCCTTGAAACATCATCTTCTTCAACTTTCTCATATTTTCTTTCTTTCATCTCGCCACCTTTATACTCAGACTTGAATTTATTGTCACCACTGTTACTTTTCTTATAATAGTCAGACTTAGATTTCTCAGAGTTGAATTTCTTTCCAAATCTCTTGTAGAAAGCTCTAGTAATTAGTGCAAGATTTTCAGCAATCTTCTTAATTTCATCATCAGAACCACCATCTTCTTCTTCTTCTTCTTCTTCTTCTTCTTCTTCTTCTTCTTCTTCTTCTTCTTCTTCTTCTTCTTCTTCTTCTTCTTTTTCTTCTTCAAAGAACTCAATTAACTTTGGAATCTCAATGACTTTTTTGAGGAAGTTCTTGAATCCTTAGAACTAATTTTGTAGACATAGAATTTGTGACTTTCTTCTTTTCTGCTAAGGATTCCTTAACTTTGTACGTTAGTTACGAATACCATATATGTCATGAATATATTTCTTTTATTGAGATTTTTGTTCATTTGGAGATTTATAGTGAAACTATCCCACTCAGGCCTAAGGTTCTTTAGAAACATAATGTTTATCTCAGATTTAAGTTTCTGAACACCATTTCTCCTTGAATCATTCAGGATGTAATTGAATCTGGTGTATGACTCTGTTTATGATTCTCCTTCCCTAGCTTTGAATTCTTCATAGGCTCCTATGCATGTGTTCAATTTATTCTATAGATCCTTCTCTCCTCCTTGCATTTATGCTTCCACCTCATCCCATATTGCCTTAACATATTTGAAACTATCAACTCTATTGAAAATATCATTAGGCAGTGCCATTGCGAGAAGAGTGAGAGCCCTTCTATCAGTAGTACCTCTTTTCCTTTCATCATTGTTGTATTTCTTTGGATCCTTTTTGATCCTAGATACAAGAATAGCAGGAGTATTTTCAGTCTTCGAAACAGTTGGGATTTCTATGAATACTTCTTGTGTCCTTCAATGATAGATTTCATCAAGTCCTCATCAATATTGTCCAAGAATTCAATCATATAGATTCTCTATTGATGATACTCTCCAACAAACAGGGCAGGTAGATTTCTCTCAGATCTGATACTAATGTATTACTTTGACATGATTACATCACTAACTGCTATGATCAACCGACTTAATTTGATTCAAATAATGAAAATGATCAAGAAATGATCACTCAATAAATCAGAGAGTAGCAAAAGCAATTTGATCAAAAAATGATCAATTTTGATGCGAATTTATCTAAGAATTTGAATTGCTTATATTCGAACATAATCTTGGAATTTTCATGTTGGGATCTTTCAAAGCACAGCGGAAAATAAAACCATAACCCTCCAAGGACCCATACGAACCGGAATAAATCGGGTGTTTCAAAATTATACCTCAGAGTTAACGAGACTTTGAATTACAACAACAAAGCACGCTTGATGCCTCCACGGTATCCACACGAACAATCCGAATCCTTTGCCTTCTCGTGATGCTAGTCACGGTTTCAAAACTTAGAAAAGAAAAAGAGAGCATATAGTTGTAGGTGATTTGAGAGAGAATTGCAAGAAGAAAATAATCTCGCATACAATGTCATACATTATATATGGACATAAAAGGCATGGCATGAAAGCACCACCATCCCTACACCTTACTTGAGTGTAGAAGTATCCATGCACCATAACCCATCTTTTCAAGACCATCCCTAGTCAACTTTATTTATGTCCAACATAAATAATATCTGATTTTATTTAATCAGATTAAATCAATACAAATCAGATATAATAATTAAACGTTTTTAATTATTTAAACTCCTTATTCGAATATGTTCAAAGCGTGTGACCCAATGGATTCTCGACATGTTGGTAATAATTATAAATCTCGTATTTATATTTATAAACAATGAGCAGTATCTAGCAATACATCATCGTCACCCAAATGACGAGAATTGGTGATACAACAAATTATCGGTTTGTAGTCAATTTTAGTTTACACATTTAATTCCTTTGTCCTTGATGTCTAGATTCAACACGAGACATTGAATTTGTCATTCTCGTTATGTCTAATGTCTAGTTTCTTGATTCCCGAATATACAAATAAAAACAAAAATTGATATCTCATAACATTTATCTGAGCATGCATGCATTTCCTTAGTGTATATTTATCAAGGGGCACAGAGACATTACTCCCGTCATAAAGGAGGGACAAATCCTATCTCGATACATGCTAGTTCTACCATGTGATTTATAACATACCCAACAATAATTCTATCACCAAGTTACGGAATGATTAGAACAAATGTCAAAATATATTACTCACACATAACAAACTCCATATTTCTCAAGTCAAAGAATTGCATGTATATTGACCACATGAGAAACACCTATGACACTCACATGACATCCAATGAAGTGTTCTTATAGCGAGTCACGTCCGATACACAAAATCTCCATTTTGTACCCATATGCAAATTCAATATCTCTATATGAATCCCTACATAGGCTAGTCATTATCATATTAATTCAACCTTAAAACCCAAAATAATATTTAACTAGGGACATTTAGAAAACATTATTCTAAGGTTATTTATTATGGATAATTAAAACACAAAATATAACATAAACATAATAAATTGGGCAATGCCTTTTATTTATTTATTAATTTCATAAAACAAAACTCCCAATTACAATCATCGTATGATAGGTTTTGGGCATTCACTAACAATCTTCCACTTGCACTAAAGCCAATCATCTATGCATCGTATACCAATGGATCTACAGTGACCATCATGCTTCTGCTGTGTTAACTGCTTGGTTTGTGGATCAGCAACATTGCTGTCAGTTGACACTCTGCTTATACTAACATCGCCTATTTCAATAATCTCTCTAACGAGATTATATCTTCTAAGAATATGTTTGGATCTTTGGTGAGATCTGGGTTCCTTGGCCTGTGCTATAGCTCTATTGTTGTCGCATAACAACTCTATAGGACAATCACTGCTAGGAACAACTCCAAGTTGAGAAATAAATTTCTTGATCCAAGCAGCTTCCTTGGCTGCATCTGATGCTGCGATGTACTCAGCTTCCGTTGTAGAATCAACTACTATTGCTTGCTTGGAACTCTTCCAGCTCACAACACCACCATTAAGACAAAACCCGAATGCGGTCGAAAATCATCTTTATCCGTTTGGAAACTTGCATTAGTGTAACCCTTTACACTTAACTTTTCTTCACCACCATTTACCAAGAATGAATCCTTTGTTCTTCTTAAGTATTTTAGGATATTCTTGACGGCAATCCAATGACCATCACCTGGATTGGATTGGTATCTACTCGTCATGCTTAAAGCATACGATACATCAGGTCGAGTACATATCATGGCATACATGATAGATCCAATTGCTGAAGCATATGGAATCTTACTCATTCGTTCACTCTTTTGAGATGTAGTAGGGCACTGCGCCTTAGAAAGTGATATGCCATGAGACATAGGTAAGACCCCTTTCTTGCTATCAGACATGTTGAACTGTCTCAACACTTTGTCTATATATGCACTCTGACTTAAGCCAAGTAATTTCCGCAATCTATCTCTATAGATCCGAACTCCTAATACATAGGCAGCTTCACCTAAGTCTTTTAATGAAAAACATTTTCCTAACAAAGCCTTTACAGACTCAAGTGTCGGAATATCATTTCCAATGAGTAGTATATCATCTACATACAATAAATAAAACGATACAGTTCTCCTACTAACCTTTTTGTAGACACAAATTTCATCCTCATTTTTTGAGAAGCCAAACTCTTTAATCGCTTCATCAAAACGATGATTCCAACTCCTTGAAGCTTGCTTCAATCCATAAATAGATCGTTGCAACTTGCATACCTTATGAGATTTTTCAGGAGCGACAAAACCTTCGGGTTGTATCATATATATGTCCTCAAGTAACTTTCCATTAAGGAAAACTATTTTGACATCTATTTGCAAAATCTCATAATCGTGATATGCTACAATGGCTAGTAAAATTCTAATAGACTTAGTCATTACAAATGGAGAGAAAGTTTCATCATAATCAACATCTTGAATTTGTTTGAAACCTTTTGCAACCAATCGTGCTTTATAGGTAATCACATTACCATCCATGTCGGTCTTTTTCTTGAATACCCATTTGAACCCTATAGGTCGTACCTCGTTGGGTGGGTCAATTAAGTTCCAAAATTAGTTTTCATACATGGAGTCCATTTCTATTCTTATAGCATCTAGCCATTTCTTAGAGTCAGTGCTTTCCATATCATCTTGGTAACTAGTAGGCTCATCATCCATGAGCATCACATCCCCGGTATGAGTGATGAGAAATCCATATCTCTCAGGCTCATTCTGTTTTATACTAGATCTACGAACATTTTGTTTTGCGAAATTAGTCTGGCTTTCCATACCACTTTGTGTATCCACAATTACTTGTGGTGTCTGTGTTGGTTCCATCTTTATTGACATATTGTAACACCCCGAATTTCGAAAAGCATCATTTCAAGTTAATACAGAAATCAGTAGATTTAAAGGGAAAAATAAGATATATTATTTTGTACTTGAATCCTAGATTTTATAGTCTTGATGGATAAATGATTCAATTATGAGTCCAACGGTTCTTTTCGGAGCAAAAATGGAGCTATAATGAAGAAGTTACGGCCAAAAAAGTGAACGAGAAGAAAACCGGACGACAGTGCACTACGCGACTTATGCCACGACTATGCTGCGACTTAGGGAAGTGGGCGACTTATGCCACGACTTATGGTCGCGGCATAACCCATAAAATCTCCTGGTCGAGCATAAAACCCGATTTTCAGCCCTAAAACTTCATTTTCTCATAACTTTTGCCTCACAACTCCGATTTTGATGATTCAAGTTGCCATGGTTTCGTTTTTGAGAGATATTTAAGGATATAGAAAGATATTTGAAGTATATTGGAACATCCAAGGGTATTTTGTGGTGGTAAGTTCCTCATCTCTCTCAATGTTAAGCTAGGGTTTGATGGTTTCACCCTTTTTCCTTTAATCCTTATACTTGGGTGTGATTTTGGTGACTTGTATGTTGAAGGAAACCTTGTAGATGTGTAGGATCTAAGAGGTAGAGAAGTTTCTTGGTGATTCAAGCCTTCATCAATGGTGATTCAAGTTTTGGGGGTAAAATCTAGATTTAGCCTAAATCTAGCAAGGTGAGTTCAATATGATTTGTGAAAACGTTGTAGAAGACAAAAATGTCTATTTTAAAGCATTTATGTGTTTTACATGAAATTATCAACTGTTGAGTTATTTGGTAACTTTTGATCCCTTAAAGTGTTTAGCTTACTAAATTTTGTAACTTTTGATCCCTTCATTCTAAAAATTGTATTTCTATTATGGACTATTAGTAAGCGATTTTATTACCCTTTTAAGGTATTTTTGAAAGTTTTTAATTAGTCGCTCTTTCCAAAATTTGAGGGTGTTATAAGTTGGTATCAGAGCTTAAGTTTGATAGAATTAGGTCTTGATTTTTGGATGCCTAGACTCAAACTAGCGTAATTATAAGTGATTGAAGGTTAGATTTCACAATTAGGCACTTTAAGATTGATGATTCGAAGTTAGTGGAGTCACTAGGAACAGGACTTACGCCGAGAATGGCAAGGATGATCATGTACCGTACGTTTATAATAGCACCTGGCCAGTGTTATGGTGAACCTACGAGTCACATGTGTATGCTTGAACTGCCTTGGTATGATAACCGTTGGGGTAGTGGAGCAGATTCTTTATGGGTAGCTATTAGAAGAAGTTGATGATTTTAGCATTCGTAATTTTAAGCGACAATAAGCATGGTGATTGCATTAAGTGGACCATTTCAGGTCGTAATTGATGGTCATGGTAGAACCTTAACCTTATGGAACTGACTTTATTTGAGGAGAAATGATAAAGTGGACCGATGAAATATTCGATTATTGCTTTGAGATGTTTAAGAATCTAGATGACGATAATGTTACTAAAGAATTAAGGGCGTGGTTTCGAGATGTTAAATGCTGATTAACTGCATGCACATCACATATTTTAAAGTAAATTGCATCAAGTATTTCTCATGTTTCCAAATCGTCATGTGGATTATATTACAAATCCTGGAGCAATGTTTTGGCACACACAAGGTTTTAAACCTTGATTTTCAAGCGTGCACAAAATTGTTTTATGGCATGAGGTTGCAAACTTTGTTGAAGATTTTCTTTATTCATATTGTTGTCTAACGATATTTCGGAGGTGTGCGTATTTTGATGTTGTTTAGGGTCTTGGATAAATAACTGCGGTTTACGACTTTAACATTGAATCTCCTCCACGTACGTTAAGGTTTTGGACGAAAAGTTATCTCCCTTTATCTCGGTGTTTGAGTTTTTATTGAGAATTTTAATTCATGAGATTTTGTGGATTTAATGGGGTGACTTTAATGGCGTCAAGTAGTATCGTTTTTCTTGAACTTTGTGTGAGTTGTTTGATCGCATTTAGTATGCATGCATGTTTATTTGGAACTTCCGTCATAGTGTTTTAACTAACGTTTTAGAACGATGAGAGCACATTTTATTTGGCTTTGGAACTTGAAACCAACATAGAATATTTCATGTTTTAACCAAAGCGCGTACATATGTCACTTTATTAGTTTTGTGAAACAAACCGTCTCATGCGAGCTTTGGGGGGGGGAGGATCTTTTCCGCATCGTGTTGTAACTAAAAGAGAGAAAACTTTGAGAGTATGATATCATGAAAATGTTGTTTTGGGTTTTACAAGCATTTTATTTGTACGGCCTAAAGTTTGGAATAAAACTAAATTACTCTTACGATTGATTAAATCACATGCATATGTCTTTACAAAATTTGGGGAATAAACCTATGTGTGCGAGTCATGTTGGAAAATTTTATTTCATGACATTTTATGGTTAAATGCGAAATTTTGGGATTCGATTTCATGAATATCCCCTTATGTAGTTTTGTACAAACGTTTTGTTATACACTGTTTTAGTACGTAAAACTATTTCTCATTCGTGACACAAATTTATACATGTTGAGAGCATAGTGGTTCCTTTGAAAAAGGTTGTTGAAATATCTTTCATTGGTGTCAGAATTAACTTGATTATTAACCAAATATTTCTTGAAATGGTTTTATATGTGTGGTAATGTGACCACTCTGTACACTTACCGATTAAAAGGTAGTAGATTTTATTCGTATGATTAATCGTTATAAAGCTTTTACATTTAGAGGTTTCATAAAATTTAAATTGGCATAGTGGTTTGAAAACCTTGAACTCATTAGAGCTATAGATGTAAGCCCCTTGGGAGAGGTCATGATTAAGGACTGAAGGAGTCCTCGAAGTTTGAAGTGTCGGAGGACCTGACTTATGGTCAGTTTTGAACTTTGAATCTCAGATCGGATAACTGGAATATTAGATTTATGCATTCTTTCGGGTATCTAAGTGGTTATCCTTCTGATTTGGCAAGCCACAGGTTAAAACATTGGTTGTTGCTTGCCTATAGCCGGTTGTGAATTGGCGGATTGACTTTCGACATCATGTATAGGTCGGATGTGTGCCATTCGGAAGAGTTTTCAGGAATAAGGGAAAATTATGGCAATTCGTTTGCTTGAGTTTTTGTACCATGATAGATTGTTAGATCACAGATTTATTGGATTCAAGATCATCAAGATTGAAGATGAGAGATTCAAGAAGTCAAGGCTGCAAAGTCAATTCTCAATTAAAGTCTAGGTCATTTTGTAATAAATAGTCAAAGTTATTTTTATGTATTTTGTTTTTCCCTAAATAGGTATATGGTTATTTAGGTGCTAGGGTTGTGTGTGTGTAAGGGTGTGCAAAAATAAAATTATCAGCCGCCAACTCTAGAGAGAGAGAGAGAGAGAGAGAGAGAGCTTAGAGAGAGATATTCAAATCAAGAGATTTGTAATCGTCTGGATTAAATAAAATTCAGGTTTGTTTATCTATTGTTTGATTGTTTGATTAAGAACTTGAAGTTTACAGGGACAAACAATTGGTATCAAAGCCTAACCAGATTGAAATCAAAATAAAATATTGGTCGAATACTGTTCCATCGATATCCAGATCTGTTCTTGAGTGAATGTGTGAAATTGGTTTGGAAATCATTTGGTTTAAGGTCGAAATCAGTATTAGATAGGTATTGTATTGGTTTATTCGAGCATTGCACTATAATGATAGGATTTTTGATGATTTAGGAGTTTTTGGTTTTCACGAGTTCAAGTGCACTGTTACATTTATCGAGTCTTCTTAGAGTGTTTGTTTTTGAAATTATTTGGTTGTAATCTGTTCTAGATGATTAGGCGATCGAATTGTCAAAGTTTCAAATTGAAATTCGAAGTCTAGATAGGTTTTTGTGCAGATCAGATCAAATTAGAAGCATTTTCTCGACTTTGCGCCAGATCATCCATTTTGCACCAGATTCAAGTGTTTCGAAGTACTTTTTGCGCAAGTTATCTTTTGCGCCAGATCCTCTTAGCGCAAAATTGTCTTATGCGCCAGCTTTGCTTAGCGTAAGCTGTCTTTTGCGCTACTGTCCTTAGCGCATTCTGTGTTTTGCGCCAGATTCTCTCATTTTCATTTCTTATTTTCAGTATTATTCTGTATTCATTTGATTTTATCTGGACTAACGATCAATTTCAAGTTTCTTATTGCATATTTTCAAAATCAGAATGACTTCCAGCGAAACTCCTTCAATTAGTACGGATGAGAATCCACCAGTACTTTTCAGAGGAGAGTACGAACAATGGAAAAATCAGTTCCTGGATTTCATTGACAAACATGAATTAGGGGATCATATCACAATATCTTTTAGAGAAGGAAACATGAAAATTCCAACATGGACTCATACTAATTATGATGGTTGGGAAAGAAAGAGTCAAGACATTCCAGTATCACCTGATAGATACAAAGATGAGCAGAAAAATAGATATAACGCTGACAGATTAGCCAGATCTTTTATATTGAAAGGAATTTCAGATAAGATTTCAAAAGAGATTTCTATAAGTTTAGAAAGTAAAAAGGCCACAGGAAAACAGTTGTGGGAACATATTGAGAAGATTATGACAAGACCAAAGATGTCTTCAAGAATAAAGCTTCTGGAAATTGAGAACTCTGATCTAAAAGAAAAGATTTCTGCCTTGGAAGCTCAAATCCAGAAACAAGATTCCGTTGAGAACAATGAGAAGAAAGTTAATGATTTGAAGAGGGCAAATGCTGATCTTCAAAAGAAAATATCTGATCTGGAGAAAAAGATGGCCAAAGAAAGATATGATTTTGAGATTGAGATTGAAAAGAAAGCATTTGTAAAGAAATTCTCAGATTTTTCGAGAAAATGTGCAGACGAAAAGAAGGCAGTTGAGCTGAAATGTACAAAACTTTCTCAGCAAATTTCTGAGTTTGAGAAAGTAATTATTCTGGAAAGAGAAAAGTTTGCCAAGGACAAGAAGGCCATTGAACAAAAGAATGTTGGATTCTTCAACGAAATATCCGGCCAGAGAAATGATGCTGAGAAGGGATTTGAAGAAGAAAAAAGTATGTTTGAAGCAGAGATTAATAAGCTTACTCAGAAGCTATCTGAAATTGTACTAAATGAGAAGAAAACGAAGTCTAAATTCAAGAAGAAGATTGACTTGCTCATTGAAGAAAGAGACAATTTTGCTTTAAAGATAAAAGAGTTTGAAAAGATTGTTTCAAAGGTGGTGGTGACTGAGCAAATGACGCCAGAGTCACAAATCCACACACCTAGAAATAATTCAGCTGACTTCAAAAAGACAGCCTCAAGCTCACACTTGAAACCTGTTACTTCAAGAAGATTAGTCAATTCATTTGATCAGATTCGTACTACTAACATTTTCTTTGATGAAAATGTAGATTCTTCAGATACATACAAAAGAAGAAGAAGATACGAAGAAGAAGAACTGGTCTGGAAGAAGAAACCAGTTGAAAATGAGAAGAAAGACGAGAAAGGAAAGAAGTCATGTGTACATACACATAATGCCAAGAAGAACAATGTGCGTAAAGGTAAACCTGATCATATCTACACGAGAGATCAATTAATCAGGTTGTCAGGTAAGCAATACTATTGTTCTTATTGTCTTACACATGATCTTGTTCATAAAACAAGTGATCATTTCTGGTATGGTTCTTACTCAGTAACTCCCATAAGAACTGCAACTAACAAACATGGACCCAAATACCAGTGGGTACCAAAGAAAAAGGATGAATCTGTGTTGCAGGCACCTACTGTCAAGGGGGACTAAGAGAACCAAGGCTTCTAAGTAAAGCAGCTTAGGACCCGTACTTCAACGAAGCTTGACTTCTAAACACAATAGTTTAGGACTCGTACTTCAGTGATCAAAAGACCTTGCTCCTGTGCTGATAAGAGATTGTACTCCAATACTCCAATGAGGAAATCAACCATCAAGGGGGAGTACATACTTTTCTGAAATTTTATGCATCCGACAGATAAGATGATCTACATTTGAGGGGGAGTTAATGCTTATATTTTACACTGATAATTTTTCTGATGCATAATTTCAGTGGGAGTGAAGGTGATGACTTCTGATTACTTCAGATCAGAACTCGTACTTTAATCGTTTTACTGTTTTATGTCTTTTAATTTCTGTGAATAAAGTTGCTTTGACTATGACTCTAAGACTTTTGCAGTTTTGAGAAATGCTTACACGATCATATCTTTATGATTTTAAGCTTGACTTCATGAGATGTAAGACTGCACGTAAAAGGTATAATTCTTTATCTTTATCTCATATATGGTTGAAAGAAGGACAACTTTCAATCATAAGAAAACATGTTCTTAAACGTTCAAACCACTTCCCGATTCTCAAACAGATTTCATGAATTAGAAGTGTGATTTTAAATGTTTTCAAGATCTATTTTGTGCTTCAATGCTTAACAAACCATGTGTTTCTACAGATATATACTTGCGTATTATCTTATCTATATACTTTCAAGTATTCACACACACCGGTTTAATTCTTTTGTTGAATAAGTTATCACCATGTCTCATATTGACCAAGTTTTCGATGGTGATACACCCGCTTGTATTTCAAAGATTTTTGAGTGTCATTTCATTTCGAAACGTCATTTCAAGAATGTCTATATCTTGTTTCATATAGACAATATCCATTATTCCTGACCATAAGCCTTAATTGCTATATCATTTGATTCTGATCATTTTCATACAATGCCAGATTTTCAAACAAGTCTCTTGCATTCATGTGCATTCATTCAATATACTTGTTTGAAAATACTTCAATGTTTTAAATGCTCAAATCTTCATGATTATTTTCTGAGCATACAAACATCTGACTTGTATTTGCGCTTTAATAGTTAAAGTTAAATCATCTGAGCCACACATGTTTTCAAGGAAAACATGGGATTTTTGTGCTAGGACTTAAATGAAACTTATATGGATTCACGTTAACCAGTGTTTCCTACCTAAGAATTTAATCCTTAGTGATTGACTGTGAGGAGTCGAAAAGAAATGAGTGTGGGTTGTGCGTTGAGGTAAAATGAAAATGAGAATTTGGTTAGATGTGAGCTTATTGATTAAAAGAAAGAGGGTGTGAGATCAGAGTAAAAGAATATCAAACTCTGCACCAACTACTTTCTGAGTCGGGAAACTACATTACTAATGTTTCACAATTCTTTGGTGAACATTATTGAAACAGGCAACTAGACCATGCCAACTCTTGACATTAACCCCACCAGCCACTCATTTTCTTCTTAACAAGAAAATGTTTCATTTTTCAAAGGGGAAGCAACACATTTACAATCTGATTTTCATTTGGAAAATCTGGATATTGAAAAGAAGGAAGTCTGCCCCACCTTCACACTTCAATCATGCACTTTGAGTCTGTGTTCATCTACTGTTGTCTCAGTGGTTTACACAATTTTGAACCTTTATAAGCAATCATCCGTGCTTAATTCTTTCTACACTTGCACGAATACACAAAGAATTTGTTTCTTTGTCATAACGTTCATAGAAATTGCCTTTGTGGTGTTTCGATGATTGGATGGAAGCCTTGGGGGAGTGAACATCAAAAAGCTCCTTTTACAATGTGTATTTGTTACACACAGTAACTTTGTGTTACTGACAGACATTTTAACTGATTCATTTGTTGATTCAGGTGTTACATTCTTCTTTTGTCTGGATTTGAAAAGACTTGGATGAATACATTGTTCGAATTAGCAAAGAATCAGAGGCTCTTGAACAGATCAGAATGGTCAAAGACATTTCTTGGAAGAGGTTTTGATGAGGTCGATGGTCCATTCATCAAAAAGGGGGAGAAGAGAAAGTTTGAAGAAATGTCCTTTACAAGTTTTGAAAAGAGAAGAGTTAACCAAGACATGAAGAGAATACAATTTTAAAGAAATATCCAAGTCAGAAAGTTCAAATTTTGAGGAAATTTTCTTTGAAAATATTCTGCTAAAGCATTCTGAGCTGAATCTGGAGATAATTTCTTTCCATCATCTGAAAGAGTGTTTTTCTACGACTCTTGGGAAGATTACAAGATGTGTTAAAGAAAAAGAGTGAGATTGCATTTTTCTGAGTTTAAAGAGAAGATTGAATTGCTAAATCTTTTTAGTATTGATCTTGATCCAAAGGGGGATATTGTTAGATCACAGATTTATTGGATTCAAGATCATCAAGAATGAAGATGAAAGATTCATGAAGTCAAAGATGCAAAGTCAATTCTCAATTAAAGTCTACGTCATTTTGTAATAAATAGTCAAAGTTATTTTTATGTATTTTGTTTTTCCCTAAATAGGTATATGGTTATTTAGGTGCTAGGGTTGTGTGTGTGTAAGGGTGTGCAAAAATAGAATTATCAGCCACCAACTCTAGAGAGAGAAAGAGAAATCTTAGAGAGAGATATTCAAATCAAGAGATTTGTAATCATTTGGATTAAATCAAATTCAGGTTTGTTTATCTATTGTTTGATTGTTTGATTAAGAACATGAAGTTTACAGGGACAAACATAGGTGTCAAAATTAATTCTTCAATACAAGTCTGGATTGAAGTATGGGGTAGTATACCCACGTTTGCAGCATAGATGTTTTGAGGATAGGTGTCGACGCTTGGTTTTGAGGACAACAATCGTTAGGGTGCTTCAGTGCACGTCCGTTGAATCTGGAGTGTTTGCAAGTTAAGTGGTAACATCAAGGGAGATAATTATTGACACTTAGAGATAGATCAGTGGTAATCCTGTAATCTACTAGGTTCCGTCGATCTATCAATCGATGCTTGGAGGCATTTTGGGAGTTGTATAACCGTGGGGTTGAATTAATCCACTATCTGTAGGTTTTTTTCTTGTGGCAACTTGAGGATCGGACCTACGGTTGTGTTGGGTCAAACCAATCTGTGCTAGGAATTTCATCAAGAAAGGGACGAGCAACGCCTTGGCGGTATTGCTTATTGGAGAAATTTGGTGAGAATGCTGAAGTAGACTTTAAGTACAAACCGATTACTGAGGAGACCTTGATGCGTCGTAATTAGAAGTATCTAAGGGAAAAATTTTGCTTTGGGGTATTCTTGGTGGAAATGACTAGATAAGGTCGTTAGTTGCTTTTGAGGGTAATACGATCAATCTAAGGTTGGGAGGCAACCAAGATTAATGTTAAGAAAGTGATTAAGCAAAGACTCAACGTTCATCCCAACATGGGTGACTTACATTGAGCGTTGAAGTTGAGTTTGCGATGGCTCATTATGAGAAACGCAACGACAACCTCAACCGAGATGTATTCGAGTACGCATATGAGGTAAGGGTTCGTGAAGGCATTCCTTTTGGATAGGAAATAAATCAATCTTTCCAAGTGCGATGTTGGGGTGCTTGGCTGGTGCCAGATTTCGAGGGCGGAATCTCTTTTAAGGTTAGGAGGATTGTAACCCCCCGAATTTCGAAAAGCATCATTTCAAGTTAATACATAAATCAGTAGCTTTAAAGGGAAAAATAAGATATATTATTTTGGACTTGAATCCTAGATTCTATATTTTTTTATGGATAAATGATTCAATTACGAGTCCAACGGTTCTTTCCGGAGCAAAAACGGAGCTATAACGAAGAAGTTACGGCCAAAACAGTGAACGGGAAGAAAACCGGGCGAACAGTGCACTACGCGACTGTTAGAGCATAAATATGTTGGATACAAGATCAAGAAGACAAAAGTCAAAGTTCAAGAAAGTCAAAACTGAAAGAAAGTCAACTCTTATCAAAGTCAAAGTCTTTTGTAATAAAAGTCAATGTTTTGAATTAGTTTTGTTTCCTTGTTGTTTTAGTTGTAGGTATAAATAGTTTCCTTTCCTTTGTAATTAGTAGTTAACAGAATTAGAGCATATTATTAGAATACGTTTTTTGAGAGAGAATTCTGGAGAGAGAGAGAGTTCTAGAGAGAGAAAGTGTAAACGTTGAATTTGAAAAAAATCAAACAGGTAATTGATTTGTTAAATCTTGTTTGTTTGATTATCTTGTTTTAGAAACTAGAATCTGGAACACACAATTGGTATAAGAGCAGATCCAAATCGAAATCGAATCAAGAAATCAAGAAAAGTTCGTTGTTACTGTTCATTGTCACTGTTCTTGAGCCGAGAATCGAATTTTGATTTTTAATGTGTTTTTGGAGCAGATTTTGATTAGGAATTGTTCGAAAAGTGTAATAGATCGAGTCTATGTAATTTAATTTCTGAATTGCACTGTAATTTTCTCATATTGTTGGATTTTATTGAGTTTTTAGTTACGAGTTTTTAAAGCACTGTTCTATAGATTATTTTGTACTTTTAGTGTTTGTAATTGAAAATCTGTGCTTGATTTGTGTTCTAGATGAATAGTCGATCGATTTGTCACTTAGTCAAAATTTTCAAAACTATAATATGCCCTTTAAAAGTGAAAAATTTATCTCTAGGGGCGCTGCCCCTCGACCCCGCAAGGGTGTTGCCCCTTGACCCCACCCGCTAACCGGGTAGCGGGACCCCCGTGCTAAGTCTGCGGAGGGGGACAAAATTCTGGTTGTGATTAAAATTCCTGAATTTTTATTTCAAAATTTCTTGTATTTTAGTGATTTCATATTTTGGACTAACGATCAGTTCTAGTTTCTTATTTCAAATATTTTTTCAAACAGGTACAGACAAGATGACTTCTAAAGATGCACTTTCAATTGATACTGATGTCAAGCCTCCTGTTCTGTTTAAAAGAGAGTATGAGCAGTAGAAGGATAGATTCCTGGATTTCATAGACCGACATGCAAATGGGGAAAATATTCTGCAGTCAATTACAGATGGTCCTATGAAACCAATCATAGTTCACGTACCTGCTGCTGATGATTCATCTGATAGTGGACATGGTGATGAGGAAAAAGAACAAAAGACAAAACCAGTTAAAGTAGATGTCTCACAGTACTCTGAAGAACAGAAAAGCCGGTACAAAGCAGACAAGCAAGCAAGATCTCTTCTACATCAATATGATGATGGGATCCAAGGTAGGGGATCAGATGAAAGTGGCTAACTGCATCAATAGCTACGAGGAATTCAAAGCCAAAGAGAATGAGAGTTTGGAAGACACATATGAACGGTTTACTTTGCTTCTGAATGAACTGACGAAGAACAAAGTGACAAAGAAGCAACTGGAAAACAATGTCAAATTCCTGAGTATCCTACGACCTGAATGGAAGAAACATACACGTAGGATGAAGCAGATGAAAGACTTGAGTGAAATACCTCTTCACGAAGTCTATGAGACTCTGAGGCAAAATGAAGAGGAAGTTGAGGAGAAAAGAGCTGAAAAGAAGAAGGCAGAAAAGGTTCCTGATCCGATTGCTTTGGTAGTTGGAGAGAAGAAGAAAGAAAAGAAAGAAAAGGCAGAGAAGAAGAAAAAGAAGAAAGTGCTTACGAGCTCTGAGTCAGAATCTGAGACAGATGGTGATGATTGAGAAAGTCTCAAACAAGCCATGTTGTTGCTAACCCGTGCCTTTCAAAAGAAATTTTATAAGAAGCCGGGATCAAATTCTCAACGATATTCTTCATCAAGTTCTAAGAATCATGAACACCGAGAGAGGTTGGAAGGAAAGAGGTATGAAGAAAACAGATATGCTGAGAAGAAACCCGATGAAAGAAAGAAATTCGTGAATGACTACACTGTTGCTGAAAAGCCAGCAAGTGATCCAGTCAAATGCTACAACTGTGACAAGATTGGTCATTTTGCAAAAGATTGTAGAAAGCCAAAAGTTCTTAATTCTCAGTACTATCAGAACAAACTGCTACTGGCCAAACAGCAAGAAGCGAGCATAGCTTTAATGGTTGAGGACGAATTTTGGCTGGATCATTCCGAAGGTGAAGATGAGGAGAAGGAAGAAACAACTCATCTCTGTCTCATGGGCAAAGAAGTAAAGTATGATAAGTCCGATGATGAGACATCTGATGAGGTATTAAACTTAACTCAAAAAGATTTCATTACCAAAATGAAAGCCATGGTGGTTGAGCTTCAAGATTTACAAAATAAACTGAAAAAGGAAAAAGAAAGAGTTGCTAAAAGGAACAAGAAGATCTTTGAACTTAATTCGTCTGTTATTGGGAACAAAGATCTGATTGATTATTTACGCAAGTCTGCTTCTAATTCTAAACTTCAAGTAGATTGTTTTGAAAAGAAGATTTCTAAGTTTGAAGTTAAAATTTCTAAATATGAGTTTGAGAAGAGAGAATCTGCACTAACTATTCATAAATTGCAGGTTGAGAACAAGTTCTTGAATAAGAAGGTAAATGGTCTGGAAGCCAAACTTTATGCGAGAGGTCAAACAGATCAAACCATTTTTCTTAATGCACCTGATGAAGAGGCTGATGTCAAGGAAAAATGGGGACTTGGTTTTAAAAACCCTCATTACTTAAAGAAAGCCATCAGAAAACAACCAGCACTTTATAATTTTGATTTTCTTGCATGTGCTGGTAAACATACTCATTTAAAACCCAAATTTGTTACAAAATTACTGGAAGAAGTTGAGGCCAAAGAAACTGAAAATAGAAAGAATGTTAAGAAAATGCAACTACCATTTAACTATACAAAGTTAAATGATAGTTATCTTTCAGAAACACCAAAAGTTTTTTCAAATGATTATTTTGCTAGTTATTCTGTTTCTGAGATGAAGGCAAAACCTGCAGTTGCAAAGGTTTATGTTCCTCCACTCATTCTTGAAAGCAAAATAGTTGAGTTGGAAAATGTTTTATCTGATGAAAAACTTTTGGTTGATATTCAACAAAGTGTATTTTCTACTGTATTAAAGAACGATTTTTCAATCTACATTAACAAAGTGTTCTAAAGTTTCTAAGGCACCTCAAACTTCGTCTGATAATTTTGATGACTTATTTGAGTCTGCAAATGATTTTCTTAATTCTGATGATGGGTGCATAGACGAAATTTATATGTTTGACTTCAATGCTCCTCTTCCTGATCATTCTACTTGTCTTACAAATGAAAAAGTGTTACCAAGTGGTGTTAATATTGATGAATCATCAACTAAGGTTGGTGAATCAGTTTCTGTAACTGCTGATTACTATGCTCAAGGTAAGAAACATAAGAAACAGCGATTAAAGAAACAGAAATACACTGGTACACAAAAGAAAACTCAGTCTCAGAAATCTGTTTTTCCTAATAAATCTATATCTTTTGTTTCAGATATAATCAAGAAAAGGTCGAAAGCTCGAACTGAATGGCTACCAAAACGAAAGGATGATGAGATAGTTGGATCAGTTTCTGATAATTCTTGTACTAAATCTGTTAGTAGTGATTCAGATGTAGTTGGTCAATGTGCTTCTCATCAACAAAACCTTGTAACTTCTTACAAGCGTTATACAATAAAGCAGTTGATTCAATTATCTCCTATTACTACTACATCTCATTATAATTATCGGAGAACTGATTTTCCTTATTCTCATAATTCTTCTGATTGGTTTGGATCTTATCATGTGTATTCTTCAAGATCAAATGTTTTTAAAAGTTTTCAAAGAAAAAGAGGATCCATATTCAAGTGGATACCAAAGTCTTGTGCTAATCTGTTAGGACCCGTTTTTAAATGGGTACCTAAATCTATTGTTTCCTGATTTCTCTTGCAGACCCGGCATATGTGGTACTTGGACAGTGGATGTTCCAAGCATATGAATGGGCAAAAAGCTTTATTGTCTAATTATACAGATAAATTCAGTGGAAATGTCAGATTTGGAAACGATCAGCTTTCACCAATCTTAGGATATGGTGACATCATTCAAGACAACATAACAATTAAGAAGGTGAGTTATGTCGAAGGCTTAGGGCACAACCTGTTTAGCATTGGTCAATTCTGCGATAAAGGGTTAGAGGTCAACTTCAAATCTAAGAGTTGTTCGGTTCGTACTGAAGACGACACAGAACTCTTAGGTGGACATCGCAAGACAAACCTCTATACCATCAACCTGTCCAAAGTTCAGATTGACAATCAAGTTTGCTTAATGAAAAAAACTTCAATGCAACAAAGTTGGCTCTGGCACAGACGTTTATCACACCTGAACTTTCGTTATATCAACAAGCTGGTTAGTGGGAAATTGGTAAAAGGACTTCCTGAGCTGAAATACGAGAAAGAACACTTATGTGCTGCATGTGAGAAGGGTAAGATGAAGAGAGCTCCGCAGAAACCGAAGACTGAACCAAGCACTAGTTCTCCGTTAGAATTGTTACATATGGATTTGTGTGGTCCAATGAGAACTTAGAGTTTGGGTGGAAAGAAATACGTGTTGGTTATTGTGGACAATTACTCAAGATACACATGGGTCAAATTTCTTCGATCAAAAGATGAGACGCCTGAAGTTCTCATTAATTTCTTAAAGACGACACAGGTGAAAATGCAGCGATAAGTCAAGTTTCTTCGAACGGACAACGGCACAGAGTTCAAAAACAAGATAGTTGAAGAATATCTCGAATCGGTCGGGATATCACATCAGTACTCTGCTGCTCGTACGTCTGAACAAAATGGTGTAGTCGAAAGGCGAAATCGGATGCTAGTCGAAGCCGCTCGCACTATGCTTAGCCAATCGGACTTACCTCTATTCTTGTGGGCAGAAGCTGTGTCGACTGCATGCCATACTCAAAATCGATCCATGATACACCGCCGTTTTCAAAAGACTCCATATGAGTTGATCAACAATAGAACACCAACAATCAAGTATTTTCACATATTTGGTTTTAAATTTTTTGTGCTTAATAACAGAGAGAGTCTAAATAAATTCAGTGCTAAGGCGGACGAGGGTATCTTCATTGGTTATTCTTCCACATCTGCAGCATACCGTGTTTATCTGAAGGAGTCAAAGACAGTTGTCGAGAGCGTCAATGTAACATTTGATGAAGATATGGCTTCTGAACAACTCAGTTCAGAACCCGTTATCACTGGAGTATTAGCTTCTGGGCAGATCAGTCCAGAACCTGTTTCTACAGAGAAAAATTCGGATAACGCTTCTACTTCAGTTTCACATTTATCTGATTTAGATTTGTTATTTGAATTATTTTATGATGAGTTTCTAGGATCTAATTTGCCTAAATCTGCTGTGACTGACAGGTCTGAAGACACAAGCTGCAATCATCCAGTCACTTCAGAAGTTTTAACTGAACTTGTATCCCCCATTCAGTCAGAAACTCACATTCCATCAACTACTCCTATAGTTGAAGATATACAAGTAATTGCTGAGCCAGAAGTATCTATATCAGTTGGGTGTGATACAATGTCTACTCAACAACCAGAGTCTGTTGTTCCAACTAATGCTTTTGCACCTGAAACTTCAAATGCAAATCCTCCTCCTATTATTCAAACTGAAGAGCCTGATAGTGGATTTCTAGATGATGATCATGTTCAATCAGTATCTACACCACTCCCTCATGAGCATCGCTGGACCAAAGAGCATCCTTTACAGCAAGTAATTGGAGATCTTAACAAGCCTGTACAAACTAGGTCAGCAACTTTGAATCAATGTATGCATGACTCATTCCTCAGCAAGATAGAGCCTACGCGAGTATCAGTGGCTTTAGCTGATTCGGATTGGGTATCTGCTATGCAAGAAGAATTAAATCAGTTTGAAGCCCTGAAGGTCTGGAGATTAGTTCCAAAACCGGAAGGTAAATCCGTGATTGGCACTAAATGGGTATTCAAGAATAAAAAGGATGAAGATGGTATCGTCATTAGGAACAAAGCTAGACTTGTTGCCAAAGGTTACCAGCAAGAGGAAGGCATAGACTACGATGAGACGTATGCTCCAGTAGCGCGTATAGAGGCCATCTGCATGTTTCTAGCCTACGCAGCTCCTAAAAATTTCACAGTCTTTCAGATGGATGTGAAAACAACCTTTCTGAATGGCATTCTTAAAGAGGAAGTGTACGTGTCTCAACCAGAAGGGTTCGTCAATCCAGATAAGCCATATCATGTCTACATCTTGGACAAAACTCTGTATGGTTTAAAACAAGCCCCTCGAGCATGGTATGACGTTTTATCTAAATTCTTGGTCAAGTGCGGTTTTTCTAAAGGTAAGGTTGATACCACTTTATTCATCAAAAAGGAAAAAGCTGATATTATTCTTATACAGATATATGTTGATGATATAATATTTGGTTCTACAAATCCAAAATACTGCAAAAACTTTTCTAACCTCATGGTCTCACGTTTTCAAATGAGTATGATGGGAGAGATGAATTTCTTTCTCGGATTACAAGTTAAACAGTTTTCAACGAGGATTTTCATTAACCAATCTAAGTACATTTTGGATATTCTTCGGAAGTACAAAATGGAAAATTATAAACCAATTGGAACCCCGATGGCACCAGGTACTAAAATTAGCACTAATCCTTCGGGTAAAAGTGTTGATGTTAGAACTTATAGAGGTATGATAGGATCGTTCATGTATCTTACTTCAAGTAGGCCAGATATTATGTTTTCAACATGCTTATGTTCTAGATATCAGGCTGCTTCTAAAGAATCTCATTTGGCTGCTGTCAAAAGGATTTTTAGATATCTGAAGGGGACTGCAGATCTTGGTCTGTGGTATCCTAATGATACTGGGTTTCAACTGACTGCCTATTCAGATGCAGATCATGTAGGTTGCATGTTGGATAGAAAGAGTACTTCAGGTCACATTCAGATCCTTGGAGACAAGCTCGTTAGCTGGGCATCAAAGAAACAATTATGCGTTTCCACATCGACTGCAGAAGCAGAGTACGTAGCTGCTGCCAGTTGCTGCTCTCAAGTCCTGTGGATGCGAACACAACTACGAGACTATGGTTTCAAGTTTGATAAAATTCCAATATATTGTGACTCGAAGAGTGCAATCGCAATATCTGCTAATCCTGTCCAACATACGAAAACCAAACACATTGATGTCAGGTATCATTTTTTTAAGGATAATGTAGAAAAAGGAACAATTGAACTCTATTTTGTAAAAACAGATTATCAACTTGCAGATTTATTTACCAAACCATTAGATGAAAAGAGATTTAATTTTCTTATCTCTAAGCTTGGTATGTTAAATCTGAAGACATAATCAGTTATTACCTAATATAGTTAAGTATTGTTATTTTTCGTCATTTTTTTTATGTTTGAAGGATATCTGCACTTTTGAGGGGGGAGTAAGAGAAGATTAAAGGTGATGTACATTATTTTGAGGGGGAGCATAACTAATTTCTGCATTTTTCTTAATTGACAAAATTTTGTAATGTATGATTTTAGGGGGAGCTTATATGTTATACCAAAAGGAGTAAGACTATGATTTCTGATTATTTCAAATCAGAACTCGTACTTTAAATTGTTTTACTGTTTTTATGTCTTTTACATTCGAATAATTTTGTGAATAAATTTGCTTTGACTAGACTTTGAGACTTATGCAGGATGAGAGAAGCTGACAAGATCATATCTTAATGACTTCAGCTTGACTTCATGAGATTTAAGATTACGCAAAAAGGTAAATTTCTTATCTTAATCTCAAATATATCTGAAAGAAGGACAACTTTCAAATATAGAAAACATGTTCTTAAAATGTTCAAACTACTTCCCGATTCTTCAAAAGATTTCATGAATTGGAAGTGTGTTTTTAAATGTTTTCATTATTTTTATTTTGAGCTTCAATGATTAATAAACCGTGTGTTTCCAAAGATAAATACTTGTGTATTATCTTTTCTTTATACTTTCAAGTATTCACACACACCGGTTTGACTTTTGTTCAAATTGTTCTTACCATGTCTCATATTGAAACATATTTTCGATGGTAAGACACCCCGTTTGTACTTCAAAGAATTTTGAGCGTTATTTCATTTCGAAACGTCATTTCAAGAATGTCTATATTTTTATTTCGTATAGACAATATCCATTATTATTGACCTTAAGCTTTGATTGTTATATCATTCATTTCTGATCATTTTCATACAATGTCAGATTTTCAAACAAGCCTTTTGCATTCATATTCATTCATTTCATATTTTTGTTTGAAAATACTTGAATGTCTAAAAATGCTCAAATCTTCATGATTATATTTTATGAGCATACATTCGTTTGACATTTGTATATGAGCTTTAACTGATAAAGTTAAACCATCTTGAGCAACACATGCTTCTTAGGATATTATGGGTTCTTTGTGCTAGGACTTAAATGAACTTCTATGGATTCACGTTAACCAGTGATTTCTACCCAAGAAGTTAATCCTTTAGTGATTGAGTGTGACGAGTCTAAAAGAAATGAGTGTGGGCGTGATGAGGTAAAATGGAAAAGAGAGTTTGGTTAGTAGTGAGCTTAATGATTAAAAGAAAGAGGGTGTGCGATCAGAGTAAAAGAATATCAAACTCTGCACCAAATACTTTCTGAGTCGGGCAGCTACATTACTAGCGTTTCACAATTCTTTGGTGAACGTTATTGAAATAGGCAACTAGCCCATGCCAACTCTTGACTAAACCCCACTAGCTACTCATTTTCTTCTCAAAAAGAAAATGTTTCATATTTTCTGGGGACGCAGTACATATGCTATCTGGTTTTCATTTGGAAAATCTGGATATTGAAAAAGAAGGAAGTCTGCCCCACCTTCGCACTTCAATCATGCACATTGAGTCTGTGTTTATCTACTGTTGTCTCAGTGATTTACACTATGTTGAGCCTTTATAAACACAATCATTCGTGCTTAATTCTTTCTACACATGCACAAACACACAAAGAATTTGTTTCTTTGTCATAAAATTCATAGAAATTGCCTTTGTGGTGTTTCGATGATTGGATGGAAGCCCTGGGGGAGTGAACATCAAAAAGCTCCTTTATATTGTGTATTCGTTACACACAGTGACTTCGTGTTACTGACAGGCATTTTAACTGATTCATTTGTTGATTCAGGAGTTACATATTCTTATTTTTGTCTAGATTTGAAAAGATCTGGATGATTACTTGGTTATGGATCACAGAATTAGAGTCTCTTGGACAGATCAGAATGGTCAAAGACATTTCTTGGGAGAAAAGTTTTGATGATATAGATGCTCAAATCATCAAAAAGGGGGATATGATATCAAGAAATGTTAAAGTTCTGTAGTTTGGGGGAGATGATATCAAGAAATGATAAAGTTTTGATAAATGATTTTCAGAAATGTCCAATTCAGATAATTCAAAGTAAAGATTTGAAGAAGATCAAAGAATTTCTGAATATTTGAGGAAATTTTCTTTGAAGATTATTTGCTAAAGCAATTCGAGCTGATTCTGAAGATAATTTTTTCCAAAGTCTGAAAGTATGTTGTGAAAGTTTTGGGGAAATTGTTAATCGTTTGAAGACAGTTTTGGAAAGAATACCGTCAAAGAAAAAAGGGAGATTGTACTGACAGAGCTTAAAAGTGAAGACTAAATTGCTAGATCTTTCAACAGTGATCTTCAATCCAAAGGGTGAGATTGTTAGAGAATAAATATGTTGGATACAAGATCAAGAAGACAAAAGTCAAAGTTCAAGAAAGTCAAAACTGAAAGAAAGTCAACTCTTATCAAAGTCAAATTCTTTTGTTATAAAAGTCAATGTTTTGTATTAGTTTTGTTTCCTTGTTGTTTTAGTTGTAGGTATAAATAGTTTCCTTTCCTTTGTAATTAGTAGTTAACAGAATTAGAGCATATTATTAGAATACGTTTTTTGAGAGAGAATTCTGTAGAGAGAGAGAGTTCGAGAGAGAGAAAGTGTAAACGTTGAATTTGAAAGAAATCAAACAGGTAATTGATTTGTTAAATCTTGTTTGTTTGATTATCTTGTTTTAGAAACTAGAATCTGGAACACATAGAGACTTATGCCGCAACTATGCCGCGACTCGCGGCATAACCCGCGAAATCTCCTGGTCGAGCATAAAACCTGATTTTCAGCCCTAGAACTTCATTTTCTCATAACTCTTGCCTCACAACTTCGATTTTGATGATTCAAGTTGCCATGGTTTCGTTTTTGAGAGCTCTTCAAGGATATAGAAAGATATTTGAAGTATATTGGAAGATCCAAGGGTATTTTGTGGTGGTAAGTTCCTCATCTCTCTCAATGTTAAGCTAGGGTTTGATGGTTTCACCCTTTTTCCTTTCATCCTTATACTTGGGTGTGATTTTGGTGACTTGCATGTTGAAGGAAACCTTGTAGATGTGTGGGATCTAAGAGGTACAGAAGTTTCTTGGTGATTCAATCCTTCATCAATGGTGATTCAAGTTTGGGGGGTAAAATCTAGATTTAGCCTAAATCTAGCAAGGTGAGTTGAAGTTGATTTCTGAAAACGTTGTACATGCCAAAAATGTCTATTTTAAAGCATTTGTGTGTTTTACATGAAATTATAAACCGTTGAGTTATTTGGTAACTTTTGATCCCTTAAAGTGTTTAGCTTACCAAATTTTGTAAAACACCACACTTGGGACTTTTGGGCATTTTGATAAATAAGTCATAAACTAAAGTGTGTTATTATTTCATTTCATGCATGAAGATTATTTGGTAAAATGCATTTCCTTGTTGGTCGGAAATAGACGTAAATTGGGTTGTGAGAGGTTTGAAAACAACATTGGATGAGTCCTTGGGTTTTGGCCATTTCCGACCTTGTGAATCATTTTGGAAACTTCAAATCCTTGTTTTGCGGAAAAGATGCATTTTAAGTATTTCAAAAAGTAAATTCCGAGCAATTGAGCACATGTTTGCATAAACATCGGTCGTGTGCGTTTTAGTACATTTTTATTGCTTTTAAAGATGAGTCCTTTTTGGTAGCTTGAGCTTGTGGCTCGGTATTTACTCATGATTTGGGTTTTGGGGACATTTGTCCATTTTTGATAGCTCGACTTCGAGCTTTGGTTACGATATTGGATGAGGGACTCAACGTAAGGGCCATTTATGGTTGAAGTTGAAATCCCGTGGGTGTATGTTTAAAGCCACAGAGCCTGACATCCTTTGCGCTTGGAATCATTACGTCCAATGATGGAACGATAGTTTTCCAGATTGAGGCACGTTTAGGCGTCAAATTGGGCTATAAGTCCTACGTGCTAAGTATTACGATATTGGATGAGGGACTCAACGTAAGGGCCATTTATGGTTGAAGTTAAAATCCCGTGGGTGTATTTTTAAAGCCACAGAGCCTGACATCCCTTGCGTGTACTTCTGTTTATATGACTAGTCTTAACAACATAAAATGGGCTTACTTTGTGTACCGTCACATTATATGGAATCGGGTCTCCCCCATCACCGAAAGGTGTTGTTTTTGGGAATTGAGTTTATTATCCAAGTTTTCGGTGACGTTTTGCATAAATTGGTTTTATCCATGATTTATGGGTTGAGTATTATGCCCCACCTGTGTTTGGGTGTTTCGGGATACAAAGTTTTAACCGTATTTCCACAAATGGAGAGTTCAATTTCTATTCACGTTTTGAGTAAGTGTTGGATTGCATTACTTCATGAAATAACGTTTGGCGTTGAGGCGTCCATTTATAAATTGCATAGTATTGGAAACGGGTCGTTCTCATATTAAAGTAATTCAATTTTAAAGGATCATGATTTAAGTTGCATTATTTCCGTTTAATGTTCTTTTTATAATCATGATGAAAACTCTTGAAGGCATTAGCCTAACCCTTTTTATTTGTCGGCATGTGCAACAGGTTCCGGTTGGGAATAGTGCTAGTGACACCGTGAAGCGATGAGTGCTAGTTGTGTGCTCGATGAGGTGATTAGCTTGATGAAGTCTTCCGCATTTATATTTGGAGATAGCGATTGTTATTGGATTATAGTAACCATCGACTTTAGTTAGTCTTTATGTAAGACTTTAATTTTGTTATTGGTTCAATCTAGAAATTGTATTTCAATTATGGACTATTAGTAAGCGATTTTATTACCCCTTTAAGGTATTTTTGAAAGTTTTTAATTAGTCTCTCTTTCCAAAGTTTGAGGGTGTTACACATATTTTGATCTTGAACAATTTCAAGTTCTATATTCCTCCCACTAATACCTTTGGAAACAAATTCCTTTTCCATGAAGACACCAGTACGCCCAACAAACACTTTATTGTCGTGAGGATGATAGAAGTAGTATCCCATAGTTTCTTTGGGATATCCTACAAATATGCATTTATCAGATTTTGGTTCTAATTTAGTTGTGATTAGACGTCGTACGTAAACCTCACAAACCTAAATCTTCATAAAAGATAATTTAGGACTCTTCCCAGTCCATATCTCATATGGTGTTTTTTCAACAGATTTTGATGGAACTCGGTTTAGTGTGAAAGCTACTGTCTCTAGAGCATATCCCCAAAAGGATGTCGGAAGGTCAACTTGATTCATCATAGATCATACCATGTCCAACAGTGTACGATTCCTCCTTTCGAAGACACCATTCCATTGTGGTGTTCAAGGTGGAGTGAGTTGTGATACAATACCACAATTTCTAAGATAATCAAGAAAAGCATGGTCTAAGTATTCGCCACCTCGATCAGATCGAAGAATCTTAATACTCTTTCCAAGTTGGTTTTGTACTTCATTTTGAAATTCTTTGAACATTTCAAAGGACTCGGACTTATGTTACATTAAATATACATAGTCGAACCTACTAAGATCATCAGTAAATGTAATGAAGTATCTATAACCACCTCTAGCAAGTATGTTCATTGGACCACATACATCACTATGTATGATTCCCGATACATCAGTTGCTCTTTCAATTTGTCCAACAAAAGGAGCCTTTGTCTTCTTTCCAATTAAACAAGCTTCACATGTCCCATATGATTCAAAATCTAGTTTGTTCAATAATCCATCTTTATGGAGTTTGGAAATGCGAGTTTCGTTTATATGGCCAAGACGACAATGCCATAGATAGGTTAAATTTGAACTATTCGATTTGAGCTCCCTTTTATCTATGTTATAAATCGGATTATCCATATTAAGAACATAAAGACCATTAATCAAAATTGCATCACCATAATATATATTACCAAAAGAGAATGAACAACATTTGTTCCCAATATTAAAGGTAAAACCTTTCTTGTCCAAACAAGATACATAAATCAAATTTCTAGAAATAGATGGTACACAATAACAGTCATCAAGTTCTAATAATAATCCGGTCGGTAAAAAGTTAACAAAATAGATCCTACGGCTATAGCAACAATCTTTGCCCCATTTCCAACACGCAGATCAACTTCACCTTTTCTCAACCTTCTAGTCCTTTTTAGTTCCTGCACGTTTCTACAAATATGAGAACCACATCCAGTATCTAATACCCATGATATACAAGAAGTAGAAAGATTAGCTTCTATCACATAGATACCTGAAATGGAAGTTACACTTCCTTTCTTCTTTTCTTGAAGGTAGAGAGGACAATTCCTCTTCCAATGCCCGGGTTTGTTGCAATGAAAGCACTCACCCTCCTTAGGTACAGTTACCTTGGGTTTCTTAATGCCTCCTTTTGGCTTCAAAGATTTAGAAGTGGGTTTGGCAATGGACTTTATTTTGCTTTTCCCTCTCTTGTCCTTACGGACCATCAAAATGGTGGACTTGTTCTTTGCTAGCTCTTGCTCGGCTGTTCGTAACATATTGAGCAATTCTGGAAGGGATTTGTCAAAGTCAAGCATGTTGTAGTTCATCATGAATTGACTGTAGCTATTTGGCAACGATTGCAAAACAAGATCAATGGCCAACTCCTTTCGTAAAGAAAAACCTAGTCCTTTAAGACGCTCAATATGCCCAATCATTTTAAGCATATGAGTGCCAACAGGACTACCTTCGGACATTCTACAACGAAACAGTTCTTTGGATGTTTCGTACCTCTTAGGTCTAGCTTGCTCTTGGAATAGCAGTTTTAGGTGTTCGATCATATCGAAAGCCCCCATGTTTTCATGTTGCTTTGAAGCTCAGGTTCCATGGTTATTAGCATTAGACATGAGACGTACAAAGCATCTTCATCATGTTTTTTCAAAGTGTTCCTTTCAGTTCTAGGAGCACTAGAATTAGGTTCTTCAGGGATTTGTTGCTCCAAGACATACAATTTCTTTTCAACTTTGAGGACAATTCTCAAATTACGATACCAATTGATGAATTTTGTTCCATTTAGTTTTTCTTTCTCGAAAATCGATCGCAAAGTGTTTTTGTTTCCATTGTTGGTTTCTGCCATTGGTAATCTACAATAGAGAAGCAGAGTTCTTAGTGTCTTGAAATTTTATTGTTTAATAAGGACTTTCATCAAACAAGCTCCCACTATTTTAATCAAAAGAACAACCCTCTTTTATTGTTTCGGAAAACGTTAAAAGCTTTCTAGCGGGCCAAGATCCATATTCTCATTATCGATCAATTTAACTTTAGCTAACCGATCAACCAATAATGTTTTAGGTAAGCAACAACATTGCTAATTACATCTCTATATAACTCTTGGATAGTTAGGTAAATAACTTTTATTTAAATTCATCATATGAATGTTCCCAACATATGCCTCCAAATCCCCAATCCTATTAGGCTTAATTTGGTTATGTCCGACCAAAAATGGCTTGTAGGAATCCTATGCTTACCTTATCTTATTAAGATTAAAGAGAGTACCCAGCTTTAGCATGACCCACCCTCGATGATCAAAGTCATGACAAGTGCCATTTTTGGAAGACATCTTAAACATAATATTTTGGTGATGGATTTTAGTTAGTATGATTTTTACCATTCTTTCTTTTGTAATTGATTGTTTCCTCATAGTTTGATTTAACCGGAATCCAGATTGGAGGAGGATCACGAGGATCACTTAAATACCTTCCTTTCTTTGGCGGTTTAGGCCTTTGTGACAAAACCAGTTGAAATCTAACTATGATGTACTAAGACCTTATCACTCAAGATCGACGGTCCACTTTATATCTTATATAAATACCAAATTTTGTTTTATCAAAACTCATTTTGATTTGTACAACTCCTTTTACTTATATATTTTGAAATCATATTTTGTTTTAATATGTTGTAACAAGTATCACATACATACAACCACACATAATATATCACAATATATATAAAGCGTAAAATAAAGCGTAAAAATAAATGTGAGTTGGTTATAACCTCCCTATGCGATATTCATAGAGCGAAGTATGAATATCATTACATAAAATAAACTCTTATGGTTCTAAGTCTTCTCATCTTCATCACTTCATAACGCCTCCATCTTTTGCTTTCTTTTATACAAAATACTTTGCATTTCATACAAAGAAACCTCAAGTTACATTCGAGGGGATTAGATGAGAGGAGAATATACAAAGAGAGTATATAGAGAACGACACGACATGCAAGTCGTATTTATCAAATATAATACATCCATGACTAAGGGATATAACCATTTACCAAGCAAATCACATTATACATATTCAATCACATTGAAACATAAAGCCGGTTTGCAACACCACCGTATAAAATTAATACAAAATTCATACGATATCGAAAAAGGGTGATTCAAAGTTCTTTAGAAAACTAACAAAAAGATGCACATCTTTTATGTTTTAGGATTTCAAAGATCCAGAACCCTTATGTGTCGAAAATCAAGTCAAACCCGTAGTGGGTTCGATTTTCGGACAGCATTACGACACTTTCGTAAAAAAATCATACGAAGTCGAAATGATGCGATTCAAAAGCCCGTGTAACCCTAACAGAAAGCTCCACGTTTTTAATGTTTTAAGTTTTCTCAGATTCAGAATATTTCTGGGACGAAAAAACCAATACATTTACAAAACAAAAACATACAACAACAAAATAGTTTTTAAAAATGCATGCCTGTCACCAAAAACCGATCTAGAGGTTCGTAAGTAGCTCTGATACCACTGTTAGGTTACGGGATCTCAAGCACAATGGAAAATAAAGCTGTAACCCTCCAAGGACCCATACGAACCGAAATAAATCGGGTGTTTCAAAATTATACCTCACAGTTAACAAGACTTTGAATCACAACAACAAATCAAGCTTGATGCCTCCACGGTATCCACGCGAACAATTCGAATCCTTTGCCTTCTCGTGATGCTAGTCACAGTTTTAAAAATTAGAAAGGAAAGAGAGCATATAGTTGTAGGTCATTTAGAGAGAATTGCAAGAACAAAACAATCTTTCATACAAAGTCATACATTATATAAGGACATGAGAGGCATGGCATGAAAGCACCACCATCCCTACACCTTACTTGAGTGTAGAATTATCCATGCACCATAACTCATCTTTTCAAGACCATCCATAGTCAACTTTATTTATGTCCAACATAAATAATATCTGATTTTATTTAATCAGATTAAATCAATACAAATAAGATATAATAATTAAACGTTTTTAATTATTTAAACTCCTTATTCGAATATGTTCAAAGCGTGTGACCCAATGGGTTCTAGACATGTTGGTAATAATTATAAATCTCGTATTTATATTTATAAACAATGAGCGGTATCTAGAAATACATCATCATCACCCAAATGACGAGAATTGGTGATACAACCAATTATCGGTTTGTAGTCAATTTTAGTTTACACATTTAATTCCTTTGTCCTTGATGTCTAGATTGAACATGAGACATTCAATGTGTCATTCTCGTTATGTCCAATCTCTAGTTTCTTGATTCCCGAATATACAAATAAAAATAGAAATTGATATCTCATATCATTCATCTGAGCATACATGCATTTTCTTAGTATATATTTATCAAGGGCACAGAGATATCACTCTCGTCATAAAGGAGGGACAAATCCTATCTCGATACATGCTAGTTCTACCATGTGATTTATAACATACCCAACAATAATTCTGTCACCCAATTACGGAATGATTAGAACAAATGTCAAAATATATTACTTACACATAACAAACTCCATATTTCTCAAGTCAAAGAATTGCATTTTTTTGACCACATGAGAAACACTTATGACACTCACATGACATCCAATGAAGTGTTCTCATAACGAGTCACGTCCGATACACAAAATCTCCCTTTTGTACCCATATGCAGATTCAATATCTCTATATGAATTCCAACATGTGCTAGTCATTATCATATTAATTCAACCTTAAAACCCAAATTAATATTTAACTAGGGACATTTTGAATACATTATTCTAAGGTTATTTATTATGAATAATTAAAACACAGAATATAACATAGACATAATAAATTGGGCAATGTCTTTTATTTATTTATTAATTTCATGAAACAAAACTCAAAATTACAATCATCGTATGATTAGTTTTTGGGCGTTCACTAACAAATACCAACTGCTGAAACCCAAACAGTTATCACAGACTATGTAATTAAGAATATAATCACAAATCACAGAGATAGGTGAATCAAAATGTCAAATTATTGATTGATCAAATTGGATTACAAAGAGAATATAGAGAGAGAAATATTGCAACTGAAATAAATGCTCACATATTACAAAATAACCAAAAGTTATTCTAATAAAATCTCTACAACTCTATATATACAAAGATAGAAAGATTACAGTTACATGAATGGCAAATAGCACACTGACACGTGTTACTAATATTCTCAGGTCTTCCTATCTTCAAATGATGAGAGATGTTAACATCAAAGAAAATCTTCTATGTCCCAAAGTTTGAATTAGTTAATCTAGACTTTCAAGCTGAACTCTGAATAAGGTTCTTCAAAACTCTGAAGTCTCTGATACTTGGAAGTCTGGCTGAACTCGGGATGTTACTATCCCGACTTACACTCTTAGCTTTATTAATAGACTTCATATTTCTGGATACACTTCTTCATATCTTTGGATACACATTCCAGAGATGAAAACTTAGTCACAATAACTTTGAACCACCATTATAACTCTACAAGGCTGATATGCCACCATCAAAAGTTCATATGATGGGTAAAATCCCAAAACGATATTTGACCTCAAATAGGGCTAAAAAACCCTTCAACTCATTCCATAAATCGAATGAAATCAATATAAATCAATATAGTTTTACTCCAAATTATCTAGATATTCCAAGAAAACTAATATGTGGCAATATATTCGGTTGTTTACCAAATTTTCTATTAAATCCTGTACAAATAAATTTGTCAGTCTGAATAAATCTGCCTGACTACCTAAATTGGTGTTGTCGTTTACTTTTTTATCTACAACAATAGTTTGAATGACAGAAATGACCGATTTACCCTTGAGTATAAATTATACGTTGTTTGATAAATTGCAGTTTATTTCTTACCCAGATTATATATCTGAAACAAAAAAAAAATTTAAACATCAAAAAATATATTCATAAATTCATTGATATCATCCCAAAATCAAAACATAAATTCATAACTTCATAAAATATTTAAAAATCCAAGTTTAAACAGAAAGTAGCCACACAAATACTTAAAACCTAAACATTATTAACCAAACTATTTGCAATTCCATCACACAAAGTTGCAATATATGGAGTGTTATTAGCACCCCATTAGTATATATCCAGTTCTTCTTCTCTACTTCCTTCGACTTCTTCTTCATTGGTAAATACAGTGCCCTCGTTGCACTCCATAAACAATTGGTCTTGAATATTATATTTTTTGATAAAATTATCTATCACAAAGCAAGCAATTACGACATTTCTTTGTGTTGTGAATGGAAAAGGAGGCATCTGCTTTTGGATCAACAACACATTGGATAACAAAGAATAAAAAAGCTACGGTTGAGAAAAAAGCAAATAGAGGAATTTTAAATCTAGGCACTCTAGTTTACCAGTCCTCAATAATTTTCCACAAAGTTCAAGTCACGAAACAAGGTTATATGTTTGTAAAATATCCACAAAGTACAAGCTTGAAAAGGCTACATGTTTGTAAAATATCCACACAGTTCAAGTCACAAAACAAGTCCTCCATAATTTTCATGATCAAAATATGGTCAAATTTAAGAATCCATGATTCAGCAGCAATAGTGGGCATGAACCCATTATTCAGCAACAATAATGAGAATGAAATCCACGAAAAAGAAATCACACAAGTATATGAATGAGAAGCTTATCACAAAAGCGGATTAATCTGGAAAATAACGAACAAAATTTCATATAATCAACACTAATTATATAAAATAAAGGAAGAAAAAAGAAAAAGAACACAAAGACAGAGGACGACGAGCAAATGCACGTCCATGATTTCATATAAAATTGTTCAACAAAAGGAAGGAAAAAGATAAAGAAATTGAACCTGCGCAACAAATGTGGAGGTACAAAAATGGTTTCCGGAGATGAGGAGCAGCAATGAGGACGACGGGGACGACGAGAAGCAAAGGGGACGATCACCAACGACAATATCTATATCTAGGGTATGAAGGGAAGCAACGGGGAGGAAGGAAGCATTGTTCAATATGAGCGTGTTTTTTTCTTAAAGAGAAGTTCTTTTTAGCAAGGGGTATAATTGTCAAAATTTTGACTTATTGAGGAGAGCACCTCTCTTACATATTGTGCATAAGCCCTTGGATGTATGAATAAGTCACAAGTAAATTCCCCTAAATGGTTGTGCGAATAAGCCATTTCGGCTATCTAATTGCTTAAGTCAAAAGTAAACGTATCCTTAGGGGCTCAAAACACCCAACAAGCACAATAAATCATTTTTAAAGATTTAATTACTCAAATATGCCCAAATATTCACAAAAAATCATCAAAAGTGAAATAAACTCATAGAGGTATGTTAAAACACAAAATGAATATATTTTTACATGTATATAGTTTTACAAAAAAACTAGAACTTACCTTAGATTAATGTTAAATTTAGGTTTTTACCCCAAATCTTAAGTTTCCTTTGGTGAAGACTTGAAATCTACTAGCAAGCTTTCTAAAACCTGGTTCCAAAGCTTCCACCAGGTTTAATCCACTACAAATACTCCCAACTTACTCAAGAGCATCGCAAAATAAGGATAAGGTTTGGAGATGAAAGAAACCAAAACCTAACTTTTAAAGAAGAGGGATACGAAGTTACCTTCAATAATTACACTTGATATCACCAAGAAATACTCCTTTAAAACTTTGAAATCGGATCTAGGGTTCCCAGTATATCAAAGATGGAGAGGAAAGAGTGACAAGAAAGAGTGGTGTGAAGTAAAATGAGAGAAATGACCCAAAAATCGTGTTCTGGGGGTTATAGGGGCACCATACGACCTTACTTGTGACCTAAGTTGCGTGGTAGGTCTCCCGTACTTGGGAGTTTCGAAACAGAGACATAAGAGACCTCTACCGCGACCTAAATCACGTGGCAGGCCACGAGAAGTGGATTTTTTCCTTGAAAACTAATTTTCTTCACCCGATTTGACACATGCGCACCCTATGACACCTTATAAGAAATCCCTTTACAAAACGAGCCTATTAAAAGTCAACGTCCATGAATAGGCTCTCAACGGAGGCCAGGAATTATGGGTCTTACAATCCTCCGCACCTTGAAAATGACTTCGTCCTTAAAATCTAGATCCAAAACATGAAACTAGTGGTTATGCTCCCTAAATCTCATAAGGGACTTCGAAGAAGATACAACACCAATACTCTACTAATTACTTAGTCATGCCAAACTCTTGTCATACAAACTAATTAGCGTCGGATTCACAAGGTCGCTAACCATTGCCGGTCACTCAATCCTTAACCAGGAATATCATACCTTCTTTCTTCCGTATGGTGCACTCACATAACAATGCGCCAAGGCGTTACAAGGAAGAAGCTTCATTCAATCATAGTTAATTTCGTGATCCTCTTTAAACTACTCGCTCGGAATTTTGGACAAAACATCGATCTACACAAGGCTTTAACATTAATCAATTCCCACAACTAAGTGAGAACTTCTTTAATGAAACGACACTGGTTGAGTACAAGGTGTGTTCCTAATTCCCACGCCGTAAAGTAGCACCCCTATAGCCAAAACCTTAATGTCCACCGACTCATTAACATTACTTCTAGGAAATTTCACCAAAATCTTAATTTCCACCACCAAACCTTTTAAAAAAGGCTAACTTCTCCTGGTTCACACCCCAATCCTCTTGGGTTCCATTTTCGAGGGTGGTGAAGATTCCAAGTCTTTTTATCTTTCAGTAATCACAACAGAGAAATATCTTCGTATAAATCCCAAAGAGGACTTAAATTCGAGGTTGAAACACTTATTGCAAGCACTCTACAAAATTTACTAAGATTTTAGTTATCGCTGACATCGGAGAACTCCAAACTATACCACTTGCGACCATTTGGGTGTGTAATTCCTTGTTCCAAGGGTCTGTGTGTAATAAGCCAACCCATTGCTTTGCTAACCCCAACTCTATTGCAACCTAAATTGAAACCGACCAGGAATAACTCCTATTTCAACTATAAATCAACCATACTAACTTTCTTCTATTTGGCTTAAACTAACCACCTGTCGGTTTGGCGTTGATTTTAACTCTAATTTTTGACCCTCTTCGAGATAATTAGGGGACAAGAGACCTTTTACTACACATAAATTTCCCAAATCTAGTGGTTAAAGGCTTAAATACCTCTACTAACATAAAACTTGGAGCCAAAAAACCACTCAATAAACAAGATCACGATAACTTCAAATCGTTAATAATCATAGACGACACCAAAATCTTAAGATTTGCCTCTCAATGTTTCAACATCTTAGACATGAATTAATGCAAGGCATAACCTAGCCATCACGTGCCTCATTTAATACAACACTTCTCCACATATCCTATGGTATCTGTTTACTGCCAAACACTAAAAGTCAAACTACACCGAGAAATGGCATCTCATGCCAAAACAAGCCCCATATAGTAACTTTCTATGATTAACGTTTTGAAGAACAAAGCACATAAATGAAAGGTAATTGGGTCTTATGAATGATCGAGACGTTCTCACACTAATTCTTCTCATGATGGCACTCAACAAATGGCACAAGGAAGAGTCTTTTTAGGGTAAACACCAACACACTTCAAACCTCAAACAATACAATCCTTACTCTATTCCTCTCCTACTATGATTCCAATTTCTCTTAATGATAAGCCAAATTTAACCAAATGACTTGTCTTTCGATCAACCATAAGTAATGCCCAAAAACTAGCACGATGATAAATCAAACTCCAATAACAAGACATATCAACAATATCCTACAAGACTCTAAACAAAACCACGACATCCACGTCAAAGAGTGCCTCATAAGGAATAATCATAGAAGAGAAATAAACGGATGAAGTTATAATAAAACATATTTTTCGTCACCCTTGCCCAGAAAAACTATGACTGGTGTATGCCCCTTACCCACCTCAAGTCTCGGGTTGTCCCTCTTAGCATGGCCTGTGCACACAAAATAAATTGTTCTCTTGATGGAGTAATCTCGATGTGAATGTCCTAACATTCCACATTTAAGACATGCCACAGGGTTGAAATTGCATTTAACCGCACGCTTAACTCGAAATTCTTGACACCACTTTGACACCTTACGATAGTCAACTTCATTCTTATTGGTAGAATCCTTGAGCTGTTGGGATGGACCCCACAGGCCTTCTAATTTCCTCTTGTCTCTATTTGTGGCTCGCTCTTCCTTTTCTTAGACGATGTTTTCCTCGAGTAGATGAGATTCCTCAATATCCTCTTGTAAGGTATAGACTTTAGCATTTCTCACCAACGACTTCCTTCTAGTCAGTAAGCCCTTGAGATAGCACTTGATTTTGATTCTTTCGTTCGGAGACATATATCCTACTAACTCAAGTTTCACCATGAAAAAATTTGAGTAGTCAAAAATGGACATGTCTCCTTTTTGAAGAAATCGGAACTCGTCCTCAATCTTATTAAGAGTCAGTACATTGCAATTATTTGTCAATAATCTTTCCCTTGAACACCTCCCATATTAGAAAGACTATGATTGTTGAACCAAGAGTAGATCGGGTGACTTTCCACCAACTGAGATCCTTACCTCTTAACATCTGAGAAGCAAACTCGCTTTCTGTTCTTCACCGTAGTCACTTGATTCAAAGGCCTACTCGATCTCTTGAAGCCAATTTATACAAACCACAGGATCGGTAGTCTAGAAACACTCAAGTGGTTTACTACAAAGGAAGGTCTTCAACTAACACCCCTCATACCACCTTTATTAACCAGGTTCTCCTTGACACCCATCCCATTCTGGTGTTCCTGGAACTACCAATGGTGTTGTCGAAGACTTCCTAGTTTCTATTGTTGCTACCACCCCTCTTTTCAAACATTAGAGTGAGCATTATTCAGTGATGATACATGGCGGCATCCAACACCTGAACAAATCCCACCATCATCGTAGCTTGGGGATAAACTCTTGGAATGACTGAATTCAAGAGACCTAAAGCACTTCTCGTTGTGTGCTCAACACCATCTTCCAAAATTCATGGAACTTGAGATAATTGAAGGGGTATAAGGTGGTATGATCCTTTGATTTGCTCAGAAGGTGAGATACTTCTTTCATGACCATCATCCTGAACCACCTGTTGACTTCTCGGCAACACCATGCTCGATTTACATAACCAACGACCAAGCATGAATCATGTTAATTCATTAAAAGACAAAGATTTTTGAAATGTACTAACACATCCACTAATCATCACAACAATATTACGACAACATAAATTCAAAATGACATAGACCAATTGAAAATTTCGATATAATAATTAGTTGTATGGGATTGAGCTAATGGCTCATTTGATAGTGAGAAACTTGGTGAGGAATACACATTTTTACACACACAGACTAATTCTCATGAGAGTCGTTTACATGTTTAGTGTGGTGTTCTTCCCAATTTCCCCTCCATTTATGAAATTAAAGCATATGAGATGAGTTCTTGATAATTATGTTCTTAATTTTCATCTTAGCATAATGGAATTGTAGATAAAGGAGCAACGACTATAGGTTGAGCATTCTGAATTCTGGCATTCTCCCCCTTATGATGACTAGAAAGACCAAAGGCATCTGACCCTTCATCATCATACTTCTGTTTCTTTTGTGCATCTGCTTGGCATGAAACAGGTTCCTTCTTCTTTCGTTAGACATGGGGTTTCATATTGATCTTCACACTTTTTTAAATCATTTGTACGATATCACCAGCTATAAGTGTGGCCTTCTTAACCTCATAATCACATTTAAAATGCATTAAGGCAACGTTTTTCTTCATAGATTCGGCAATAGTGGTTGCAGAGGAGATGAACTTATCACCAATCAAGTCACACTTCTACAGAAGTTTGTCCCCAAGTGTATGCACCTATGCTCTGGTTATGTATTATGATAAGATCATGAGCAGAATCTGAGGTTGGGATGCCGGTTGCATTGCAGACATGACCAACTCTTTGATATCTGAGCGAAGTTTGATCAAAACTTCCTCTGAGGTTGATGTTGATGGAGCAGGATCTGTGGGATTTTGGTTGATGATTTCAGCAATGCGTTTGATGGCTTCTGTATTTGCCTTGATTGCTTCTGCCAATGTTTTCACTTGCTCCTTAGTAGCTAAAGAGCTTTGTGCACTTGCAAGGATATTCAATTGTACTGCATTTGCCATAGAGACATTTTTAAGAGTCTTCATCTTCTACAAAAGAAGTGTAACAGTGCTTGGTGTGAGTAAGCTTTTCAACTCAGTCGCAGACGCCTTCATAGAGTCAGCAAAGGCTTGGAACTCAGCCTTTGTGATATACGAAGAAGGGGTAACATTTGGTTCAACAAATGAACCAAACTTGATCCCTGTCCTTGGATGCCTAAGGAGCGTGTGTTGACGTTAGGCTTAGTAGGACATCCATCTATTAATTGCAACTCATCAGAAGATGATGATGGTACAGAAGTTTTGGCTTCATCACCAACAAGTGGAGGTCCAGAGCCATCCTCTTATAGGATGGAGCGAGGAGTTGGAGGTTGTTCTAGAACCTATTATTCATTATGCACATCTTTCAATGATTACTCTAGACAATTATGGGGATTTCTCTCGTTTAGTGGAGAGGCAACACATGCCTCTATGCTTGGAAGTATCGTGTTGGTGGGCGACTCAAAACTTTTTCAATAGCTAAGTCCTTTTGAGAGGACAAAGATAGATGGGTGGCTTCCCGGTTTTCACTTGGAGCAGAGGAGGAAAAAGGTTCTTCTGTCCATAGGTGGGGATGGGTTCGAGGTGTGCACCTCTTCTTTAATGACCCGTACTGCTAGACAAGCAGGATCAGAAACATGGCTTGCACTGGGAGGGGGTTGGGGATGTGTGCCTTCTTGGACCTATTTTACTTCACTCTCCTCCTCTGATACGTCATCTAAATCCTCATCCACATATTCTATTATTTGGGAGTGCCCATCTCCCAATGCTCTTTCGCTAAACACAATTATCTCTGGAGCAAAAAATTATGTGGTCTGGTTTAGAAGCTCTAAGGCTTGGATCAAAGGGTTTTCCTGAACCTATTAAGGTCTTAGAAAGTCCTCGTAGAAGTTAGCAATGTTTGCGAGAGGTTCTGGCATTTGAGATAGAGGCTCATCCTCTATCTATTGTGGGCTTTGAGTTTAATTATTTCTCTGACAATTTCAGCAGCCATAGGGATTGGGCTGGAAGGGTTATGTGGTTCTGCAATAGTTGGTTCTTCGATGACAGGCTCTTGAACCATTTTTCCCAACCTTCTCATTTTCCTCTGTAGAGGTTGGTCTTTTGGGACCTCTGCAGTTTCATTCAGTTCGGGAATGGAGGGTACTTCTATGGATACTTCTGTTGGAATGATCTGTGCTGTTTCTGGAGCTTCTATCCTTTGCTCCTCAATCACTTGTTATTCTCTAACTTCACTTCTCTCTCTTATTTCCCTCCTTTCTCTCCTCGTCTCTCTTCTGCTCACTCTCCTACCCTCTCTTTCACCATCTACTCCCTCAACTCTCTCAGTTTTAAGTTGTACTACAATCTCATTGGGGGCCATCACTATGCATGTGTGTGTGTGTGGGGGGGGTTACAGGACTTGGTTGTGGAGTCGTGTTGCCAAGTTATTTTTTTTCCTTTGATATATGCTACCAGTCTCTCTGACAGATGCCTAGCATTTGAATAACCGCTTTTATATTGCGAAGGTTCTCATGGGATCACCATTCATTGGGACATCATCCTTGATTATGAAGTATTCTTGAAGTACTGCAA
This sequence comes from Arctium lappa, assembly GCA_023525745.1. Taxonomy (NCBI): domain Eukaryota; kingdom Viridiplantae; phylum Streptophyta; class Magnoliopsida; order Asterales; family Asteraceae; genus Arctium; species Arctium lappa. The sequence goes on from CM042059.1 coordinate 36,003,812, forward strand.
TGAATCTAGGAAACATTAACGTGGGAAGAGCCTTTTGTAGATCCTGATCTTCTTTCTTCTTGACTATAGCACCAACTATATCTTTGAGCATCAACCTAGTATAATCCAGTGGTAGATCATAGTACACCCCGTACATGATTTCTAGAATGTTATGGATGGACTGGTCAGGGCTTCCTATCATTACAATGACGGTTCGATTCAAAATTGAGAATTGGTCATTCCAGAGTGGTGGTATATGTTGCCTACAGAATTCAGTTCTTTTGGAGATGGTTTTGTTGTAGCCCAAAAAGCGTAGAAACTCGACAATTTTATCATCAGTAGGTTCAGTGGCGTATTTGACAATACCTAATTGTGTTCTAGTTGGTAGTTCGAAGATTGTGGAGATCAACAATCTGTTAATACCCAATTCTAGTACATGTTCTCCATCCATGGTAGAGATATACCCAATCGCTGCATTCCTTTCTTCATCGAAATGGAAGCTTTGCCAGTATAGCTGCACATAACTTTCAAGGAGGTCATTCCTGTTCATAGTTAGTGTTTTGTTCAAAAAGTGGGCTTTCAGTAGAAGAATAAGGGATTCGAATTCCCTTGAGAATGCTTGTGTGTTGAGAACCACATAATGGTTGTTTGGCTCCAGGGGGAGATGGGCAAGGAGAAAACTCGAAGCTTCGAAGGATCAAAGTCGGCTAGCAATTCCTTGATTATGGGATTCAGCAGAGTTAGAGTGAAGTTCATCATTGCGAGGGGGAAGGGGTTGGTCTCAGTAGACATGGAGTTGGAAGCCATTTTATTATAATCGAAAATCAAGGTGCATGTTTCTTGCTAGAATATTTGGAGAAGAACATGACAGCGTAAAAGAAAAATGCAGGAAAATTGGATGTTTTTAAAACGGATTTGAAAAAGTACTCAAATGAAATAACATTCACCAAACGATGGTTTAGGCACACCCAATAAGAAAGAGACACACGTCTAAGGTTGTTTCAGAAATAAGGGACGTGTGTATATGTTATGGTACACACACATGAGTTTAATTGGGATAACAAGGTTGTGCCTTTCAAAAATAACCCGCGTCTTAGAAGAAGATAAAACACACAAGAGTAAGTATATAAAGAGGAGGTTCTATGCAAACAGACCCTCTGGACTTTAAGACCGGAACCTCTGTCCATATGATTACACCTTTTTATACCTAAGCATTTGAAAATCATTGAAGTGGTCAAGAATGAGTGTCATAGATAATGTATTTTTGACTCAGAGGCTATGTAATAAAGTACAGATGCTCTTTGGACAAAAATAATCCTTTTGGGACACTTAAACATAAAGATTTTTGACCATCTAGAGTTTTACTAGGTGAAAACCATATTTTGAGGATTTCAGAGGAGGTAATATACCTGATAGTTGCATTAGAGATTAGCTCCCACTCGAATATAAGGCTTTCTGCTCCCCCTTGAACTATGCTTGGCTAATAAAAGATAAGAATTACACATGCTATAGAACAAGTAGAGGCTCTGTGTCCTAGTGCAAAGGTTCTGACTAGGAGTGCAGAGACTTTGACGACTAAAGGAAAAACATAACATATGCTTTTATGAAATAAACATGTAGAAAAGTATGGTGTAGAGTAGAGCTCTATTTATTTGAATCAGAGGCTTTATACGAAGGTGAAGAGGCTTTGACCACCTAAACTTATCCAATCATGTTAAGCATACCCAACTTACTGATCAAGAAATTGAATCTCTTTTCATCAAGATCTTTCATAAATATACCAGCAAGTTGGTAGTCTGTAGACACGAAATACATCTCTATTGTGCCTTTTTCTACATGATCCTTAAAGAAATGGTACCTCATATCGATATGCTTCTATTTGGAGTGTTGCACCGGGTTTGCAGAGATGGCTATAGCACTTTTGGAGTCACAAAGGATGGGAATTTTATCAAACTTAAAGCCTTAGTCTTTGAGTTGAGTTTTCATCCATATAACTTTTGAGCAACAGCTTGCAACAACCACATATTCAGTTTATACACTTGATGTTGACACACAATTTTGTTTCTTTGAAGTTCAGCTTACCAACTTGTTTCCAAGTAGTTGAAAACTTCCAGAAGTGCTCTTTCGATCAAGTCTGCACCCTCTATTATCTGCATCTATATACTCTATTAGATCAAATCCAGAGTCTTTAGGATACCTGAGGCCAAGGTTATGGGTCTTCTAAAGATATTCTTGACTGCAATTAGGTGAGACTCATTTGGTTTAGACTAAAATCTGGCACAAAGGCAAGTGGCAAACATAATATCTGATCAACTTGTAGTTAAATATAGTAGTGAACCAATCATGCCTCTGTAGATCCTTTTCTCTACAGGTTTCTAGAAGGATCAGACTCAAGCTTGGACCCTGTGGCCATTGGTGTTTTCATAGAGGAAGAGTGAGAGAGCTTATATTTTGCCAAGATGTCAGAGACATACTTAGACTGGTTGATAAATATGCCCTTTGTGGTTTGTTTAACTTGAATTACTAGGATGAAAGTTAATTCCCCCCATCATACTCATTTCAAGCTCACTCTTCATTAATTTAGAAAAAAAATTCACAATAAGTTTGTGTGCGTCCCACAATCAGTGTAAAACAATTAGATGACAACAATTTTATCAATCGATAAACTTTATTTCAAACTCATATTATGAACAATAAGTTTTCTCAAGATATTTCTCTCTCTACAATTTGCGCACACAACTCTTTTACATACTACTCTCACAACTAGTCATATCCCTATTTACAAACACTCATACAACAAAACACTCACAACACTAAGCTAAACATTGACTTTGACTTTTATTACAAAGAATTTGACTTTCTGCTTGAAGAGATTTGACTTGAGCTCTTGACTTTGACTTTCGGTCTTCAATGATCTAGTATCCAACATATTTCTGCACTAATAATCTCCCCCTTTGGATTCAAGATCATCTTCAAAAGAATATGCAATACAATCGCCCTCTTTGATTAATCTTTAGCAACTTTAATTTTCCCCTTTGATAAAACAACTGATTAACTTCAGAAAAATAAACATTGAAGCACAATCTTTCCTTTAAGCTCAAAAACAATCTTCAATCTTTCTGTAATCTCCCCAAAGTCTATGAGAATGATCTTCAAGAACAATAACAATCTCTCCCAAGGTTGTAAAAACCTCTTTCAGACTCCAGAAAGAAATTATCTTCAGATTTAGCTCGGTTTGTTTTAGCAGATCAAACTTCAAAGAAAATTTCAATGAATTCTGCTCGCCTTTTGAAATCTCTGAACTTTCTCTTTCAAACTTGTACAATCTTCAACAAAATTTGCAATCTTTGACACAAACTTGTAATGAACTTTCTTCAAATTATCTTTCTTAAAATAATTTCTCCTTTAAATCTCCACATTTCTTTAACTTTTCCCATGACTGATACAAACTTTCCTTCAACAAACATTTCTTGAACAATTCTTCTCCCTTTTTTTTGATGATAGTAGCATAGATATCATCACAACTTTTTCAAGAAATGTCAGTAATCTCTTTTTTGACCATTGATCTTTCATCACTGATTCAGACAAATTCACCATTAATTGACCAAATATTCATCCGAATCTTTTCAAATTCAGACAAATTATGAGTGCAACACCTGAATCAACAAATGAATCAGTTAAGAATGTCTGTCAGTAACACAAAGTTACTATGTGAATACACATTCGAAAGGAGCTTTTTGATATTCACTTCCCCAGGTCTTCCATTCAATCATCAAATAACACAAGGTTAAACTATGAATGTTTCAACAGAAAAACAAATTTCCTATGTGTCCGTGCTTGTGTATGAAAGAATTAAGCACATGATGATTGCTTTTTAATAATAGGCTAAAAAATGTGTAAACCATTGAGACAACAACAGTAATGCATCCCCAAGAAAATATGAAACATCTTCTTTTTAAGAAAATGATGAATAGCTGGTGGGGTTTAAAGCAAGAGTTGGCATGGGCTAGTTGCTTGTTTCAATGATGTTCACCAAAGAAATGTGAAACAATCAGTAATGTAGCTGCCTGATTCAGAAAAAGTTGGTGCAAAGTTTGATATTCTTTTACTCTGATCTCTCACCCCCTTTCTTTTTATCATTCAGCTCACTTCTAAACAAACTCTCTTTTTCATTTTACCTCATCACACATACCCACACTCAGATATTTTGACTCCTCGCCTCTCGATCACTCAAGGATTAACTTCTTGGGTAGGAAACACTGGTTAACGTGAATTCATAGAAATTCAATTAAGTTCTCACACAGTGAACCCATGTAATACTATAAGCACAATGTTGCTCAAACGGTTTAACTTTTCAGTTAAAGCACAATGTGAAATACAAGTCAGATAAATGTATGCTCATAATGATAATCAGGAATATTTTAGCATGTTTATCATGGAAGATCTTTCAAAACAAGTATATTGAATGAATGAAATGAATACAAGAAACTTGTCTGGAAAGATGACATTGTATGATAAGATCAAATAAAAATGATTTAACAATCAAAGCTTAGGTCAAGAAAATTGGTTGTTGTCTATAAGAAAAAAATATAGACATTCTTGGAATAAACGTTTAGAATGAAATCATGCTCAACAAACATTGAATATCAAGCGGGGTGTCTTACCATCGAAAAATTTATTTTCAATATGAGACATGGTAAGAACATATCAATAAAAATACTAAACCGGTATGTGTGAATACTTGACAGTATATGGAAAAGATAATACACAAGTATTTATCTTTGGAAACACACGATTTGTTTAAACATTTATGCTCATGAAGAAATGAAAAACATTTAAAATCACACTTCTAAATTCATGAAATCTGTTTTGAGAATCAGAAGTGGTTTGAACATTTAAGAACATGTTTTCAATGATTGAAAGTCGTCCATCTTTCAACCATATATGAGGTTAGGAGTAATATACTTCCTTAAGCTCATCTTCAATCTCACAAAGTCAGCTCAAAAGTCATGATAGATATTATCATGTAAGCTCCCCCTCAAAATCTCCATCAGTCACAAATTCGTCAAAGTACAAAATCTTATTCACAAAATTTATTGAAAAATGAAAGACATAAAGCAATAAAACTTGTTAAGAACGAGTTTTGATCAGATGTAATCAGAAGTCAATTTCCTTACTCAACTCCCCCTGAAATTATGCATTAAAAGATATTACAGTGAAGAATCTATGCAAAAATTTATTAACTCCCCCTAAAATGTAGATCATCTTAACTTTGTTCCACACTCCCCCTGAAATCATGAACAAACCTTTCAGTGCAGATATCTTGCAGATTAAGAATAAAGCAATGAAGAAAAATAACAAAACAAAATTTTATTAGGTAACAACAGATTAAGTCTTGAGATTTAGCATACCAAGTTTTGAAATGAGAAAATTAAATCTCTTTTCATCAAGTGGCTTGGTAAATAAATCAGCAAACTGATAATCTGTGTTTATAAAATAATGTTCGATTGTACCTTTTTCAACATTATCTTTTATAAAATGATAACTTACGTTGTTGAATCCCAGATTTAATCTTACAATAATTATGATATAAACAACAAGAGTAATAAACAGTGGAAGCAATATAGTTTAATATCAAAAGCAGATTCAATTATCACAGTTCATATATTAAAAGCAAATAGAAAGAACGAGATCTTTATAAGATATATTCAGTTGATTCTTCTAATACAAGATATCAAAAAGCACACTTTTGTCAAAGGAGTGATGGTCCTATTTATAGAACCATAAAGTAAACAGTGTACTATTCTGACAAGTAGAAGCGTGCTATGAATAGTGACCTACTCTAGAAAGCAAATCTTATCACTAAGTGACGTGTCATCTGTTCTTCTGATACTTGAGGAAATATGATCATCATCTTCTTCAAAGAGAATGTCTTCAGAGCTCTGAGGAGAACGTCAGAGCCTCTGATGAAGCCATCTCTGATATCTTCTGCTGAGTTCCTCTGATGTGTTCTTCAGAGGCAGGTTTGTCCTCTGAAGTCTTCTTCCTCTTAAGCCTTCGTTCTCTGAAGCCTGTCTCTGGAAGTCCTCTGAAGTAGGACTTAGATATTTTCAACACTTTTACCAAATGGTGATTTGGAGCTAACAATCTCCCCTGAAGTGTTGAAAAATAATAAATGCAAGAGTAGCAGAGAACAGAAAACTTAAACTAGAAAGCATAGAGGAGAAAAATCATCCTCTTAAATATTACTAAAACATTTGGAAATACAATACAGAAATTGTAATATTCATAAACAAGGACGCACACTAAAATTTGTCACTCGAACAGATTCCATGGAACTTCATGATCAGAGCTCTGAAGTTGATCATCGAGCCAATCTCCAAGTCAAGCTTTCCCAGTAGATCTGCTCTGTGCCATTCTTCCTTCACATGGATCATTTTCTGTATACCTCTCAAGGTTTCATCGGAGTACTTTGAAACTTCCGAAGCTAGAAAGATCTTCTTTACTTGGTTTACTCTGTAGACGAAACCCAGAGGTTCTGCTATGATTGATCCAGTCTTCTGTTTGTCAAGATTTTCGATTGACTCCACAGGTTCAGTCACGTCCAACTTTTCTTCTCCCAGGTTCAGAGCAATCTGAAAGTCACGTTTTGCTCTGTGTTTGACATAGGCCTCCATTGCCTTTCTTACTTCAACCATGCCCATTTTGATTTCTCTTCTTCCCTGATCATATCTAGCAGAGCAATAGGCATACAAATGAGGTAAATCATATGGATTTAGATTTACGAGATCATTATCATTGAACTCGTAAATCTTCTGATCAGATCGAGTTACGACATAGTGCCTATAGATTATCTTGTTGTAAGCAAAGGTATTCTCACAGATTTTGTTGATTTTGATGATTGGATCATCAGAGAGGACCTGTGCTCTGGGTGTGGTTTTATCTCTGATGAACCTTCGCTCATAGTCCGGCATGTTCTCTCTTATCCTTGGATTCAGAGGAATGACTAGAGTGTCTGCCAAATTGAACTCACATTAGATGTATCTGAAGTGGTCTTCTATGGAGGCTTCAGGTGTGGATGCAAGGAATGTAGGAGGTTGAGTGAACACTTTGGCTGGTAGACCGATGCTTGCCTTCTGAACAGGATTCTCTGAAGGAGCCTGTTCATCAACAACCATGGTCTCTGGTTCCTTTGTCTGTGGAGGATCTTCTGTTGCAGGTTCAGAGATGTACCCATCTATCTCTGGTGATTCTCTCAATTGTGTTGCTGTTGAAGTATGATGAGGTTGAGCATTTTTGAAAACGTATTCTTTGACATCAATTACTTCAATTTGATCTCCAGCAGCTTCTTCCGCTCTTTCAGAATCTTCTTTCTGTTCTTCCTCAGACTCTGATTCGTAAGCATATCTCATCACATAAGTTGGCCTTTCTAGTGATGAGAATGCATCTTCTGAAGAAGAAAAATCTATCAGTTGTTCTAAATCTTCTTCGAGGAAAGCCCCAATTGTTTCTGGAGTTGTATCTTTGATTGGTATTATTGGAGATCCCAAAGTAGATGGTGCTAGAAGTATCACTGGTACAGCGGAGCGTTGAACTGTTTGATGATCATCAGCAGAGGTGGTGTTCCTCTATGGTTCCTTTTCTTGAACTCCTTTGTCGGTTGCTGTTGGTGGAGCAGAGCTACTTGCTGGTTCAGAGGTATGTGTTGTTTTATCTCTAATCTCCCCCTTTTGTGATTCAGAGGCATCATCATCATCTGAGCCCTCTGAATCTTCAAATATGATTATCTTCGGTGCACCGCTACAAGTCTCATCAGGAAACTTGCGTTTGTATTTGGGGAACTTTGGTTCAGCGATGCCCTTACCTTTGGGGTCAAGAGCAGCCTTCTGAATTGATTCAATTGCCTCTGAAGCCGCACTTCGGATTTCAGCGACCTGGTCCTCTGTATTATAGCGATGAACTTCCAGAGTGGCTTTAACTTGCTTCTGAGTGACGGTAGAGATCTTTTAAGAACATGTCAGGATGCGACTCATAATTGCAGACTTGAATGAGGCTAGATCATTTTTGGTGACGAGGTCCACTGCAGTGTGTATTCGTGGAGTGGGAAGCTCTGAGGATGCGCCTTTGGAGGGTAGAGAGGTTTGAATGGTTGTTTTGATGAGGTCAGAGATAGTTGCCAATTGCTCTGTATAGAGTGTAAGTTATTTGTTGGCTACCACCTCGTCCTTGAGATCCTTAATATCTCTCTTTACGTCGGCAACAGAAGAGGATTGCGTCTGTAGGGTAGAAACCTGAGCTTTTAGAGCTGCAACTTCAAGAGAAGAAACTGCTCTGAGCTGAACCAGTTCCTGCTCCAACCCTTGAATCCTCTTAGAGGAATCAAAAAGTTGGGTCTTCAGAGTGGAAACCTCTACTCTGAGTTTGGTATTTTCAGAGCGAAGAGCAGAGGTCTGTAAACCGTCAATCCGCTGAAAGTTATGCTTATTCATGGAGCCTCTGTTTTCCTCACAGAATCTCTGGAACTCATCTTTTGTGAGAAGTTCAGAGAGTGGTACATTGGTTACAACACATGTAGCCAATTTTTCCTTGACTTCAGAGGAGCCTTCGTTCAGAGTTGTTTTGATGTTGTCTCTGGAAGGACTTCCGCTCAATCCTTGATGTTTCGGAGAATCATCTCTGAGCGTTCTGTTCTCAACCAAGTCCTCCTCCTCAGAATCAGAGGACTGGAAGTGAATGTGGGAGTTGAGCTAGCGATCCAGGCAAGTCAATCCTTGTACTTGTAGGTCAAGACATTGTCCCTGAGTTGGACAACTTCTACAAGATAGCCTAAAAGGTGAGAGATGAGCCACAGAGGCATCATCGTGTGTAGGAATTTCTGTTGTACTCTGAGGCAGCTGAGTACTGATCATATTGGCTAAGTCCTGTGAAGAGGACTTATCCAGAAACTTGGTTTCCTCAGGTTTGTGAACTTCAGAGGTAGAAAAAGGTACCTCTAAGGTGTCTGGCTGGTTTGGGTTCGAGGTGTGCACCTCTGATTCACTAACCATTGCCTCTGGATCTGGTAGGTTAGATTTTGTGGTTGCACTGGTAGATGGGGTAGGGGTCCTAAAATAGATGTGCCTTTGGGCATCTTTTTGTGTTGAGGGGGAAGAACTTTCAGGTTTCTCCAAGTCCATAAAGGACTTGCTCTTCTCTCTTTGAGAATCTTCAGATCTAGTCTCTGAAGATTCATTCTCACTTTCCTCAGAGCTAGTAGAGTTATTCTCTTCACTAGCAGATGATCTTTCTTCTATAACTCCCTCGTTGATAGCCCCTATAGTTGCGCTGTCATCTCTCTGAACTTCGGTTTCTCTGGCAAGAGTACCCTCTGGTTCACTATTTGGAGAACTCTGAACTTTAGGGTCCTCAGATCCCTCTGAAATAGAGTTGCTCTCACTCTCCATTTGAGGCTAAGGACCTAAGTGTGTTGGGGTTCCCAGGACTGGCTCAAGTCCTTGGGCAACACTGAGATAAGAAGCTAAGGCTAAAGATTGAGGATTTACCTGATTCAGCATGTGGTGAGGGATCCGCCGCGTTTCTGGATAGCCTTCGGAGAGAATCGTCGGTTTGAAACTGTTCATTATGTAGAATGGAGTCTTTGGTTGATCAGAGTTGGTGATTATTTGAAGTTTCTCGATGGCAGCATGGATGATCAGAGATAGAAATCTGTGGAAAGTTATTGAAGGAACCTTGGATGATTGGGTCGTTTGTTCAGGGTCCTTTGTCAAGCATTGGTTCTTCTTCTCTACGGATGTCAGAATTAAATAAAAAATGATGCCTGCCATGTCCAAGTTGCGATTGAAGAATAAGGCATACATTATTGACAAAAATTCGGGTGTCGCTTGATCCATGCTCGCCAGTTTGCAGGTGAGAGTTCGGTTTAGTACAGAGAACATGAAGTTCCAGATTGGTGGTAGATGTTGTCGTCGGAAGTTGCTCAATCTCGTGATTTCAGTATTGTAACCTAGCATACGGATGAAATGGAGCAGGGTTTCAGAAGTTGGGCGTTTTTCAAAACGCTGGATTTGAAGTTCTTCAGCGGTGAGAAATGGAATGACGTCTCGTAGAACAGAAGGATTGATGAGGATTCGACATTTCACAACTTGAGAGATATCGAACTCTCCGATGAGTCCGTGATGTGCATCGCTGTAGTGACTGGAAGAATACCATTCATGAACAAACGAAAGGGGGTATTCAGTGGTAAAGGCAGTTAGGGCATGAGTAAGTTCACAGTTGGAGAAGAACTCGCAAATGATTCTGTATTGTTCCTCAAATTTGGGCGAATCAAGCTGAATCATATTGTTAGGACACAGTCTCATTGGATTCAAGATCATCCAAAACGAAGATCGCAATCTGAAGTTAATGCTGAAAGTCACTCTCAACAATAGTCTAAGGTCTATTCTGTAATAATAGTCAAAGTTATAATATCTAGATATTATATTATTTAGATATTATGTTTTAGATATTATTAGTTAATTATTATATTAGTTTAAATATAATATCTAGATATTAGATATCTAGATATTATTGTTTTGTTTTGTTATGCTATCTCTCTCTACAATCAGATTACAACAATTCTAAGAACACACATCACACACATCCAAGGTGTAGAACATCAGAGAGAAAGCTTCAAACTGTAAACCATTATCAACCCTCTGTAATCCGCGTTTATAATCTAAACAGAAACCACATGACTTCAAAAGACGCACTTTCCATTGGGACGAATGTCAAACCCCTAGTTTGTTCAAAGGGGATTACGAACAACGGAAAGACAAATTTCTTGACTTTGTGGATCGACACTCAAACGGAGATAACATTCTTTTATCAATAAAAGAAGGTCCCATGGCACCACTTTCTGTCCAAGTACCTGATGATGATGATGATGCTGAAGATGATTCTTCTGACAGTGAGGATGTGAACGTGGAAAGAGAACAAAAGATGAAAACTGTTACGCTAGAGTATGCCCAATTTTCTGAAGAACAAAAGAACCGTTTCAAAGATGATAAGCAAGCAAGATCTTTACTACTTCAAAGTATGCCGAATGATATTTACATCAAAATAGACAACTACAAATCTACTACTAAGAAGATGTGGGATCAACTTCAAAAGATGATGATGGGACCCAAGGTTGGGAACCAGATGAAAGTCGCAAACTGTATAAATAGTTACGAAGAATTCAAAGCCTTTGAAGATGAAAGCCTAGCTGACACTTATGAACGATATGTTCTGCTTCTGAACGAGCTGTCAAAAAATAAGGTTAAAAAGAAACAAAATGAGAACAACGTCAAGTTTCTCAGTGTCCTTCAACCAGAATGGAAGAAGCATACACGAAGAATGAAACAGATGAAAGATCTAAGTGACATTCCACTCCACAAAGTGTATGAGACGCTAAGGCAGAACGAAGAAGAAGTAGAAGAGAAAAGGAGTGGAAAGAAGAAAAGGAAGTTGAGAAAGTTCCTGATTCTGTTGCACTTGTTGTGAAAGATAAGAAGGAAAAGAAGAATGTAATTACAAGTTCTGAATCAGAAACTGAATCTGATGGAGATGATGGAGAAAGTCTCAAGCAAGCACTGTAATTACTGACCCGTGCATTCCAAAAGAAATTCTACAAGAAACCGGGATCAAATACACAGAGATATTCTTCATTAAGCTCCAAGAACCGTGAGCATAGAGAAAGAGTAGAAGGAAGTAGATCTCAAGAGAAGAAACCAAGAGAAAGGAAGCAATTTGGGAATGACTACACCAATACAGACAAGAAAACTGATGTCCCAATCATATGCTACAACTGTGGCATGACTGGACATTACGCTTCAACCTGTCGAAAGCCAAAGATTCGTAATTCGGCATACTACCAGAACAAACTAATGTTTGACAAGCAACAGGAAGCCGGCAAAACATTAATGGCTGAAGACGAATTCTGGTTAGATCATTCTAAAGAGGAAGAAGAAGAAGAGAATGAAGAAGCTGCTAATATGTGCTTGATGGCCAATCATGCAAAAGTATGATGATTCAGATAATGAAGCAACTAAAGAGGTAATTAACTTAACCGAGAATAATTTTATGATTAAAATGGATGCGATGATTGTCGAATTTCAAGACCTTCAGTCAAAACTGAAAAGAGAAAAAGGCAGAGTTGTTAGGCGTAATCAAAAGATCTTTGAGCTAAATACGTCAGTTATTAAGAAAAAAATCTCATGGATTCCCTACGCAAATCTGCTTCTGATTTTAATCTTGAAAAGGATTGTTTTGAAAAGAAGATTTCTGATCTTGTTTCATAATTATCTAAGTCTGATTCAGAAAAGCAAGAATGCGTTCTGAAAGCATTTAAACTTCATGTTGAGAACAAGACTTTAGAGAAAAAGGTAACTGGTCTGGAAGCCAAACTCTATACAAGAGGCCAAACAGATCAAACTATTTTCTTGAATACACCTAATGAAGAGACTGATTTTAAAGCAAAATGGGGATTAGGTTGTAATAATCCTCATTACCTAAAACATGTTATCAGAAAACAACCTGGTTTATATAATGTCGATTATATGTATGCTGCTCGTAAACTTTCTCATTTGAAACCCAAATTTGTTACCAAAGAATCAGAAGAAGTTGAGGCAAAAGAAGATAGAAAAAGAGTGAATTTGAAGAAAATGCAACTATCATTATGTTATGAAAGACTGAATGGTAGCTATCTTTCTGAAAAACCAAGAGATCATTCAAACGATTATGTTGCTACATATTCTTCTACTGATATGGAGACAAAACCTGTTCGAGCTAAAACTTATGCACCTCCACTCGTATTAGAAAGCAACATAATTGACTTAGAAAATATTCAATCCGTTGAACGAATTTTGAATGATCTATCTCAAAAAGTATTTTCTACAGTCCTAAAGAACACTATTTTTCTTTGCAAATCCAAAAAGTGTTCTAATTTTTCCAAAGTGCCTCAAACTTGGACTGATAGTTTTGATGATTTATTTGAGTCCACAAATGAATTTCTTAATTCTGATGGAGGGTGTATAGAAGGAGTAGATATGGTTGATTTCAATGCTTCACTTCCAGATCATTCTATTTTTTCTTGTAAAAGGAAAAGCTTTACCAAGTGTTTATAAAACTCAGCTTTCACCGAAACAGAACACCTCTGGTAAATGCAAGAAAAGCCAATCTCAGAAATATGATTTTCCTAATAAATCTAAATCTTCAAATTAGATTCGTACTACTAACCTTCCGTTTCACAGAAAGTTAGATGGTTCAGGTTCACCTCCGAGAAGAGGGAGCTACAAGGAAGAAAATCTTTTCTGGAAGAAGAAACCACTTAAAGATGAAAGCTCATGTGTACATACGCATAATGAAATGAAGAACAATGCGCTGAAAGGTAAACCTGATTTTGTTTACTCGAGAGATAAATTAATCAGTTTATCAGGTACGAAATTCTATTGTTCTTACTGTCGTACACATGATCCTGTTCATAGAACCAAAGATCATTACTGGTATGGTTCTTATTCCATAACCCCCATACGAACTGCAACTAACACATATGGACCCAAATACTAGTGGGTACCAAAGAAGAATAATGATTCTGTGTTGCAGGCACCTACTGTCAAGGGGGAGTAGGAGAAGAAAGGTTCTTGAATAACACAGTTCAAGACCCGCACTTCAAAGAAGAATGGTTCTTGAGTAAATCAGCTCAAGACCCGGACATCAATGTCAAAGTGGTTTCTAAGTAAATCAGCTTAGAACCCGTGCTTCAAAGAAGAATGGCTCTTGAATACAACTGTTCAAGACCCACACTTCAATGATGAAAAGACCTTACTCCAATGATGATATGAGAGATTGTACTCCGATACTCCAACGAGAAATTCAACCTTCAAGGGGGAGTATATATTTATTTCTGAAATTATATATGTTAGATGCATAATTTCAGGGGGAGTAAGAGAAGTTATTTGTTTTACTGTTTTTTGTCTTTTCAATATTAGTGAATAAAGTTTCTTTGACTTGACTTAAGACTTTTGCAGAATTTTTGAGAAGATCTTACACGATCACATGTTTATGACTTTAAGCTAACCTTCATGAGATGTAAGATCGCACTTAAAGGTATATTCCTTTATCGTAATCTCATATGTGATTGAAAGAAGGACAACTTTCAATCATTAAAAACATATTCTTAAACGTTCAAACCACTTCCCGATTTTTTCATAAGATTTTATATTTTGGGAGTGTACTTTAAATGTTCTACATGAGCTTACATGATTATAAATCATTTTGAGCAACATATTCTTTATAGGATATACGAGATTTCTTTGTGCTAGGAATTAACAAAACTTCTATGGAATCACGTTAACCAGTGATTTCTACCCATGAAGTTAATACATAGTGATTGGTGTGAGGAGTCAAAAGAAATGAGTGTGGAAGAGTGATGAGGTATCATGAAAAAGAGAGTTCGGTTAGCAGTGAGCTAAATGTTTAAAAGAAAGAGGGTGTGAGAACAGAGTTAAAAGAATATCACAACTCTGCACCAACTATTTTCTAAGTCGGGCAGCCACATTTCTAGTGTTTCACAACTCTTTTGTGATCATTATTGAAACAGGCAACTAGCCCATGCCAACTCTTGAAATTACCCCACCAGCTACTCATTTTCTTCTTAACAAAAAAATATTTCATTTTAAAAGGGGAAGCAACACATATTCTATCTGATTTATATTTGGAAAATTTGGATATTGAAAAGAAGGAAGTCTATCCCACCTTCACACTTCAATCATGCACATTGAGTCTGTGTTTAACTTACTGTTGTCTCAGTGGTTTACACAATTTCGAGCCTTATAAGCGATCATCAAGTGCTTAATTCTTTCTATCACAAGCACGAACACACAAGGAACTTGTTTCTTTGTCATAACGTTTATAGAAATAACCTTTGTGGTGTTTCGATGATTAAATGGAAGCCCTGGGGGAGTCAACATCAAACAACTCCTTTCCATTATGTATTTGTTACACACAGTGACTTAGTGTTACTGACAAGCGTTTCTAACTGATTTGTTTATTGCTACAGGTGTTACATGACTATTTTGTCTAGATTTGCAAAGATCTAGATAAATATCTATTCCAATGACGAATCAGAGGCTCCTTATGACCAACATATCTTGTCATCAACTTTTGATGAAATCGTTACACTTCTCATCAAAAAGGGGGAGAAGATCTACCCAAGAAATGGAGAAGAGATAACCAAGAAATCACATGTTTCAAAAATCACATCCAAGATTGAATTCTTCAAAGATCAAGTATTCTGAAGATATGCTGATTTGAGAGAAATTTTCTTTTGAAGATACTTTGATGAAGAATTTCGAGCTGAAACTAGAGATAATTTCTTCCCATGAACTAAAAGAGAGATAATCTACATCTTTTGGGGAGTTTACTATATCTTGAAGACTAAGAGAGAGATTGCATCTTCTGTGATGAAAGAGAAGATCATATTGCTAAATCATTTTCGTAATGATCTTGATCCAAAGGGGGAGATTGTTAGGACACAGTCTCATTGTGTTAGAGCATAAATATGTTGGATTCAAGTTCATCAAGATTGAAGACAAAAGATCAAGAAGTCAAAGCTGGAAAAGTCAACTCTCGCTGAAAGTCAAAGTCATTTGTTAATAAAGTCAAAGTCAAAGTCAATGTAATTGTAATTTTGTTTCTTTGTAGTTTGTCAAGGGTATAAATACCTTTGTCATTGCCTTTGTTATTAGAATGTACACGATTAAGAGAGAGAGAGAGAGAGAGAGAGAGAGAGAGCTGATTAGAGTAGAGCTAATTAGAATATGTTTCTAGTGAGAGAGTTTAGAGAGAGAAAGTTGTAAGTTTGTAATCTTGATGATTGAAATCAATGACATGTGATTACGAGATTCATCTTGTTTGTTTGTTACTGAATTAGAACTTGAAATCTGGGAACACACAATTGGTATCATAGCAGATCCAAAAGATGAAATCAGATCAAGATTGTGATGGTTCGTTACTGTTCTTGAAAGGAAAACCAAATTTTGAATTTTTGAGTGTTTTTGGAGCTGATTTTTATTAGGAATTGTCCTAAAAGTGTATTAGATCGAGTCTTTGTAAATCAATTTCAAGTATTGCACTGTAAATCACAAGAATTTGTGATTTTTGTTAAGTTTTTGTACACGAGTCGTTTTTACTGTTTCATCGATCTTATTGTTTTGTAAGTTAATGTGTGTAAGTTTCTTGGATTGTAATTCATTCTAGTACTGTAATCGAGCATCATTACAAAGTTTCATGGCATTTGGACAAAGTTCAGATCGATTTCAGATGGAAAAATCAGTTTTTGGGTCGACAAACGGAAGAATGCGCTAGATCTCTAAAACGCGCTAGTTTATCGTCCAAACGCGCAAGGTTTATCATCTAGAACGCGCAAGGCTAATCAGCTAGAACGCGCAAGTCAAAGGAATGAGTTTTGGTCTAAAACGCGCAAGGGTTATCTGCGAGTTCTAAGAAACTCGCTAATCAAGTCTGCGAGTTTGAAAAAATGAGAATTTTTTCTAAGGACCAGAACGCGCTAGTAGTGTTATGCGAGTTCTCCAAACGCGCTAATTGAAGCTAGCGAGTTTTAGGAGGAACAATGGTTAGCGAGTTCTTCGACGTGCGAGTTTGAAGAGGAACAGTGTTCAGCGAGTTCTTCGACATGCGAGTTTGAAACATCAAGAAATATCTCTATGTGTTGAAACGCGCAAGTGAAGCTAGCGAGTTTTGTTCAAACGCGCAAGCTTCGACGTGCGAGTTTGGGAAACGCGCACATCTCTGTTAGCGAGTTTCAGCGTGAACAGTTTTTAGCGAGTTTAGGCACTTGCGAGTTTCATCATCTTGCGAGTTTGCTTGCTAGTTTATCTGCGAGTTTGCTTGCTAGTTTATCTGCGAGTTTGCTTGCGAGTTATTCAAATGCGTAAATATTGATCTGCGTGTTTCTCAGTCTGCGAGATTTAGGGCATGCGAGTTCAATAGTGACTTGCGAGTTCTGATACTTAGTCAAATTTTTCAATATTTCTGAAGTTTTATTTCACGTTCTGTATTTTTGAGATTTCATTTGGATTAACGATCATTTTGTCAAGTTCTTGTTGTTTAACAGATATTCAAGATGAGTTTTTCAGCTGAGGAGTTAAAGGATTTTACGGTAAATGATTTTATGACCACAGTGGAAGCTATGATGGTTAAAGTTGAAGATTTTCAAGATAAATTGGTAAAAGAAAAAGACAGAGTTGCTAGAAGAAATGAAAAGATTTTTGAGCTTAATAAGATTGTCATTGAAAACAAAGATTTGATTGATTCTCTACGAAAGTCTGCTTCAGATTTTAAACATGAAAAGGATTGTTTTGAAAAGAAGATTTTTGATGTTGAATCTAAACTTTCAAAGTCTGATTTAGAAAAGAAGAAATTTGTACTAACTGCTTATAAATTGCAGGTTGAGAACGAGAGCTTAACGAAAAAGGTAAATGATTTGGAAGCTAAACTTCATGTGATTGGTCAAACAGATCATACCATTTTTCTAAATACACCCATTGAAGAGTCTGATGTTAAAGAAAAATGGGGATTAGGTTTTAATAATCTTCATTACTTACAAAAAGCTATCAGAAAAGAGCCAGGTCTATATAATGCAAATTATATGTATGCAACTGATGAATATCCTCATTTGAAACCCAAATTTATCACCAAAGCATCAAAAGAAGTTGAGGACAAAGAAGATGAGAAAAGAATGAATTTGAAGAAAATGCAACTACCATTCTATTATGAAAGACTGAATGATAGTTATCTTTCTAAACCATCAAAATTTCTTTGAAATGATTATTTTGCTAGTTACTCTTCGACTGAGATGGAGGCAAAACCTGTTCAAGCTAAAATTTATGTACCTCCACTAGTCTTAGAAAGCAAAATCGTTGAGCTTGAAAATGTTTTATCTGAAGAAAGAATTTTGGTTAATATAGAACAAGCTGTATTTTCTACAGTCTTGAAGAACACATATTTTATTTTTAAATCTAAAGAGTGTTCTCCATCTTCTACAAAGCCTCAAACTTCATATGATGATTTTGATGATTTATTTGAGTCTGAAAATGATTTTCTTAATTCTGATAGTGGGTGTGTTAAGGAAATTGATATGTTTGACTTCAATGAACCACTTCTAGATCATTCTACTTCTGTTCTTTATGATGAAAGCTTTGAAGACAACGAATAGAGTCTGATAACTGAGAACACTGAGCTTAAGAAGAAGATATCAGGATTGGAGATAAAAATGACTAAAGATAAAGATGAGTTTGAAAAGAAGTTCTCAGAGTTTTCCAGGCAAAGTTGTGAAAAAAAGAAGGTGATTGAGCTTAAATGTTCTAAAGCTTTCTCAACAGATTTCTGATTTTGAGAAAATGATTATTTTAGAAAGAGAAAAGTTTGCCAAGGAAAAGAAGGCCATAGAGCAAAACAATGTTAGATTCTTTAAGGAAATATCTGGTCAGAGAACAAATGCTGAGAAGGGTTTTGAAGATAAAAGAAGTATTTTTGAAGAGGAGATAAGGAAATTAACTGCAAAGCTATCTGAGCTATCTACAAATGCACTGAAAGAGCAGACAGTGAAGTATGAGTTCAAGAAGAAGATTGACCTGCTCATTAAAGAAAGAGACAGTTATTCTTTAAAGATTAAACAACTTGAGAAAGTTATTTCTAAGATGGTGGTGGTGACTGAGTTCAAGATTCTAGAGTTAGTTACCCACACACCTAGAGATGATTCACCTGATTCGGAATTCTCATTCAAGACAGCTGCAAGCTCATTTCATAAGACTGTTTCTTCCAAAAGGTCAGTTAAATCTTCTGATCAGATTCGTACAACTAACATTTTCTATGATTGGAAAATAGATGGTTCAGGTACACACAAGAGAAGAAGAAGATATAAAGAAGAGAAACTGGTATGGAGAGTGAAACCAGTTGAAGAAGAGAAGAAAGATGGAAAGAAAAATGAGCTGAAAGATAAAACATGTGTACATGAGACTAAAGTCAAGAAGAACAATGTGCTGAAATGTAAACCTGATCATATATACACAAGAGATCACTTAGTCAGGATATCAGGTAAAAAATATTACTGTTCTTATTGTTGTACACATGATCATGTTCACAAAACAAGTGATCATTACTGGTATGGTTCTTATTCAGTTACTCCCAATAGAACTGCAACTAACAATTATGGACCCAAATACCAGTGGGTACCAAAGCCGAAAAGTGAATATGTGTTGCAAGCACCTCAAGTCAAGGGGGAGTAAGAGAACCGAGGCTTCTAAGTACGTCAGCTTAGAACCCGTACTTCAATGAAGTGTGGCTTCTGAATACTACAGTTCAGGACCCGAACTTCAATGCTTAAAGGAAGATACTCCCGGGCTGATATAAGAGATTGTACTCCGATACTTAAACGAGGATATCAACCATCAAGGGGGAGTACATATTTTTCTGAAATTTTTGCATCCGATAGATATGAAGAACTACATTCCAAAGGGAGTTGTAGATCTCTATCATGTGCTTTATAACTGATAAATTTTAGATGCATATTTTCAGGGGTAGTAAAGGACTATGATTTCTGATTATTTCAGATCAGAACTCGTACTTTAATTGTTTCACTGCTTTATGTCTTTTACATTTGAATAAAATTTGTGAATAAAGTTGCTTTGACTAGACTTTGAGATTTTTTGCAGGATGAGAGAAGCTGACAAGATCATATCTTAATGACTTCAGCTTGACTTCATGAGATTTTAGATTGCGTGAAAAGGTAAATTTCTTATCTTAATCTCAAATATATCTGAAAGAAGGACAACTTTCAGATATAGAAAACATGTTCTGAAATGTTCAAACCACTTCCCGATGCTTAAACAGATTTTATAATTTGGAACTGTGATTTTAAATGTTTTCATTTGATTTTTGTGCTTAATTGATAAACAAACCGTGTGTTTCCAAAGATAAATACTTGCGTATTGTCTTTTCTACATACTTTCAAGTATTCACACACATCGGTTTAATTTTTGATCAAATTGTTCTTACCATGTCTCTAAATTGAAACAATTTTTCTTCGATGGTAAGACACTCCGCTTGTACTTTAAATAATTTTGAGCGATATTTCATTTCGAAACGTCATTTCCAGAATGTCTATATTTTTGTTTCGTATAGACAATATCCATTATTCTTGACCATAAGCCTTAATTGCTATATCATTTCATTTATGATCATTTTCATACAATGTCAGATTTTCAAACAAGTCTTTTGCATTCATTCCTATTCATTCAATATACTTGTTTGAAAATACTTCCATGTTTAAAAATGCTCATATCTTCATGATTATTTTCTGAGCATACACATATCTGACCCATGTTTTCCATATCTTAAATGTTCAAGATAAACCATTTGAGCAACAATATGCTTTATAGGACAGGGTTCTTTGTGCTAGGAATTAACTGAACTTCTATGAAATCACGTTAACCAGTGATTTCTACCCAAGAAGTTAATCCTTTAGATATTGAGTGTGAGGAGTCTAAAAGAAATGAGTGTGGGTGTGACAAGGTAAAATGGAAAAGAGAGTTTGGTTAGATGTGCGCTTAATGATTAAAAGAAAGAGGGTGTGAGATCAGAGTAAAAGAATATAAAACTCTGCACCAACTACTTTCTGAGCCGGGCAACCACATTACTAATGTTTCACAACTCTTTGGTGAACGTTATTGAAACAAGCAAATAGATCATGCCAACTCTTGCTAAAACCCCACCATCTACTCATTTTCTTATCAAAAAGAAAATGTTTCATATTTTCTGGGGATGCAACACATAATCTATCTGATTTTCATTCGGAAAATCTGGATATTGAAAAAGAAGGAAGTCTGCCCCACCTTCGCACTTCAATCATGCACATTGAGTCTGTGTTTATCTACTGTTGTCTCAGTGGTTTATCTACTTTGAGCCTTATTGAAAAGCAATCATCGTGTTTAATTCTTTCTACACATGCACGAACACACAAAGAATTTGTTTCTTTGTCATAACATTCATAGAAATTGTCTTTGTGGTGTTTCGATGATTGGATGGAAGCCATGGGGGAGTGAACATCAAAAAGCTCCTTTACAATGTGTATTCGTTACACACAGTGACTTCGTGTGTTGGGAACTGAAGAAAAGCTTAAGTATGGTTAATACTGCTAGTTCAGATTTACTACTGCTAGAAGACTTCAAAGTTAATACTGCTGAGTATTACTACTGCTAGTAGAATTAATACTGCTAGTCAAAGTTAGTGTTGCTTGAACAAAGTTAGTACTGCTTAGTTAGTTAGTACTGCTAGTGGTTAGTGCTGCTTAGTAGTTAATGCTGCTAAGACCAAGTTAATGCTGCTTCAGAGATAATGTGAAGATAATGCTGAAGAGATCGTGTTTAAAGATAAACATGGAAAGCTGAAGATATTCATAGAAGATATACTAAAGATATTTTATTTTATTGTAATTATCTTTTGTTCAGTATATGTATAGAATGTATAGAGAGAGATTTAATTAGAAGTTCTAGAGAGAATCAACCTCAAAGCATAGTTCCTAATTCTAGAGAAGTAGAATTCGTATTGGTGAGGTTGTTCATCAATATTGAGGTTGTGTGTTTAATCTTGTAACTTTAATCATTCAATTCAAGTTTACAAGTTGTTAATCATATACTGTTTGTTTACTGTTACATTGAATATCAAAGTGTTATTCCGCAACTTCTTTGATATTGTTTCTTAGACTTTATTCTTGTTAATAAATTCGATCCTGACAAGTGGTATCAGAGCCTGTTCTCTCAGAAACATCTATTCATTCATCATGGAAAATTTTGCAGAATCAAACATCACTCTGGTCTCTAAGGTTCCAATGCTCAAACCTAGTGAGTTTGACATGTGGAAGATCAGAATTAGGCAATACATTCTTCTCACTGACTACTCAATGTGGGATATCATAGAATGGTCCTTCTGAAGCAGGAATGATTGGACCAGATGGGAAAAGACCTCCACCAAAGACAGATGGTGAGAGGAAGACCAGACATACAGAGATGAAGGCCTTGAGCACTCTGCTCTTGGCCATCCCCAATGAATATCAGCATCAATTTTGCAACTGCACTGATGCTCAGATTCTCTGGAATGCTCTAGAGAAAAGATTTGCTGGAACTAAAAGCATTAAAAGAAATCAAAGAGATGTTCTAAAGCAGTAATATGAGAACTTCACTTCTTCAAAGAATGAGTCTATGACTCAAACTTTTGATAGGTTCAACAAGCTCAATGGTGAACTGGCTACTGTAGGAGTGAAGATGGAGCAAGATGATATCAACAGAAAGTTCCTCAGATCTCTTGGGGATGAATGGACTATGTACACTGTCTCATATAGACAGAGTGACAATCTGGAAGAGAAGGAACTTGATGATTTATATAATGATCTAAGAGTTTTTGAAACTGAGGTAGAAACCAAGAAGAAGCCCACTAGGTATATTCATAATGCTGCACTTCTTTCAGCATCTACTGATACTACTGCCAACCCGGAAGCAGTTAGTGCTGCTAGTGGAGTGAATTCAGAAAAAGGCACAGAAACTATCTTTGAAGCCTTTTTGTCTAGTCACAGCAACAACTCTTTGATTAATGATGATCTGGAACAACTTCACCCTTATGACCTGGAGGAGATGGACATTAAATGGCAGATGGCCATGTTATCTATGAGGGTGAAGAAGTTTATCAAAAGAACAGGGAGGAACAACTTCTCTCAAAGAAGAGAAGATGGAGCTGGGTTTAACAAGACAAAGGTGGAATGTTATAAGTGCCACATGAAGGGACACTTTGCTAGAGAATGCAGAAGTGGTGTTCCAAACAACAACCACCAACAAGCTCAGAGTGGAGGCTACAATCAAAACAAGAACCCTGGTCAAGCTCTTGTTTCTCAACAAGGAATGGGGTTTGACTGGAGTGACCAAGCTGAGGAAGTCATTCAGAATCAAGCTCTTATGGCAGAAGTGTCTGATCTCCCCTCTGAGGTAACTTCTAATCTTTGCACTCAATCTTGCATAGACACTGTCAAAAGGTACAGGGATCACAACCAAAGCATGTGTGATGACCTCAAAAGATTAGAAAAGGACAGAAGAGACTATGTGTTGATAGTAGAGAGATTTGAAGAACAAATCAAAGGCTTTCAAGCCAATGAACTTCAACACTCTTATGACACAAACTACTGGAAGTGGGAAAAGAATGAGTTAGAGACCAAACTATCTAAGTCCTTAGAAGAGAATGATAGGCTGAAAGAGGAACTATCTAAGGTTCAGCTTGATATAGAAAAGTTTTCTTATGATTCAAAAGCAATGGATTCTCTTCTAAAGGCTCAGATTCATGATAAGATGAAGCCTGGTATTGGATACAACAATACACCCCCTCCTTACAACAACTATATCTCTCCTACTTCAGACTTGTTAGAGACCAAGGAGAAAAAGGACTTGTCTGAGGAAGCTTTTAAGATAGATCCTTTGGATGAGGTAGTAGTTAAGGATTTGACTGAGAAAGAAGCCAGTGAGAATAGGAATAATGCTGTGAGTAAAGAGACACCATTAGAAAACAACATTATCACCAATGAGGGATGTGCAAAAATCTGGGTCAAGTCTAAGGAGATAGAGAAGACCAAAGGAAAGGATAACAAGGTCCATTACAAACAAACCACTGTTGTGAATCCTGGACCTTGTAAACAGTGTGCTTGCAATAAATCTAAGAGCCTAAATTCTGGTATAAAAAGAGGTAACCAAAGAAACTGCAATAATCAATGGGCTTAAAAACAAGGTGTTGATATGAATAAAATAATCAGACCAAAACCCTGTTTCATATGTGGCAAGCTGAATCATTTGGCTAAGTATTGTTTCTTCAATCCTATTAACCAACAGATGAACTTTCAAAGATTTGTGCAAAAACCTGTTGGTTATAGGAAGGCTGGAAAGAAACATGTGATGAAGAAATCTGTTGAAACCAAAGGCCCCATGAAGAAAAAGGTTTTAAAAGAAATATTAAAATGTGGGTGCCTAGAAACACTAAAACTGTTAGTACTGCTGGCAGAGTTAGTGCTGCTAGAAGTATTACTGCTGCTACCAGTGTTAGTACTGCTAAAAATTTTAATGCTGCTAAGACTGTTAGTACCTCTTCAAAGATTACTACTGCTAACACAGTTACTGCTGCTAACACAGTTACTACTTCTAACAAGGTTAGTACTTCTAACAAGGTTAGTACTTCTAAGTATGCAAATGCTGCTAATGCAGTTAGTACTTCTAAAAACAGTACTGCTTCTAGCAAATGTGTTTCAAAACCTATCATTGTGACAAAATACTCCAGAAATGAGGAGTCAAAGTTTAAAAATCTTGTCAAGAAAGAATGTAAGTATTTTGATGAGAAAGGGGTACCCAAGATCTTTTTGGCTTGGGTTCCTACTTCATACTAACTGATTTATTATATGTGCAGGGCAACCAACAGCTCAAAGGAAAGAGCATATGGCATGTTGATAGTGGTTGCTCTAGGCACATGACAAGCAACATGTCATGCCTTCAGAATTTCAAGCATATAAATGGAGGACATGGTGCATTTGGAGATAATCTTACTGGTGGTAAAATAGGTGCAAAAGGTAATGTTACAAAAGGTAAGATGACATTTGAAGATGTCTACTATGTTGATCAGTTGAAGTACAACCTGTTAAGTGTATCACAGGTTTGTGACAAACAACATAGCATATTATTTACTAATACAGAGTGTATGATCCTTGCTCCAGGGTTCAAGGTAGTTGATGAAAGCATGATACTACTTAGAACTCCAAGAAAGGACAATGTTTATTGTCTATATATGGACAATGTTTCTAGTGATTCATCCCTGAACTGTCTTGTTTCTAAAGCTTCTATGGATGAATCCTCTCTTTGGCACAAAAGGATGTGTCACATGAACTTCAAGACTATGAACAAACTTGTTAAAAACAACCTTGTAAGAGGTTTACCATCTAAAGTCTTTTCATGTGATGATCATTGTGTTGCTTGTCTTAAAGGCAAACAACATAAAACTTCTCATAAGACCAAAGAGATAAATACAATTTCTTCTTGCCTCCAGTTATTGCATATGGATCTGTTTGGTCCTACAAATGTTATGAGTATAGGCAAGAAATCTTACTGCTTGGTTATTGTTGATGATTACTCTAGATTTACCTGGGTATATTTTCTAAGGACTAAGGATGAGACAAGTGGACTGATCAAATCCTTTATTCTAAGAATTGAAAACCAATCTAATCAAAAAGTAAAAGTCATTAGATCAGACAATGGGACTGAATTTAAAAATCTTGATCTAAACACCTTTTGTGAAGAAAAAGGAATTGAGAGACAATATAGTGCCCCTAGGACTCCTCAACAGAATGGAGTTGCTGAGAGGAGAAATAGGACACTAATAGAGGTTGCTAGATCTCTGTTGGCTGATTCAAAACTGCCAATTACCTTCTGGGCTGAAGCAGTAAATACTGCCTGTTATTTTCAAAACAGAGTTCTAGTGGTCAAGCCAAAGAACAAGACCCCTTATGAGCTTTTAAATAAAAGAAAACCTCTCATTAGATTTTTCAAACCTTTTGGGTGTCCTTGTACAATTCTCAATACCAAATCTCACATAGGTAAGTTTGATAGCAAAGCAGATGATGGATTTCTTGTTGGGTATTCATCTCAGAGTAAGGCTTACAGAGTTTTTAACTCTTCTTCTAGAAAAATTGAAAAAGTGACAATGTCAAATGCAATGAGAACTCACCAAATCCCATTGGGTCTGGTCCTCAGTGGCTGTTTGACATTGATTCACTAACTAACTCTTTTGGTTTCAGTAGTGATGATTATGCAGGTTCAGGGAGTGGAGGATCAGGAACTACACAAGTTCAAGACAGTATATCTCAATCTGTGATATTTCCTATATCTAAAGTGGATTCTGTTGAAGACTGTGAAAAGGAACCATCTACTGGACTAAATCAGAGTGAAGAAGAAAGTAGAGATGAGGAGACTCAAGAAAATAAAGATCCAGAAGTAGCTGCTGAAAGCACCTCAGTTGAGTTGAATGACTCAAATATAGAGGTGGGACTTAATGAAGAACCTAGTCATCACACCAGAATTCATAAGGATCATCCTCCACAGCTGGTAATAGGAGATATATCTTCTCCTATGATGACTAAAAATCAAAGCAGGCTGCAAGAAATGCAAGAACAACAACATACAGTGCTCTCTTGTTTTTTATCCCAGCTTGAGCCTAAGAAGGCACATGATGCTATGAAAGAGTCCAGTTGGATAGAAGCCATGCAAGAAGAGCTACTGCAATTCAAGCTGCAAGATGTTTGGGATCTGGTAGACCTTCCTAAAGGCCAAAGAGCAATAGGAACAAAATGGGTCTTCAGAAATAATAGAGATGAAAGAGGAATAGTAATAAGGAATAAAGCAAGGCTGGTGGCTCAAGGGTTTACACAAGAAGAAGGAATAGATTATGAAGAAGTCTTTGCACCTGTAGCCAGGATAGAAGCAATTAGATTATTCCTGGCTTATGCTTCTTTTATGAGATTCAAAGTCTATCAAATGGATGTTAAAAATGCATTTCTATATGGCTCAATTGAAGAAGAAGTATATGTCTGTCAACCACCAGGGTTTGAAAACCCAAACTATCCAGACAGGGTATACAAGTTGAAGAAAGCACTTTATGGACTGCATCAAGCTCCAAGAGCATGGTATGACACTCTATCATCCTATCTCTTGGAAAATGGCTTTGAAAGAGGAGTTATTGATAAGACTCTATTCATCAAGAGAAAGAAGCAGGATATCTTGCTGGTCCAAATCTATGTTGATGATATCATCTTTGGATCTACAAGAGACAACATGTGCAAGGAGTTTGAGGAACTAATGCATCAAAGGTTCAAAATGAGTTCCATAGGGGAACTTACTTTTTTCCTTGGACTCCAAGTTCAACAGAAGTCAGATGGAATCTTTATCTGTCAGCCCAAGTATGTGCAGGACATTCTAACCAAGTTTGGTTTTTCAGATTCAAAACCTGCCAGCACACCTATGGAGACACACAAGCAGATAACAGCATATCTTGAGGGGGAGGATATGGATGTTCATCATTATAGATCCATGATTGGCTCTCTCATGTATCTTACAGCCTCTAGGCCAGATATAATGTTTCCAGTCTATGTATGTGCAAGATTTCAAGTTAGGCCAAAGCAATCTCACTATCAAGATGTTAAGAGGATATTCAGATATCTCAAAGGGCAACCCAAATTGGGACTTTGGTATCCTCATGACTCATCCTTTGACCTACTTGCATACTCAGATAGTGATCTAGGTGGAGCAAACTTGGACAGGAAATCTACTTCTGGAGGATGTCAGTTTTTGGGTGCAAGACTAGTGTCATGGCAGTGCAAGAAACAAACCACAGTGTCCACATCTACAACAGAAGCAGAGTACATAGCAGCTGCAAGTTGCTGTTCTCAAGTCTTATGGATTCAGAATCAAATGTTGGACTATGGGGTAACCTTTCTACACACTCCAATTTTTATTGATAATAGCAGTGCTATTAGCATTGTGAATAATCCTGTCAAGCACTCAAAGACAAAGCACATTGAGATCAGTTATCACTTCATAAGAGACTGTAATGAAAAGAAACTTATTCAAGTTATAAAAGTTCATACTGATAACCAGTTTGCTGATCTTTTCACCAAAGCTTTTGATGTGGGTAGATTCACTTTCTTGGTAACAAGTGTGGGAATGATCAACTCTGAATAATCCCCTTCTCAAAAAGTGGTTACATATCTGTATATTGTTTATTCTTGGTGTTACTAATCTTCCTTTTCAGGGAATACATAGCAGTACTCAGTTCATCACAAACTTAAAAGAGTAAGTATGGTTAATACTGCCAGTACAATTTTAATACTGCTCTCAGTTAATATTTCTAGTTAGTTAATACTGCTAGTGGTTAATACTGCTCTCAGTTAATACTGCTTGTTAGTTAATACTGCTCTCAGTTAATACTGCTAGTTAGTTAATACTGCTCTAGGTTAATACTGCTTGTGTCCCGAATACTATAAATACTCTTCGCCCGACTAAAAAGTTCATAACGACTCTTTGCATACTGTTCACTTGCGCTCTAAACCCTTTCTCTCTCAAGTTCAAAGTTTTCAGGCAAGAACGTCCAAGATCAATGGCATCAATGGCTTTCATAGATGAGCACAATCAAATCGCGATGCTACTGAAGCCCAAACAAGCCGCTGGTTTCCACTAGATTGTGGATTTCCTCAAGACAACCCATATTGCCCATGCTCTCACTGTCTCGCCATCAATCTACATCGAGCATCAAAGGCAATTCTGGGCAAATGCCACCATTGTTACTGAGAATGGTGTGCAAATGATCAAGACAAAGGTCTGTGGCAAGCCCTTGACAGTTACTGAAGAGGTAATTCGCATCAGTCTACGTCTAGACGATGCCTCTTGTATAACTTCTATCCCTAATGATGAACTATTTTCTACTCTTACAAGAATGGGGTATGGAGGCCCATTGGGTGTGTTCAAGTTCTCAAAAGCCAAATTTTCACCCCAATGGCGTTTCTTTGTCCATACCCTTATGCACTGTATCTCTAAAAAGACTATTGGATGGAGTGAGTTTAGTAGAACCATTGCTTATGCCTTGGTGTGCTTGGCCACTGCCAGAAAGTATAATTTTTCTAAAATGATTTTCAATGATCTTGTCTCAAACTTGGGAAACAAAAAGAGTTTTTATATGTACCCCAGGATTGTCCAAGAAGTTATTACACATGAATTGACGGATATACCTCATTTTGATGGGGTATATGTACCTAAACCCCCTAAAGGCAAGGTTTTCTCAAATATGAGAAGATCTGCTGGGGACTCGGAAGGAGTAGACACCCCATTGTTATCTACAATGATGGTGGTGTCCCACACTGATGAAGGTATGGCAGCAGGGTCAAGGCCCCCATTAGACCATCCCACTGCTAGCCAATCCCAACCTTCCCACTCTAAATCAATTCCCCAGTCTCTTCTTGATAAACCAACTTCACCAATCACCCAAACATACAAAAGGAAACAGGTAAAGAAGGCTCCTTCCCTTTTTGTACTTTCCCCCACTAAGCCTTTAAGCCCTCTAAGGGAGGATTCTCCCTTAGAGAATATCTACAGGGAAACCACAGGGGTGTCTCCCAACCCCAAGGAGGTGCTCTCTGAGGAGGAGGAGGAGGAAGAGCATATGGGTGTTGAGGCTGCCACTACTTCTGCTAGCACAGAGAAGGACAGTGGTAACATAACTAAGACCTCCCCCATGGCAACTTTGAATGAGCAATCATTCAAAGGTCCCAGGTGCCAAGAAACCACGGGGGTGGATAGTGCTTTTGCTAGGCAGAAGGCTTCCACTACAAAAAGATCCCATGATCCTTCAATAGAGGGTAACACTTCTGGAGAAGGTGAGGACATATATACCTACTATGAATTGATGGAAACACTGGGCAACATCAACCAAGATGTTCTTCAACAAAAGAAAGACATAGAGGAGATGAAGCTAGTGATCCTGTCAAAACAAGCACAGATTACCAAATTAAAGAAGATGGTGACAAGGCTGATACAAAAGAAGAAAAGAAAACAGTTTATGCTAAAGAGAAGGGAACCAGTGTCTGATGCTCCCAAAAAGGGGGTGTCAGAGGCTGAAGCAAACTTGGAAGCTGAAAAAGAGAAAGCTGAGTTTGAGGGGGAGCATGATAGGGAGAAAGAAGAAGAAGGAGATATAAAAGAACAAGCAACAGAAACTACAGTTAGTGCTGCTGAGCCAAAACAAACAGCAGAAATTATTAGTGCTGCCACAACTTCACAAGCAGCAGTAACAGAGCTAACACAAGCAGAGATTGAAGTAGCTGAAATGCTTGTCAAAGCAAAGAATGACACTCCTAAAACAAAGGGAGTGGTCATAAATGAAGGGGGAGCAAAGAAGATAGAGAAGAAAGGAGTGGCTACAAATGCAAAGAAAAAGGGAAAAGCAAAGATGATAGAATCTGATCAACCATCTAAAAAGCAAAAGATGATTGAGTCAGATGAAGCATTAGCAAAGAAAATACAAGAAGAGTTAGATCAAGCAGAAAAGGAGCAGGTTGAAAAAGACAGAGAAATGGCCAGAGCACTTGCAAATGAGTTGAATGAAGCATTCCAGAAAGGGTTGGAAACAGAGAAAGCAAAACAAAGAGCAATGAGTTTAAGAAAGGCTATGATGATTAGAACAAGTGCTAAGAAGAGAAGACCTTTACAAACTTATCTTGCAACTCAGGAAAGAAACAAAATGATAACTTTCTTGAGGAGTGCAATTGGGGTAAAGAAAGAAATGTTTGTGAAGATGACTTTTGATCAAATCAGGGATCTCTATGAGAAAGATATGGGGAAGCTGAAGAGTAATGAAAATGATAGAGTGGAATTTGAAAAGAAGGCCAAGGAGAGACATGTTGTGAATATCAATCAACCCTTCCCTGAAAGTGAAGAAGGGACTCCAACCAAAGGAAAGGAAGAGAAAAGGGAAGAAAAGAAGAAGGAAACTACTACAGGGCAAGGTCAAAGGAATCTGAAAAGAACTAAGATGATGGCCAAGAGAAAGAAGATTGTCAAGAAGCCTAGAATAGCTTCAGAAGAAGGGGCTGAAAAGGTTGCTGAAGAAGAAGAGGCACCTGAGTCATCTACAATGAAAGAACCTGCTAGCACTGATGATGTAAAGATGTACATGGTAGTGATGGACAAAGTGCCTGAACCAATTTCAGCTGAACCTGTAGGAGTCAAACCTCCTGAAGTAATTAACTGGGATATTTTGGAGGTAGATGGCAAGAAATATATCAGACTGAAGAGAAGTAATGAGAAGTATGAGGTATATGCTACTTGGAACAAAATTGTCAGAACTTGCTCAAGGTCTGATCTTGAAGAAATGTTTGAGATAGGAATGAGATTGTATGCAGATCAATTGAAAGCTCCTGAAGTGTCAATCAAGAAACTAGTGATGGAGTATTTGTGTATGATGTTCAAACCTGAAGAAGTGGAAGAAGTGATCAGAAATGTCTTCCAGACTATAAACAATTGGACTTTGTATGAAACTAGTGGAGTATATGCTATAACTATGGATTTTAAACATATAGAATACTTCCTAGTGGATGGAGTCTATAAGCATAGCAGGTTAAAGATGCATGAAATGCTGAAAAAGAAGCTTGGATGTATACCAGAATCTGAGGTGGCAAAGTACTTGATAAAGATAATCATTAATCAGAGTTTGGGGTTGAATCCAGATACAGGAGTATGAACTATGAGGTTTTGGGAGCATCTGAAGAACTTGACTTCTCTTTCAAAAAGTCAACTTAGGGGGAGATTGTTGGGAACTGAAGAAAAGCTTAAGTATGGTTAATACTGCTAGTTCAGATTTACTACTGCTAGAAGACTTCAAAGTTAATACTGCTGAGTATTACTACTGCTAGTAGAATTAATACTGCTAGTCAAAGTTAGTGTTGCTTGAACAAAGTTAGTACTGCTTAGTTAGTTAGTACTGCTAGTGGTTAGTGCTGCTTAGTAGTTAATGCTGCTAAGACCAAGTTAATGCTGCTTCAGAGATAATGTGAAGATAATGCTGAAGAGATCGTGTTTAAAGATAAACATGGAAAGCTGAAGATATTCATAGAAGATATACTGAAGATATTTTATTTCATTGTAATTATCTTTTGTTCAGTATATGTATAGAATGTATAGAGAGAGATTTAATTAGAAGTTCTAGAGAGAATCAACTTCAAGGCATAGTTCCTAATTCTAGAGAAGTAGAATTCGTATTGGTGAGCTTGTTCATCAATATTGAGGTTGTGTGTTTAATCTTGTAACTTTAATCATTCAATACAAGTTTACAAGTTGTTAATCATATACTGTTTGTTTACTGTTACATTGAATATCAAAGTGTTATTCCGCAAATTCTTTGATATTGTTTCTGAGACTTTATTCTTGTTAAGAAATTCGATCTTGACATCGTGTTACTGACAGGCATATTAACTGATTCATTTGTTGATTCAGGAGTTACACATTTCTATTTTGTCTAGATTTGAAAAGATCTGGATGAATACATTGTTCGGATTGACGGTGAATCAGAGGCTCTTGAACAAGATCAGATTGGTCAAAGACATTTCTTGGAAGGAATGTTTTGATGATATCGATGCTCAAATCATCAAAAAGGGGGAGAAGAGTTCAAGAAATGTTTAAAAGAGTTTGAATGAAAAAGAATTGTCTGAATGAAGAGTTTGAGTTAAAGTTGGGAGAAAATATTTAAGATTGTTGAACGATGAAAACAATAGAAGTGTTGAAGATAATTTGCTGGAGCAAAATGTGCTAAATCTGAAAATCTGAAGATATTTTCTTTTCAAGTCTGAAAAAGGTTTGTGTACAACCTTGGGGGAGATTGATTTTATTTTTGAAGATCAGACGTTGGGAAGATTGTTGAAAGTTTTTGAAGACAAAGTTAAAGAAGAATTTCACTGTGTTAAGGGGGAGTTTGCAAATCATGTTTGTATAAAAGGGGATATTACAAGAGAAGTTAAAGGTTGATCAAAGGGGGAGCTTAATCAAATCGAGCTTAAAGAAAGAAGATCGCATTGCTAAATCATTTAGTAATGATCTTGATCCAAAGGGGGATATTGTTAGAGCATAAATATGTTGGATTCAAGATCATCATGATTGAAGACAAAAGATCAAGAAGTCAAAGCTGGAAAAGTTAACTCTCGCTGAAAGTCAAAGTCTTTTGTTAATAAAGTCAAAGTCAATGTAATTGTAATTCTGTTTCTTTGTAGTTTGTCAAGGGTATAAATACCTTTGTCATTGCCTTTGTAATTAGAATGTACACGATTAAGAGAGAGAGAGAGCTGATTAGAGAAGAGCTAGTTAGAATATGTTTCTAGTGAGAGAGTTTAGAGAGAGAAAGTTGTAAGTTTGTAATCTTGATGATTGAAATCAATGACATGTGATTACGAGATTCATCTTGTTTGTTTGTTACTGAATTACAACTTGAAATCTGGGAACACACAATTAAAGAGTTCAAGAAATGTTTGAAAGAGTTTGAATGAAAAAGAATTGTCCGAATGAAGAGTTTGAGTTAAAGCTGGGAGAAAATATTTAAGATTGTTGAAAGATGAAAACAATAGAAGTGTTGAAGATAATTTGCTGGAGCAAAGTGTGCTAAATCTGAAAATCTGAAGATATTTTCTTTTCAAGTCTGAAAAAGGTTTGTGTACAACCTTGGGGGAGATTGTTATTATTTTTGAAGATCAGACGTTGGGAAGATTGTTGAAAGTTTTTGAAGACAAAGTTAAAGAAGAATTTCATTGTGTTAAGGGGGAGTTTGCAAATCATGTTTGTATAAAAGGAGAGATTACAAGAGAAGTTAAAGGTTGATCAAAGGGGGAGCTTAATCAAATCGAGCTTAAAGAAAGAAGATCGCATTGTTAAATCTTTTAGTAATGATTTTGAGCCAAAGGGGGAAATTGTTAGAGCATAAATATGTTGGATTCAAGATCATCAAGATTGAAGACAAAAGATCAAGAAGTCAAAGATGGAAAAGTCAACTCTCGCTGAAAGTCAAAGTCTTTTGTTAATAAAGTCAAAGTCAATGTAATTGTAATTTTGTTTCTTTGTAGTTTGTCAAGGGTATAAATACCTTTGTCATTGCCTTTGTAATTAGAATGTACACGATTAAGAGAGAGAGAGAGAGAGAGCTGATTAGAGAAGAGCTAATTAGAATATGTTTCTAGTGAGCGAGTTTAGAGAGAGAAAGTTGTAAGTTTGTAATCTTGATGATTGAAATCAATGACATTTGATTACGAGATTCATCTTGTTTGTTTGTTACTGAATTAGAATTTGAAATCTGGGAACACACACATTGGATTCAAGATCATCCAAAACGAAGATCGCAATCTGAAGTTAATGCTGAAAGTCACTTTCAACAATAGTCTAGGGTCTATTCTGTAATAATAGTCAAAGTTATAATATCTAGATATTATATTATTTAGATATTATGTTTTAGATATTATTAGTTAATTATTATATTAGTTTAAATATAATATCTAGATATTAGATATCTAGATATTATTGTTTTGTTTTGTTAAGCTTTCTCTCTCTACAATCAGATTACAACAATTCTAAGAACACACATCCAAGGTGTAGAACATCAGAGAGAAAGCTTCAAACTGTAAACCATTATCAACCCTCTGTAATCCGCGTTTATAATCTAAGTAGGTTGGTAATCGTTATATCTTTGTTGTTTGATTTATCTGGTAAACGATCACGGACTCACACATATGATTGTTGTCTTTGATCGGAAAACGATACAGCCTTGAAGGCTCACCAATTTTGGAAAAAAGTTTGCACCATTCACCGGAGGACGCCATTGTTGCAGGTTTTGAGAAGGATGAGTGCTTAGAGAGAGAGATTTTTGGGATTTTGGTTTCTGAAAGCGTAAAAAAAATGAACAGAGTAGGAAAAGGGTTTTTATGGACAAAAAGGTAGAGAGAGAGGTTATGGAAACGACGATTGAGTGTTCCAATGTCATATAGGACGTTCCATCATCCCCTAATTAATAGGCCACACGTTGAGGGGTGATAGGGAGTGACGCTTGGTGTCAGAAAACCGCCAGTAGGATATTTCAAAACGAATGGTTATCCAAAACAAACTTTTATTATAAAATATTTTTATTTTAAAAGAAATTCCCGGAATATTCTTAAAATGAGAAAAAACAGAGGCTCTGATATGAGTATCAGAGCAGCTCTCGCTCTTTCTTGAAAGATGAAGGATTCTTTTGCTCCCCCTTGACAGATGCTTAGATATACAAAAGAATGATTTTGACTATTTGAACAATGTTCAGAGATGCTGAAATTACTTTCAGAAGCTCTGTTGAGAACATGCTACTTATGTCAGAGGCTCTGATGATAAAAAGGATCAGAGACTCTGATGTTTTCCTGTGCTAGGTAGACATGTTCAACATTCCCAACTTGCTGATTAAAAAATTGAACCTTCGTTCATCTAATGCTTTAGTGAAAATATCAGCAAGTTGAAGTTCAGTTGGTACAAAATACATTTCAACTGTTTCCTTTTCAACATGGTCTTTTAGAAAATGGTACCTGACATCAATATGCTTTGTTTTGGAATGTTGTACTGGATTTGCAGAGATGGCTATAGCACTTTTTGAATCACACAGAATTGGAATTATGTCAAAATGTAAGCCATAGTCTCTAAGATGAGTTTTCATCCAGATTACTTGAGAGCAACAACTAGCAGCAGCAACATATTATGCCTCTGCTATAGAAGTGGAAACACAGTTCTGCTACTTGGATGACCAACTTACCAGCTTATTTCTCAATAATTGACAAGATCCAGAGGTACTCTTTCTGTCTAGTTTGCATCCTACATGATCTGCATTAGTGTAAGCTGTTAAATCAAAACTAGAAAGTTTAGGATACCAGAGACCTAAAGAAGGTGAGCCTCTTAGGTATCTAAAAATTCTTTTGACAGCAGACAAATGAGATTCTTTTGGATTTGCTTGATATCGAGCACAGAGACATGTTGCGAACATTATATCAGGCCTGCTTGAATTTAAGTATAGAAGTGATCCTATCATGTCTCTGTAGGTTTTGACATCTACAGATTTTCACGAATGATCAGATTCAAGCTTCACTCCTGTTGCAATAGGTGTTTTCATTGAAGTTGAATCATTGAGTTTGTATTTTTTTCAAAATGTCAGAGACATACTTCGATTGACTTATAAAAGTATCCTATGATGTTTGCTTTACTTGTAAGCCTAGAAATAATGTTAATTCTCCAATCAGACTCATTTCAAATTCACTATTTATCAACTTTGAAAACTTCTTACAATACTTTTGATTTGTAGAGCCAAATATAATGTCATCAACATATATTTGTACTAAAAGCATCTCATTTTTGTACCTTTTTATGAACAAAGTTGTATCAATTGTACCTTTTTCAAAACCATTATTCATCAGAAATGTGGACAGAGTGGCATACCATGCTCTTGGAGCTTGTTTAAGTTTGTATAGAGCTTTATCAAGATAATAAACATGGTTAGGAAAATCTGTATTTTCAAATCCAGGTGGTTGTTGAACATAAACTTCTTCATTTAATTTTCCATGTAAAAAGGCAGATTTGACATCCATCTGATATACTTTGAACCCTTTGTGTCTAGCATAGGCTAAGAAGATTCTAATAGCTTCTAGCCTAGCCACAGGTGCAAAGGTTTCATCATAATCAATATCCTCTTCTTGGCAATATCCTTTAGCAACCAACCTAGCTTTGTTTCTGATTATAATTCCATCTTCATCCTTTTTATTTCTGAAGACCCATTTAGTTCCAATTGCAAATTTTCCTTTAGGAAGGGGAACTAAGGTCTAGACTTTGTTTCTTTCAAACTCTTGAAGCTCATTCTGCATTGTAGAGATCCAATGAGAATCTTTGATAACTCTCAAATATTGAGAGTTAATTCCTCTATTTTTATATTCGTTTTACCACATTTTCACCCTTTTTGTCTCTCATCTTCTTCATTTGGTCTTAATTGTTCAAACATGATGATGAAGTCTCAAGAATGCAAAAATTTTGGTTTCACTAACTTTTGTGCAGAAAGTGGCCACCTTGCTGGCACCTTGTCACCACGATGAACAATGGATGAAAATTTGTAGATAAGTTCCAGCCATTTTCGGAAAGTTTTACTTCTGAAGGAATGTAAAGAGTCTTCTGATCTTTCACTAGAATATTCAAGGAAGAGGACAAAAAGTGGAGGTCCAAGGAAAGTTCAACACTCTTCCTTAAAAGTTACTTTTGAGGAATAGTCACATCAACACTTTTCTCTTCCTTGGGCTATAAATGAGGGCTTGGAGGAACCATTTGGGACACAACAACTTCCAGGAGCATTGAATATCTCTGGAGATTAGCATTTAGTTTTTAGTCTCTCTTTAAAGCTTGTAGTTTATTCGCATTTAATTTTTGTAAGTTTAATTTCCTTGTAAGAGCTTCTGCCAAGTGGCCACCTTGTCACTACGTTGGCAGCAACCTTTAAGTCTTTTATGCAAATTATGTTTATGTTCTCTCCTTCTTCTCTCATGTCTTTTACTGTTAGTATGAGCTAAACACCCCCTTGGGTGTGGGTATGAGCCAAAACTAAGACTAGTAGGCAACACTTGGGTGTTGCTATCGTTGCTAACTCTTAGACTTGGTCACTTGAGTCTGGACTTCAACTCAACGTGGACAAGCCGATCACTTGTTAGTGTTAATATTAGATCTTAGACCTCGAGAAGGGAAGATCTGAAATACGGCTTGTGTGATGCAAAAAAGATTTGAGAAAGCCTTTTATAACCACGTAGAGATACAGGTTTTTGCATGACTTTAACTAAGGTTCAAATGTCGGTTGATATGGGTGTCACAAAGAGATTTGGGCGTTTATATCTATACTGGTGGAACTGAAATCCTTAGAGGTTTACTTAGTTAAGTCGGCAAGTCTAGAGTTGGCCAACGTGGTGACAAAGTGGGGACAAGGTGGCCACGTTCCGAGGAAGCTCATTTTTGAGAGAAAAAGGTTTTACGGCTGTCGTGTGTCATTTTGTTTGTTAGGACTGAAAGTCCTATGTGTTGAAAGTGGAATAAAGTATTTATAAGGGTGCATAATGTAATTCATTAATAGTTAATTAGTTAGATGGGCCCAAGCCAATAAACGCATTAGGCATGCACGCCTAAGTATTTAAAGTTATTATTTAGTTCATTTGTTAGGTTAGAAAATGGAGTCTCATAATTTACAAACAACTAGTTTATAGGTTTACTCTCTCTGATCATAATTCTTTTCTGTAAACCTGTAACCCTTTGATTTCATATCAATCATATGACTAGTTGCTGTGACTCATATATTGTTCTTCATTGATTATATCTGTTGATAGCACTGTATCTGGGATCTACAATTGGTATCAGAGCAAAGAGACTAAAGGTTTGATCCAGAAAAAGGTTTGTCTAAAACCCTCTAATCAATTATTTGTGTTAATCGCTTTTATCTGCATTAATTGATTATGTGTTTATGAGTTTTATTGGTCGATCTATTGTTTTCTGGAAAAGTGTTAATCAGAAATGGGTTGTGTATTTTTTTTAAAGATTTGTCGATCTAAGCTTAAGTTTACTGTTGATGTTATGATTGTCGATCGAAAGCTTCTGCTTATTAAAAAAACAATCTATCGATCGAAGTTTATTTGCTGAAAAGGTTATTTATCGATCGTTTGAGGTGTTTATCGAATTTTTTTGGTGTTTATCAGTCTTTTGTTTGTTTATTTTCTGGGTCGAATAATATTGAAATTCATCGAGTTCTTCGGTGTTCTTCGGTTTTATCGATCCTATTTGCTAATCTGTTAATGATCGATAGACATTCTTCGACCGACAAGTTGTAAGTTCCGGTCATTGTGTTCGACCGGTGCCTTGCCTCTTCCGGTCCTTTGTTTACTATCACTGTCACTATCGGTCATTTTGTTCGACCTGCACCTAGCTTCAACCGGTACCCTGCATTACTGGTTCTTCTGTTTGACCGATATAAGTATTGTTCTTTGACCGGTACATTGTGTTTATCGGTCATTTGGATTCGACCGATAGTTTGTCTATACCGGTCCTTTGTTGACCGGTATGTTGTTTATACCGGTCCTTTGCTTGACCGGTACGTTGTCAATACCGGTCCTTTGCTCGACCGGTACTTTGTCTATATCGGTCATTCGCTTCGACCGGACCCTTGCTCGACCGGGTTTTCTTAAAAAAAAAAAAGTTTCAGTAGTTTGTCATTAGTGACCCTAAAATTTCATTTTGTCTCACGATGATTTTGCAATGCATTTCTTTTAGCCCCCGTACTTCAAGGTTTCAGTAGTTTGTCATTAGTGACCCTAAACTTTCAAGTTTCACACTTTGTCACTTTTGGTCCCTTCACTTTCAAATTCCATCTTTTGTAAAGTTCAATCCCTGTATATCAAAAGGAATGCCTTCAAGCGAAGCTCTTTCAATCAGTACGAATGAGAATCCACCAGTACTTTTCAGAGGAGAGTACGAGCAATGGAAGGACAGATTCTTGGACTTCATCAACAGAAATGACTTGGCTGATTATATTAGATTATCTCTAAGGGAAGGAAGAATGAAAACTCCGACAGATATTTGTTATTTTATGGGATAAAATGGAAGAACGGAACACGAAGTGTACACACTACCATTTAAGGATTACACAGATGGGCAAAGAAAGAGATTTGAAGATGATAAATTATCTAAAGCTTTTATCGTGCAAGGAATTTCCGAGGAGATTTCAAAAGAGATTTCTGTCAGTTTAGACAGTAAAAAGGCTACAGGAAAACAGCTGTGGGAACATCTTGAGAAGATAATGACAGGACCAAAGATGTCTTCAAGAGTAAAGTTTTTGGAAACTGAGAACTCCGAACTAAAAAGACGGATTTCTGATCTGGAAGTTCAAATTGTCCAAATCCAACAAGCAGCATCTGTTGAAAGTACTGAGGAGCAGATTGAGCATCTGAAAGATACAAATGCTGAGCTTCAAAAGCAAATATCTGATTTGGAGCAAAAGCATGCTCAAGATCCAACAACCAGCATCTGTTGAAAGTACTGAGGAGCAGATTGAGCATCTGAAAGATACAAATGCTGAGCTTCAAAAGCAAATATCTGATTTGGAGCAAAAGCATGCTCAAGATAAATCCGAGTTTGAGAAATCGTTCGCAAAGAAGTTCTCAGATTTTTCCAGAAAAAGTGTTGATGAGAAGAAAGAACTTGACCTGAAATGCATAAAACTTTCTCAGCAAGTTTCTGATTTTCAGAAAGTAATCATTCTTGAAAGAGAGAAGTGTGCAACAGAAAAGAAGGCCATTGAACAAAAGAATGCTAGCGTCTTCAAAGAAATATCCGGACAAAGAAACAATGTTGAGAAGGGATTTGAAGAAGAGAGAAGTATGTTTGAGGCTGAGATCAAAAAGCTTACTAAGAAGTTATCTGAACTATCTGAAAGTGTGCTGAAAGAGCAGAAAACGAAGTCTGAGTTCACGAAGAAGATTGATCTGCTTGTTAAAGAAAGAGACAACTTTGCTTCGACGATTAAAGTGCTTGAACAGACTGCATCAAGTTCAAATCAGAAATCGGTCTCTCCCCAAAGGTCATCTAAATCTTTTGATCAGATTCGTAAGACTAACCTTTTCTATGATAGAAATATAGATGGTTCAGGTACACATCCTAGAAGAAGGAGATACAAAGATGAGGAACTGGTCTGGAAGAAGAAACCAGTTGAAGATGAACTGAAAGAAAGAGAATCATGTGTACATGCGTCTTATGCCAAGAAGAACAAAGAGAGTAACGGTAAACCTGATCATATCTACTCGAGTTGAAAAAGGAGATACAAAGATGAGGAACTGGTCCGGAAGAAGAAACCAGTTGAAGATGAACTGAAAGAAAGAGAATCATGTATACATGCGTCTTATGCAAAGAAGAACAAAGAGAGTAACGGTAAACCTGATCATATCTACTCGAGAGATAAATTACTCAGGTTGTCAGGTAAGAAATACCATTGTTCTTATTGTCGTACACATGATCACATTCACAAAACCAGTGATCATTTCTGGTATGGTTCTTATTCTATATCCCCCACAAGAACTGCAACTAACATTCGAGGACCCAAATACCAGTGGGTACCAAAGCCGAAAACTGATTCTTTGTTGCAGGCACCTACTGTCAAGGGGGAGTAGAAGAAAAATGGCTTCTAATTAAATCAACTTAGAACCCGAACTTCAACGAAGTTTGGATTCTGATCACATGACAGATCAGGACACGTTCTTCAACGTTCAGACTTGGATATTTTGCAACTATCCAGGGGGATCTTGAAAGACCTAAATCATTATATCATGATTTGAGGGGGGAGCTTAAGAGGTAAATATCTTCTAACTCTAGATCTTTGATTGTTTGGAAGACGAACAACTTTCCAGCATGAAAAACAGTTTCTGAAATGTTCAAACCACTTCTGATTTTCAAAAGGTTTCATGAATCTAGAAGTGTGAATTTAAATGTTTTTCACTTTTTGCGCATTAATGTTTAACTGATTGTGTGTTTCTAAAGATCAATACTTGCGTATTATCTTATTCTTATACTGTAACGTATTCACACACACAGGTTCAATACTTCATTTGTATTTGTTATTACCATGTCTCATAGCAAAACATTTATTCGATGGTAATACCCCCGTTTGATATTCAATGTTGTTGAGCATCTATCATTATTCGAAATTTGTGATTTCATTGCTAAATTGTTTATATTTGTTCTTATAAACATAATATCCAATTCTTTGATACCCTAACCAGTTTAGTTGATCTGATTGATACATTGTCAGATTCTCAAAACAAATCTCGTGATTTCATTTCATTCATTCAATATTCTTGTTTTGAGAAATCTTCAAAGTTTAATTGCTCAAATCTAATGAGCATACATTTTGACAGTGTTATCTTATTTGAGCTTAAATGTTAAAGATAAACTGTTGAGCTACTATTTTTTGTTTAGGACTTGCATGGGATTTGTGTAAGCACTTAAACAGAACTTCCATGGATTCACGTAAACCAGTGTTTCCTACCCCGGAAGTTATCCTAGAGTGATTGAGGGGTGAGGGGTCTTAAATCAAAGAGTGGGGGAGATAACTCATCGGATTGAGTTTTTCTCATTGTGTTGAGCGGAAAAATGAAAAAGAGAGTTTGGTTAGAAGTGAGCTTTAATGTTAAAAAGAAAGAGGGTGTGAGAACAGAGTTAAAAGAATATCAGAACTCTGCACCAACCACTTTCTGAGCCGGGCAGCCACATATTCTGATTGGTTCACATTCCTTGATGACCATCATTGAAACAGGCAGTGAGCCCATGCCAACTATTGCTATAACCCTACCAGCCACTCGTTTCTTTCTTAACAAAGAAATGATTCATTTTCTTTGGGGATGTAGCATATCTGCTCTCTAGTCTTCACTCGGAAGATTTAGATATTGAAAAAGAAGGAAAGTTGCCTCACCTTCGCACCTCTTTCATGCACATTGAGTCCGTGTAATATCTGTTGTTGTCTCAACAGTTTACACAACTTGAGCCTGATCAATCTAAGTAGCTTCAATCATTCATACACTTGCACGAGCACACAAGGAATGAGTTTTCTTGTCATAAAATTCATAGAAAATTCCTTTATGGCTTTTCGATGATTGAATGGAAGCCCTGGGGGAGTGAACATCACAAAAGCTCCTTTACAATGTACATCTGTTGTACAAAGTGGCTCTGTGCTACTTACAGGCATACTAACTGTTTCATCTGTTGAATCAGGGTTACCTTGCTCATTATGTCTGAATTTGAAAAGATTCGGATATATACATTTCATGAATTGACGGATACTCAGATCACAAGTGGGAGAATGTCATATTATCATAAAGGGGAGATCAAAGAAAGTGCTGAAATTGAAGAAGTTCTGATGATCATGATGCTCACAATCATCAAAAAGGGGGAGAAATTTTTCAAAGTTCAATTTCAAAGTTTTAAAGAAAGAAAGTTATTTCTGAAGACAGTCTAGAGATCAAAGAGATGAAGATGCTGTTTCATTTTTCAAAGATGAAGATTTCAAAGATTGTATTGATTCTTTCTCGTATCATGTGGTGTCTGCTACAAGTTTGTTTTTCATTCCTCCTACGAGCTGATTGAAACAAGTTCTTAAGCTGAAAGTCTATTCAACTCGCGATTCAAAGACATATTCTTTGTTTTAAACTGAAGATGCACCGTGGAAAGTCATGTTACTCTCTCGTTATCTTTCTTGTGTGTTGATCCGATGTGATTGAGTTTTTACAGCTTAAAGCTGCTTGATAGTGCGTTCAGTCGAGGCTACTGTACATTGAATCTGGTTACAAAGTTGAAACTATGAAGACTGTTGGGAACTGAAGAAAAGCTTAAGTGTGGTTAATGCTGCTGGTTCAAAGTTACTACTGCTAGAAGACTTCAATGATAATACTGCTGAGTATTACTACTGCTAGTAGTTAATGCTGCTAGTAAAAGTTAGTGCTGCTTGAACAAAGTTAGTACTGCTTAGCTAGTTAGTACTGTTAGTAGTTAGTGTTGCTTAGTAGTTAATACTGCTAGAAGAAGTTAATGCTGCGGAGCATAGTTAGTGATGCTTAAGAGATTCGGATGGAAAGAATAACAGCTGGATAAACTGAAGATATTCATGGAATGCTTAGAGATATACATGGAAGATATACTGAAGATATTTTTATTTCTTGTAATTATCTTTTGATTAGTATATGTATAGAATGTATAGAATAGATAGATAACTTTTGATTGTTCATTCATTCTAAGTTCTAGAAAAATCAACCTCAAGGCATAGATCCTAATTCTAGAGAAGTAGAATTCGTCTTGAAAGAATCTGTTCTTCAAGATTGAGGTTGAGTGTGTAATCTTGTGATTTCAATATAAGTTTACAGTTTGTTATTCATATTTACTGTGTGTTATTACTGTTTCATTGAATATCAAAGTGTTATTCCGCAAACTTTTTTGATATTGTTTCTGAGAATTAATTCTTGTTGAGAATTCGATCCTGACAAGTGGTATCAGAGCAAAACTCTCTCAGAAACATCTATTCATCATGGAAAATCTTACAGAATCAAGCAGTACTTTGGTATCTAAGGTTCCAATGCTCAAACCCAGTGAGTTTGACATGTGGAAGATCAGAATCAGACAATATATTCTTCTCACTGACTACTCAATGTGGGATATCATTGAGAATGGTCCTTCTGAAGCTGGAAGGATAGGACCAGATGGGAAAAGACCTCCACCAAAGACAGATGGTGAGAGGAAGATCAGACAGACAGAGATGAAGGCCTTGAGCACTCTGCTCCTGGCCATCCCCAATGAATATCAGCATCAATTTTGCAACTGCACTGATGCTCAGATTCTCTGGAATGCTCTAGAGAAAAGATTTGCTGGAACTAAGAGCATCAAAAGAAATCAAAGAGATGTTCTAAAGCAGCAGTATGAGAACTTTACTTCCTCAAAGAATGAGTCTATGACTCAAACTATCGATAGGTTCAACAAACTCATTGGTGAACTGGCTACTGTAGGAGTAAAGATGGATCAAGATGACATCAACAGAAAGTTCCTCAGATCTCTTGGGGATGAATGGACTATGTACATTGTCTCATATAGACAGAGTGACAATCTGGAAGAGAAAGAACTTTATGATCTATACAATGATCTAAGAGTTTTTGAAACTGAAGTAGAAACCAAGAAGAAGCCCACTGGTTATGTCCACAATGCTGCACTTCTTTCAGCATCCACTGATACTACTGCCATCCCTGAAGCAGTTAGTACTGCTAATGGAGCAAGTTCAGAAAAAGGAACTGAAACAATATTTGAAGCCTTCTTGTCCAGTCATAGTAACAATTCATTGATTAATGATGATATGGATCAACTTCACCCTGATGACCTGGAGGAGATGGATATTAAATGGCAGATAGCCATGTTATCCATGAGGGTGAAGAAGTTCATTAAAAGAACAGGAAGGAACAACTTCTCTCAAAGAAGAGAAGATGGAGCTGGTTTTGACAAAACCAAGGTGGAATGTTATAAGTGTCACATGAAAGGACACTTTGCTAGAGAATGCAGAAGTGTTGTTCCAAACAACAACCACCAACAAGCTCAGAATGGAGGCTACACTCAGAACAAGAATCCTGCTCAAGCCCTTGTCTCTCAACAAGGAATGGGATTTGACTGGAGTGATCAAGCTGAGGAAGTCATTCAGAATCAAGCTCTTATGGCAGAAGTGTCTGATC
Organism: Arctium lappa; assembly: GCA_023525745.1. NCBI lineage: Eukaryota > Viridiplantae > Streptophyta > Magnoliopsida > Asterales > Asteraceae > Arctium > Arctium lappa. Next base: position 36,048,771 of record CM042059.1, read on the forward strand.
TCCCCTCTGATGTAACTTCTAATCTTTGCACTAAATCCTGCATTGACACTGTCAAAAGATACAGGGATCACAATCAAAGTATGTGTGATGACCTCAAAAGATTAGAAAAGGATAGAAGAGATTATGTGTTAATTGTAGAGAGATTTGAAGAACAAATCAAAGGCTTTCAAGCTAATGAACTTCAACACTCTTATGACACTAACTATTGGAAGTGGGAAAAAAATGAGTTAGAGACCAAACTGTCTAAATCCTTAGAAGAGAGTGATAAGCTGAAGGAGGAACTGTCTAAAGTTAAACTTGACATAGAAAAGTTTTCATATGCTTCAAAAGCAATGGATTCTCTTCTAAAGGCTCAGATTCATGATAAGATGAAGCCTGGTATTGGATACAACAATACACCTCCTCCTTACAACAATAATTATATCTCTCCTACTTCAGACTTGTTAGAAACCACGGAGAAAAAGGACTTATCTGAGAAAGCCTTTAAGATAGATCCTTTGGATGAAGTAGTAATTAAGGATTTAATTGAGAAAGAAGTCAGTAAGAATAGAGATAATGATATGAGTAAAGAGATCCCAGTAGAAAACAATATTATCACCAATGAGGGATGTGGGAAAATCTGGGTCAAGTCCAAGGAAATAGAGAGGACCAAAGGAAAAGATAACAAGGTCCATTACAAACAAACCACAATTGTGAATCCTGGATCTTGTAAACAGTGTACTTGCAGTAAAGCCAAGAGCCTAAATTCTGGTTTAAAAAGAGGTAATCAAAGAAACTGGAATAATCAATGGGCTCAGAAACAAGGAGTTGATTTGAGTAAGATCAATAGACCAAAACCTTGCTTCATATGTGGCAAGTTAAATCATTTGGCTAAATATTGCTTCTTTAACCCCATTAATCAACAAATGACCATTGAAAGATTTGTGCAAAAACCTGTTGGTTATAGGAAGGATGGAAAGATACATGGTGAAAAGAAAAAGATTTTAAAAGAAAGTATTAAAATATGGGTGCCCAAAAGCACTAAAACTGTTAGTACTACTGACAGGGTTAGTGCTGCTGGAAGTATTATGGCTGTTACCTGTGTTAGTACTACTGAAAACATTAATGCTGCTAATACAATTAGTACCTCTTCAAAGGTTAATACTGCCAACATAGTTACTGTTGCTAACACAGTTACTATTGCTCACAAGGTTAGTACTGCTAAGCATGCAAGTGCTGCTAAGGCAGTTAGTACCTCTAAAACCAGTACTGTTTCTAGCACAAATGTTTCCAAGCCTATTATTGTGACAAAGTACTCCAAGAATGAGGAGTTAAAATTCAAAAATCTTGTCAAGAAGGAATGCAAATATTTTGATGAGAAAGGGGTACCCAAGACCACCTTGGCTTGGGTTCCTAATTCATACTAACTGATATGTCTTATGTGCAGGGCAACCAACAGCTCAAGGGAAAGAGCATATGGCATGTTGATAGTGGTTGCTCTAGGTACATGACAGGTAACATGTCATGCCTACAGAATTTCAAGCATATCAATGGAGGACATGTTGCATTTGGAGATAATCTTACTGGTGGTAAGATAAGTGGAAAAGGTAATGTCACCAAAGGTAAGATGACATTTGAGGATGTCTACTATGTTAATCAGTTGAAGTACAACCTGTTAAGTGTATCACAGGTTTGTGACAAACAACATAGTATATTATTTACAAATACTGAGTGTATGATCCTTGCTCCAGGGTTCAAGGTAGTTGATGAAAGCATGATACTACTTAGAACTCCAAGAAAGGATAATGTTTATTGTCTAGATATGGACAATGTGGATAGTGATTCATCTCTAAATTGTCTTGTTTCAAAAGCTTCTGTAGATGAATCCTCTCTTTGGCACAGAAGGATGTGTCACATGAATTTTAAGACTATGAACAAACTTGTTAAAAACAACCTTGTAAGAGGTTTACCATCTAAAGTCTTTTCATGTGATGATCATTGTGTTGCTTGTCTCAAAGGCAAACAACACAAAACTTCTCATAAGACCAAAGAGATAAATTCAATTTCTTCTTGTCTTCAGTTATTACATATAGATCTGTTTGGTCCTACTAATGTTATGAGTATTCGCAAGAAATCTTACTGCTTGGTTATTGTTGATGATTACTCAAGATTTACTTGGGTATATTTTCTAAGGACTAAGGATGAGACAAGTGGACTGATCAAATCCTTTATCCTAAGAATTGAAAACCAAACTAATCAAAAAGTAAAAATCATTAGATCAGATAATGGGACTGAGTTTAAAAATCTTGATCTAAACACCTTTTGTGAAGAAAAAGGCATTGAGAAACAATATAGTGCTCCTAGGACTCCTCAACATAATGGTGTTCCTGAAAGGAGAAATAGAACACTTCAGTTGAGTTAAATTCTTCTTCTAGAATAATTGAAGAAAGTGACAATGTCAAATGCAATGAGAACACACCAAATCCTATTGGGTTTGGTCCTCAGTGGCTATTTGACATTGATTCACTAACTAACTCTTTTGGTTTCAGCAGTGATGATTATGCAGGTTCAGGATGTGGAGGATCAGGGACTACACAAGTTCAAGAAACTATACCTAAATCTGTGATCTTTCCCATACCCACATTGGATTCTGTTGAAGACAGTGACAAGGAACCAACTGCTGGATCAAGTCAGAGTGAAGAAGAAAATAGACACGAGGAGACCCAAGAGAATAAAGAATCAGAAGTGGCTGCTGAAAACACTTCTGTTGAGTTAAATGACTCTAATCTAGAAGTAGGACTCAATGAAGAACCTAGTCAAAACACCAGAGTTCAAAAGAATCATCCTCCACAGCTGGTAATAGGAGATATATCTTCTCCTATGCTGACTAGACATCAAAGCAGGCTTCAAGAAATGCAAGATCAACAGCATACAATGCCTTCTTGCTTTCTATCCCAGCTTGAGCCTAAAAAGGCACATGATGCTATGAAAGAATCCAGCTGGATAGAAGCAATGCAAGAAGAACTGTTACAGTTCAAGCTACAAGATGTATGGGATCTAGTATACCTTCCTAAAGGTCACAGAGCAATTGGCACAAAGTGGATCTTTAGAAACAAGAGAGATGAAAGAGGAATAGTCATAAGGAACAAAGCAAGACTAGTGGCTCAAGGCTATACTCAAGAAGAGGGTATAGATTATGAAGAAGTTTTTGCACCTGTGGCTAGGATAGAAGCAATCAGATTATTCCTAGCCTATGCTTCTTACATGAACTTCAAAGTCTATCAAATGGATGTAAAAAGTGCTTTTCTCTATGGCTCAATTGAAGAAGAGGTATACGTCTGTCAACCACCAGGGTTTGAAAACCCAAGCTATCCAGACAGGGTATACAAATTGAAGAAAGCTCTTTATGGACTACATTAAGCTCCAAGAGCATGGTATGACACTCTGTCATCCTATCTCTTGGAAAATGACTTTGAAAGAGGAGTCATTGATAAGACTCTATTTATCAAGAGAAAGAAGAAGGAGATCTTGTTGGTCCAAATCTATGTTGATGACATTATCTTTGGATCCACAAGAGACAACATGTGCAAGGAGTTTGAGGACCTAATGCATCAAAGGTTTAAAATGAGTTCCATGGGGGAACTTACTTTCTTCCTTGGACTCCAAGTTCAACAGAAGTCAGATGATATCTTCATCTGTCAATCCAAGTATGTGCAGGACATTCTAACCAAGTTTGGTTTCTCAGAATCAAAACCTGCCAGCACACCTATGGAGACACACAAACAGATAACAGCAGATCTTGAGGGGGAGGATATGGATGTGCATCATTACCGATCCATGATTGGCTCTCTCATGTATCTCACAGCATCAAGGCCAGATATAATGTTTCCAGTCTGTGTTTGTGCAAGATTCCAAGTTAGGCCAAAGCAATCTCACTTTCAAGCTGTTAAGAGGATATTCAGATATCTCAAAGGGCAACCCAGATTGGGACTTTGGCATCCTCATGACTCACCCTTTGACCTAATAGCATACTCAGACAGTGATCTAGGTGGGGCAAACTTGGACAGAAAATCAACTTCTGGAGGATGTCAGTTTTTGGGTGCTAGACTAGTTTCATGGCAGTGCAAGAAACAAACCACAGTGTCCACATCTACAACAGAGGCAGAGTACATAGCAGCTGCAAGTTGCTGTTCTCAAGTCTTATGGATTCAGAATCAAATGCTGGACTATGGGGTAACCTTTCTAAACACTCCCATTTATATTGATAATAGCAGTGCTATCAGCATTGTAAATAATCCTGTCAAGCACTCTAAGACAAAGCACATTGAGATCAGGTATCAATTCATAAGAGACTGTAATGAAAAGAAACTTGTTCAAGTTGTGAAAGTTCATACTGACAACCAGTTTGCTGATATATTCACCAAAGCTTTTGATGTGGGTAGATTCACTTTCTTGGTAACAAGTGTGGGAATGATCAACTCTGAATAAGCTTTCTCTCAAAAAGTGGTTAAATATCTGAATATTATAGATTCTTGGTGTTACTAATCTATCTTTGCAGGGCATACATAGCAGTACTCAATTCAGCCTAAGCTTCAAAGAGTAAGTTTGGTTAATACTGCTAGTGGTTAATACTGCTAGAGAGTTAATACTGCTAGTGGTTAATACTGCTAGTTAGTTAATACTGCTAGTTAGTTAAGACTGCTCGCAGTTAATACTGCTCGCAGTTAAGACTGCTCCCAGTTAATACTGCTCGCAGTTAATACTGCTCGCAGTTAATACTACTAGTTAGTTAATACTGCTCACAGTTAATACTGCTCACAGTTAATACTGCTAGTAGTTAATACTGCTCGCAGTTAATACTGCTCGCAGTTAATCCTGCTAGTTAGTTAATCCTGCTAGTTAGTTAATACTGCTCGCAGTTAATACTGCTAGTTAGTTAATACTGCTAGTAGTTAATACTGCTCGCGGTTAATACTGCTTGTCCGTTAATACTGCTCTAGGTTAATACTGCTTATGTCCCAAATACTATAAATACTCTTTGCCCGCCTAAATGTTCATAACGACTCTTTCCATACTGTTCACTTGCACTCTAAATTTTTTTTCTCTCAAGTACCAAGACTTTCAGGCAAGAACATCCCAGTTCAATGGCATCCATGGCATTCATAGACGAGCACAATGAGATCGTGATGCTACAAAAGCCAAAGCAAGCTGCAGGATTTCATCAGATTGTGGATTTCCTCAAGTCAAGACATATTGCTCATGCTCTTACTGTTGCTCCTACAATCTATATCGAGCATCAAAGACAGTTCTGGGCTAATGCCACCATTGTTGCTGAGAATGGTGTGCAGATGATCAAGACAAGGGTGTGTGACCAACCCTTAACAGTTACTGAAGAAGTTATTCGCATCAGTCTACGTCTAGACGATGCCTCTGGTATAACTTCTATCCCAAATGATGAATTGTTCTCTTCCCTTACAAGAATGGGGTATGGAGGCCCATTGGGTGTTTTCAAATTCTCTAAAGCCAAATTTTCACCCCAATGGCGTTTCTTTGTTCATACTCTTATGCACTGCATCTCCAAAAAGACTACTGGATGGAGTGAGTTCAGCAGCACAATTGCTTATGCTTTGGTGTGCTTAGCCACTGCCATAAAGTATAACTTTTCTAAAATGATTTTCAGTGATCTTGTCTCAAACATGGGAAACAAAAAGAGCTTCTTTATGTACCCCAGGTTTGTTCAAGAAGTTATTACTCATGAATTGACGGATATACCTCAACCTGTTGGGGTATATGTACCTAAACCCCCCAAAGGCAAGGTTTTCTCAAATATGAGAAGATCTGTTGGGGACTCTGAAGTAGTTGACACCCCATTGTTCTCTACAATGATGGTGGTGTCCCAAACCAATGAAGGTATGACAGCAGGGTCAAGGCCCCCATTAGACCATTCTACTGCTAGCCAATCCCAACCTTCCCTCTCAAAATCTATCCCCCAGTCCCTTCTTGAAAAACCAACCTCTCCTATCACCCAAACATACAAGAGGAAACAGGTAAAGAAGGCTCCTTCCCTTCTTGTACCATCAACCCCCAAGCCTTTAAGCCCTCTAAAGGAGAATTCTCCTTTAGGGAATATCCATAGGGAAACCACAGGGGTGTCTCCCAACCCCAAGGAGGTGCTCTCTGAGGAGGAGGTTGAGCATATGGGTGATGAGGCTGCCACTACTCCTGCTAGCACAGAGGAGGAAAGTGGTAACATCAATAAGACCTCCCCCATGGCAACTTTGAATGAGCAATCATTTGAAGGTCCCTGGTGCCAAGAAACCACGGGGGTGGATAGTGCTTCTGCTAGGCAGAAGACATCCACTAATAAAAGATCCCATGATCCTTCAATAGGGGGTAACACTCCTGGAGAAGGTGAGGACAGATATAACTATGATGAATTGATGGAGACAATGGGTAACATCAACCAAGATGTCATCAAACAAGGCAAAAAGATAGAAGAAATGAAGCTGGTCATTCTATCACAACAAGTACAGATTGCTAAGCTAAAGAAGATGGTGATCAGTATGGTACAGAGAAAGAAGAGAAAGCAATTCCAACTAAGGAGAAGGAAACCTGAGAAAGATGCTCCCAAAAAGGGGGAGATCAACATGGAAGAAGCCACAAGAGAGGGGGAGCTTGATGGAGAGAAATTTGATGTTGAGGGGGAGCAGGAAGCAGAAACAGAAAGAAATTCAGTGCAACTAGAAGCAGAAACTGTTAGTGCTGCTGAAACCTCACAAGCAGCAGTAACAGAGTTATCACCAACAGAAATTGAAGTAGCTGAAATGCTAATCAAAGCAAAAAATGACACTCCCAAAGCAAAGGGAGTGGTCATAAATGAAGGGGGAGATAAGAAATCAGAACAGAAAGACATGGTTGCAGAAGCAAAGAATAAGGGAAAAGCAAAGATGATGGAATCTGATCAACCTGTCAAGAAGCAAAGGTTAGTTGAATCAGATGAAGCCTTAGCCAGGAAGATGCAGGAGGATATTGAAAAAGAAGAAAGAGTTCAGGTGGAAAAGGACAGGGAGATGGCAAAGGCTCTAGCTGCTGAATTAAATGAAGCATATCAGAAAGGGCTTGAAACTGAGAAAGCTAAACAAAGGGCCATAAGCTTGAGAAAGGCTATGATAGCAAAATCAAGTGCAAAGAAAAGAAGACCTTCACAAACTTACCTTGCCACTCAGGAAAGAAACAAAATGATAACTTTCTTGAGGAGTGCAATTGGGGTAAAGAAAGAAATGTTTGTGAAGATGAATTTTGATCAAATCAGGGATCTCTATGAGAAAGAAATGGGGAAGCTGAAGAGTAATGAAAAGGATAGAGTGGAATTTGAAAAGAAGGCCAAGGAGAGTAATGATGTGAATATGAATCAACCATTCCCTGAAAGTGAAGAGGGGACTCCTATCAAAGAAAAGGCAAAGAACAAGGAAGAAAAGAAGAAGGAAGCTACTTTAGTACAGGTTCAAAAGACTTTGAAAAGAACCAAAATGATGGCTAAAAGAAAGAAAAGTGTAAAGAAGCCTAGAGTAGAAGAAGAGCAAAAGGTTGCTGAAGAAGAAGAGGCACCTCAGAATGAAGCTAACTCTCAGGAAGTACCACAGAGTTCAAATGTAAACATGTATATGGTGGTAATGGATAAAATTCTAAAGCCTATTTCAGCATAACCTGTTGGTATAAAGCCTCCTGAGGTCATTCACTGGGATACATTGACAGTGGATGGAAAGGAGTACATCAGACTGAAGAGAAAAGATGAGAAATATGAAGTGTACAGCACTTGGAATAAGATTGTCAGAACCTGTTCAAGGTCTGATATTGAAGAAATGTTTGCAATAGGAATGAAGTCATATGCAGATGAACTGAAAGCTTCAAAGATTTCAATTAAAAAGCTGGTAATGGAGTATCTGTGTATGATGTTCAAACCTGATGAAGTAGAGGAGGTAATAAGAAATGTTTTTCAAACAGTGAATAATTGGACTCTATATGAAACTAGTGGAGTATATGCAGTGACTTTGGATTTAAATCACACTGAGTACTTCCTAGTGGATAGAGTGTACAATCATAGCAGATTGAAGCTTCATGCCATGCTGAAGAAAAAGCTAGGGTGTATTCCAGATTCAGAGATGGCTAAATACTTGATCCAAAGAACCATAAATCAGAGTTTAGGATTGGATGTAAATACTGGAATGTAAGCCATTAGGAAGTTTTGGAAGCATCTTGAAGAGTATCTTGAAGATTAATTCTGAAGAACTTGACTTCTTTTCCTAAAAGTCAAGTTAGGGGGAGATTGTTGGGAACTGAAGAAAAGCTTAAGTGTGGTTAATGCTGCTGGTTCAAAGTTACTACTGCTAGAAGATTTCAAGGATAATACTGCTGAGTATTACTACTGCTAGTAGTTAATGCTGCTAGTCAAAGTTAGTGTTGCTTGAACAAAGTTAGTACTGCTTAGCTAGTTAGTACTGTTAGTAGTTAGTGCTGCTTAGTAGTTAATACTGCTAGAAGAAGTTAATGCTGCTGAGCATAGTTAGTGTTGCTTAAGAGATTCGGATAGAAAGAATAACAGCTGGATAAACTGAAGATATTTATGGAATGCTTAGAGATATACATGGAAGATATACTGAAGATATTTTTATTTCTTGTAATTATCTTTTGATTAGTATATGTATAGAATGTATAGAATAGATAGATAACTTTTGATTGTTCATTCATTCTATGTTCTAGAAAAATCAACCTCAAGGCATAGATCCTAATTCTAGAGAAGTAGAATTCGTCTTGAAAGAATCTGTTCTTCAAGATTGAGGTTGAGTGTGTAATCTTGTGATTTCAATATAAGTTTACAGTTTGTTATTCATATTTACTGTGTGTTATTACTGTTTCATTGAATATCAAAGTGTTATTCCGCAAACTTCTTTGATATTGTTTCTGAGAATTAATTCTTGTTGAGAATTCGATCCTGACAAAGACCAAGAGCTTTATTCAAGGGGAGCGTGGAAAGACATGAAGTCAAGCAACACCAAAGTTCTTCAAAGATTCAAGAGAGAAAAAAGATCAAGGACTGAAGTTTTTCAAGTTGTTAAATTCTTTATTCAACTTTAGGGGGAGATTGTTAGGACTTAACGTCCTATGTGTTGAAAGTGGAATAAAGTATTTATAAGGGTGCATAATGTAATTCATTAATAGTTAATTAGTTAGATGGGCCCAAGCCGATAAGCCCATTAGGCCTGCGCTCCTAAGTATTTAAAGTTATTATTTAGTTCATTTGTTAGGTTAGAAAGTGGAGTCTCATAATTTACAAACAACTAGTTTATAGGTTTACTCTCTCTGATCAGAATTCTTTTCTGTAAACCTGTAACCCTTTGATTTCATATCAATCATATGACTAGTTGCTGTGACTCATATATTGTTCTTCATTGATTATATCTGTTGATAGCACTGTATCTGGGATCTACATTGTTTCTAACCAAGTTGTTACTACATCAGTCTTAGTCAATGCTTGTACCCACATCCTATCCTTAATACTGTTAATTTCGTTAATCGTTGTTTAATTCGCTTAAAACTCACAAAATATTGATATTGTTCTTAAAAATCAACCAAGCACTAGAAGTTCATGAAAAGTTCTCTGATTCTTAGTTGACTAGTCCATGTGGAAACGATCTCGGTACTCTACCACTTTATTACTTGTAGCGATCATAGTGTCCGGTGTGTACTTGCACCGCCACTGTGGCAACATAGTGGCCACTTTGTGGACCTATACGATTTTTCGCTATCAATTTTTTGGCACCGTTGCCGGGGACTAGCGCGATTTTAAATCCTAAGATATTGACTTTTCATTCGAGTCTGAGTTGCTTGTGTCTTTTATTTTTAGTATTTTCCGTGTTGTATGCTGAGGCTACAACACGGTGAACTTGTACCTCTTGACCCCGAAATTGAAAGAACCGTTAAAAGACGAAGAAGAGGTAGAAGAAGTCGGCAAAATCAAAACATGGCTGGAAATGGTGGAGATAAAGAACGGGGAATACGGGACTTTGCAACACCCGAATTTGATCAATTAAAATCGGGTATTCTTAGGCCCAACATGGTAGCACAAACTTTTGAACTAAAACCGGTAATGTTTCAAATGATCCAAGCAATGGGTCAATTTGGAGGGTTACCGTAGGAAGATCCATAAGAATTGCCGACGATAAAGAACGGGGAATACGGGACTATGCAACACTCGAATTTGATCAATTAAAACCGGGTATTCTTAGGCCCAACATGATAGCACAAACTTTTGAACTAAAACCGGTAATATTTCAAATGATCCAAGCAATGGGTCAATTTGGAGGGTTACCGTCGGAAGATCCGCACTCGCACTTAAAATCATTTTTAGAAATGACGGATCATTTTCGCATTCAAGGTGTTACAACCGAAGTCTTACGACTTACGCTCTTCTATTATACATTGAGAGATAGAGCAAAAGCTTGGCTAAATTCTCAACCTCGTCACTCCATTGATAGTTGGACAAGTTTGGCCGAAAAATTTCTAAAAAAATATTTTCCTCCAACTATAAATGTGAAGTTTAGAAATGAAATCTTGATGTTTCGACAAGAGGAGGAAGAAGCGGTTTCGGATGCATGGGAGAGATTCAAAGACTTAATTAGAAAATGTCCTCATCATGGAATCCCTCATTGCATCCAATTAGAGACATTTTATAATGGTGTTACTAATTTCGCTAAAATTATTCTTGATGCTACGGCCGGTGGCGCTTTCACCTCTAAAACTTATAACGAAGGATATGACATTTTGGAGAAAGTGACCAACAATAACACCGATTGATCAAACCCATGCGCTCTTGCTCCTAAGAATGCATCGGGTGTTCACGAAATTGATGCCATCACCGCCTTAAACGCACAAATTGTAGCTTTAACTAACTTGGTAAAAAATAACATGAACTTAAATGGAGAAAAGAACCAAGTCCAAGCCATAAATGAATATTGTGTGTTTTGTGGTGAGAACCATGCTTTTGAGTGTTGTCCCGGTAATCCCGCCTCGGTTAACTATGTAGGAAACCATTCTAGGAATAACCCATTTTCTCCAACTTACAGCCCAAATTGGAGAAATCACCCGAACTTCTCATGGTCGGGAAATCAAGGACTTCAACCCCCCGGGGTTCATCAAGTTCCAAACCGACCACCAAATCCCCTGGGATTTCAACAAGGGTCGTCTCATACGTACCAAAGTGGGCAATCCTCACAACCGTATGTACCGAGACAACAAAATGCATCGGAGAGTAATGGTTCACTTGAATCTCTACTCAAAGGTTTTATAAACCAAACCAATGCAACTTTGAGGGGTTTTGAGACTCAATTGGGGCAATTTGCCGCCGAGTTAAAAGGAAGGCAAGTGGGCACTTTGCCTACTGACACCGAGACCCCTAAGGGTAAGGAACACATTAAGGCCGTGACTTTAAGAAGTGAAACAAGAGCATCCAAACCCATTGAGGAAGTCCTAGAAGACACCACACATGCTTTCGACAAAGAAAAATTTCCGTCCTTGTTTCCAGCCAACGTGGCTGAAAATTGCCCACCTTCGGGACAGAATGTAACAGCTCCTTCAAGGACTGTTTTGACATCAGATAAGCCCCTCCAAGGTGGTGAGCAGGTGCCCACTTCACATCCCATAAGGGCAAATTCAAACCAACCAAATTTGGACTTGCGAGACCTCCATTTTCCCGGTAGAATGAAGAACAAAAATGAGGATGTGCAATTTAAAATTTCTTTGGACGTTTTCAAACAATTGCACATTAACATACCTTTGGTTGAAGCTCTCGAGCAAATGCCAAGTTATGTTAAATTTTTAAAGGACATTCTCAACAAGAAAAGGAGGTTAAGTGAGTACGAAACAGTGGCTTTAACAAAAGAATGTAGTGCTTTGCTCACATGTAAAATTCCTCCTAAACTCAAAGACCCGGGAAGTTTCACCATCCCGTGTTCAATTGGGGGAAAAGAGGTGGGTCATGCTCTTTGTGACCTCGGGGCAAGCATAAATCTCATGCCACTTTCGGTTTTTAATAAATTAGGAATTGGAGAAGTCCGACCCACGACCGTTACTTTACAATTAGCGGATCGATCGTTGGCTTATCCCAAAGGAAAAATTGAAGACATTTTGGTTCAAGTTGACAAATTCATCTTCCCGGTCGACTTTTTAGATTTGGACTATGAAGCCGATAGGAATGTCCCAATCATCCTAGGGCGACCATTTTTAGCAACGGGTAGAACCTTAATTGATGTCCATAAGGGAGAGCTAACCATGAGAGTGAATGACCAGCAAGTGACGTTTAACGTCTTCAAATCACTTAAGTTTCATGGGGAAGTGGAAGATTGTTCGGCTTTAGACACCTTAGAAAGAGAGGTTTGCATCGACACTGTTGAAGGTGGCCATGTTGGTCACCAAAGTGGCCACTTCGGTGCAGCATATTTGGAGGATTTAGACTTTATGAGCGAGGAGGAAATTGAGGAGACCATAACAGCGTTTGAACAGTTAGATTTCACGGACAGAATGATCCAGCAACCATCCATCATTGAACCACCTAAGATAGACTTAAAGCCCCTACCCGATCATCTTAAGTATGCTTACCTCGTCGAGGAAGAAAAATTGCCCGTCATTATTTCTTTCAAATTGACCCAAGAGCAAGAATTACGTTTGATTGAGTTGTTGAGAAAATATAAGAAGACCTTAGGTTGGACCATAGCCGATATTAAGGGTATAAGTCCGACGGTTTGCCAACATAAGATACTTTTGGAAGATAATAGCATTGGCAAAGTGCAACCGCAAAGGAGACTTAATCCTATCATGAAAGATGTTGTAAAACAAGAGGTTTTAAAATGGTTGGATGCGGGGATGATTTATCCCATTTCTAGTAGTAGATGGGTGAGCCCGGTACAATGCGTACCAAAGAAAGGTGGCACCACGGTGATCACAAATGACAAAAACGAGCTCATACCAACTAGGACCGTGACGGGATGGAGGATTTGTATGGATTATAGGCAAATAAATCTCGCCACCAAGAAAGACCATTTCCCTCTACCATTCATAAACCAAATGCTTGATAGGTTGGCCGGGAAAGAATTCTATTGTTTCTTGGATGGATACTCGGGATACAACCAAATTCATATAGCACCCGAAGATCAAGAGAAGGCTACCTTCACTTGTCCCTTTGGAACCTTTGCTTTTCGGCGTATGCCATTTGGGTTATGTAATGCACCCGCAACTTTTCAAAGATGCATGATGTCAATTTTTTCGGATATGATTGAAGACACCATGGAAGTTTTCATGAATGATTTCTCGGTAACGGGAACATCTTTTGAAAATTGTTTAAAAAATCTTGAAAAAAGTTTGCAAAGATGTGAAGTCCATGACTTGATTTTAAATTGGGAAAAATGCCATTTTATGGTACAAGAAGGGATAGTCTTGGGTCACATGATTTCAAAGAAAGGATTGGAAGTTGATAAAGCCAAACTTGAGGTAATAATGCAATTACCCGAGCCCACCTCGGTTAAGAGCATTAGGAGTTTTTTGGGGCATGCGGGATTTTATAGGAGATTTATTAAAGATTTTTCAAAAATCGCAAAACCCCTTTGCAATCTTTTGCACATTGACCAACCCTTTGAATTTACCTCCGAATGTAAAAAGGCTTTTGAAACAATTAAAAATGCTCTCGTTTCGGCACCCATTGTGATTGCCCCCGATTGGAATTTACCATTTGAAGTAATGTGCGACGCAAGCGATTGGGCCGTGGGTGCGGTTCTTGGTCAAAAACGAAACAAATTTTTTCACCCAATATACTACGCAAGCAAAACTCTTGTTGAAGCACAAATTAATTATACAACAACCGAAAAAGAATTGCTTGCGGTAGTATTTGCTTTCGATCGCTTTCGTTCATATTTGATTGGCACCAAGGTTATCATTCATACCGATCATTCCGCCATCAAATACTTATTTAATAAAGCCGATGCTAAACCTAGGCTTATTAGATGGGTTCTTCTTTTGCAAGAATTTGATGTCAAAATTGTTGATAGAAAAGGTACCGATAACCATGTTGCCGATCATCTTTCTCGAATAGAAGGAATGGTATCTAGTGGAGGTGATCATGAAATTAAAGAGATTTTTCCGGACGAGCATGTTTTAGCCATACATCATCATAAAGAACAACCGCCATGGTATGCGGATTTAGCCAACTATCTTGCATGTGGGCTAAAGCCGTACCATTTTCAAGGGCAACAATGGAAAAAGTTTTTTCATGATAGCAAACAATATTTTTGGGACGATCCATTTCTTTTTAAAATGGGTGCGGACAAAGTTTTGAGAAGATGTGTTCCGGAGGCGGAAATGTTGGGGATTTTAAAAGAATGTCATGCCTCACCTTATGGTGGCCACTTTGGTGGCCAACGTACGGCGGCCAAGATTTTGCAAAGTGGCTTCTTTTGGCCAACTCTTTTTAAAGATGCATTCGAATTTGTGAAAAAGTGTGATCAATGTCAACGAATGGGAAATTTATCTCAACGCAATTAGATGCCCTTGAACAATATTTTGGAAGTGGAACTTTTTGATGTTTGGGGCATCGATTTTATGGGACCATTTCCCATGTCGTTCAACAACCAATATATTTTGGTTGCGGTCGATTATGTTTCAAAGTGGGTTGAAGCTAAGGCATGCCTGAGGAATGATGCAAAAACGGTGATTGATTTCTTGCACAAAAACATTTTTGTTCGTTTTGGAACACCCCGAGCATTGATAAGCGATGAAGGGACTCATTTTGTGAATAAAATGTTGAGCATCGTTCTTCATAAATACAACATCCAACATCGAGTGGCCACGGCATACCATCGTCAAACTAATGGTCTTGCCGAACTTTCTAATAGGGAAATTAAAAATATTTTGGAAAAAGTGGTTAAACCTAATAGAAAGGATTGGTCACTCAAGTTGGATGATGCATTATGGGCATATCGTATGACCTTTAAAACCCCTTTAGGAATGTCTCCTTACCGCATTGTGTTCGGAAAAGCTTGCCACTTACCGTTAGAATTAGAATATAAAGCTTTTTGGGCCACGAAAGAGTTAAACTTAAGTGAGGATTCTGCGGGAAATAAAAGAAAGCTTCAATTAGCCGAGTTGGAAGATTTGAGATTTCACGCTTACGAAAATGCCAAATTATACAAAGATAAAACCAAAAGGTAGCATGATCGTCGAATAAATCAAAGGAGTTTTGACGTTGGTCAACAAGTGTTACTCTTCAACTCGCGGCTAAAATTATTTCCCGGAAAACTCAAGTCTCGTTGGTCCGGGCCTTTTACCATTGTCAAAATCAGTCAATATGGAACCGTGGAATTATTGAATCCACAAGACGGAAGTACCTTCAAAGTCAATGGACATAGGGTCAAGCACTATCTTCCCGAAGAGGTGCCCAAACCCTCGGAAATGTCCCTTTGATAAAATCAAGAAAGTCGTTTGTAAATAGTGTAAATAAATGCTCTTTTGCTCTTGGACCAAAGTGGCCACCTTGCAGCCACTTGGGAAGATTAGCTGTGACAAGTCTGAACGTGGGTTTACAGACAGATTTTCAATTTTTTATGCATGGCCTAAAATACTCCTTTTGTCCCTTGGTTTTTCCATGCAAGCTAAGACATCACAGTTTAATCTGAGCCTATGTTTGGTCCTTTGTTTTTCTGCAAGCCTTGTCCTGTATTATTTTTCAAATCTTTATTTTTAATTCCTTGTGCAGGTCCAGTTCCAGAAGTCAGATATATGCCAAGAGTTTGGAGGATAAACGAGTTGTTTTTCAAAAATGTTGATTTTTGGAAAAAGTAAACATCTTTTCAACTGTCAAACCCCAAGAAACCATCATTACCTCCCTAACCCCTCACCTCTCTTTCTCGCGTCATTACCTAAACCCCTGACAAAAACCACCCCTCAACTCCCTCTCTCACGCGACCCATCATTTCTCTCACTACGCCTGCCGCCATACCACCGTCACTATCTCGCCATCGCCAGCGCATTCTCGAACGATCTCAGCTCCCATGGCACGTCAGAAGCAACTTGTGCCGAGTTCTTTCCCTAATAGTCGGCGAAACCGCCGCTCGTCCGCTGCTAGTAGTTCCGCCACTCCGGCGGACATTCTCCTTGATACCACAATACCACAGCTCGATACCGCGGGTGTCTCCACCGCTACACCACCCGTCTTCACCGTTCACTATGAGGAGTCACATGCCGTTGTCACCCCTCAGACCATCGAGACACCTCCCCTCACGCCAATGAACAACCCTACCCCAATAAATGAACCCAACTCCCAGTCGATCGAAACCCTAACCACCCACAGACCATCGCCACCACCCTCGCCGGCGGTTAGTCGCCCCCTTCTCTCTATTCTCATTCCCCAATCCATGCCAGAGGAACCCCATTCCACCACCGTCGCCTCCTCTACCTATCCCGAAACCACCACCGAACCACCCCCGACGGACCCAACAACGACCCCAGCCACACCAGAATCTACCGTACCAACCATTTTGCTTCAACTTAGGAGGACCCCCGATGTTTCACCCCTCTTTAACCCCCAGCCTCGTATTGGAGACTCGGGTGACTACCTGTACCCTTTTTTTGGCCCTGAGCAGCCCGCTAATGCATTCGACCTAAATCAAGTCAGTCCCCAAGTCACCACTCCGATTGATCCTCCACTGTCTCCAACAATAAACCCCCATGTCAACAGCCCTGGTCGGAGTGGCCAGAAGGTGGCCACGTCAAGCTCCGATTCTGGGTCTTCCTTTGCAAGTCCTGTTCGGGATACGCCATCCCCATCACGCATTATCGAAGAGCAAGGGAAACAACCTGCCTCATCTTCTGATCACGAGTATACACCGGACCCGGAAATCGAGCGTCCCAAGAAGCGGGCCCGGAATACATCGGTCACCAAGCCAAAGCGAAGTCCGACACGCGCATGGTCCTCCAAGAAGCCCCGTACACGCTCTGCAGTCCACCCACCACCGGAAATCAGGTATACTTCACCAAACCCCTCGAAATTGCTTATGGAGCGTGATTCCGATCCCCTGTTGATCAGTACCTATCGACACATCAAACAAAGGTTGAGTGCATATAAATAGGAAAAGACAATCCCTTTTCCCGGTCACGCCAATGCCACCTGGTTGCGTGAGTTATATACGGCCATTGCGGCCGCTAGAGGCACTACTTTTGTGGTTCGGGGTAAGACTATAGATTTTCGGGCTCAATCCTTGTCCCGCGTGGTCGGCATGGAAGTGCCATCGACCTGCCAGTTTACTCGCATTTTGGCCTCGCTTGATTTAGACACTACCCGAGAGATCGCCACTGCCTTGCTGATGCCCCAATTTTTGGCAAATTTTGATGTCACAAAGCTGTCCATACCATCCGGACAGTTAACTTTAGAAGCAAGCCTTTGGTTTCAATTCCTCTGGCACAATCTATTACCGGCTGCTCATGATACATCTCTGTCGAAGGAAAAATGCGTCCTTCTGTTTTGCATTTTGAGAGAATTAAACTTCGATTTTAGACTCGTGGCTTTTAATGCCATCCGATACGCCGCTTCACGCTCGGGTTCTTGGATTATTTCCCCGATATTGCTAACCAGATTGTTGAGTACCGCAGGGGTCCCCTCAAGAAAGAGTGACGAGACCTGGAAAAGTTCCTCTCGCATTGATCAAGGATCTGTCTAGCGCATTATGCGCTCTGGCCGTTTTGCAGCTGAGGCTGGACCGTAGCCTTCTGTACAGACTCCACACGATGACATCCCAAAGAATCCATCTGCCTCCGGTTCCGGCTATGGTTCCTCTGATTGGTTGCATGTCCTCGCTGAACAACGCGAGGAATAGACCGTACTCTTGAAGGAACTACTTGCGCTTCAAAAAGAACAGTTGGAACGGCTTAAAGCCAATGCAGCCGTCCTCAATGAACTTCAGGCCAAAAATGAACTTTTATGGGCCTACCAGCGGGATTGGAATCGGGTCATTAAAGGTTTTTATCACAAGAATGGCTCAGTTCGTGCCGCAACGCTACCCCGATTCCCTCCCGGTCTCTGTTCGCCCCAAGTTATTATCCCTATCGTACCTCACCAGCACAACCCGGTTCCTCCACAATCTGCCTCCGAGCCAACTGCATCTACGGCCGCCGAGGCTGGCCCTTCTGCCGACGTGGGTAAGCTGTGAGTGTTCTTGGGTCATCATCATTTATGTTTAAACTTTGTCTTGTTACTTCTTTTCTGTTTTGTGGTATTTTGTTGTTTCTCTGACTCATTCTATGTTGGTTGTATGCTTGCTCTTATCACCGTACTCGTATACCGTCTCTTTGGTTATTTCTAGTACTTTTGTTTTGCGCTCATTTCTTTTGCAGGTCTGCTCCTTGCATTGCTACCAATTTTTGACTGATGACGTGATATAGGCCTTTTTTTCTTGGATGTTAAGCCCAAACACTTTCCAAATTGAAACCTAGACTTTTACCGTAGCAATATCGACATATCTTTCCTTTTTCAGTGAGGACATTGAAGGGTTTCGTTTGGGGGGTGGGGGCTGCTGAGAAAGTAGAAACAAACCGTTCTTCCGATAGCCGAAAGCCAAAGTGGCCACTTTGTCGCCACGCTATCACCACTTTGGCAGAAAAAAAAATGAAAAATAAATTGGGGATCGGTCAAGGGTCAAATGGTCAAGGCAATACAAAGAATAAATAGTCAAACCAAAGAAAATTAGAGTCATGCAAAAAGAAAAGTTTGGGGGTCATATCGATCAGTTAATTTGAAAACCCAAAAACACAAACCCAATTCAAGCCCAATTGATTAAAGTCAATTTTTGGGATGCATGAAAAGAAGCGGTACCTTTTTCAAACAAAGTGCTTCGCTCAATCAAGAAAACATCAAAGTATTCGGTATGAGTTTTCTATTCATCAAACGTAAGCAACCCATTTATTTCATTCGAGTCCTTTTTGTTAATTCTTTTCTTTTTACTTGAGGACAAGTAATTGCTCAAGTTTGGGGGTGTGATAACTCTCAAATATTGACAGTTAATTCCTCTCTTTTTATATTCGTTTTACCAGATTTTCACCCTTTTTGTCTCTCATCTCCTTCATTTGGTCTTAATTGTTCAAACATGATGATGAAGTCTCAAGAATGCAAAAATTTCGGTTTCACTAACTTTTGTGCAAAAAGTGGCCAGTTTGTTGGCACCTTGTCACCACGTTGAACAATGGATGAAAATTTGTTGATAAGTTCCAGCCATTTTCGGAAAGTTTGACTTCTGAAGGAATGTAAAGAGTCTTTTGATCTTTCACTAGAATATTCAAGGAAGAGGACAAAAAGTGGAGGTCCAAGGAAAGTTCAACACTCTTCCTTAAAAGCTACTTTTGAGGAATAGTCACATCAACACTTTTCTCTTCCTTGGGCTATAAATGAGGGCTTGGAGGAACCATTTGGGACACAACAACTTCCAGGAGCATTGAATATCTCTGGAGATTAGCATTTAGTTTTTAGTCTCTCTTTAAAGCTTGTATTTTAGTTGCATTTAATTTTTGTAAGTTTAATTTCCTTGTAAGAGTTGCTGCCAAGTGGCCATCTTGTCACCACGTTGGCAGCAACCTTTAAGTCTTTTATGCAATTTATGTTTATGTTCTCTCCTTCTTCTCTCATGTCTTTTACTGTTAGTATGAGCTAAACACCCCCTTGGGTGTGGGTATGAGCTAAAGCTAAGACTAGTAGGCAACACTTGGGTGTTGCTATCGTTGCTAACTCTTAGACTTGGTCACTTGAGTCGGAACTTCAACTCAACGCGGACAAACCGATCACTTGTTAGTGTTAATATTAGATCTTAGACCTCGAGAGGAGCATATCCGAAATACGGCTTGGGTGATGCAAAGAAGATTTGAGAAAGCCTTTTATAACCACGTAGAGATACGGGTTTTTGCATGACTTTAACTAAGGTTCAAATGTCGGTTGATATGGGTGTCACAAAGAGATTTGGGCGTTCATATCTATACTGGTGGAACTGAAATCCTTAGAGGTTTACTTAGTTAAGTCGGCAAGTCTAGAGTTGGCCAACGTGGTGGCAAAGTGGGGACAAGGTGGCCATGTTCCGAGGAAGCTCATTTTCGAGAGAAAAAGGTTTTACGGCTGTCGTGTGTCATTTTGTTTCTAACCAAGTTGTTACTACATCAGTCTTAGTCAATGCTTGTACCCACATCCTATCTTTAATACTGTTAATTCCGTTAACCGTTGTTTAATTCGCTTAAAACTCACAAAATATTGATATTGTTCTCAAAAATCAACCAAGCACTAGAAGTTCATGAAAAGTTCTCTGATTCTTAGTTGACTAGTCCCTGTGGAAAAGATCTCGGTACTCTACCACTTTATTACTTGTAGCGATCATAGTGTCCGGTGTGCACTTGCACCGCCACTGTGGCAACATAGTGGCCACTTTGTGGACCTATACGATTTTCCGCTATCAATCTTCAAGAGCTTTGTTTACCTTCTTTGGTTCAATGATGTTTAAAATTTTTACAAAATAGCATTCATTGATTGTGGCTGATCTGGTTTTGACACCCTCTGAAGGAGATCCAATGATCTGATCATGGGATGATCCTTTGTCCATCTTGTGAATGGAGCATGAATATGAGGTGGAGTTTGAGCTTCAGAAAGGTTTGTTGGAAGCACATCTGTGGTGGTTTCCAGAGGCTCTGAATTGGGTTCCAGAGGCTCTGAAGTCTCTTCAAGAGATGTCTCTGGAAATTCTTCAGAAGTTTCTGGTTCATCTTCTGCTTCTGAAGAGAATTGTCCTTCAGGTTGTCTTGATTCATATCTTAGACCTACATTCAAGGAAGCAGAAGTTGTTACTTCAGAAGGACCAGAAAGAGTAGTACCTGTACTTTGAGGTTCCTCTAAATTTGTTCGTTGAATATCTCTGAATATAAACTCTGAGTTTTTATCATCAAAGAAGTCTTCGAAGATTTTGTTTAGTTCAGACTCTCTTATTTTTGATGATTCAAAGGTATTTTTGGCAGTTGAATAAACATCATCTTCGGTTTGACTTCTGTCGTCATCAAAAGATACATTGTTGGCGCAAAGCTGACTTGAAATCAGAAAATTTCACCTGTTAAGCTCTTTGACTCTCGCTACACAAATGCACTAAATATGACAATTCAAATTAGCATTTGTATAGAAAATAGATACTCCCCCTCGAAATATGAGATATGATCTTTCAGAAAATTCTCCTTATTCACTCCCCCTTGAAGAATGCACAAACCCATTTACAAAGATATGAGAACACAAGAATCAAAACATTAACGTATAAAGAAAAAGATACTGAATATATATTTTGAAACAACTAAATATATAAAATTTTAAACACTAAACAAATTAAATTCTACTTAGTAAAATATCATAGATTAATCGATCAGTTGAAGTCAAGTGTATGTTGTTGGATACAAATACAAGTTTAGTTGCATATCAAGTTAAGACATGTTCAGTTTCAAAAACTTTCATTAATCTATTCAGTGTGCTAGCATGAGAACTTCGATTAGCTTCAAGAAAATGCAATTCTAAAAATATAATAGAGAACTTTGCATGTACTCACACTAAGCCATCAAAAATTAAGATTTTCACAAATTTATAGGTTTATCGCAACTCAAACATATCATCAAGTATCATGAGATGTGTGCTCATTGGCATCTTTTAGCATTGTGCACATTGGCATCTTCACATGAGTGTGCTCTTTGGCATCTTTTAAGCTTGTGCACTTTGGCATCTTTTAATCAAAAAGTTTGGTAAGTAAAGAACATGCTGTAAACGTAACTTTCTATCTGATCCTATTGCAGGATTTGGGTCAGCCGCTCCCAGACCAGTTGGCCTTAGGGGACTAGGTGTCAAGCACCCCTTGGAACTTACTCTCCCAGATCAGAAAGGCTACATCGACACATCCTAAACCCATTCATACCAGTAGAACATGACTTTCGATCTGGTTCTATAGAAGGATTTGGGTTCGATTACACCCAGACCAATTGACCTTAGGGGACCAGATGACAAGCATCCTACAGAACTTACTTTCCCAAACCATAAAGGTCATAGGTACAAAGTTTTAAACTTAGAGATTTCTGTATTTTAGATATATAATATTCATCTCAATCATTTAGTTTTACATCTAAGTGCTTAGCCCATATTTTCATTACAATTTATAATTCTGACTTTTTAGGATTTCTAAGCATTGTAAACTATAAATATTCCGAATCACATAACTTTAGAGTAGTATCAAAAGTTTCAAACATGTTGCTGACCTTTCGACTTTTATAAGACTTGAAAGTTGAACATATAAAACTTCAATATAAACAAAGCAACTTGAAAATTTATCCTAGACACACATTTTATTCAAAAGAAAGAAAACCTGTAAATCTTTTACTTTATAGAATAAAATTTGTAAAGATTTAAACTTTTAAATTCAACATGCCGAGTTTTGAAAGCAGAAAATTAAAACGTTTTTCATCTAAAGCTTTTATAAAAAAAAATCAGCAAGTTGATATGTTGTTGGAACAAAATAAAATTCAACAATATCTTCTTCCACATAATGTATAATGAATTTGTATCTCATATCAAAGTTTTGGATTGTACAAATTCATGTTTTGGTTGAACTTGCTCAGATTCTTGAAAAAACATAAGAAAACTGGAACAACATCACAATCAGAAATATATGCAGCGGAATTAAGTAGATGCACTCACAGTTTCTAATTTCTCCAGAAGCTTAATGCATTGAAGAACGAGTCCTAAACTGAAATGTTTAGAAGTCGAAGTACATTGAAGTACGGGTTCTGGCTGATTTACTCAGAAGCCATTGTTCTCTTACTCCCCCTTGACATTAGGTGCCTGTAACTTAGAATCAATATTTTATTTTGGTACCCACTTAAATGTGGGTCCAAATTTGTTAGTTGTAGTTCTTATGGGAGAAAACTTGTTAGATTTAACATAGAAAGCACGAGAAAAATAGTCAGATGAATTAACAGAATCATCAGTAGAGGACGAAGCATAATCATCTGAACTTAAACCAAAGGAGCAATAGGAGACATCTTTTGAAATTCGAATCATTTGCTTTATTGAGTATTTTGAAATTTTATTACAAGTAGCAAATGAATCACTTTTACAAAAAAATTCTACATTTCGATCCTCTTAAGTCGCAGATTCATCAGATGTTCGCCTGACCCTCCATATCTGCCTTGAAGGTGTGCTCAAAGTCCTATCTGAAATATTTGAATCACAAGAATTAGAACTGTCAGAAATGACTTTAGCTTGTTTCTTTGACTTCTCTGACCTTCTTCTTTTACGCTTTGATTTATAATAATCATCATTTAGCGTAAAAGATTCATAAAGAATTTTTGATTTAAGATTTGAATCAGAAGAAACAATTTTACCTAAGAATGCAAACTGATCAGACATTAAATCTGAACTTACCTCGGAGTCAGAAATTTTTTGAGAAAAGATTTCAGATTTTAGAACTTCCTTTTTGTTTTCCTTAAATTCAGAAGAAAGATCAGAAACAGAATCATGTTTTTGAGAAATTAATTTTTCTTCAGGAATTGAAGTCAGAAAAGAAAAAATAAATCTGATTCAATTTCACTTTGAATATGTTGTTCTTCTATTTTATCTTCAAGATCAATGATTTTGCTTTCTAATGGTAATTGAGGAATATATCTCTTAGAATCGTAAGAAACTGGAGATATATTTTCTTTATTAGTGTTACTAGCACATATATCAAAATAATCACCGGATAATGAAGATTTAATTGAAGAAATGTCATTTAAATTGTTTCTGTTCTTCTTTGATTTTTCGGGAAATATTTGGCATTTTCACTCGTGTAAACAAAAGAAATTTCCTTTTTCTTATTATTCATCCTTTTCTCATTTTCGATTTCTAACAATTGTTTTTCATTCATCCAATCAATTTTAAATTAAGTAGGGGATTTTTCTATCGCATTGTCTAAACAATGTGGATTTTCAAAACCAAGTCCCCATTTTTCTTTTATAGACTCATAACTCCTTGGTTTGTTCAAATAAATAGTTTGTTCAGTTTGATTTCTTTGATATAATTTTTCTTCCAACTCATTTATTTTATCTGAAAAATTATCTTTTAATTTGGTCATTTCTGTCAAAGAATCAAGATAAGTCATATTTGATTTTTCTAAATCACTCAATTTCTTTTGAAAGATTTCTTTTGTATGATCCAAAATAGATTTTTCATCTTTCAAAGAAATTTGTAATTTCTCAATCAAATTTGACTTTTCTGAATTTAATTGTTTTTCAGATAATAACTTTGAGCGTAAATCATGTAAATCAGTTACAATGATATTCATCTGTGAAGAAATAAATGTGTAATCAAACTCAGAAGGTACCTCATCTTCATCAGTGGAATCTTCATCATCATCACTCTGATCATCTCCGATGAAGCACATATGAGCAGTCTCCATATTATCAGCTTCGTCTTCAGAGTGATCTAGCCAAAATTCTTCTTCAGCTAACAAAGCAGTTCCATTCTCTCTCTTGTTGGCCAGTTCCATTTTCTTCCGATAATATGCCGAATCCTGAACTTTCTTCACTCGACACTCCTTAGCGATGTGACCCGACTTTCCACAGTTAAAGCATGCAGTTGATTTCTTATCCTCGGTCACTTTGACATTCTTAGATCCAGAAGTGAAGCGAAGATTGTTGGAACCCGAACGAGGTTGGAACTTTTTGTTGTAGTGTTGAGAGAGAAGAATCATAGCTTTCTGAAGTGCCTCACCATCATCATCATCAATTGCACCGTCATAAGCATTCTCCGATAATGCTTGTTCAGACAGTTGGCTCGTTAGAAGTGCAACCGGGTCCACTGTTTTCTTATTCTTCTTGTCAAGTTTGGCCTTCTTATCCTTGACAATGCACTCATCTGTCAGCAAGATCTCATACATCTCTTAGATTTGCATGGTAGAGAGTCGAACATCATTCCTCAATCTATGACAAGATTTGTTCCATTCTGATTGAAGAGAGTTAAGGAACTTCAGATTGGTCTCTAACTCAGTCTTTTCCACTTTTATCTTTCGCAGATCGTTTATCACCGCACATAACCTGTCAAAAACACTTTTCAGATATTCCCCATCTTTGTCTTTCAATTCTTCAAAGTTGTTCATGTAGCGTGTATGCCGAAGTTGTGTTGCAACTGTAGACCCAAGCATAATCTTCTCTAGTTGTGCCCACATTAGTTTAGGATTGTTTTTGAAACAATCAATCCTGTTGTAGATAGAATTTGACAAGGCTAGCATCAGATTTGCCTTTATATCACGATCAGCTTTATATTGCACCAACTCATCGGGTGTGTACTCGACGGTAGGCTTTGATATTCCAGAAGCCAGAGTGGGTTTTACAAAAGATCCTTCAGTTAGAATCTTCATCATGTTATCTCCGTTCTTTTGACGCTCAATGAAATTAAGAAATCGATCTTGCCATTGAGTAATCTCATTTTCATCAATCAGAACTGGAGGACGAGTTTCTGTGCCCAATGACATCATGATATCATTCTTGTAGAACTGAGCTTGAAACGCAAACTTTGTAGAATCCATAGAGAAAATCTTCAGAAAAATGCTAAGTCTGAAACAGAGAGACTGGCGCAAACTGAACGTTTGCGTGAACAAAGGATGACGCAAAAGAGATTTGCACGAGACGATTGTGGCACAAAACAAACTTTGCGCTAGATGCTGGTGGCGCAAATGTAACTTTGCGCGATACAAAAGTTGCGCAAACTTTACTTTGCGTGTGATGAAAATGGCGCAAACTTGACTTTGTGCGAACTGCAGATATAGAAAATTTGAACTTTTCATGAGCTGATGATGACGAAAACTTTTCTTTGCATAATAAGTAGGTGGCGCAAAACTGATTTGCGTGAGACGAAGATGGAGCAAATAAAGATTTGCGCGATGAACTGCTAGCTAAAAACAGAACTTTTCGCGAGAAGACTAAAATCTGGACTTGGCGAAAACTTTAGCATCCTTAGTATGAACTGGCGCAAATATCTAATGAACTCGCGCAAACCTGATGAACTCGCGCAAACTTTGAATCTGGCGCAAAGATGAAAAAACACAAGAACCTTCTAATTTCGATTACAGAGTCGAATTCGATGAAATTTTCTCACACAGATTTTGATTGAAAACAACTTTCTAACACTTCTAAATCAAATAAATTGATTAAAAACCACTAAAAAATGAGAATTCGTCAATCCAACAGTACGCTTACGACTTTTTCCTGAAAATCGAAAATTCTCAAAATTGAAGATCAAAATCAGAATTTCTTGCAATTTGATGTGAATCAAAAATATTCTCCTAGTAAAATCGGATCCAACGAACCAAAATTCAAGAAAATTCGTTCACAAAACAGTCCGAATTTGATGAAAAATCACAAAATGAGATTTTCTTGAAAAAATCAAGAAAATTGTTAGCTCCAAATCTTCTGTTTGTTAAAGTGTTGAAAATACCCATCCTATTTCAGAGGGCTTCCAAAGATAGACTTCAAAGGACGAAGACTTTAGAGGACAAACCTGCCTCTGAAGTACTTATTAGAGATTGCAGCTTTCAGCAGAAGACATCAGAGATGGCTTCATCAGAGTCTCTGAAGACAAGATCAGAGCTCTGAAGACATTCTCTCTGAAGAAGGCGCTGAAGACTTTCCTGAAGTATCAGAACAGATAACCAATCACTTAGTGATAAGATTTACTTTATAGAGTAGGTTACTGTTCAAGCGTCTTGAACTTACCTTTTAGGTAAGACACTGTTCAAGCATGCTTCTATTTGTCAGAATAGTACACTGTTTATTTTATGGTCCTGTAAATAGGACCATCACTCCTTTGACAAATGTTTGCTTTTTGATATCTTGTATAAGAAGAATCAACTGAATATATCTCACGAAGATCTTGTTCTTTCTACTTGCTTTATATATATGAACTGTGATATTTGAATCTGCTTTTGATATTAAACTATGTTGCTTCCGCTGTTAATACTCTTGTTGTTTATATCATTATTGTTATAAGATTAAATCTAGGATCCAACAATTGGTATCAAAGCCTCCTTTGTTTTCTAAAACAAAGAAAGATCATATCTGCATACTCGGATATATTTATTTCTTATTGATTCAAGCTTTTAACACCTGTGCATGCTTATATAAACCCTGGTTTATTAAACTTCATATGCTCCAGATTTAAAAGTAAATCACAGTTACATCATTTAATAGAAAGATCTTCATAGAAAAGCATCAGTTCTTCAAATATTCATCTTTTCTTCACAAAAATGACAAACTCAAACATAATTCCATTTATACAGCCGGATCATTAACCAAACCTCCTACACTTCTAAGGGATTAATATCCTCAATGGAAGATAAGGATGGTAAATTTCTTAGAAGGCATGGACAGGGACATGTTAAGATCAGTGAACGATGGACCTCACCAACCAATGGTGTTTGTACCAAGAGTTCCAGCAACAGCAGATACTGCTGAAATCCCTGCTTACTATGAAAAGAAAACTTCAAACTTTACCGATGAAGAAACTAACATGATGGATAATGATTCAAAAGCTGTTAGATTACTTATAATGGCCATTCCCAATGATATCTTCCAAAAACTTGATTCTTGTGTAACTGCAAACGAGATATTGGATCAGTTGTTAAATCAACTTGAAGGAGGCCTACAAACTCAAAAGAACAGGAGAAATTTTTGTATCAATGAATATCAGGATTTTCATGCATTACCCGAAGAAACCTTACACCAAACATACTCAAGGTTTAACATCCTCATCAACAAATGCAGAAAATTTGGGGTCATGAGAACAAATGAAGAAAACAATGTTCTCTTTCTTAAAAGTCTAAATGAAGAATGGTCACAACTGTCAATGTCAATACAAGCCAATCAAAATCTTGAATCATGGTCATTGACTGACATTTATGGTACCTTGGTAGCACAGGAAAAAGAAGTTGTTAAACAAGAATAAAAAACCTCTTTAGGTGGTCCACTTGCACTCATGTCAAAATAGAAGGGTGTATCACAAGAATGTAGAAATGCAGAAAAAGACAACTGTTCAAAAAGGGAATCTAAAAGAAAATCCAAGAAGGTTCTGATATCTGAAGAAGTTGAACACTCAGATTCTGACTCAGATGATGACATCAATGCTTTTACCAAATCTCTTGCATTAATCACCCATCAATTTAACAAGAAATTTGGCAAGAAAGTCTTTGAAGGAAGAAGAGATGATGAAGAAAGAAGAGGAAATCCAGGAAGAAGATTTCAGAAAACTGACTATCAACAAGAGCCCAGATCTACTCTGCATAGTGATAAAAAGGGCGTTCATTTCACCAATCATGATTCTACTCAACAATCAAGATCTCAATAATCATTTCAGCCAAGGTATCCTCAACCTCAGAGGTACTTCAAGCCACAACCACAAGTACAAGCACAGAAGACAGAATCAGACACTGTTCTTCCATCAAACCAAAACGTTGGAAGATGTTTTAGATGTGGAAAGCCAAGCCATTACTCCACCAACTGCAGAGGTAGACTCATCAAGGATTAAGACTACTACAAAAACAAGTACAAATACAATGTCAAAGAAAGAGTACTTGTAGCAGAGATGGAAGATTGGCTGTCAGACTCAACAAGCGATGGAGAGGAAGAACCTACCTATCTCTGTGGTATGGCATTCACAGATAATCAAAGTGATGGATCATCAGAGGACTACTCTGAAAAGGTAAACTCTCCTTCCATCTCTGAAAGTGATCTTGAATTGGATGTTATTAAACTAACAGATGAATTTCAAATCCTAAAGCAAGAACTTGTTGAGGAAAAAGAAAAAGCAAAACAAATGACAAAAGATCTCAATTTTTACAAAAGGGAAAAAGATCTTCTTGAATCAGAAAAGAGAGATATTTTTGTTGAAAAATCTGACCTTGAAAAAGCTCATAAACAAAAAGAAAAATCATTTTCAGAAAAATTCAAAGAACTTGAGAAAGTTTTAAAAGTTAAAGAAGAAGAAGTAAAAAAATTTCAGTATGAAAGACCTAATTTTGTTGCCTTAACGAATTTTTTCCAAAAAGAAAGAGAAATCTTACATCAATCTCTGGAAAGGAAAGAACTTCAAATCAAAAGCTATCTTGATGCTCAGGATGTTCATATAAAGATAAATCTCAAATGGATACTCAAGGGCTTGGATTCAATGAATTGGATCCATTCACTGGATTGAAGAAAACTTCACTTTCTTCCACTTTCTGTAAAGGAAAGGTCCAGAGCTCCGACTGTCCATCACTGAACAATTTCAAGAGAATAAAAACCTCAGAGAGATAAAAAAACAAGGGCTCTGAACTTTAAAAATGTTGCATACTCTGAAGTACAAAGCTTTCCAAATTCCATCTTAAAAATAGAAAAGGAAACTTCAGAGGTATTTTTCACAAAACCTCAGAGCAATGATCCTAAAGAGATTTTTAAGTTTAATGCATTTATCAAAGATGAGTCAGAGACATCTGAACAAAGTACCTCTGATACAAGTACTTCTGAAGATGAACCTCAGAGTTCACTTAATCCAGATGCCCCTCTGTATTCACCAATCTCTGATGAATGCATCAAAACTACATTTACGGATGACATCAAGAGAATAAATCAAGAAAATATCATAGATGATTTAAAGAAGAAAGAAAGCATGAAAAGAATCATCAAAGTCTTAAGACCTAAGAAAATTGAGAAACCAATAGAAGTAGTTATCTCTGGTAAGATTGAACGAGACTTTCTTGACTCCGATTCAGAATTTGATCCAGAGGTAGATGAACAGATATTCTACAGACCAGAGAAAATAATTCATAAAAAGATAGATACTGTTGGTTCTGGAATTTTGAACATTCCTATTTCAGTTTTGAAAAATAAACCCAGAATACCAATATGTCCTGACTTTGCAGAAATGTGTCTTAAAGCAAAAACTTCTCTAGAACTTGAAAAAGAATTACAAGAAAAGGCAAAGAATAAAACTATCACTTCTCAACTCTACACTTATAAACCAAACAAGTTTACTCCTGGACAAAAAGGAAAATGGCAAGAAATTAACCATTCAAATCATGTTTGTACAGTGAGCAACAAAGAGAAGAGGATTTTTCTGAATAAGAGAAGGCAACTTGAAAAGAAGGTTGTCTCTCAAGCTAAAAGAAAAGAAGTAGTTAGGAATACTTATAATATTCCTAGTACTGATTCAAAAAGGAATCATAATGTATCGAATGCATTTAATGAAATGAAATCCTTTGCTTCTACTTCTTCTTGTTCTGTAAAGAGCAATTGCATCCACCTCTTGGTGAAACTAAAAAATCACTTCAAAGGTTCTCACTGTTTTCTTAATCAATCTCTAAATAAAAATTCAGAGACAAAGCCTCAAAAGAAAAAGGACAATTCTGCCAAAACATCAAAAGATAAGAAGGCAAAATTTCAAAGAGATAATCAAAAGTCTAACAAAATAGAACCCATAATGAGATGGGTACCTAAGAAAATCTGTAGATCCCAGTGCAGTGCAATCACAAGTAAATAAGAACAATGATGAACAGATTATAGGCCACAGCAACTAGTCATATGATTGATATAACTTCAAAGGGTTAAGATTTACAGAGAGAATTTCTGATTAGGGTATGTAAACCTAATGACTAGTAAACTGAATAATGAATTTCTTTTTTCTAAACTGTTCAACCCTAATTATGAGATAAATAAGCCTTTATATACTTAGGCTTTACAAGCAATTGGGCTTATGGGCTTGGGCCCATCTAATTAATCAACTATTAAAGAATTACATTATGCACCCTTATAAATACTTTATTCCATTTTCAACACACCGGACTTTCAGTCCTAAAATCTCCCCCTAAAGTTGAATAAAGCATTTAACAACTTGAAAAAACTTCAGGCCTTGATCTTCTTTCCCTCTTGAATCTTTTGAAGAACTTTGGTGTTGAATGTCTTCATGTCTTTCAACGCTCCCCCTTGAATAAAGCTCTTGGTCTTCATAGTATCAACTTTGTAATCAGATTCAATATACAGTAGCCTCGACTGAATACACTATCACGCAGCTTTTAACTGTAGAAACTCAATCACATCGGATCAGCACATATGAAAGATAATGTGAGAGTAACGTGACTTTCCATGGTGCATGTTCAGTTTAAAACAACGAATTTGTCTTTGAACCGCGAGTTGAATAATCTTTCATCTCAAGAACTTGTTTCAACCAGCGCGTAGGAGGAATAATGAAGAAACTTGTAGCATACACCACATGATACGGGAAAGAATCAATACAAACTTTGAAAACTTCACTGTCTTCAGACAAACAAATTTAGCATAGCATTAAACTCATATCTTCATCTCTTTGATCTTTAGACCGTCTTCAGAAAAGCAAACTTTCTTTCTTAAAAACTTTGAAATTGAACTTTTGTAAAAATTCTCCCCCTTTTTGATGATTGTGAGCATCACGATCATCAAAACTTCTGCAATTTCAGCACTTTCTTTGATCTCCTCTTTATGATAATTTGATATTCTCCCACATGTGATTTGATTATCCGTCAATTCATGAAATGTATATATCCGAATCTTTTCAAATTCAGATATAATAGGATTTGTAAACCTGAATCAACAAATGATACAGTTAGTATGCCTGTAAGTAGCACGGAGCCACTTTGTACAACGGATGTACATTGGAAAGGAGTTTTTGTGATGTTCACTCCCCCAGGGTTTCCATTCAATCATCGAAAAACCACAAAGTAATTTTCTATGAATGTTATGACAAGAAAACTCATTTCTTGTGTGCTCGTGCAAGTGTAGATATGATTGAAGCTACTTAGCTTGATCAGGCTCAAAAATGTGTAAACTGTTGAGACAGCAACAGATATTACACGGACTCAATGTGCATGAAAGAGGTGCGAAGGTGGGGCAACTTTCCTTCTTTTTCAATATCTAAATCTTCCTATTGAAGACTAGATAGCAGATATGTTGCGTCCCTAAAGAAAATGAAACATTTCTTTGTTAAGAAAGAAACGAGTGGCTGGTGGGGTTATATCAAGAGTTGGCATGGGCTAGGTGCCTTTTTCAATGATGGTCACCAAAGAATGTGAACCAATCAGAATATGTGGCTGCCCGGCTTAGAAAGTGGTTGGTGTAGAGTTTTCATATTCTTTTAACTCAGTTCTCACACCCTCTTTCTTTTTATCATTGAAGCTCACTTCTAACCAAACTCTCTTTTCCATTTTTCCGCTCCACACAATGAGAAAAACTCAACCCGATGAGTTATCTCCCCCACTCTTTGATTTATGACCCCTCACCCCTCAAATCACTCTAGGATAACTTCCGGGGTAGGAAACACTGGTTAACGTGAATCCATGAAACTACTGTTTAAGTTCTCACACAAATCCCATGTAAGTCCTAAAAAAATAGTTACTCAACAGTTTAACTTGAACATTTAAGCACAGAATGTATGATAACACTGTCAAAATGTATGCTCATAAGATTTGAGCAATTGAAATTTGAAGATTTCTCAAAACAGATATATTGAATGAATGAAATGAAATCAAGAGCATTGTTTTGAGAATCTGACAGTGTATCAATCAGATCACATAAAATGGATAGGGTATCAAAGAATTGGCTATTTTGTTTATATGAACAAATATAAACAATTTAGCAATGAAAGCACAAATTTAGAAATAATGATAGATTCTCAACAACATTGAATTTCAAGGGGGGGTATTACCATCGAAAAAATTGTTTCGCTATGAGACATGGTAATAACAAATACAAATGAAGTACTGAACATGTGTGTGTGAATACGTTACAGTATAAGTATAAGATAATACGCAAGTATTGATCTTTAGAAACACACAGTCAGTTAAACATTAAAGCTCAAGAATTGAAAAACATTTAAATTCACACTTCTAGATTCATGAAACCTTTTGAGAATCAGAAGTGGTTTGAACATTTCAGAAACTGTTTTTCATGCTTGAAAGTTGTTCTTCTTTCAAACAATCAGAGATCTAGGATTAGAAGATATTTACCTTTTAAGCTCCCCTTCAAATCATGATAGAACGATATAGATCTATTAAGCTCCCCCGGGATATTTACAAAATATCCAGGTCTAAACGTTGAAGAACGGGTCCTGATCTGTCATGTAATCAGAAGCCAAACTTCGTTGAAGTTCGGGTTCTAAGCTGATTTACTTAGAAGCCACCGTTCTTCTACTTCCCCTTGACAGTAGGTGCCTGCAACATAGAATCGGTTTTCGGTTTTGGTAGCCACTGGTATTTGGGTCCTCGAATGTTAGTTGCAGTTCTTGTGGGGGTTATAGAATAAGAACCATACCAGAAATGATCACTGGTTTTGTGAATGTGATCATGTGTATGACAATAAGAACAGTGGTATTTCTTACCTGATAACCTGAGTAATTGATCTCTCGAGTAGATATGATCAGATTTACCTTTACTCGCTTTGTTCTTCTTGGCATTAGACGCATGTACACATGATTCTCTTTCTTTCAGCTCATCTTCAACTGGTTTCTTCTTCCAGACCAGTTCCTCATCTTTGTATCTCCTTCTTCTAGGACGTATACCTGAACCATCTATATTGCGATCATAGAAAAGGTAAGCTTTACGAATCTGATCAAAAGAGTTAACTGACCTTTGTGTAGAGACATATTTCTGATTTGGGCTTGATACAGACTTTTCAAGCACTTTAATCGTTGAAGCGAAGTTGTCTCTTTCTTGAACAAGCAGGTCAATCTTCTTCGTGAACTCAGACTTCGTTTTCTGCTCTTTTAGTGCCTTCTCAGATAGTTCAGATAACTTGGCAGTAAGCTTTTTGATCTCAGTCTAAAACACGCTTCTTTCTTCTTCAAATCCCTTCTCAGCATTGTTTCTTTGGCCAGATATTTCTTTGAAGATACCAACATTCTTTTGGTCAATGGCCTTCTTCTCTTTGGCAAACTTCTCTCTTTCAAGAATGATTACTTTCTGAAAATCAGAAACTTGCTGAGAAAGTTTTTTGCATTTCAGCTCAACTTCTTTATTCTCGTTAGCACATTTTCTCGAAAAATCTGAGAACTTCTTTGCGAACGATTTCTCAAACTCGGATTTATCTTGAGCATGCTTTTGCTCCAAATCGGATATTTGCTTTTGAAGCTCAGCATTTGTATCTTTCAGATGCTCAATCTGCTCCTCAGAACTTTCAACAGATGCTGCTTGTTGGATTTGGACAATTTGAAGTTCCAGATCAGAAATCTGTCTTTTTAGTTCAGAGTTCTCAGTTTCCAAAAACTTTACTCTTGAAGACATCTTTGTTCCTGTCATTATCTTTTCAAGATGTTCCCACAGCTGTTTTCCTGTAGCCTTTTTACTGTCTAAA
The DNA here is from genome assembly GCA_023525745.1 of Arctium lappa. Classification (NCBI taxonomy): domain Eukaryota; kingdom Viridiplantae; phylum Streptophyta; class Magnoliopsida; order Asterales; family Asteraceae; genus Arctium; species Arctium lappa. The sequence continues at coordinate 36,083,229 of CM042059.1, forward strand.
CTTACAGAAATCTCTTTTGAAATCTCCTCGGAAATTCCTTGCAAGATAAAAGCTTTAGATAACTTATCAGCTTCAAATTTCTTTCTTTGCTCATCTGTGTAATCCTTAAATGGTATTGTGTACACTAAGTGTTCCGTTCTTCCATTTTCTCCCATATAATAACAAATATCTGTCAGAGTTTCCATTTTTCCTTCCCTCAGAGATAATCTGATATAATCACCCAAGTCATGTTTATCAATGAAGTCTAAGAACTGAATCCTCTATTTGTCATACTCTCCTCTGTAAAGAACCGGTGGCATTTCATCCATACTTATTGAAAGAGCTTCGCTTGAAGGCATTCCTTTTGATATACAGGGACTGAACTTTTCAAAGAGATGGTACGCGAAAGTGCAAGGACCAAAAGTGACAACTTGTGAAACTTGAAAGTTTAGGGTCACAAATGACACGTTGAATCCTTGAAGTACGAGGGCAAAAATAAATGTACTGCAAAATGACCGTGAGGCAAAAAATTTGACATATTTTTTTTTTTTAACCCGGTCGAAGGAAAGACCGGGAAAGATAAGGTCCGGTCGAAGGGTTTGACCGGAGATTACAATTACCTGGTCGAAGGTAAGATCAGAGTAAACAAGTATCCGGTCGAATGACAGGACCGGGGATACACTTATCCGGTCGAATGATACGACCGGGGATACACGTATCCGGTCAAAGGACAAGACCGGGGATACACGTATCCGATCAAAGGATAAGACCGGAGAAACTCTTATTTGGTCGAAGGGACAAGACCAGAGAAACTCTTATTCGGTCGAAGGGACAAGACCGGAGAAACTCTTATTCTGTCGAAGGGGCAAGACCGGAGCACAAGTGTCTGGTCGAATACTCAGATCAAAAGACTTTAAATACGATAAACACAAATATAGATAAGATCGATTACCGAAGAACACGAAGAGTTCGACCGAAGAACCCGAAGAATATCTGGGATTCGACCGAAACCAAAACCCAGATCTTCTCCTTCGATCGAAAGAAACAAACAATATCAACCAAAAAAAACGATTCAATCGATAAACAATCAACAGTAACCAATAATTGACCGAACAGAACCCTAATAATAATCGACCGAACTAAGGATTTTCAGAAAATTATTCGACCGAACTAAAGAAATCTTACTGTTTTTAAAAAAAATAGATCGACTAAAACCATAAGCAAACAGATATCGATCAAACAGATAACGCAGAATTTAATCTCTAACAATCAATTAATGCAAGTAAAGCAATTAACACAAGAAATTGATCTTAGGGTTTCAGACAAACCTTTTTACTGGATCAAACCTTTTTGCCTATCTGCTCTGATACGAATTGTAGATCCCAGTGCAGTGCAATCACATGTAATTAAGAACAATGATGAACAGATTATAGGCCACATCAACTAGTCATATGATTGATATAACTTCAAAGGGTTAAGATTTACAGAGAGAATTTCTGATTAGGGTATGTAAACCTAATGACTAGTAAACTGAATAATGAATTTCTTTTTTCTAAACTGTTCAACCCTAATTATGAGATAAATAAGCCTTTATATACTTAGGCTTTACAAGCAATTGGGCTTATGTGCTTGGGCCCATCTAATTAATCAACTATTAAAGAATTACATTATGCACCCTTATAAATACTTTATTCCACTTTCAACACACCGGACTTTCAGTCCTAACAAAATCTAATCTATCTTGCAGAAACAGTCTATGCCGATCTGGTACCTAGATTCTGGATGTTCAAGGCATATGATTGGAGATAAAAAGTTACTATCCTCTTTCAATGTTAAATCTGGGGGAGCAGTAACTTTTGGAGACAATATGCAAGGACAGATTAAGGGTTATGGTGAGCTTACAAGAGGTAATGTTTCAGTATCAAAGGTTGCTTATGTTGATGGGTTGAAGAAAAACTTGATCAACATAAGTCAACTTTGTGACCATGGTTTTGATGTGAAATTTCAAGAAAAACTTTGTTCACTACTTCACTCAAAAACAGGTCAAGAAATGCTCAGAGCTGACAGAAAGGGAAATTTATACAGAATGAATTTTTCCAAACACATAAAAACTGACTCAAAGAAACTCTGTCTAGTATCTCTGAACAGTGAAGATGTTTAGCTGTGGCATAAAAAGTTCTCACATCTGAAATTTTCTTCACTTGATAAATTGGTCAAACTAAATCTGGTTAAGGGATTGACATCTCTGAAGTTTAACAAAGATCATCTTTGTTCTCCTTGTGAAATGGGAAAAATGAAAAGATCTCCCCACAAGACCAAAAGTGATAATAATTGTCCAAAACCTCTACATATGCTTCATGTGGACCTCTGTGGTCCTATCTCTGTACAAAGCTTGTCAGGTAAAAAGTATATCCTCATTTTTATTAATGAATACTCTAGATATACTTGGATAGAATTCATCAGAGCCAAGTCTGATGTCCCTGATATTTTAATAAGATTGATAAAAAGATTGCAGGTTCTGTTTGATTCCAAAGTTCAAAAGTTGAGAAGTGATAATGGAACAGAGTTTAGAAATGCGAAAATCAACTCATATCTTTCAGAGGAAGGCATAACTCTGAACTTCTCTGCAGCTAGAACACCTCAACAAAATGGTGTTGTTGAGAGGAAAAACAGAACACTGGTTGAAGCTGCAAGAACTATGCTTGCAGGATTAGATCTTCCCACAAACTTTTGGGCAGAAGCAGTGGCAACAACCTGTTTTACTCAAAACAGAGCTACCATTGTCAAAAGATTCAAGAAAACATATTATGAACTCATTAACAATAGGAAACCTAATGTTAAATATTTCCATGTTTTTGGATGCAGATGTTATATTCTAAATGATAGAGAGTCTCTTGGAAACTTTGACAAGAAAGCAGATGAAGGCAAATTCATTGGCTATTCATTAGCCTCAAAATCTTGCAGAGTGTTCAATCAAAGAACCAGAACAATCCAAGAGAGTATCAATGTGTCTTTTGATGATGACAAAAGTCTGGCCAACAAAGATATCAATCAAATTGCCAAAAATATCTCTGAATCATCAAAGATAAAAAGAATCTGAACTAAACAAAATATTCGAAGATTTTTTGATGATGAAAACTCAGAGTTTCTTTTCAGAGATATTCATAGAGCAACTTCAGAGGAACCACAAACGTCAGGTACAAATCTCTCTGGTCCCTCTGAATTTACAACTTCTGCTTCCTTGAATGCAGGTCCAAGAAATGAATCAACTTCAGAGCCTCTGGAATCAATTTCAGAGCCTCTGGAATCAACTTCAGAGCCTCTGCTCAGCACAACAGAGATGTCTCCCGCTGTCATCTCTGAAGCTCAAACTCCACCTCGTGTTTATGCTCCACTCACAATATGGACAAAGGATCATCCCCATGATCAAATCATTGTTTCACCTTCAGAGGGTGTCAAAACCAGATCAACCACAATCAATGAATATTTTTTTTGTAAATTTTTTAAGCATCATTGAATCAAAGAAGGTAAATGAAACTCTTGAAGATCCTCATTGGATCACTGCAATGCCGAATGAGCTTCAAGAGTTTGAAAGAAACAAAGTTTGGACCTTAGTTCCCCTTCCTAAAGGAAAATTTGCAATTGGAACTAAATGGGTCTTCAGAAATAAAAAGGATGAGGATGGCATTATAATTAGAAACAAAGCAAGGTTGGTTGCTAAGGGATATTTCCAAGAAGAAGGTATTAATTATGATGAAACCTTTGCACCTGTAGCTAGGCTAGAATCAATTAGAATCTTCTTAGCCTATGCTGCACACAAAGGGTTCAAAGTATATCGGATGGATGTTAAATCTGCATTTCTAATTGGTAAATTAAATGAAGAAGTTTATGTCCAGCAACCACCTGGATTTGAAAATACAGAGTTTCCTAACCATGTTTATTATCTTGATAAAGCTCTATACGGACTTAAACAAGCTCCAAGAGCATGGTATGCTACTCTGTCCACATTTTTGATAAATAATGGTTTTGAAAAAGGTACAATAGATACAACCTTGTTCATAAAAAGGTACAAAAATGAGATGCTTTTAGTACAAATATATGTTGATGACATTATATTTGGCTCTACAAATCAAAAGTATTGTGATAAGTTTTTAGAGTTGATGAAGAGTAATTTGAGATGAGTCTTATGGGAGAATTAACATTCCTTCTAGGCTTACAAGTAAAGCAAACATCAGAGGGTACTTTTATAACTCAATCTAAGTATGTCTCTGACATTTTGAAAAAATACAGACTCAATGATTCAACCTCTATGAAAACCCCTATTGCCACAGGAGTCAAGCTTGACTCTAATCTTTCGGGAAAATCTGTAGATGTCAAAATCTACAGAGGCATGATAGGATCACTTCTATACTTAACTGGAAGCGGGCCTGATATAATGTTCACAACATGTCTCTATGCTCGATATCAAGCTAATCCAAAAGAATCTCATTTGTCAGCAGTTAAAAGGATTTTTAGATACATCAAAGGCACACCTTATTTAGGTCTCTAGTATCCAAAACTGTCTATCTTTGATTTAACAGCATACACTGATGCAGATCATGCAGGATGCAAGCTAGACAGAAAGAGTACATCATGATGCTGTAATTTGTTGGGAAATAAGCTGGTAAGTTGGACATCTATGAAGCAAAACTGTGTTTCAACTTCCACAGCAGAGGCAGAATATGGTGCTGCTACTAGTTGTTGCTCTCAAGTCATATGGATGCAAACTCAGCTCCGAGACTATGGCTTACAATATGACAAAATTCCAATTCTGTGTGATTCAAAAAGTGCCATAGCCATATCTGCCAATCCAGTACAACACTCCAAAACAAAGCACATTGATGTAAGGTACCACTTTCTGAAAGAACATGTTGAAAAGGGAACAATAGAGATGTATTTTGTACCAACTGAACTTCAACTTGCTGATATTTTCACAAAAGCTTTAGATGAACGAAGGTTCAATTTCTTAATTAGCAAGTTGGGTATGTTGAACATGTCTGCCTAAAACAAGAACACATCAGAGTCTCTGATCCATTCATCAGAGCCTCTAACATGCGTAGCATGTTCAACCAGAGCTTCTAAAACTAATTTCAGAGCCTCTGGACTTTTCATAAATGGTAAAAATCTTTCTTTTGTATCTCTAAGCATCTGTCAAGGGGGAGAAGATAAAAAGACATTATTCTTTGGTCAAGGGGGAGACAAAGAACCTTTCATCTTTCAAGGGGGAGCAAGTGAGCGTCTCTGATACTCATATCAGAGTCTCTGATCTCTGATATTTCTATCTTGTCTCTGATATTTGTATGAAAGCCTCTGATATTGTCTCTGATATTCATATCAGATCCTCTAATCTTTTCTCATTAAACGAATATTCCAGGAAATTCTTTTAGATAAAAAATATTTTTGGATAACCATTCGTTTCTTTTCAAAAACCTTGCTGGCGGTTTTCTGACACTAAGCGGCTCTCCCCTACACACCTCAACGTGACACCTATTAATTAGGGGATGATGGAACGTCTTTTCTGACATTGGAACTCTCAATCGTCATTTCCATAACATCTCCCTCTACCTTTTTGTCCATAAAACCCCTTTTTTTCTTCTCATTATTCTTTACGCTCTCAGAATCCAAAATCCCAAATCTCTCTCTCTTTCTAAGCTATCATCTTTCTCAAAACCTGCATCAATGGCGGCTCATTCCGAAACCTCAGATAACTCCAGCAAACTTGTTCCAAGATTGAATATGGAATAGTTTGACGTTCCAGTGAAAGGTAACAACTACTTTTTTCACGCCACCCCTACCAAATACGATGAGCAGTTTCGCCCAATACTAGACTTTTTGACCAACTACGAACTCAACGATGTCCTTACCAAACATGATTCAGATATTCCTCTACGCTTTGTCCAACAATGGTGGTATTTAACTGAATACGATGATGAAAAGGAAGGACTGGTTGGGTACATTGACCTAGGTGAACAAAGCATGAACATAAGAATCACCCCACAAACCCTAACTCGCCGATTTAACTTGCTCACGAAAACTGATCTTCAAATAGAAACCTTTGAGAAACCACCAACTCAAGAAGTCCTTCTTCAGTTCCTCCAACACTTAGGCTACAACAGGGAGATCACACCCCTAAGTCAATTCAAACGTCAGTACCTGCCTCCCAAGTGGAACTTTATGTTTAGTGTTCTCAACCGAACAATTACCTGCAAGATTGGGAGCCAGGATCAGACCCATCCAGCGATTCTAGCCATAATGTATGATCTCTTCTTCAACAGAAGCATAAATATGGCTCACATTCTCTTCTGTGAGATGCTAAAGGTGGTGGACAAGAAAAACAAAGACTTGGCCAAAGGAAAACAACCAAATTCGGCACTGTTTCCCAGATTCATCTCTGTGGTCATTCAACGAGCAATGGAGAAATTCTCCATCACTGAGGAGGGTCCAAGGACACCTCTGTTTATCATGAACTCATTCAAAGCTACAGAGGTTCCTCCTTATCCAAATGACTGACGTTTTCCATACACCATGATTGAGGTAATTCCTGCTGACTCTACTACCCATCTCCTACTTAGTAGTGTTGCCCAATCATCAGAACCGATGATAGGATCCCCAACACACTTAGGTTCTGAGCCTGAGCCTGAATCAGAGAGTGATATCTATGATACTGCTCAAAACGTTAACAGAGCGCAACCAGAGGGTGGCTCTGAGAGAGTAAGGGAGAGAAAACAAGAGACCCCTCCCTCTGACGAAAGCTTAGCTCTGTCATAGAAAAGGATGGTAAGGAAGAGAGAATTTCAGAGGGTGAGTTTCTAAACTTAGGATTCGAGCGCGGCGAGGTAGGAAAAGATGCCTTTGATGGGACATCTGAGCGATTTCCAAGCCAAGATCCCAGTGCAACCAAATTTACTATCCAAGGTGGTCCAGCATCAATGAACATTGAAACAGAGGTGAGGTGCACACCTCGAACCCAACCCATGCAAGCCGCTTAGAGGCATATTCTTCAGCCTCTGATACAAACACATCTGGGGATACCTCTGATACAGCTTAATCCTCTCAAAAAGACTTAGACCAAGATTTACCTACTCATTCACCCAAGGGTACCTCACCACCACACACACATGATGCCTTTGTGGCTCATGACATTTTGGACTGTGCCTTAGATCAGGAGAGACCAAAGATCTCTCGTATGGATTGCCTGTCAGAAAAAGAATGGCACGACCTTCTTGCACATGGACTCCTTAGCCTGGACAACAAGGTTTCAACACACATTCGGTTCTCATCATCATCAGACTCAGACTCTGATGATCAGAGACCAATCGGAACCATTATAGGGAAATCCTTGCAAAAGGGTCCCCGAGGATTAATGGGAAGTCCTTCCGGAGAAAATATCAAGCCACCTCCGAAAGAAGGACCCTCTGAACTCGAGGGCAACTTAGCATCATGTGTTGATCCTAAGGTCACCCCTTCTGACTACATCACCAAAGATGAGTTCAAAATCTTTGGTGATGAAGTTAGAGAATCTCTGAAGGAGATTAAACTTCAAATGGAGACGACCTCAGAGGCCTCTGCCTCTAACTCTGAAGTTGCAAAGCTCACTTCAGAGGTCTCTGAGCTGCGCACGACCATCATCTCTCAGAATGCTAAACTGGATGCTCTGAAAAGCCTGGTCATCAAAAATGACTCGGTTCTATCCAGAGAAAATCAGAACTCCACAACAGAGATTCTCAAGACGATTCCAACTCCCTCTGCCCCAACTCCAACACAAGCAGACTTCTGTCAATTCAAAAAGGAAGTCTTGCAGTCTTTGGCAGAGGTGATTACAAAGATCCCTACCTCCTCTGTTGCTGCTCCTGCTACCTCTGAATTCATTACAAAGGCTGACCTCAACAACTTCTCCAAAAAGATCACCAACAACATAATGAACATCTAAAGCAAGTTCGTCTTCAAGGCCAATCAACAAAACAAAAGGATTGAAGACCTTCTGACGGATGTGAAATCTTTAGAGGGAGCATTGAAGAGGAAGGAACCAGAGGTCGCATGCTCTGAGGAGGCCCAGAAGAAGGCCAGGTATGAAGACTCTGATGACCATGATGACCAACCTCAGGGGTCATCCGATCTTCATAAGGGGGAGAAGACTCCTACACCGAAAACTATTGAAACACAAAAGGAGTCCACTCCCTCTGAAACAAACCAAAGGAAGGAAAAAAGAATAGAGAGACGTTAAACCTCAACCTCTGCTGAAGATAATCAGGCCACTCTAAAGTCTCCAGTACCTGTTATCTTTCTAGCACCATCTACTTCGAGTGCTCCAATAGTTCTAATAATAGCTTCAACTCCAGAAACTATTGGAGCTTTGGAAGAAGATGAAGACGAGCAACTAGTAGACTTCTCGACATAAGAAGATGCATTCTCATCACCAGAAAGACTAACTTATGTGATGAGAGATGCTTATGAATGAGAGGCTGAAAGAGCAGAACCAGAATCTGAAAAAGAAGAAAAATCAGATTCTGGAAAAGAAGTTGCTGAAGAACAGATTGAAGTAATTGATGTTGAAGAGTATGTATTCAAGAATGCTCAACCACATCATACTTCAACAGCAACTGAGCTGAGGGAATCACCAGAGACAGATGGCTACATCTCTGAACCTACAATAGAAGATCCTCTACAGACAAAAGAACTAGAAACCACGGTTGCTGATGAACAGTATCCTTCAGAGAATCCTGTTCGGAAGGCAAGCATCGGTCTACCAGCCAAAGTGTTCACTAAACCTTCTACATTCCTTGCATCCAATCTCGAAGCTTCCATAGAAGACCACTTCAGATACATCTACTATGAGTTCAATATGGCAGACACTCTAGTGATTCCTCTGAATCCAAGGATCAAAGAGAACATACCGGACTATGAGCGAAGATTTGTCGGAGATAAAACCTCACCCAGATCACAAGTCCTCTTTGTTGATCCAATCATCAAAATCAACAAAATCTCATAGAAGACCTTTGTTTACAACAAGATCATCTATAGGCATTATGTGGTAACTCGATCTGATCAGAAGATTTACGAGTTCAATGATAATGATCTCGTAAATCTAAATCCATATGATTTACCTCATTTGTATGCCTATTGCTCTTCCAGATATGATCAGGGAAGAAGGGAAATCAGGATGGGCATGCTTGAAGTCAGACGGGCAATGGAGGCCTATGTCAAACACAGAGCAAAACGTGACTTCCAAATTGCTCTGAACCTGGGGGAAGAAAAGCTGGAGGTAACTGAACCTGTGGAGTCTATCGTTAATCTTGAGGTAAAGAAGACTGGATCAATCATTGCAGAACCTCTAGGTTTCGTCTATAGAGTAAACCAAGTAAAGAAGATATTTCTAGCCTTGGAAGTTTCGAAGTACTCTGATGAAACCTTGAGAGGTATAAAGAAAATGATCCATGTGAAGGAAGAAAGGCACAGAGCAGATTTACTTGCAATGCTTGACTTAGAGATTGACTCGATGATCAACTTCAGAGCTCTAATCATGAAGTTCCATGGAATCTGTTCAAGTGACAATTTTAGTTTTTTCTTTATTTTTGAATATTACTTTCTTTGTATTAAACTTCCAAATGTTTAAGAAGTAATATTTGAGAGGATGATTTTCTCCTCTATGCTTTCTAGTTTAAATCTTCTGTTCTCTGCTATTTTTGTATCTTTTATTTTCAACACTTAGGGGGAGATTGTTAGCTCCAAATCTTCTGTTTGTTAAAGTGTTGAAAATATTTGTCCTATTTTAGAGGGCTTCCAAAGATAGACTTCAGAGGACAAACCTGCCTCTTAAGTACCTATCAGAGATTGTAGCTTTCAGCAGAAGACATCAGAGATGGCTTCATCAGAGACTCCGAAGACAACATCAGAGCTCTGAAGACATTTTATCTGAAGAAGGCGCTGAAGACTTTCCTGAAGTATCAGAACAGATAACCAATCACTTAGTGATAAGATTTACTTTATAGAGTAGGTTACTGTTCAAGCGTCTTGAACTTACCTTTTAGGTAAGACACTGTTCAAGCATGCTTGTATTTGTGAGAATAGTACACTGTTTACTTTATGGTCCTATAAATAGGACCATCACTCTTTTGACAAATGTGTGATTTTTGATATCTTGTATAAGAAGAATCAACTGAATATATCTCACAAAGATCTTGTTCTTTCTACTTGCTTTATATATATGAATTGTGATATTTGAATCTGATTTTGAAATTAAACTATATTGCTTCCGCTGTTAATACTCTTGTTGTTTATATCATTATTGTTATAAGATTAAATCTGGGATCCAACAAAAATCGATCAAACTTTTTGATTAAACCCCAAATTCAAAATCGAAAAAAGTTTCTCTCAATCGTCTCAGATTTAGAATGGCTCTGATACCAATTGATAATCCCAAAATCAACTAAATCGTAGAGAGAGAAAGTAGAGATAAAGTAGAGAGAGAGTTGAAAGCGAAAGTATGATTTCTATGAGATATGCGTTACTTCTTTACAAGACACAAAGCCACAAGGGACTTAAATACCCTGGCCAATACTACACAGCATACGCTACTAAGAACACAGTATTAGACTAAGCCTATAAAGACAATGATTACTATAAAATCTAACTTAACAGGTAGATTTGTTCTGAGTGAAACAGGTTGTTGCCACTGCCTCTGCCCAAAAATTTGTTGGAAGATCAGATCTTGCAAGCATAGTTCTTGCAACTTCAACAAGTGTTCTGTTTTTTCTTTCAACAACACCATTTTGTTGAGGGGTTCTTGCTGCAGAGAAGTTTGGAGTTATGCCTTCCTCTGAAAGATATGAGTTGATTTTGACATTTCTGAATTTTATTCCATTATCACTTCTCAGTTTCTGAACTTTGCTGTCAAACAGAACCTGCAGTTTTTTTAACAATCTTATCAAAGTATCAGGTACATCAGACTTTGTTATGATGAATTCTATCCAAGTATATCTAGAGTATTCATCAAGTAAAACTAGAATATACTTTTTACCTGATAAACTCTGCACAGAGATAGGACCACAAAGGTCCACATGAAGCATATACAGAGGTTTTGGACAATTATTATCACTTTTGGTTTTGTGGGAAGATCTTTTAATTTTTCCCATTTCACAAGCAGAACAAAGATGATCTTTGTTAAACTTCAGAGATGGTAATCCCTTAAGCAGATTTAGTTTGACCAATTTATCAAGTGACGAAAAGTTTAGATGAGAGAACTTTTTATGCCAGAGCCATACATCTTCACTGTTCAGAGATACTAGACAGAGTTTCTCTAAGTCAGTTTTTATGTGCTTGGAAAAATTCATTTTGTATAGATTTCCCTTTCTGTCAGCTCTGAGCATTTATTGCCATGTTTTTGAGTGAAGTAATGAACAATGTTTTTCTTGAAACTTCACATCAAAACCATGGTCACAAAGTTGACTTATGCTAATTAAATTGTGTTTTAATCCATCAACATAAGCAACTCTTGATACAGAAATATTACCTCTTGATAGCTCACCATAACCCTTAATCTGACCTTGCTTATTGTCTCCAAAAGTTACTGCTCCTCCAGATTTAGCTTTGTAAGAGGAAAACAACTCTTTATTTCCAGTCATATGCCTTGAGCATCCAGAATCCAAGTACCAGATTGGCATAGACTGTTTCTACAAGACAGATTAGAGTTTCTTAGGTACCCATCTCATTATGGGTCCTGTATAGTTAGACTTCTGATTTTCTTTTTGAAAGTTTGCCTTTTCACCTTTTGATGTGTTGGCATTGTGGTTCTTTTTCTTTTGAGGCTTTGTCTCTGAATTTTTATTCAGAGATTGGTTTAGGAAACAGTGACTGCCTCTGAAGTGATTCTTTAGTTTCATCAAGAGTTGGATGCAATTACACTTTACAGAATAAGAAGAGATAGAAGCAAAAGTTTTCATTTCATTAAATGTATTGGATACATTTTGATTCCTTTTCAAATTAGTATTAGGAATATTACAAGATCCAGAGAAGTTTTTGCCTTTTCTTTTAGTTCTTTTTCAAGATCCAGAGAAGTTTTTGCTTGAAGACACATGTCTGCAAAATCAGGACATATTGGCATGTTGGGTTTAATTTTTAAAACAGGAACAGTAAAGTTCAAAATTTCAGAACCAATAGTCTCTATCTTTTAATGAATTACTTCCTCTAGTCTGTAAAACATCTGTTCATCTATCTCTGGATCAGATTCAGAATCAAAGTCAAGAAATTCCCTTGCAGTTTTACCAGAGAGAACTACCTCTGATGGTTTCTCAATTTTCTTGGGTTTAGAGACTTTAATGATTCTTTTCATGCTTTCTTTCTTCTTCAAATCAACTATGATGTTATCTTTATATATTCTTTTGATGTCATCCTCAAATGTTGTTCTGACGCATTCATCTGAGATTGGTGAATACAGAGGAGCAACTGGATTAAGTGAACTCTGAGGTTCATCTTCAGAAGTACATGTTTCAGAGGTACTTTGTTCAGATGTATCTGATTCATTTTTGATAAATGCATCGAACTTGAAAATCTCCCTGGGATCATTGCTCTAAGGTTTTGTGAAAAATACATCTGAAGTTTTTTTTTCTATTTTTAAGACAGATTCTGGAAATTTTTGTACTTCAGAGAATGCAACATTTATAAAGTTCAGAGCTCTTGCTTTTGATCCCTCTGAGGTTTTTATTCTTTTGTAATTGTTCAGAGATTGACATTCAAAGCTCTAGACCTTCCCTATACAGAAAGTGGAAGAAAGTGAAGTTTTCTTTAATCCAGTTAGTGGATCCAATTCATTGAATCCTAACCCTTGAGTATCCATTTGAGAGTTTATTTTTATATGCACATCTTGAGCATGAAGAATTTTTTTTATTTTCAGTTCTTTTCTTTCCAGAGTTTGATGAAGGATTTCTCTTTCTTTTTGAAAAAACTTGCTTAAGGCAGTAGAATTGAGTCTTTCATACACAGATCTTTTTTACTTCTTCTTCTTTGACTTTTAAAACTTTCTCAAGTTCTTTGAATTTAGTTAAGAAGGATTTTTCTTTTTGTTTATTAGCTTTTTCAAGTTCAGATTTCTCAAGTGAAATCTATTTCTTTTCTGACTCAAGAAGATCTTTTTCCCTTTTATAAAAGTTAAGATCTTTTGTCAATTGTTTCCTTTTTTCTTTTTCATCATCAACTTTTTGCTTTAAGATTTGAAAATCATCTGTTAGCTTAATAACATCCAGTTCAAGTTTACTGTCAGAGGTGGAAGAAGAGTTTACCTTTTCAGGGTAGTTCTCTGATGATCCATTATTCTGATCATCTGTAAAAGCCATACCACATAGATTGGTAGGTTCTTCCTCTCCATCGCTTGTTGAATCTGACAGCTAGTCTTCCATCTCTGCAACAAGTAATCTTTCTATGACATTCTACTTGTATTTATTTTTGTAGTAGTCTTCATCTTTGATGAGCCTACCTCTGCAGTTTATAGAGTAATGGCCTGGCTTTCCACATCTAAAACATCTTCCATCGTTTTGGTTTGATGGAAGAGCAGCAGCGGATTCTGTCTTCTGTGCTTGTGGTTGTGTCTTGTAGTACCTCTGAGGTTGAGGATACCTTGGCTGAAATGATTGCTGAGATCTTGATTGTTGAGTAGTATCAAGATTGATGAAATGGACACCCTTTTGATCACTATGCAGAGTAGATCTGGGCTCTTGTTGATAGTCATCATTCTGAAATCTCCTTTCTGGATTTCCTCTTCTTTCTTCATCATCTCTTTTTCCTTCAAAAACTTTCTTGCCAAATTTCTTGTTAAATTGATGGGAAATTAATGCAAGAGATTTCGCAAAAGCATTAATGTCATCATTTGAGTCTGAATCTGAGTGTTCAACTTTTTCAGACATCAGAACCTTATTGGATTTTCTTTTGGAATTCTTCTTTAAACAACTGTCAATTTCTGAATTTCTGCATTCTTGTGATACACCTTTATGTTTTGATATGAGTGTAAGTGGTCCACCTAAGGAGGTTTTTTATTTTTGTTTAACAACTTCTTTTTCCTGTGCTACTAGAGTGCCATAAATGTCATTCAGAGACCATGATTCAAGATCTTGATTGGCTTGTATTGACATGGACAGTTGTGACCATTCTTCATTTAAGCTTTTAAGAAAAAGAACATTGTTTTCTTCTTTTGTTCTCATGACTCCATATTTTCTGCATTTATTGATGAGAATATTGAACCTTTAGTATGTTTGGTGCAAGGTTTCTTCAAGAAGTGCATGAAAATCATGATATTCATTTATGCATATCTTTCTCCTGTTTTTCTGAGTTTGTAGGCCACCTTCAAGTTGATTTAACAACTGATCCCATATCTCTTTTGCAGTTACACAAGAATCAAGTTCTTGGAAGATATCATTGGGAATGGACATTATGAGTAATCTAACAACTTTTGAGTCATTTTCCATCATTTGTTTTTCTTCTTCAGTAAAGTTTGAAGTTTTCTTTTCATAGTAAGCAGGGATTTCAGCAGTATCTAATGTTGCTGGAACTCTTGATACCAACACCATTGGTTGGTGAGGTCCATCGTTCACTGGTCTTAGCAGATCCCTGTCTATACCTTCTAGGAAAATTACCATCCTTATCTTCCATTGCGGATATTCATCCCTTAGAAGTGTAGGAGGTTTGGTTAAAGACCCAACTGTATAAATGGCACTTATGCTTGAGTTTGCCATTTTGTGAAGAAAAGATGAAGATTTGAAGAACATATGCTTTTCTATGAAGATATTCTATTTAAGTGATGTAACTGAGATTTCCTTTCAAATCTGGAGCATATGAAGTTTTGATAAACCAGGGTTTATATAAACATGCACAGATTTTAAAAGCTTGAATCAGTAAGAATTAAATCTATCCGAGTATGCAGATATGATCTTTCTTTGTTTAGAAAACAAAGAAGGCTCTGATACCAATTGTTGGATCCCAGATTTAATCTTACAATAATTATGATATAAACAACAAGAGTAATAAACAGTGGAAGCAATATAGTTTAATATCAAAATCAGATTCAATTATCAAAGTTCATATATTAAAAGCGAATAGAAAGAACGAGATCGTTATAAAATATATTCAGTTGATTCTTCTAATACAAGATATCAAAAAACACACTTTTGTCAAAGGAGTGATGGTCCTATTTACAGGACCATAAAGTAAACAGTGTACTATTCTGACAAGTAGAAGCGTGCTATGAACAGTGACCTACTCTAGAAAGCAAATCTTATCACTAAGTGACGTGTCATTTGTTCTTCTGATACTTGAGGAAATATGATCAGCGTCTTCTTCAGAGAGAATGTCTGCAGAGCTTTGAGGTGAACGTCAGAGCCTCTGATGAAGCCATCTCTGATGTCTTCTGCTTAGTTCCTCTGATGTGTTCTTCGAAGGCAGGTTTGTCCTTTGAAGTCTTCTTCCTCTGATGCCTTCGTTCTCTGAAGCCTGTCTCTGGAAGTCCTCTAAAGTAGGACTTAGATATTTTCAACACTTTTAACAAATGATGATTTGGAGCTAACATACGTTGATGTGCTTGGTCTTAGTATGTTTCACAGGGTTAGCAGATATTGCAATAGCGCTCTTTGAATCGCAGTAGATCGGGATTTTGTCGTACTTGAAACCATAATGTCGGAGTTGCATTCGCATCCACAACACTTAAGAACAACAGCTAGCTGCAACTACATACTCTGCCTCAGCTGTTGAAGTAGATACACAGAGTTGTTTCTTTGAAGCCCAACTCACGAGTTTATCGCCAAGATATTGAATATGTCCCGAAGTACTCTTCCTGTCAAGCATACAACCTGCATGATCTGCATCTGAATATGCTGTGAGCTCAAAAACTGTATTCTTAGGATACCACATACCAAGATCTGCAGTGCCCTTCAGATATCTAAAAATACGCTTTACTGCAGACATATGGGATTCTTTAGGTGAAGCTTGTTATCTTGCACATAAGCATGTAGAAAACATTATATCTAGCCTACTAGATGTCAAGTACATTAAGGAACCAATCATACCTCTGTAGGTTCTAACATCGACAATTTTTCTAGAAGGATCTACGCCGATCTTAGTTCCAGGTGCCATCGGGGTACCAATAGGAGTACAATTTTCCAATTTAAATTTTCTGAGAATATCGAAAATGTACTTTGCTTGATTAATGAAAATCCCCGTAGAAAATTGTTTGACTTGTAATCCGAGAAAGAAATTCATCTCTCCCATCATACTTATCTAAAATCGTGACACCATAAGGTTAGAAAAATTCTTACAGTACTTAGGATTTGTTGAGCCAAAAATGATGTCATCCACATATATCTGAATTAATATGATATCAACTTTCTTCTTTTTAATGAAAAGAGTAGTACCGATTTTACCTTTTGAGAAGCCCGACTTGACTAAAAATTTGGATAGAACATCATACCAGGCACGAGGGGATTGCTTCAGACTGTAAAAAGCTTTGTCCAGAATGTATACATGATTTGGTTTCTCTGGATTGACAAAACCTTCAGGTTGAGAAACGTAGACTTCATCATTTAAGATGTCATTCAGAAAGGCTGTTTTCACGTCCATCTGGTAGACGGTGAAGTTCTTGTGTGCGGCATAAGCTAGAAACATGAGGATTGCTTCTATGCGCGCAACTGGAGCATAAGTCTCATCATAATCTATACCTTCCTCTTGCCTATATCTTTTATCCACAAGTCTTTCTTTGTTTCTTATTACGATACCATCTTCGTCTTTCTTGTTCTTGAAAACCCATTTCGTGTCGATTATAGTCTTTCCTTCAGGTTTAGGCACTAGTCTCTAGACCTTAAGCGCTTCAAATTGATTAAGCTCTTATTGCATCATCGTAGTCACCCAGTCTGAGTAAGCTAGAGCTTCAGATGCTCTTGTAGGCTCTATCTTGCTTAAGAATGAATCATGCATGCACTAGTTTAGTGTAGCAGACCTAGTTTGCACCGGTTTGGAAGGATCTCCAATGATTTGATATATTAGGTGCTCTTTGGTCCACTTATGTTCATGAGGGAGTGGATTATATGTAGATTGATCATGATGCTCATCTAAAAATCCACTATATTCTTCATTTTGTTCAGTTGAAGTAGACGGTGCAGAAGCTTTAGTTGGTTGAACACTAGATATCTGTTGAGTAGGCAATGTAGTACATCCAACTGATACAGTAACTTCTAGCTCTTCATTACCATGTACAACTTCAACTGATGGAGTAAGCGTTTGAATTGAAGTTTCTTCCTGAACCGGGGGAACAAATTCAGTTGATACATTTGAAGTGATTGGATGATTATTGCTTAAACCTTCAAGTCTGTCAATCACAACAGATTTAGACAAATTATTACCAAGAAACTCATCATAGAAAAATTCAAACGATAGATTTAAATCAGATAAATGTGATATAGAAGTTGAATGTTTATCAGAATTAGTCTCATTAACCACAGGTTCTGGATTGATTTGCCCAGAAGCTAAAATTCCAGTAATCACGGGTTCTAAACTGTCTTTAACAGAAGGCATCTCCTCATGAATGTTACTTTAACGCTCTTGACTACAATTTTTGACTTCTTCAGATATACTCTGTAAGCAGCAGACGTTTGAGAATAGCCAATAAAAATGCCTTCGTCAACCTTTGGACTGAACTTGTTCAGGTTCTCCTTGTCATTAAGTACGAAGCACCTGCATCCAAAAATATGAAAGTGTTTAATGCTAGGGATTCTATTATTTAATAAAGCATAGGGTGTTTTACCGAACATGCGATGTATAATGGAGCGATTCTGAGTATAGCATGCAGTCAACACAACTTCAGCCCACATAAATAAAGGTAGGTCTGATTGGCTTAACATAGTTCGAGCGACCTCTACTAGTGTTCTGTTACATCTCTCTATGACTCCATTCTGTTCAGGCGTTATGGAAGCAGAAAACTGGTGTGTTATCCCGAACGATTCGAGATAATCATCAACAATTCTGTACTTGAATTCTGTACCATTGTTCGTTCTAGAAGCTTTACTGTCTTCTGCAGATTCACTTGAGTGGTCTTTAGAAATGTGATGATGACTTCGGACGTCTCATCTTTTGATATCAGAAATTTGACCCAAGTGTATCTGGAGTAATCGTCCACAATCACTAGTATATACTTCTTGCCGTTAATGCACTGAGTTCGCATCGGACTGCAGAGATCCATATGTAATAACTCCAATGGAGAACTTGAACTCGGCTCAGGCTTCGACTTATGAGCGGCTCTTTTCATCTTGCCTTTCTCACACGCTGCACAGAGATGTTCTTTGACATAATTAAGCTCTGGAAGTCCTTTCACCAAATTACCCGTCACAAGCTTGTTAGCCTTATATACCATAACCAACTCTGCTGCATAGAGGCTTTTGATAGTAGACACACCTGATGATTAGTCTTGACTTTTGACAAATTAATCGTGTAGAGGTTTGACTTTCTTGTCCCGACCAAGAGTTCTTTACCATCTTCAGTTCGCACACAACATCTCATGGCCTTAAAATGATCCTCTAAGTCCTTGTCACAAAACTGACCAATGTTGAATAGGTTATGTCCTAGTCCTTCTACATAGCTCACCTTCTTTATCGTTATGTTCTCTTGAATAACATCACCATATCCGAGGATAGGTGAAAACTGGTCATTTCTGAAGGGTACGTTCCCACAAAATTTCTCTGTATAATTAGACGATAAATCTTTCTGCCTGGTCATATGCTTGGAGCAACCATAATCCAAGTACCACATATGACGGGTCTGCACAAGAGAAATCTGGGAACAATCGGTTTAGCTACTCATTTATAGATGGGTCCTACATTGTTAGCACATGATTTTGGCACGCATTTGAATTTGGGTCCTCTTTTTTTTTTTAAAAACTTTTGAAACATGAGAATGATATACATGATATGATCCAAACCAATCATTAGAATATTGGTGAGATACAAAACCATTTCTACGATAAGTAGAAGTCATATTAGTAAATGGAGATAATTAGAATAATTTCTTTATTGAATATCGCTTGTAAGAAGTTACAAGTTTTGGTTTATTAAAAGCAACATTACCAACTACATCTGTTTTACTATTAGTATTTCTATTACAATCAGAATCAGAAGATGATTTTGCAGTCTCATCAACTTTCTGCTTTGGTCGCCATTTCGTTCGCACTTCAGACCTTTACTTGCTCATTTCTGAAACAAAAGATTTAGATTTGTTAGGAAAATGAGATTTCTGAGTTTGTCTTTTCTTTTGCTTACCTGTTTTGGTCCGTTTCTGTGAGCACATTTTCTTTTGATTTTTACCTTTTTCATAATAATCGGTACTCACAAGAACTGACTCGTCAACCTTAGTTGATGATTCACCTATTTCAAACACACTAGGTAAAGCATGAGAATTGATAATAAAATCAGTATGATCTGGAAGTTTTGCATTGAAGTCAAACATACCAATACTTTCATCAACATAACCATCATCAAAATTTAAGAAATCATTTGCACATGCAAATAAGTCATCATTATCATCCTCATAAAATTGAGGTGCCTTGGAAGAATTCGAACACTTTTTACATTCAGATTTAAAAACGGTGATCTTCATTACTATAGAAAACACATCTTTTTCAATATCAATCAAAATTCATTCGTCTGATACAGTGTTTTCAAGATCAATGATTTTCCTTTCTATCACGAGCGGAGGAACATAGATTTTGGATTTAATAGGTTTTACTTCCAACTCTTTATTAGAATAGCTTTCAAAATAATCATTCGAAAGAGACTTTGATTGTTCAGAAAGATAACTATCATTCACCTCTTGATAACATAATGGTAGTTGCATTTTCGTTGTTTTCTTTCTGTTCTCGTCTTCTTTGGCCTCAACTTCATCAGAAGATTTGGTAACAAATTTGGGTTTCAAATGAGGATGTTTGATAGCCGCTTGTAGAAAATCAAAGTTATATAAAGTTGGTTGTTTTCTGATTGCTTTCTTCAAATAATGTGGATTATCGTAACCGAGACCCCACTTTTCTTTAACATCATTATCCTCATTTGGTGTGTTTAGAAAAATGGTTTGATCTGTTTGACCTCGAGTATACAATTTTGCTTCCAAACCATTAGCTTTTTAGCCAAATTCTTCTTTTCAATCTTCAATTTATGAAATTTTAGAACAAATTCTTGTTTCTCAAGATCAGATTTTGTAAGCATTGAAACAGCTTCATAAATCTTATTTTCAAAACAATCTTTTTGTTGTTTAAAATCAGTAGTAGACTTGTTCAAAGAATCAATCAAGTTTTTGTTCCCAACAAGTTCCTTGTTGGGATCAAAAATTGTTTGACGCTTCTTTGCAACCCCACTTTTCTCCTTTTTGAGTTTAGTTTGAAGGTCTTGAAGCTCAATCATCATGGCTTCCATTTTCTTTAAAAAATCGGATTCAGAAAAATTTGGTACCTCATCGAAAGTATCTTCATCAGATTCATCATACTTTACTTTCTTACCCATGAGGCATATGTTAGCAGTCTCTTCCTTTTCTTCATCATCCGAGTGGTCAAGCCAAAATCCGTCTTCTGCTATAAAAGCCTTTCCAGCTTCTTTCTATTTATCCAGAAGCATTTTGTTCTTGTAGTAGTATGATTTTCTTACTGTAGGCTTCCGGCAGTCTTTGGCATAATGGCCCACTATTCCACAGTTGTAGCACTTTATCAGTTCATCCGACTTTTTCCCGTTGTATTCATTCACATACTTCTTCTTCTCCTCAGGTTTCCTTTCCACAAACTTCTTCTCCTCATATCTTCTTCCTTCCACTCTTTCTTTATGATCAAAAAATCTAGACCCTGACGAGTACCTTTGACTGTTTGATCCCGACTTCTTGTAGAATTTCTTTTGAAAAGCACGGGTCAGCAATAACATTGCTTGTTTCAAGTTTCCCCCGTCATCAGAGTCAGAATCAACATCATCAGAATGATCAGAACTTGGAACAATAACTTTCTTCTTCTTTTTGTCTTTCTTAGCTACAACCAAGGCAATGGGATCTGCATCTTTCTCAGTCTTTTTCTTCTCTCCTCTTTTCTCTTCCATTTCCTCCTCGTTATGCCTTAATGTTTTGTACACTTCATGCAAAGGAATGTTGCTGAGATCCTTCATTTGTTTCATCCTTCTTGTGTGTTTATTCCATTCGGGCTGAAGGATGGTGAGGAATTTGACATTATTTTCTATCTGCTTCTTCTTCACTTTGTTGTTTGCAAGCTCATTCAGCAACAAAACAAACCTCTGATAAGTTTCCTCAAGGCTCTCATTCTCCTTGGCTTTGAACTCCTCATAGATGTTAATGCAGTTAGCAACCTTCATCTGATTACCAACCTGGGATCCCATCATCATCTGTTGAAGCTGATCCCACATCTTTTTTTCAGTTGCCTTGTAGCTGTCCATTTTGATGTAGATCTCGTTAGGTATGCTTTGCAAGAGTAGAGATATAGCTTGCTTTTCATATCTGTTCTTTTACTCTTCTATGTACTGAGAGATATCCTTCGGTACTGTCTTTGTTTTCTGCTCTCTATCCATGTTCCCGTCTTCACTATCCGAGGATTCGTCATCAGGGATTTTGTCAGAATCTGATTCTTAACAAGAATAAACACTCAGAAACAATATTAAATGAGTTTGCGGAATAACACTTTAATATTCAGAATATGAATGAAACAGTGAATATGAATCACAACTTGTAAGCTTTATTGAATGATTTAAAGCTACAAGATTTCACACACAACCTCAATATTGATGAACAGGCTCACCAATACGAATTCTACTTCTCTAGAATTAGGATTATAAACCTTGAGGTTAATTCTCTCTATGCAAACAAAAACTCAGAAAAAATTAATTTTTAAACTATTATGACTAAGTCTATGTATATACTAAAGATAAAAGATAATTACAAAATATAAAAGATCCTCAGTGTAATCTTCCATAGTTATCTCCAAGCTTTCCATGAATATCTTCAATCAATACAAATGTCTTCATTGCCATACGAAGTCTTCATCTCATAAGTAGTACTAACCATGTTCAGAAGCATTAACCATGTTCAGCAATATTAATGAAGTTGGATGTAGTAACCCTTAGCAGTACTAACTACGCTCAGCAGTAGTAACTTCATCAAGCAGTATTAATCTTGTTTAGCAGTATTAATCTGTTTGAGAAGTACTAACCATGTTGTGCTAGCAGCATTAACCATACTTGTGCAAATTCTGAATTCCCAACAATCTCTGAATTCCCAACAATCTCTGAATTCCCAACAATCTCCTCCTAACTTGACTTTTGAGAAGAGAAGTCAAGTTCTTCATTTATGGTCTTCAAGATGCTTTCAACACTACAACTTAGTTGCCCAAATTCGGATCCAGACCCAGACTTTGATTAATTGTTCTTCTTACCACAATTCTGGCCATTTCTGATTCCTTTACACATACTAGCTTAGTTTTCAGCATCCCATTCAGCTTCTCCTTTCTATGATCATACACTTTGTCCACTAGGTAGTACTCATGATAACAGTTATCAATTGTGATCATGTATATATCACAGTTTTCAAAAGAGTATCCACTTATCAATCTTCTTAAACCCATACTCATGATGTAGATCCTTGATTCTGTAAACCACCTTTTATGGTTCAAACATCATACAAAGATATTCCATTGCAATCTTGAGTAGACTTTCTTCAGTTCCTTTTAAAACATGTTCATAAAGCTTTATTCCCACTTTATGCATCTCTTCAAGATCATCTCTGGAGCAACTTCTGATTACTTTCCCCCAAGTTGAATATACTTCAAATACATCACCAACTCTTTTAAGCCTGAAGTAATCCTTTCTGTTTTCTCTCAGAATGTCCCAAAAGATGACTTCTGGTGCTTTCACAGAAATGGGAACAACTTGAACTGGTTCTATTATAGTCAGATAAAGACCCACTTGCTCATCAGATTATTTATTGGACTGCTCTGGGTTCTGCACAGATTCTGCTGAAGGTGTAACTGAAGGTTCTGTCTCTATTTCAGCTTCTTCAATCCTTGGCTTCTTAGACTGTTTCTTGGAAGCTATGGTCTTTACTCTCTTTGCAGATTTCATTTCCATACCATCATTCTCTTCTTTAGTGTCTTCAGCCTTTTCTTTGGTAGGAGTGACTTCCTCAGGGAATGGTTGTTGAATGTTTAGATCATGTCTCTCCTTCATCCTTCTTTCAGCCTCTTCCCTTTATGAGGAGTCCCCTTGAAGCTTAGCCATTTCCTTTTTATAGAGCTCCTCAACTTGACTGTATGCCATATTAGTAAACATCTCTCCTTTGACACCAATTGAACCTTTTAGAAAATTTATCATTTTTCTTCTTTCCTGATTGGCCAAAAAGGTCTTGAAAGGTTGTCTTTTTTGCTTTTTAACTGACATTCTTTTGACTGGTATTTTCTTGACTTCAGCTGCAATTTTTATGCTCTTTTGATATTCTTCATTGAGCTTTCTGGCCATCTCCAGTGCAAGCTCTCTGTCCTTCTCTTATTGGAGTTGTTCCTCCTTTTCCATCTCAGCTTGGAGTTGTTTTGCTATTTCTTCATCTAACTCCACCTGGTTCTTCTTCTTTGAAGGTTGTTCAGATTCAACCATCTTAGCTTTACCCTTTGCATCCTTCAAACCTGCCTCACTTATTTCTTTTCTCTTCTTTTCAAGGCCTCCTTCATTGATGACCACTCCCTTGGCCTTTTGAGTAGCCTTAGGAGTGTCATTCTTTGCTTTTACCAAAGTTTATGCTATTTCCAATTCTTCAACAGATAGCCCTGTTACTGCTGCTACCTGTTCTGTTACTACTGCTGCTTGAACCTTGTCTATTTCTACTACTTGTGCTTCTGTTTCTGCAGCTTTCTCCCCCTTAACATCAAATCCCATCTCAGATGTACTTTTCTTTTCTTCTTCAGCCTCTGAATTCTCCCCCTTGTTGAAAGCACCATTAGCATTTTTCCTCTTCTTCAAAAGAAACTGCCTTCTCCTCTTCTTTTGCACCAATCTTGTCACCATTTTCTTCAATTTGGTAATCTGTACTTGTTGAGACAGAATTACCATTTTCATTTCTTCTATGTCTTTGCCTTGTTTGATGACATCCAGATTGATGTTCCCATTGTTTCCATCAATTCATTGTAGTCATATTTGTCCTCACCTTCTCCAGGAGTGTTACCCCCTTTTGAAGGATCATGGGATCTTTTAGTAGTGGAAGTCTTCTGCCTAGCAAAAGCACCCTCCTCCCCCTTGGTTTCTTGGCACCTGGGACCTTTGGATGATTGCTCACCCAAAGTTGCCATGGGGAAGGTCTTATTGATGTTACCACTGGCCTCCTCTGTGCTAGCAGGAGTAGTGGCAGCCTTTGCACCCATATGCTCATTCATCTCCTCAGTGAGCACCTCTTTGGGGTTGGGAGACACCCCTGTGGTTTCCCTATAGATATTCTCTAATGGAGAATTCTCCATTAGAGGGCTTAAAGGCTCTGTGGGTAAAGGTACAAGAAGGGAAGGAGCCTTCTTTACCTTTTTCATGATGTAGGTATTGGTGATTGGAGAAGTTGGTTTTTGAATAAGGGACAGTGGGATTGATATGGTGATTGAAGGTTGGGATTGGCTTTCAGTCGGATGGTCTAATGAGGGCCTTGACCCTGAAGCCATACCTTCTGGATTGTGGGACACCACCATCATCGTGGAGAACAATGGGGTGTCAACTCCTTCCGAGTCCAATGGAGATCTCTTCATATTTGAAAAGACCTTACCTTTGGGGATTTTAGGTACATATACCTCATCAAATTGAGGCATATCCGTCAATTCATTGATTATAACTGCCTGTACAAATCATGGGTACATATAAAAACCCTTTTTGTTTCCCAAGTTTGACACAAGGTCATTGAAAATCATTTTAGAAAAATTGTACTTTCTGGCAGTGGCCAAGCAAACAAAAGCATAAGCAATGGTACTACTGAACTCACTCCAGCCAGTAGTCTTTTTAGAAATACAATGCATAAGGGTATGAACGAGAAAACGCCATTGGGTATAAAATTTAGCTTTTGAGAATTTGAAAACACCCAATTGGCCTCCATACCCCATTCTTGACAGATTGGAGAACAAGTCCTCATTAGGAAAGAGGCAATACCTGCAGCATCGTCTAGTCGTAGACAGATGCGAATCACCTCTTCAGAAACTGACAAGGGTTTGTCACACACCCTTGTCTTGATAACTTGCACACCATTTTCAGTAACAATGGTGGCATTTGCCCAGAATTGTCTCTGATGCTCTATGTAGATTGTTGGAGACACTGTAAGAGCAAACACAATATGACTTGTCTTGAGAAAATCGACTATCTGGTGAAATCCATCAGCCTGCTTCGGCTTTTGTAGCATTGCAATCTTATTATATTCATCAATGAACGCCATAGTTGCCATCGAGCTTGAGTATTCTGGACTGAAATACTTGGTGCTTGAGAGAAAAGGGTTAGAGAGCAAATGAATAGTAATCAAAGAGTCGTTATGAACTTTTAGGCGGGCAAAAAGGGTATTTATACAATTCGGGACATAAGAAGTATTAACTTAGAGCAGTATTAACTAACTAGCAATATTAGTTGAGAGCAGTATTAACCACTAGCAGTATTAACGAACTAGCAGTATTAACTGAGAGCAGTATTAACCACTAGCAGTATTAACCACTAGCAGTATTAACTAACTAGCAGTAGTAACTGAGAGCAGTATTAACTAACTCTTGCAGCATTACCTACACTTACACTAATGAAGCTTGATTTGGTCTGATTTGGGCTTCTGTTGTTGATAAGGACACTGTGGTTTGTTTCTTACACTGCCAGGATACTAGTCTTGCACCCAAAAGCTGACATCCACCTGAAGTAGACTTTCTATCCATATTAGCACCACCCAAGTCACTGTCTGAATATGCAATCAAGTCAAAGTTGGATTCATAAGGATACCAAAGACCTAATCTAGGTTGCCCTCTTAAGTATCTGAAAATCCTCTTAACAGCTTGAAGATGTGATTGCTTTGGCTTGACTTGGAATATGGCACACAGACACACTGGAAACATGATGTCTGGTCTTGAGTCTATGAGATACATGAGAGATCCAATCATTGATCTATATATATGGACATCAACATCCTCCCCCTCAAGATCAGCAGTGATCTGTTTATGAGTCTCCATAGGTGTGCTTGCTGGCATTGAGTCTGTTAAACCATATTTATCCAGGATGTCTTTCACATACTTTGATTGACTTATAAAGATCCCATATTTCTGTTGTTTCACTTGAAGCCCAAGGAAGAAGGTAAGTTCACCCATTGAACTCATTTTAAAGCTCTTGTGCATCAACTTTTCAAAGTCTCTACACATCTGATCTTGTGTGGATCCAAAGATGATGTCATCCACATAGATCTGAAGAAGTAGGATGTCCTTCTTACTCCTTTTAATGAAGAGGGTCTTGTCAATTATTCCCCTTTCAAACCAATTTTCTAAGAGATAGGTAGACAAAGTATCATACCATGCTCTTGGGGCTTGATGTAGACCATAAAGAGCTTTCTTCAGTTTGTATACTCTGTCAGGATATGATGGATTTTCAAATCCAGGGGGCTGACAGACATATACTTCTTCATCAATTGTACCATATAGAAAGGCACTCTTCACATCCATTTGATATACCTTGAACTTCATGTATGAGGCATAGGCTAGAAATAGCCTAATTGCCTCTACTCTTGCAACTGGGGCAAACACTTCTTCATAATCTATGCCTTCTTCCTGAGTGTACCCTTGTGCCATAAGCCTTGCTTTGTTCCTGATCATAATTCCTCTCTCATCCTTTTTATTCCTGAAAATCCATTTGGTGCCAATAGCTCTATGACCTTTTGGAAGGTCTACCAAGTCCCAAACTTCTTGCAATTTGAACTGCAATAACTCTTCTTGCATAGCTTCTATCCAACTTGAGTCTTTTATTGCATAAAAACCTTCTTAGGCTCAATCTGAGATCGAAAGCAAGAGAGTAATGTGTGTTGCTGATCCTGCAGCTTTTGAAGTCTTCTTTGATTCCTTGTTATCATAGGAAAAGAGATGTCTCCTATGACCAGCTCTGGAGGATGGTTCTTTTGAGTTCTAGTCTGATGACTAGGTTCTTCATTGATTCCCACTTCTAAATTGGACTCATTTAAGTCAGCTGAGGTGATCTCATCAGCTGCTTCTGGCTCTTCCTGCACTTGATTCTCCTCATCTCTTCTTTCTTCTTCACTCTAAATTGGTTTAGTCATAGTTTTTTTTTCACAGAAATCAACAGGTTCCATTGTAGGTATGGGAAATATCACAGACTGAGGAATAATGTCTTGTACTTGTACATCCCCTGATCCTCCACTTCCTGAACCTGCATGATCATCACTACTGAAACCCAAAGAGTTAGTTAGTGAATCAATGTCAAACAACCACTAAGTACCTGAACCAATAGGATTTGGTGTGTTCTCATTGCATTTGACATTGTCACTTTCCTCAATTATTCTAGAAGAAGAATTAAATACTCTGTAAGCCTTACTCTGAGATGAGTAACCAACAAGAAAACCATCATCTGGCTTGCTATCAAACTTTCCTAAGTGAGTTTTGGTGTTGAGAATAGTACAAGGACACCCAAAAGGTTTGAAAAATCCAATAAATGGTTTTCTTTTATTTAAAAGCTCATATGGTGTCTTGTTTTTAGGCTTGACTACTAGAACTCTGTTCTGGACATAACAAGCAGTATTAACTGCTTCAGCCCAGAAAGTAATTGAAAGTTTTGAATCAGCTAACAGAGATCTAGCAGCCTCAATCAGTGTCCTATTCCTTCTCTCAGCAACACCATTTTGTTGTGGAGTCCTAGGAGCACTGTATTGCCTCTCAATTCCTTTTTCCTCACAAAAGGTGTTTTGGTCATGATTTTTAAATTCAGTACCATTGTCTGACCTAATGACTTTTACCTTTTGATTTGTTTGGTTTTCAATTCTTAGAATAAAGGATTTAATCAGTCCACTTGTCTCATCCTTAGTCCTTAGAAAAAAATACCCAAGTAAATCTAGAGTAATCATCAACAATGACTAAGCAGTATGATTTCTTGCCTATACTCATAACATTTGTAGGACCAAACAGATCCATATGCAACAACTGAAGAGAATTAGAAATAGTGTTAAACTCTTTGGACTTATGAGAAGTTTTATGTTGTTTGCCTTTGAGACAGGCTACACAATGATCATCACATGAAAAGACTTTTGAAGGTAAACCTCTTACAAGGTTGTTTTTAACAAGTTTATTCATTGTTTTAAAGTTCATGTGACACATCCTTCTGTGCCAAAGTGATGATTCATCCAAAGATGCTTTTGAAACAAGACAGTTTAGGGATGAATAAGTTGAAACATTTTCCATATCTAAGCAATAGACATTATCCTTTCTGGGAGTTCTTAGTAGTATCATCTTTTCATCAACTACCTTGAATCCAGGAGCAAGGATAATGCATTCAGAATCTGTAAATAATATACTATGCTTTTTGTCACAAACCTGTGATACACTTAACAGGTTGTACCTTAATTGCTCAACATAGAATACATCTTCAAAGGTCATTGTACCTTTGGTTACATCACCCTTACCACTAATCTTACCTCCATCTGGAGTATTACCAAAAGCAACATGCCCACCATCAATTTTCTTGAAATTCTTGAGGCAAGACATGTTCCCTGTCATGTGCCTAGAGCAACCACTATCAACATGCCAGATGCTCTTACCCTTAAGTTGTTGATTGCCCTGCATATAAGATAGATCAATTAGTATTGATTGGGAACCCAAGCCAAAGTGGTATTGGGTCTCCCTTTCTCATCAAAGTATTTACATTCCTTTTTGATGAGATTTTAAACTCAGAGCACTCTTTACTAGAGTACCTTGTCAAGATGATTGGTTTAGCAGCACAAACACTAGAAGCAGTACTAACCTTAGAAGTACTAACAGAGTTAGCAGCACTAACAGATTTAGCAGTACTAACCTTGTTAGAAGTACTAACAGAGTTAGCAGTATTAACATTATAAGAAGTACTAACAATGTTAGTTTTAGCAGTACTAACATTGGTAGCAGTAGTATTGCTTCTAGCAGCGCTATCATTGTCAGCAGTACTATTTGTGGTAGTAGTACTAACAGTTTTACTGCTTTTAGGAATCCACATCTTGACACTCTCCTCAACAGTCTTTTTCTTCATGTGGCTTTTAGTTTTAACAGATTTCTTAGCATGGTTCCTTTCATTCTTCCTATAACCAAAGGGTTTTTGCACAGATCTTTGAAAACTCATCCTTTGGTTTATAGGATTGAAATAACAGTATTTAGCAATATGATTGATCTTTCGACAAATAAAACAAGGTTTTGGTCTATTGATTTTACTCATATCAACCCCTTGTTTTTGTGCCCACTGATTATTCTAGTTTCTTTTTTTACCCCTCCTTTTATCATGTTTTAGGGGCTCAGATTTAGTACAAGCACACTGTTTGCAACGAACAGGATTCACAACTGTGGTCTGCTTGTAATGGACCTTACTAGACTTTCCCTCGGTCTTCTCTATGTCCTTAGATTTTACCCAAATCTTTCCACAACCCTTATTGGTAATAATATGATTCTCTAGAGGAATCTCACCACTCACATTGTTCTCCTTACTCTTACCAACCTCTTTCTCAGTCTTGTCCTCAATAACTACCTCATCTAAGGGATCTATCTCAGTGGCTCCCTCAGGCAAGTCCTTCCTATCTTTGGTTTCAAGCAAGTCTGATGTAGGAGGGATGTAGTTGTTGTTGTATGGTGGTGGTGTGGTATTGTACCCAATTCCTCTTCTCAGCTTGTCATGAATCTGAGTTTGTAGTAAAGAGTCCATTGCTTTAGAAGCATTGGAAAACTTTTCTACATCTAGCTTAACTTTGGCTAGCTCCCCTCTGAACTTTTCACTCTCCTCTTTAGACTTTGTCAGTTGGAGTTCTAGATCCTTTTTCTCCCACTTCCAGTAGTTTGTGTCATATGAGTGTTGAAGTTCATTGGCTTGGAAACCTTTAATTTGTTCCTCAAACCTCTCAACAATTCTCACATAGTCTTTTATATCTTTTGCTAACCTCTTGAGGTCATCAATCATATTCTGGTTGTGATCCCTGTACCTTTTAACAGTGTCTATGGAAGTTTTAGAACAGAGATTAGAACTTACCTCAGTTGGGAGATCAGATACCTCTGCCATGAGAGCTTGATTTTGAATAGCCTCTTCTGCTTGATCACTCCAGTCAAACCCCATTCCTTGTTGAGAAACAAGAGCTTGAGCAGATTTTCTGTTCTAGTTGAAGCTACCAGTCTAAGCTTGTTGGTGGTTATTGTGAGACACTTCACTTCTGCATTCCCTGGCAAAGTGTCCCTTCATATGACATTTATAGCATTCTACCTTTGACTTGTCAAAACCTGCTCCATCTTCTCTTCTTTGGGAGAAGTTATTCCTCCTAGTCCTCTTGATGAACTTCTTTACCCTCATGGAAAGCATGGCCATCTGCCATTTAATATCCATCTCTTCAAGACCATCAGGATGAAGTTGTTCCAAGTCATCATTGATTAAAGAAGAGTTTTCTTGGCTGGACAGAAAGGCTTCAAAAACAGATTCAGTGCCTTTTTCTTGATTTGCTCCATTAGCAGTATTAACTGATTCAGGGTTAGCAGTAGAATCAATTGATGCTGATAGGAGTGCAACAATATGAACATATCCAGAAGGCTTCTTCTTTGCCTTCACCTCAGCTTCAAATACTCTATGGTCATTGTACAGATCATCAAGTTCTTTTTCTTCCAGTTGTTCATTATGTCTGAATGAAACAGTATACATGGTCCATTCATCTCCTAGGGACCTTAAAAACTTTCTGTTTACATCATCTTGATCAATCTGTACTCCCATAGTAGCTAGTTCACCAATCAGCTTGTTAAACCTGTCAAAAGTTTGAGTCATGGACTCATTCTTAGTTGACATAAAGCTTTCATACAATTGCTTCAGTATTGCCTTCTGATTTCTCTTGGTACCTTTGGTACCAGGGAATCTTTTCTCTAGAGCATTCCAAAGCATCTGTGCATCAGTGCAATTGCAGAATTGGTGTTGATATTCATTGGGAATAGCCAAGAGCAGTGTGGTCAAGGCTTTCATCTCTGTCTACCTTACCTTCTTTTCTGCATCTGTCTTTGGTGGAGTTTTTTTTCCATCTGCACCAATTTTTCCTTCATCAGATGGGCCATTCTCAATGATGTCCCACATAGAGTAATCTGTGAGGAGAATGTATTGCTAGATCCTTATCTTCCACATGTCATACTCATTAGATCAGAGCATTGGAACCTTTGAGAATGATTCAACTGTGTTTTCCATGATGAATGAAGGTTTCTGAGAATACTAGCTCTGGTATCACTTGTCAGAATCTGATTCTTAACAAGAATAAACACTGAGAAAACAATATTAAAGGAGTTTGCGGAATAACACTTTAATATTCAGAATATGAATGAAACAGTGAATATGAATCACAACCTGTAAACTTTATTGAATGATTTAAAGCTACAAGATTTCACACACAACCTCAATATTGATGAACAGGCTCACCAATACGAATTCTACTTCTCTAGAATTAGGATTATAAACCTTGAGGTTAATTCTCTCTATGAAAACAAAAACTCAGAAAAAATTAATTTTTAAACTATTCTGACTAAGTCTATATATATACTAAAGATAAAAGATAATTACAAAATATAAAAGATCCTCAGTATAATCTTCCATAGTTATCTCCAAGCTTTCCATGAATATCTTCAATCAATACAGCTGTCTTCATTGCCATACGAAGTCTTCATCTCATAAGCAGTACTAACCATGTTCAGAAGCATTAACCATGTTCAGCAATATTAATGAAGTTGGCAGTAGTAACCCTTAGCAGTACTAACTACGCTCAGCAGTAGTAACTTCATCAAGCAGTATTAATCTTGTTTAGCAGTATTAATCTATTTCAGAAGTACTAACCATGTTGTGCTAGCAGCATTAACCATACTTGTGCAAATTCTGAATTCCCAACAATCTCTGAATTCCCAACAATCTCTGAATTCCCAACAGATTTCCATGGTTATAGGAACCATTGGACCTTCTTTGATGGATATCAGAATTTTTCACCGTTGGCATGTCTATCAACGAAATCCAGGAACCGGTCTTTCCATTGTTCGTACTCTCCTTTGAAGAAAACCGGTGGTTTGTTTACACTGTTTGAAATGATCGTCAGAAATTCAGAAACAAAAGAACCTTCAAAAGTTAAACTTCATCAAATCTGGAAAGACTCAGAAAAATTCTAAGTATGGAACTCGCATAACAAAGGATACAAACTTCGCGCAAAAAACAGTGATGTGCGCGCACACTGAAGGATGCGAGAAAGAACTTCACGCAAACAGTCTCGTGCGCATATTAGCTTCGCGCAGAGAACAGCTTGCGAGTTTCTTCCAAAACCACTTCGCTTAATGACGTTGCGCGTTCTAGACATAGAAAAAATTTCGATTAACTACTTCGCGCAAACAACACACTTCTCGCAGATGAATGAATAAAACAGTAAAAACGCGCACTCAAGGTCTTGCGAGTTTCTTCTTCTCGCACGTAACAACTTGCGTGTTTTTCATGTTTCCAAAATTCTTTGATGTGCGAGTTCTTTAATCTTTACGAGTTCTTGCCTTTGCGTGTTCTTCACTTTATGAACAAAAACTTGATTTTTCATTTCGAAATCGATCAAATTCTTCACCAAACGATCTGAAATTTCGCAGGAATATCTACTACATACAACAAACCAATTACAACTAATTGATTTCAAACTAATACACTAGATATTACCAATCGAACTAGAACAGTATGATTCAAAAACTCGAACACGATTTCAAGAAAATCTAAAATTTACATCAAATTGATGTAAATTTGACAATGCAATCCAAACTGAATTTGTTCTAGATTCTAAAACGAATCTAAAACAACCAATTACAACTCAAAAACAACACTGAATCATGAAGTTGAATCTAAACAAGAAGTTTTGCGAGTTCGTAAAATCACACCCAAAATCTTTCTAATTATTCCTTGATTCTGAAAATCTGTTTGCTCTGATACCAATTGTGTGTTCCACAATTAGTGTAAAAAAATTAGATGACAACAATTTTATCAATCGATCAGCTTTATTTCAAACTCAGATTATGAACAGTAAGTTCTCTCAAGATATTTCTCTCTCTACAGTTTGCACAACAACTCTCTTACATACTACTCTCACAACTAGTCATATCCCTATTTGCAAACACTCATACAACAAAACACTCACAACACTAAGCTAAACATTAACTTTGACATTGACATTTTTTACAAAGACTTTGACTTTCTGCTTGAAGAGATTTGACTTGAGCTCTTGACTTTCACTTTCACTTTCAGTCTTCAGTCATCAATGATCTTGTATCCAACATCTTTCTGAACTAACAGTTTGATTTATACTCATTTTTTATACCAATTGTTGTCCTAGATTAGCTCATGATTAACCAACCAAATGTAAATTCAAAGTGAAATACGGAAGCTATATAAAATGGATTGATTAAAGGTAGAAACAGTAAGGAACTAGAGAAGAAAAACAATACAAACAAACTGGAAGATTTGAGCCATCATTGTCATTGTATTGTATTTGAATCTGAGATTTACAATAAGAACACCAAGAACACTCACTAATTGTGTGTGAATTTCTCTCAAACTCACGTCTCTTTCTAAATCTACTGTGTGTAGTTCACTGTGTTGAAGTGTGTGTAAATTTGTTGAGCCGTATGAACTACAAAACAAATCTCCCTATTTATTGTGGAATATTACACAAAGTCAAGCCTAGAATTAATGAGGGACTGCCACTTGGAAATGTGCAACAACCGTTTCTTGTACACGTGGCAGGGCTTCATAGGTTGACTGCAGCTTAGAGAGAATACTTGTTGATCTTCAAATGTTGGTAGCACAGAGGTGGCTACAACGGAGCATAGGCCAGAAGCTTTGTAGTCCAATGATCATATTCTGGTTTGGCTCCTTTGTGCAGAGCATGACAGAGGCTCTGAAGACAACATTTCTTTCTATGACAGAGGTCATTTGGCTCTGAAGACTTGTCTTCTTTCACAATACTTTTACATGATAAGAAGTAGGGCTAACAGTACTATAAGGTCTGACGGAGAGATTGGAAATAATTGTGAGAAGGACAGAAGAATAACCACATATGCCACGAACATTTTGAGAAGAGGAGTACGAAGGGGAGGAAGAGTATGAAGAAGGACCATGACATAAAAGAGTAAGACATGGTGATAAAAGACGAAATCAAAGGGATGATGAGGGATTTAGCAATATCAAAATAAAAATTCCAAAATTTCATGGGAAGAGTGTTCCAGAAGCTTATTTGAAATGGAAAAAAAAGGTTGTTATCATATTTGACTGCAACAACTATTCTGAAGATAAAAAGGTAAACCTAGATGCTATTGAATTCACGGAATATGAAATTGTATGGTGTGATCAATTGGTAACAAACCGAAGGAGATATGGTGAGAGGCCTATTTCTGCTTCGGATGAAATGAGAGCGGTTATGCGCAAGAGGCTTGTTCCTTCTCATTATTTTTGAGACTTGTATTGCAAGTTACAATATATGAATCAGGGAACAAAATATGTGGAGGACTATTACAAGGAGATGGAAATTGCTATGATTCGAGCAAATGTTGAAGAAGATAGGGAGGCAACCGTGGCAAGGTTTTTGAGTGGCCTAAACCGTGACATTTCCAATGTGGTGGAACTTCAATATTTCGTGGAACTTTAGGATATGGTGCACACGACCAAGAAAATTGAGAGGCAACTAAAGAAGAGAAATACCTATCAAGGGGAACATCTAATTTACAGTCGTAAATAAACTTAAAGGGGAGGCATTAAAGGCTACAAATTCATCATCTTCAAAATCCCAAAGTGAAGCTCCCAAAGGCAGCAAAGTGGATAAGGGTAAAGGTATTAGTTCTACCAATGATAGATCTCGTGAAATTAAGTGTTTTTGTTGTCCAGGTATGGGTCATATTACATCACAATATCCAAATAAAAAAGCCATGATTCTTCATGAAAGTAGTGAAGTGGAGTCAGAAAGTAAAAAGGATGATTCCGTGGATGAGGAAGAGGACTTGTAGAAAACCGAGGCAGAAAACGGTGAACTATTGATGGTGAAAAAAGCTTTGAACTTGCAAGTGAAGGTGGATGACAAACAACACCGGGAAAACATATTTCATACACGATGTTTGGTTCATGGCAAGGTATGTACTTTAATCAATGATGGTGGGAGTTGTGCAAATGTTGTAAGTTCTTAAGTTATTGAGAAGTTAAATTTGCATACTCTAAAACATCCACTACCTTGTAAGCTTCAATGGTTATTGATTGTGGGCAAGTGAAAGTGACCAAAGACGTATTGATCTCCTTTTCCATTGGTCAATACAAAGATGAAGTAATGTACGATGTTGTTCCAATGCATGTTAGTCACATACTTTTGGGGAGGTCGTGGCAATTTGACCGAAGAGTTAACTATGATGGTATTCATAATCAGTACACTTTCAAACATCATGACAAGAAAGTTGTTTTTGTCTCGTTATCTCTACAACAAGTTCATGGGGATCAAATTAAAATGATCACCGCAAGGCGAGCGAAAGAGGCTGAAAAGAAAAATAATGAGTGTGGTGGATCGAGAGAAAAACAGAGTGATGAACACAAATTGAAAAGTGAAAAGGAGGAAAAGAGAAGAGAGAAAACCAAGTCGAACTTTTTTGCAAAATCGAGTGAAGTCAAGAGGGTTATAGTTGAAAACAAGAGGGTTATAGTTTTGGTTTTCAAGGAAGCTTGTTTGAGTACTAGTGAGCTAACCCAAAATCTTCCAAGTTTTGTTGTGTATCTTTTGCAGGAATACGATGATGGCTTTCCAAAGGAAGAGCCAAGTGGTGTAACACACCAAAAAATGGAACAAACAAAAAATTCCGGATAATGGAAATATGGCAATCAAATTAATGCCAAAGCATGAGCTCGCTCAAAAAGAACAATATATGCATGTATAATTACAAGATTGTAATAACAAAGCAATAAAGATAACAACATCTCAATCTAATTCGTAAACGAGAAATAAGATTACAATTGGTTGTCATCTACGTCCAAAATAATCGTCTTCTATAATGGCGTCCCAAAATCTCCCAAGCTCACATTCTAAAGGCCCGCTAAACCTTCTAGGCGGTCGCGCCGCTAGAACCTGAGATACACATCAAACCAATCAAGTGTTAGGCCAAACGAGCCTAGTGAGTTGAACAATAATCATGGCATAAGCATTTAAATCATTTATAGACATAACGACCATACATGAATCAATGGGGGTGACCCATCACACTAATGATTTCCACCTCAAGTCAATGCACGTTGATGTTCACTCGCTTGAGCAACATCCCGAAGGCCTGACACATTTAAATACTACCTCTCAGGCATTACTCCAAATGGAGAAGGTCTAGGTCCATATCGTCATGGTGGCACCCTAAGACTATATCCTCCTAGCGTTTACTCATAGTTCATCCAACATTGATGAAATTTCCATCTTCAAATACAACTCATGCCCACAAGATGCATGTATAATACTTCATATAGTCCCAATCACATTTTAGGTAGAAGACTCTAAAATATGTAAGTTCAAAAATGATATCCACAGTTCCAATGATAACACATAATCATGACCAAATAATGTCAATAACAATCCTATTAAAGTCCACATGAAGCATAATAACCAAAACCCCAATAAACTCAAAGGTAACAGTTTGGTCAAACTTATTAGGGGATCAAATATGTACATGAATATGAAACTATGATAAATAGCACACAAGATATGTATCTCATTTGAAAAGTTTAGTAAAAACTCACTATCTAGGTTTTATGCAAAACCCTAGAAAACTTGAATGAGATGGTGAGAAGATGATGACTTGGATTAAGCTCTTAAATGCTCTTCTTTATGCCCCTTAAATGCTCTAGGTTGACCATACATACTCCAAACTAGAACTAGGGTTTCAATGAATGTGCAAAGGGGTGGAATGATAGGAAAATCGGCCTAAGGGTTCTCCAAAACGGCTCTAAAAACGAGTGAGGTGAGAAGTGAAGTCAAAATGGTCAAAGGTTGCATTTTATACCCTCAGAGCCCGTTAGCGACAGTACCCGACGATTGTGCCCATCGCAATGTCACGGGACACAGTCTCGCCTGTTCGATACCCCGCAGTACACCGCCCGCGATTGTGACAGGTCGATTGTGCCCTTGTCACTCTCGCATGGTCACTCTCTCCGGGTGTGTACCGAGACCACTCCCTGACCCGTGATCTTGCCACACGACTATGACCATTGTCATAGTCGATGGTCACTATCTCCCCATCCCCCAGACCTGCTGTTTTTCGACGTTTTCGATACATTAAACATATAAGGAACTCATGATATAAAAACATAGGATGACATACCAAAAAATCATCATTTATATGTAAAAATCCAATAATCCTAGGGCAATAAAAGTAATTTATAATTAATAAGCACTTACCATAAATTCTCGAGTGTTACAATCCTCCCAACCTAATGAGGATTTCATCCACGAAATATTATTTTCTAAACAAATGAGGGTGTCTTTTCTTCATGTCCTGCTCTAACTCCCACGTCACGTTGGTACCCCGATGGTGCCTCCACTGTACCTTGACCATCGTCACCTCCTTGTGTCATAGTTGCTTTGTCTTTGATTCCAATATAGCTTCCGGTTCTTCCACGCATCGGTTGCCATTGTCCACCCAAATTTTTGTCAAACGAATAACACTTTCCTCTTCGGGTAGGCACCTACGAAGGTAACACACGTGAAATGTTGGGTGGATTCCGTCCATTTCTAGTGGCAAGTCCAGTCTATAAGCTTGGAGTCCAGTTTTCTCCAAAATGGCGAAGGCTGCAAGAAAACGAGGACTAAGATTTTCGCGCTTCCCGAAATGGATGATCCCATTCCATGGTGACACCTTCAACATAACCCGTTCTCCCACTTAGAACTCGATCGGTCTGTGCTTTTTGTCTTCGTAACTCTTTTGTCGGTCTTGGGCCGCCTTCAACCGCTCTAGGATACTTTTCACCTTATCCGTCATTTCTTGTACTATTTTCGGTCCCACAAATTTCTTTTCTCTTGCCTCGAGCCAAAACACCGGCACTCTACATTTCCGTTCATAAAGCGCTTCGAACGGTGCCATCCCGATGCTCGAGTGATAACTATTATTGTAGGCGAACTTCACTAGAGGTAGATACGAATCCCAATTTCCTCCAAAGTCTATAACGCATGAGCGAAGCATGTCCTTGAGTGTTTGGATGGTCCTTTCACTCTGAATTTCCGTTTGGGAATGATAAGCCATACTCAATTTGACTCTCGTGCCCAACTCTTTCTGTAGCCCATCCCAAAACTTGGAAGTGAACCGACTATCCCGATCCGACACAATGGATAGTGGGACATTGTGACATGACACTACTTCATCAATGTAGAGCTTGGCTAACTTGTCCATTGGTAGCGTTTCTCGCATCGCTAGAAAGTGCGCTCTCTTTGTGAGTCGATCCACTACCACCCAAATAGTGTCATATCCCCCAAAGGTCTTTGGTAACTTAGTGACGAAGTCCATCGTGATATGCTCCCACTTCCATTCCAGGATGGCTAGTGGTTGTAAACTCCCGTAAGGCTTTTGATGCTCCGCTTTGACTTGAAGGCAAGTGACGCATCTCTCCACGTAGTTGGCCACATCGAGCTTCATCACCGACCACCAATAATGAAGTTTCAAATCCCTATACATCCTGGTGCTACCGGGATGTATGGAGTACTTTGACTTATGAGCCTCCGCCAAGATCAACTCACGGTTTCCTCCAATCTTCGGTACCCAAATCCTTCCTTGAAAAAGCTTCAGTCCGCGACTATCTTCCGTTAGCATCTGCCGTTGTTTGACCATGACTTCGGCCTTGAGGTTGTCTTCACGAAGTGCTTCGGCTTGACTCCTCTTGATGTCCTCCACTAGACTTGACATCACATCAATTCTAGTAATGGTTACTTTGACTTCACTCTCGTTACTCTTTCGGCTCAACACATTTGTCACCACATTGGCCTTACCGGGGTGGTAAAGCAATTCGCAATCATAATCCTTTAAAAGTTCCAACCACCTCCTTTGCCGCATGTTGAGGTCCTTTTGGTCGAATATGTGTTTCTAGCTTTTGTGGTCGGTGAATAGTGTGTACTTCGTCCCGTAGAGGTAGTGCCACCATAGTTTCAAAGCAAATACCACCGCCGCTAACTCTAAATCATGAGTAGGATAATTCTTCTCATGGTCCTTGAGTTGTCGCGATGCATACGCGATTACCTTCCCCCTTTGCATCAATACGCACCCGAGCCCAAGTTTAGAGGCATCACTATAAATCCCAAAGTCTTCGGATCCTTCGGGTAAGGATAGGATTGGTGCCTCACATAGTTTCCTTTGTAGAGTCTGAAAGGCTCTTTCTTGAGTCTCGGTCCATAGGAACTTCACGTTCTTCCTTGTCAATGTCGTGAGCAGAGAGGCGATCTTCGAAAAGTCTTGAATAAATCGTCTGTAGTAGCCGATCAAACCCAGGAAACTCCTTATCTCCGTTGGGCTCGTCAGTGGTTCCCAATTAATCATTGCCTCAATCTTTGCCGGATCCACTTTCACCACATCCTTCGACACCACGTTGGCCCAAGAATTAGACTTCTTGTAGCCAAAATTCACATTTTGAAAATTTCGCGAATAACTTCTTCCTTCATAGAATCTCTAAAACCTCCCACAATGTTGTCGATGCTCCACCTCATCCCGCGAGTATATCAGAATGCCATCGATAAAGACTATAACCAATTTGTCCAAGAAAGGTCGACATACTCGGTTCATCAAGTCCATGAATACGGCCGGAGCATTAGTCAATATGAATGGCACGACTAGGAACTCATAGTGATCGTATCTCGTCCAAAACG
This sequence comes from Arctium lappa, assembly GCA_023525745.1. NCBI lineage: Eukaryota > Viridiplantae > Streptophyta > Magnoliopsida > Asterales > Asteraceae > Arctium > Arctium lappa. Next base: position 36,123,369 of record CM042059.1, read on the forward strand.
CCGTCTTAGGAATATCGCTTTCCTTCACCCGTATTTGATGGTAACCGTACCGCAAATCTATGTTGGAGAAACATCCCGCTCCTTGCAATTGATCGATGAGGTCATCAATCCTAGAAAGTGGATACTTGTTCTTCACGGTGGCCTTGTTGAGTTCACGGTAGTCGATACACATTCGCATAGACCCGTCCTTCTTCTTCACGAATAACATCGGAGCTCCCCACGGCGACGAGCTCGGTCGTATGAATCCCTTCTCAAGAAATTCTTGTAATTGCGTCATCATCTCTAGCATTTTCGTCGGGGCAAGACGATAAGGAGCACGAGCAATCGGTGCGGAACCCGGAGTGAGGTCGATATGGAACTCCACTTTGCGTTACGGCGGTAGTCTGGGTAGATCTACCGGGAAGACATCCGGGTATTCACGCACAACGTCCACATCTTCCACCTTCTTCTTTTCTAATTTCATGTCGATTACGTAAGCTAAGTACGAAGCACACCCCTTGGCTAGGCTCTTTCGTGCTTTGAGTGACAGGATAATCATGTTGGCTTCTCGGTTCTTCTCTTCGTAGATTATAACTTCTCTACCCTTAGGCAAGGGTACTCAAATTAGTTTCTTGGAACAAAATATACCAGCATCATGTTTAGCTAGCCAATCCATCCCAACGATCACATCAAACCCCCCCCCCCCCCGATATCTGCCGGTAACAAATCTATTACGAAGGACTCTCCATCTAGTTCTAGAGTACACCCAACATAGCATTCCCGTACTAACATGTGCTCCCCATTAGCTACCTCTACTACTAAGGCATCAGATAACGAACTCGCAGAAATAGAGAAACTCTTGCAAAATTAAGTGGACACAAAGGATCGATTCACGCCATAATCAAATAAAACGCGGGTTGGTAGAGAGTTCACTAGAAACGTACCCGACACGACATCCGCCATCACTCTCGCTTCATCCACCGTCATTTGGATAGCCCGACTTGGTGCCATCGGTTGGACTTCTTTCTTTGACGTAACCCCGCTTGAAACTCCTTGGTTGCCTCTTGCTAGCTTGGGGCAATCTCTCTTGATGTGCCCTAATTCACGACACTAGTAACAAACTCCCTGAGAGGGGCAATCCCGGCTCATGTGTTCCTTTCGCCCACACTTGAAACACTCCATAGCATTAGAGAGGTTTTGGATCACAAGGCCTGAAATGCTTACTCTTACACTTGGGGCACCACCTCGCCTCCTATCATGGCTCAATGTTCCTCCCCCCGTTAAAGGGTTTGGATGGTCGTACGGGCCCGGTTGGCCCTTCCCATTTCCGCGTCTCACCTTGCTGATTCTTCTCCTCTCTCTCTTGAATGATGTCGTCGTCCACCATTTGAGTTGCTTCAATAACTTCCTGCAAGGTATTCACCCGAGCGTTCCTCACGCCCGTCTTCATTTTTTCCGGTAGTCCCTTCATGAACGCTTTTATCTTTGACACCTCATCAGAAACCACAAGCTCAACCAGACTGAGCTTATCCATGAATTGTTTCTCATAGTCGGCAATAGATAAATTGCCTTTCTTTAGATTGCGGAACTCTTCTTCTATTTTATCAAGGGCTCTTTCATTACAATATTTCTCCATGATCTTCTTCTTGAAGGTTGGCCAAGTGAGCTTGGCCAAAACCTCCGGTGTAAGTGCCCTTCGGATCACATTCCATCAACTCAACGTATCCCCTCTAAGAAATTGGGACACAAACTTGACTCTTTGAGAGTCCGCGCACTCGCTTGACTCGAATTCCATCTCAACATCTTGAATCCAGTTCATACACGCCACTGGATTAGTCGTCCCGAAGAATTCTGGTGGTCAGCTACATAGGAAAGATTTGAAAGATCAACCCCCTTCCTTCTTCTTTTCGGTTCTAATTGCGTGCTCCTCCATTCCAATTGCATTTTCGGCACCACCCGATCCATTCACCGCATTATCCCCCACAACTTCATGTCTCCGGTTACTCGTGTTTTGGTCTTCCAACAACTTCATAAATTTCTCATCCCGCTTGTCCATCGCGGAGTTCATCATCTACATTATGCTAGCCAATAGGACCGATTGAGGGTCCACCTCTTGAATAACCGGATTCTCGGTTTCCAAGTTCACTTGAGGTACTTCGTCTATGATCCCCTCTAGCATTTGGGGAACCGGTGGAATGACTCGGTTTGCTGTTGGGTTTGCTTGTCTTGTAATTTCCGAGGCGGTTACACTCGCCTCATTTGCATCCTCGGTCGCCCCAACCCGACTCCTTGCGTTTATCATTGTGAACTGTCACACATGATAAAGGTCATACCGGTTAATTCTTTAGAAGATAAACGGTTCACTACGTACCCCTACAAAGATTAATCATCATAATAACAATTCCACGCATGCTCACGTAATCATAATTTCAGAACAACACTGGCCAAGTGAGATTGTGAACGTATTTTACATAAGAACCCTCGTTGTCATCATCATAAATTTGAATCAATGCAATTTTGTAATCCTAATACTCTCCCCACCAAGGAATGCCCTAACCGTATGGACAGTGACATCATAGGCACCTACAGTCTAAGTCTAGGCATACTAGAGTTGACACCTAGTTCACTTAATCTAGGGCTCTCATACCAACTTGTAACACCCAAAAAAATGGGACAAACAAAAATTTCCAGAAAATGGAAATATGGTAATCAAACTAATGCCAAAGCATGAGCTCGCTCAAAAAGAACAATATATGACTGTATTGTTGGTCCCGAAGGTGCTAAACAAGTTTGTAGAAGGGGGGGGGTTGAATACAAACACAAAATTTAAAGTTTAATAAATTGTTTATTGAAGAATCAAAATACAATTTACAAGTTTGTTGCGGAATAAGATTAAGACAGACTCAATCTAAACAAACTTAAGAACCACTAAGATAGTTGCACAAGAAGTTCAGAGAATGGGGGTTAGAGATATAGAAAACAAGGGTTTCTATCTTGAGTTCAAGGATGAAGCACACCCTTAGATGAAGGGGTGAACTTCCTATTTATACCCTATGCATTAAATGCATGGCTGGATACTTTACACGTGGCGTTCACATATTGGCTTTGATAGACTGACTTTTGGGAGACATGCTTTCGACCGGGTCATGAACAGTGTAGTAGACAGAGTTGTTGTACGAATGGTTGCAGAGACTTGTCCGTTCTGACACATTGTACTAGGTTGTGCAAGGATAGACAAAAGGACACAGGCATAAGCTTTGTGATCGTTTGATAGCTGAGTATCTCTAAGTTCAGAGATAAAGAGGTTCAGTTATCGCTGAAGCTTTTTCTCCTGTTCCTTCGCGTATTGGTAGAGTTGTCTTTGCTTTACTGATATCCGCATCAGGTCACTAGTAGACTTCTCATTGTTCAGCAGCTTCGTCTTTGATTCAGCTATGAACATCTGTTGACGCGAAACTTGTCTTCAGGGATTACGTTGGTTGTTTACTTTAGGAACTATCAGTGATAACTGAACAGACTCAGTTTGATCACTGATAGTGAAACACTAATACATAAAAATGTTTATAAGAAAGACTATCAGCGATAACTGAACAGACTCAGTCAGATCGCTGATGGTGAAACACTAATACATACTAAAACGTAATTTTCACTAAGTATAGGAGAGGGTCGTTATCAAATCACTGAGAGAGTTTGGATCAACAATCTCCCCCTATTTAATAATGACAAAGTAACTGAAGAAAATTACTTTATGATTCAAAATGATGGAATAATCAGGACTCGTAACATACATGTCCCAATTACTATTTTGAGGGATCTTTTACAACACTGATGAAGTTAAGTACTTTACTGAAATTTCATTAATTCAGGAATAGAATTACAAGGAATGAGAATTACAAGTAAATTACTAACTACTGTAAGTACAACTAATAGATTACAGAAGAGAAAACTAATCTATCAGCTATAAGAAGATTTAGGAGGATTTATCATATACTCAGGTATTTCTTCTCCTTTCTGTCTTCGTTCCAAAGATTCTTGGCTGATGATTTCTTTGATTTTCTCAGCAGCAGGGAAGAAGTCACACCATAAGCATAGTAGATCCTTGAGATGATTCAGAGGACAGATAGGAATCTCAGAGACTCTTTGAAATCTGAGTTCCTCATCATCATCTCTGAAGAATATTCCATAAGGATGATCAATTACTTGACCAGCTTGGAAAGGACCACCAGGAGGCAGAGATAAATCTAGAACTGAAAGATCAGGAGGAGGACCAAACAGTGCATCTCTTGAAAATTTGATAGAAGTTTCATTCCTGATGATGGCGACGTCTTCAGAGGAGGAGGACCCGATTTTTCTTTTGAGTTTCTTGGGATTGGGAGGGATAGGAGATGGCAGGTTCAGTACAGAAGTGACTCTGTTGATGAGAGCTTTAAGAAGTCCTTCAACGTAGCCTCTGTATGTAGATTTTGATTTCTTCAGCGCATCCCATAATTCTATCCACTCTGTAAACCCGAAACCTTCAAGTTTGGAAACGTACATAGCTTTCTGAGTTCCATCCTCTCTGGTAATCTCCATGGTCACTGAGAGTTGATCCTTCTTCTTGCGACCAGAGATAGTCACGGCTGATATTGGAAGAAGATCAGAGCGATAATCCATCTTCTGTTTGCACCATTCAATGGACTTATCGTTGATCTCTTGTTCTTTGGATCGTTCCTCTTCAATTTCTTTCAGTAGTGCAGCTTGAACTTCCACAGGCTTTCTTTTCAGCTTCTTGTCCTTGACTTGAGAAGATTGAATCTTTAAAGCGAGTTGGGCATCTCGTCTGCATTCAGCGATCAGTTTCTCAGCTTTGGCAGATTCTTCTCGTTCAGCTTTAGTGAGGAAGTCGAGCTCTGAGAAGGATGTTTGAAGAGGGACTTTCAGCCGTTGACTTTCTAGTTGAGCGATCATTTCAGCTCTTTTCTTCATCACTTCCTCTGCCCCATGAGATGGTTTAGAAGGCCTTCCTGGATGGACCAGGGAATCTTCTTCTTCTTCATCATCAATCTCAGCGATAGAGATTGGGATTTTTTCTTCAGCGATTGCAGCTGGGATTATTTGTAGTTCTGAACCCTTAAGCAGGGGTGAGAACTGTCTGGATAGAAAAATGAAGGAAAGAAGGGATAAGTGTATATTTAGAAAAAGAAAGATAAAGGCTAGAAAGAGATAGGGGTTTGGAAAAAATAGGAGTGTGGTACAATTGAAAGACATACCTGAGAAGGATGCTCCCCCTCAGATTGTGATCCAGTCCTCAAGCATTCTTCAGCGATTGGTTGCTTGTCTTTGCTCTGCGAAGGAGCGCTTGAAGATGTATCACCTCTCACCCCTGTTTTGACAACCTCTTGTGAAGTTGTCCCTGATGAAACGTTCGGCTTGGAGAACCACATAGATTGGTCTTCTTCATCGTCGTCGTCATCATCGGAGGGTTGATCCTTTTCTTGATCAACAAGATCTAGATCATCTTCCTCTTCATCGTCTTCTTCCTCATCATCTTCAAAGAGAAGAGAATGAATAGATGAGGAGGGTTCTTTCGCCTTCTCCCCCTCAGATTGAGAGGGAGGTTTCTTTGAAGTCTTAGCTTCCCCAGCAGCAGCGATAGATGTTTCTTCAGCTTTCTCCCCCACTTTGTCATTATCAGCGGTAGGGAGTTGCTCAACTGCTGGAGTAGCTGTTGAAGCTTTTAGCACTTGAATGTCAGCTTCCAGACACGTGACCCGTTCTTCAACTGCAGGGATGTCGCATGTGGCATCATGGATGAATTCCACAGCGATGTTGAGATTTGTCCGATCATCTTCAGTGAAGGAGGGAGGCAGCGCTGGAGCTGTTTCAGATACCTTTTGGAGAAGTTGCTGTAGAAGCGACGTGCAGAGATCAACCTTAGAAGAGAGATCTCGAACTTCAGTGGTAAGAGACTCAAATCGTCCCTGAAAGAGTTGAGAGGACTCTTTGAGTTGGACGACTTGTTCTTCTACAGCTGAAAGTTTGGAGTTCTCAGCTTTGGATGAGCAGGTGGCTGTCAACCTTTTCAGCTCCTCACCAGCCTGATTAACGGCGCTGGTGGTGTTGTTGATGGTGTTGGTGAGAGCGTCCACCTTTTCTCCCAAATGGTTGACATGCGTGTCAACAGACGCCAAACTAGGACCTGAAAAGGATATCAGTTCAGATATGGGCTTATTTGGAGAGATGGGAAAAGAAGTGTTTAGGATAATAGGGTTACCTGAAGTATCAAACATTTTATAGAACTGCAAAGATTCCTCAAACGTTTGATGTTCAGGTCCTATAGGTAGAGAGGCGGTAGCGGGTTCAGAGACCAAAGAAGGAGAGGGAAGATTTATGGGGATAGAAGTAAGGTTGGGGTTAATCTCAGCGAATGAGATAGTAGGTGGGGTCACTGATGGTGTGACAGCGATTGAAATCGCTGACACGGCAGGTTGAGTGACTGCGGTAGTTGTGGAGGAAAGACCCACAAAAGCATCTAAGGCAGCTTGTTGAGAAGCTTCCTCAGGTATAGTACTAGAAGGTGTACTTTCCTTAGTATTTTTGGCCTTCTTAGAAGAACCAATTGGACCAGCTGATGGACGTTTGGAAGTAGTGGTAGCGACAGGGATAGCAGACGAAGGAACCGTCTGCGTGGTCGCTGAAAAAGAAGAAGAATGGAGAGAGAGACGAGAACGAAGGAGAGAGATACTTACCTCGTTGGCGAGTGGCTTAACCTCCAGTGATCGTTGACCTATCCTGGCAAAAGTGCCATCATCTTTGGTGGGATAGGTGTTGGGATAGAGGAACTTGATGTACGTACATATGAAACGTACGTACGAGATCTTGGGATCTCGTTCAGGCTTCTCTAATCTCGACCTCAGGTCTTCAAAGATGGTAGTGGCGTAGTCAAAGTTTTGACCAGCGATTACTGAGTAGGCCATTTGCAGTTGTATTTTGCTGGCTTGATCCAGCGAACCACTCTTCCCGCTCATGCACTGAATGATGTGCGAGAAGATGAAGTTCAGTTGTGAAGGCATCTGAGCTTTGAGAATCTTGGTGAGCTTTTTGTTGGGAATAGACGATCTCGGTTTGTTTTCCCAACAATAACCCATTGCATCCAGAAAGGAGATCAGCTCAGCATCAGTGGGGAGTGCGTCGAACCCACTCTTTGGTTTGTCAGGAAATCTCAAGGATTTCCTGAGGCTAAGAGCGGTCATGCTCCCTGGACCCAAATCCGTGCTGAAGGAGATAGCAGGGACTCGCTCACCCTTTTTGTTGGTGAGTTCAGTGGCATCAGCAGTGAACCAGAACTGCTGGAGTAGAGTCTTTGAAGGCTTAGGATCCACAGTGATCGCGTAAGCTATGCATGATTGTTTAAGAAAGTCAGCAGCTTCCACCAGATGTGGGTATTTGTCAGCTTTGAAGTCGAGTCTTCCCAAGTGATTACATTTAGTAATCTCAACTTCAGTGATAGCGAATCGCACATTCTTGGAAGCAACGATTGAAGATTGTGCCATTTCTGTTATGGAAAGAATCATAATAGAAGAAATGATTATGGTTTAAAAATAATATGATTACCAGTTTCTCTAAATGAGGGGAAACTGGAAGAATATCAAGTTATTTTTAGGAAGAGAAAAAAATAGTGTTCTGGGTAGAAAGAATGAAGAACACTTTAAAAACCAAAAGGTTTTTATTTTAAAAAAACATAAAATCAGAAAGAATGATTTTTAGTTTTTAAGCAAAATAAATTATAAAATCCATGATGAACAAGAACGAGTAGGATTTTAAAAAATAGAAAGCAGATAAACAATGCACATAAACATGAAATAAACCTGTTTATTTCGAAGACGAAGATTGGCAGATTCAAAATTCTGGTTTTACTTGCTTGAGTGTTCTTGAGAGAGAGTTTCTTGCTTAGAAAGTTTTGAAAGCGTAAACCGTATAAAGAAGAGAAGAATTCCTTTTATACAAAGAGATAGAAGAGAGAGAAGGAATGAAGCGGAAAAAATCATCATGACATTGACACGTTCCACAAAGTTGATTGGATAGAAGAGCAACGGACGAACGTGTCAGAAAAGGCGTGTCGTGAATTATCCGCTCAAATGACGTCATGGGAAAGAGACGTTTCATTTTTCCGTTTTGAAATTATCACTGAAGAAAAATCAGCGATAGAATTTTCTCTTTTTGAAAGTATCCCTGATGAAAAGATAGGGATATATTTTCTTTTAAAAGGATCACTGAATATAAATATCAGTGATAAATTTAATTTCAAAAAGCTTTTAATCATTTGAATAAAAATTCAGTGATTAAGTTTTATATAACTGAATGAAGATTCAGTTGTAGGGATTGAGAAATCATACCTGAGAGTCAGAATACTTATCAGAGAATGATGAAAAGAAACTTTTGATTGCTGACACAATGCATGAATGCTGAAGAATTATTCTTCAAGATTCAGCATTCCAAGCTCACTGATGAGAAAGTTGAACCTTGTCTCATCAAGAGGTTTGGTGAATATATCAGCAAGCTGAAAGTCAGTAGGGATAAAGTGAAGTTCAATATCACCACTCATCACATGATCTCTGATAAAGTGATATCTGATCTCTATGTGTTTTGTCTTTGAATGTAGCACTGGATTATTTGCTATAGCGATAGCACTAGTGCTGTCGCAATAGATAGGAATTTTTGACAGCTGAAGGTCATAATCTAATAGTTGATTTCTCATCCATAAGATTTGAGAACAACAGCTTCCAGCGGCTACGTATTCAGCTTCAGCTGTGGAAGTGGACACAGAATTTTGCTTCTTGCTTGTCCAACTTACCAACTTTCCTCCCAAGAGTTGACATCCACCAGTGGTACTCTTTCTGTCAAGTTTACATCCTGCAAAATCACTATCAGAATAACCAGTTAGATCGAACCCTGAGTCTTTGGGATACCAAAGACCTAGGTTAGAAGTTCCTTTCAGATATCTGAAAATTCGCTTTACAGCGATCAGATGGGATTCCTTGGGTTCAGATTGATAGCGTGCACATAAACATGTAGAGTACATGATGTCAGGTCGGCTTGCTGTGAGATACAACAGAGAGCCTATCATTCCTCTATAGGCAGTGACATTAACAGGTTTTCCAGAAGGATCTTTGTTAAGTGTCAGGGGTGGTGCCATAGGAGTTTTCATCGCTGAAGCTTGAGTAAGATCAAACTTCTTCAGCATATCTTTAACATACTTACCTTGGTTGATAAACGTACCTTTGTCAGATTGTTTAATCTGAAGACCAAGAAAATATGTCAGCTCACCCATCATACTCATTTTATATTCTTTCTTCATTCTTTCAGCGAAGCGAATACACAGAGATGGGTTAGTAGAACCAAATATTATGTCATCGACATATATTTGTACAAGAATTATATGACCTTTTATCTTTCTGAAAAATAACGTATTATCAATCTTGCCACGTTCAAAATTTTCAGAGATAAGAAAAGATGAGAGAGTGTCATACCAAGCACGAGGGGCTTGTTTTAGACCATAGAGAGCCTTATCCAATTTATAAACATAATTTGGATGCTTAGGGTCATAGAACCCTGGTGGTTGTTCTACATAGACTTCTTCATTCAGCTTTCCATTTAGAAACGCTGATTTTACGTCCATTTGATAGACGATGAAGTCTTTATAGACTGCATAAGCTAAGAATAGTCGAATTGCTTCGAGCCTGGCCACAGGGGCAAAGGTTTCATCATAGTCTATGCCTTCCTCTTGTCTGTATCCCTGAGCAACAAGTCGAGCCTTGTTGCGGGTTACAGTTCCATGTTCATCTAACTTGTTTGTAAACACCCATTTGGTGCCTATTACAGTTTTATCAGATGGTCTAGGAATGAGATTCCAAACTTTGTTTCGAGAGAACTCAGTCAGCTCTTCTTGCATAGCACTGACCCAGTTTGGATCTCTGAGGGCATCATCAGTCTTCTTTGGTTCTATTAAAGAGAGAAAGTTTACAAAGAGACAAATATTACCTGAGCTTCGTCGTGTCTGAATACCTGCATCTGGATCACCAAGAATTTGATCTATTGGGTGATCTTTGGTCCATCGCTGAGCAGGAGCATTATTGCTTAACTCAGAGGTGGGATCAACAATTTGAATGTTTATCGATGATGACGATTGAGGTTCATCAGCGATCAACTGTTGAGTAGATTCACTGGAGAGGTTTTCAGACGAAGGCATATTTGATGGTAGGAGTGTGTTTAAAGGTTCAGCTGAAACCCATGAATTGGATTCAGCGGTAGGATGTATAATGTTTGGATCATCATCAGCGACTGGAGGATCTGAATGTTGATGGTTAGAAAAGAAAGGTTCAGTTTCTCTGTAGTGAGAAAGCATCCAAGCATTTAACTCTTCATTGTCAGCGATTGGTTTTGAGTTCGCTGAGCGAGTTTCATCAAAAGTGACGTGAATTGTTTCTTCTACGGTTTGTCTTCTCTTGTTGAAGACTCTGTAGGCTTTGGAGATGGAGGAATATCCTAGAAATATTCCATCATCAGCTTTTGGGTCGAACTTTCCAAGTTGATCTCTGTTGTTTAAGATAAAACACTGACAACCAAAGATATGAAGAAAACTGATAGAAGGCTTCCTTCCAACAAAAAGTTCATAAGCTGTCTTCCCAAATCGCTTTATTATCAGCGATCTGTTTTGAGTAAAACATGCAGTGTTTACAGCTTCATCCCAAAATTGAGTAGGGAGATGAGAATCGCTGAGCATTGATCTAGCAGCTTCTATGATCGTTCTGTTTCTTCTTTCAGCGACTCCGTTTTGCTGAGGTGTTCTTACTGAAGAGAAGTTGTGAGAGATTCCCTTGTTCTCAAAGAAATTGTTCAGAGAACTATTTTTGAATTCAGTTCCATGATCACTTCTTATTGAACGAACAGTAAGATTGTTCAGCACTTCCATCTTTTTTACAAAAGATATCAGTTCTTCTGGAGTATCACTCTTACAGCAAAGAAAGATAACCCAGGTGTAGCGAGAAAATTCATCTACAATGACAAGTGTATATTTCTTTCCAGCTATTGATTGGATGTTGACAGGGCCAAATAGATCCATATGCAAGAGCTGAAGAGGACTTGTCACTGAGGAAACTTGTTTCGACTTGAAACTTGCTTTTGTTTGTTTTCCTTTTTCACATGCTGAGCAGAGAGATTCTTTAGCATATGAGTGCTGAGGAAGACCAGAAACCAGTTCCTTTGATGAGAGAGAATTCAGGGTTTTGAAGTTTAGATGAGAGAGCCTTTTATGCCATAGCCAGTTGACATCAGAAGAGGCTTTAGATAGAAAACATAAGTTTTCAGTGACAGTAGAGTCCATATCTATTACATAGACATTTTCTCTGCGATGACCACTGAGAACAAGTTTTCCTTTCTCATTTAACACTGAACATGCTTTCTTAGTAAAGCGTACTTCATAGTCTTTATCACATAGCTGACTGATGCTTAGAAGATTATGCTTCAGTCCATCTACGTAAGCGACTCTTCGAAAGGTAGTTGTCCCATTGCTGAGGACACCAAACCCTCGGGTAAATCCTTTACCATTTCCACCAAAGGTCACAGAGGGACCTTATTCTTCCTTGTATTCAGTGAGCAGGTCTTTTTGTCCAGTCATATGACGAGAACATCCACTATCAAGATACCAGATGCCCTTTGATCCCTGCACACATAAGGAAGATTAAGCGTTGTTTGGTACCCACTTTTCAATGGGTCCTTCAGAGTTAGTGGATAATGTAAGTTCAGTAGAATTCTCAGCTGACGAAGATTCAGCTTCAGTGATAGTCTTCACTTTGGTTAATTTCTTAAACTTAGTGGTATTTTTCACCTTGGTGACCTTCTCAGCTTTAGAAGCATTTTTCTTCACTTTAGCTATTTTATCAGCTTTAGTGGCGGTTGGACATTTACTTGCAATATGATCAGTAAAACCACAGTGATAACACTTTCTGTATTTAAAAATGGTTTTAGGACCAGAAGTAGAAGGTTTTGCAAGTTTAAGATGAGCAGGGCCAGGTCCAAGAAGACTTTTCTCTTGAGATCTGGGAGGAATTTTCATTCCTTCAGATCTCGAAGGTTTAAGGTCAATCTTCAGCTTTGGAGGACAGAGATCAAAGATTTCTATCACAGAGCTAGAGGATTGCTTAGCTGAAGGTTTAGAAGGAACTTTCAGTTTTGCTTTCCTGGTTGCCTTCTGAGGAAGAAGAATGGACTTTCCTTTATCCGTAGACTTAGTGTCTTTGGATTTCTCCTCAGGGATGGGATTTGAAGAAGAACAGGGATAGAGTTGATTGTAAGAAGTGTCAAAGAAGGAGGTGACAAAGGTTCCAAACTTAAGCGAGGAACTTTCTTTCTTAGGTTCATCCTGAGGTGTCCAAAAACCAAGACCAGTTTTATCACTTTCAGGGGTTTGAGCATTTATTATCTCAGAAATTTTTGTTGATGATTTGCACCATTTTTCAACATGAGCCTTTTCTGTTTTTAAAGCAGCGATGGCTTGTTCGCGTTCAATACTGATGATTTCATTTATAATGACTTGATCTTTCAACTTTTCTTCTAAAAGATTTAGTTCTTTGATCTTTTCATGACATTTCTCCAGCTCTTGAGTTAAATGAACATTTTTGTTCTCAGCTTGAGTTTTGTCGTTTAGGGCATTATAAAGGTCAATCGTTAGTACATCAACAGCGCGACTTCTCTCAGCTTCAGGTAGAGAGGGATTTGTAGAGATAGATACCTGAGATGATATGTAGCTCATAGAAGATTCAGATGGTTCTTCCACTTCTTCTTTAATCTCAGCCATGAGGCAAAGATTAGCGACTTCTTCTTCATCAGAAGATGATTCTTCTGATTCAGCCCAGTCGTTTTCTTCAGCGATGAGACCTTTACCTTTTCGCTGATGACTTTTCAGCTTTTGATATTTGTTTTTCAGCTTAAGGTATTTGTCATCACTGGATCTTCTTGAGGTAGAAGGTTTGAAGACCTTTTTCGACCTGCACTCACTAGCAAAATGTCCAATCTTTTCGCAGTTATAGCAAGTGGCAGTAGCCTTATCAACCGGAGTTGATTTTGGCTTTTCAGAAATAGAGAGAGGTTTACTTCTTCGGAAGTTACTCTTTCTTGCAAATCTCTTAAAAGAGTTTGTCAAGAGAGCTAAGGACTCATCAAACTCTGAAAGATCAGGGTCTGATAGATCCTCAGATTCAGAATCTAACTCAGTGATAGTGAGAGTAGATCGCTGAGATGGAATTATCTCTGAAGAGACTAAAGCAACAGGAGTGCTTTTAGAGTCTTTAGAATCTTTTACAAGATTTTTCTTCAGAAGATTTGATTGCTCATAGTTGAGCAATATTCCATACAGAGTGCTTAAGGAGATAGTATGTAAGTCTTTTGTCAGCTTAAGACATATTGAATAACTGTCCCAGCTTTCAGGAAGACATTCCAAGAATTTCGTTAGGACCTCAGAATTAGAATAGGTCCTACCAACAGTTCTTAGATCAATTATTAGGCAGTTAAATCGCTGATGAACATCAGAAAGAGATTCATTCTTACCAGCGATGAAACTTTCATACTGTCTTACCAAGTTAATCTTTCGAGCCTCTTGGATTTCAGTGGTGCCCTCATATTGAACACATATGGTTTCCCACATTTCTTTAGAAGTTTTCAGATGCATGATGGAATGGAAAACTTCATCAGGCAGAGCCATTGAAATAATGGTCTTTGCTCTTGCATCTATGCCTACCTTCTTTTTATCTTCATCACTCCACTGTCTTATTTCCTTAACGACATATCGTTCAGGGACAGCTTCAGTGGTGGCAGTAGCGGGAACCGCAGCTATAATTCTAACAGGTTCATAGGGTCCATTTTCTATATATTCAGGTATAGTAGGATCCGCACCTTCAAGAAATAGCATCATTCGATTTTTCCATAGAGAAAAGTTATCTCTGCTAAATCGAGGAGGTTTAGAAAGTGAACCATTATCATAGTAGTTTGTGTTTGTGTTTAATGCCATTTTAGAATAGCAAGGAAGAGTATACAGCAAGATCTTGTTTATTAGATTTAAACAAAATGCTCTGATACCACTTGTTGGTCCCGAAGGTGCTAAACAAGTTTGTAGAAGGGGGGGGGTTGAATACAAACACAGAATTTAAAGTTTAATAAATTGTTTATTGAAGAATCAAAATACAATTTACAAGTTTGTTGCGGAATAAGATTAAGACAGACTCAATCTAAACAAACTTAAGAACCACTAAGATAGTTGCACAAGAAGTTCAGAGAATGGGGGTTAGAGATATAGAAAACAAGGGTTTCTATCTTGAGTTCAAGGATGAAGCACACCCTTAGATGAAGGGGTGAACTTCCTATTTATACCCTATGCATTAAATGCATGGCAGGATACTTTACACGTGGCGTTCACATATTGGCTTTGATAGACTGACTTTTGGGAGACATGCTTTCGGCCGGGTCATGAACAGTGTAGTAGACAGAGTTGTTGTACGAATGGTTGCAGAGACTTGTCCGTTCTGACACATCGTACTAGGTTGTGCAAGGATAGACAAAAGGACACAGGCATAAGCTTTGTGATCGTTTGATAGCTGAGTATCTCTAAGTTCAGAGATAAAGAGGTTCAGTTATCGCTGAAGCTTTTTCTCCTGTTCCTTCGCGTATTGGTAGAGTTGTCTTTGCTTCACTGATATCCGCATCAGGTCACTAGTAGACTTCTCATTGTTCAGCAGCTTCGTCTTTGATTCAGCTATGAACATCTGTTGACGCGAAACTTGTCTTCAGGGATTACGTTGGTTGTTTACTTTAGGAACTATCAGTGATAACTGAACAGACTCAGTTCGATCACTGATAGTGAAACACTAATACATAAAAATGTTTATAAGAAAGACTATCAGCGATAACTGAACAGACTCAGTCAGATCGCTGATGGTGAAACACTAATACATACTAAAACGTAATTTTCACTAAGTATAGGAGAGGGTCGTTATCAAATCACTGAGAGAGTTTGGATCAACATGTATAATTACAAGTTTGTTATAACAAAGCAATGAGGATAACAACCTCGCAATCTAATTCCTAAACGATAAATAAGATTACAATTGGTTGTCATTTACGTCCAAAATAATCGTCTTCTATAATGGCGTCCCAAAAGCTCCCAAGCTCACATTCTAAAGGCCCGCTAAACCTTCTTGGCGGTCGCACCGCTAGAACCTGAGATACACATCAAACCAATCAAGTGTTACGCCAAACGAGCCTAGTGAGTTGAACAATAATCATGGCATAAGAATTTAAATCATTGACATAAAGACCACAAAGGAATCAATGGGGAGACCCATCACACTAATGAGTTCCACCTTAAGTCAATGCACCTTGATGTTCACTCGCTTGAGCAACATCCCGAAGGACTTACACATTTAAAGACTACCTCTCAGGCATTACTCCAAATGGGTGAGGTCTAGGTGCATACCGTCATGGTGGCACCCTAAGACTACATCCTCCTAGCGTTTACTCATAGTTCATCCAACATACATGAAATTTCCATCTTCAAACATAACCCATGTCAACAAGATGCATGTATAAGACTTCACATAGTCCCAATCACATTTTAGGTACAAGACTCTAAAATATATAAGTTCAAGAATGATATCCATAGTTCCCATGATAACACATAATCATGACCAAATAATGTTAATAACAATCCCTTAAAGTCCACATGAAGCATAATAACCAAAACCCCAATAATCTCAAAAGTAACAGTTAGGTCAAACTTATCAGGGGATCAAATCTGTACATGAATATGAAACTATGATAAACAGCACACAAGATATGTATCTCATTTGAAAAGTTTAGTAAAAACTCCCTATCTAGGTTTTATGCAAAACCCTAGAAAACTTGGATGAGATGGTGAGAAGATGAAGACTTGGCTTGAGCTCTTAAATGCTCTTCTTTATGCCCCTTCAATGCTCTAGGGTGACCATAAATGCTCCCAACTAGAACTAGGATTTCAATGAATGTGCAAAGGGTGTAATGATGGGAAAATCGACCTAAGGGTTCTCCAAAATGGCTCCAAAAACGAGTGAGGTGAGAAGTGAAGTCAAAATGGTCAAAGGTTGCATTATATACCCTCAGAGCCCGTCGGCGACAGTGCCCGACGATTGTGCCCATGGCACTATCGCGGGGCACAATCGCGCCCGCTCCATACTTCATGGTACACCGCCCGCGATTGTGATAGGGCGATTGCGCCCACGATCTTTCCATGCGACTATGACCATTATCATAGTCATTGGTCACCATCGCCCTAGCCTCCAGACCTGCTGTTTTTCGACGTTTTCGATACATTAAACACACAAGGAACTCAAGATATAAAAACATAGGATGACATACCAACAATTCATCATTTATATGTAGAAATCCAATAATCCTAGAGCAATAAAGGTAATTTAAAATTAATAAGATCTTACCATAAATTCTTGGGTGTTACAAGTGGATTGCCACCTCTATGAGGAATAGAGCATCAAATTGATTTCATATCAGGAGCTACTATTCCAAATCATCCAGCTTATAGAACCAACCCCGAAGATACGAAAGATATCCAAATAGAAGTGGAAGATTTATTGTCAAGAGGAAGGAAGAAAGAAACCATGAGTCCTTGTGTTTTTTATGTGATTTTGGTGCCCAAAAGGACAGAAGAAAGAAGAATGTGCACCGATTTTGGAACCATCAACCAAATCATGGTAAAGTATTGCTATCCTATTCCTAGGTTAGATGACGTGTTAGATGAGTTGCATGGGATTGTCATTTTTTCCAAAAATGATCTTAAAATTGGGTATCATCATACTAGAATAAGAGAAGGAGACAAGTGGAAAATCACATTCAAAACAAAATATGGATTGTACGAGTGATTAGTTATGCCTTTTGGAATAACTAATGCACCTAGTACATTCATGAGATTGATATGTGTTGTGTGAGTTTATTGGTAAATTTGTCGTCTTTTACTTTGATGACATATTGATGTATAGTAAAAATATAGAAGATCACATTATTTCATGTGAAGATTATGATGAATAGTAGAATTAACGGAATTCGTTAGTCCCGTTAGTTTTTCTAACAATTTTGGTCCAAAACCCGTTAAATTTGGCCAAAATTGTTCCTCAATCCCTATCGAGTAGTGTATGCTTTATTGTTCCTTCTTCGAGCAACCCGTTTACGACTCTCAAGCCGAACTCCTATTCGACTCGCGGTTAACGACGGTTCCTTTGTTAAAAACCAAGGATGCACTCGGTTTGTCATGTCAAATTCACTCGTTATCATTCTTGTGGGCTTATCGGAACGAGTTGGGTTTCTACATTTCGATATGTGTTATCGTGCACTTAGTCGAGCTTACGGTGTACATCGGATCCGGTTTTAAAGTCGAAAACGAAGAATGAGAGCAACTTTCAAGGGGGAGCCGAGATTACAATTGTTAATGCATGCACTAAAGATTTTTCAAGCAAATCAAGGGGGAGAGGAGCTTACAGCTTGAAGATGATTTACTTTCCAAAACTTTAGGGGGAGAATGTTAGTGTATAAAAAGTGTTAGAAAGTAAATAATGTTTAAATGTATTTGATTTGTTTTTGTAAAATGCTATTGGGCCTATTGGGCTTATTTGTTAAATGGGTTTTGGCTTACATGATGTAACAAGGGTAGTGATGGTAGTGGACTATAAATAGGAGTCTTAGTTTGTAATATTTCTTTAATTCATTCTTTAATACAAAATGTAGTCCTTAATAAATTCTCTCTCTCTAGATTAGTTTTTCATTTCTAATAATCAAATAAGCCTACTCCTATCCTAACCTTAGTTACAAACATGAAATGCTCCAGATCTCGGACCTAACACACATGATGCATTTACATTTTGTTTTGGACACCTTGAGAAATGAATCCTTGAATGCTAACTTGAAAAAATGTACATTTTGTATGGATAAAGTTGTTTTTTAGAGATTGTTGTAAGTGGCAAAGGAATTGAAGTGGACCTTGAGAAGGTTAAGGCAATCGAAAATGGCCTACTCTAACAACGGTTTCAGAGGTAAGGAGTTTTCAAGGGCTAGCTAGGTTCTACCGAAGGTTTGTTCGTGACTTTAGCACCATAGCGGCCCCACTCAATGAACTTGTGAAGAAAGATGTAAGTTTTCATTGGGGAGAAAAGCAAAAAGTTGCGTTTGACTTATTGAGGGAAAGTTTGACCTCTTCTCCTATTCTTGCATTACCAAATTTCGATAAAATGTTTGAACTTGAGTATGATGCATCAGGGGTAGGTATTGGGGTTGTTTTAATTTAAGCACGTCGTCCCATTGCATATTTAGTGAAAATCTAAAAAGGGAACAATTGAATTATTCAACATATGATAAAGAGATTTATTCTTTGGTAAGGTCTTTACAACCATGGAAGCATTATTTGAGACCCAAAGAGTTTGTGATTCACACAGATCATGAATCTCTTGAGTATCTTAAGGGTCAAGGTAAGCTAAGTAGAAGGCATATCAAGTGGATTGAGTTTATCAAGTCATTTACTTATGTGATTAAGTACAATAAAGTGTTCGAAAGACTTTAGATGTTTTAAAAGAACATTAATTTTGGCCAAAAATGCATGATGATGTTAATAAAATTTGTGAAAGATGTCTAACTTGTAAACAAGCCAAATCAAAATCTAAGCCTCATGGATTTTATACCCCGCTACCAATTCCTTGTGAACCTTGGTAGACATATCCATGGACTTTGTGCTATGATTGCCTAGGACAAAGAATGGTCGAGATTCTGTTTTTGTCGTTGTTGATCGATTTTCCAAGATGGCACACTTTATTCCATGTCATAAAACTGATGATGCCTCACACATTGGTGATTTTTTTTCTTTAAATAAATAGTGTGTCTACATGGTGTACCACATACTATTGTGAGTTAAAGGGATGTCAAAATTTTAAGACATTTTTGGCTTATGCTTTGGAGTAAACTGGGTACTAAGCTTTTATTCTCTATTGCAAGTCATCCTCATACTAATGGACAGACTGAAGTAGTTAATAGAACTTTGTCTCAATTACTTAGAGTCGTTTTTCAAAGAATTTCAAATGTTGGGAGAATTGCTTGCCGTTTGTTGAGTTTGCTTATAATCGAAATGTGTATTTTGCTATTAACTATTCTCCCTTTGAAATTGTGTATGGCTTCAATCCCTGGAGTCCCATTAATCTTGTTCTTATTCCCATTGAAGAGCACACCAGTCTAGATGGAAAAAAGAAGGCTGAATTGGTGAAACATTTACATGAAAAAGTAAGACTCAACATTGAGAAGAGAACAAATCAATACATGAAGCAAGCAAACAAAGGTAGAAAGAGAGTTGTGTTTGAACCCGATGATTGGGTATCATTGCACTTGCGGAAAGAAATATTTCCGACATAGAAAAAGTCGAAGTTGCAACCTAGAGGAGATGGACCATTCCAAGTAATTGAAAGAATCAATGATAACGCTTACAAGCTAGATCTTCCTAGTGAGTATCAAGTAAGCTCTACTTTTAATGTTGTTGATCTTTCTCCCTATGATGTAGGTGATGATGATGGGATTTTATGTTCAAAAAGAGTTTCAAAAACCACAAATTCAAAATTTTGAGCAACGGAAGCAAAATAAAATTTTAAACATAAACAAAATTAAACAAGTTTTAACTCCCACAATAGAATCTTGTTACATGCATGTAAAGATTTAACATGAAAATAAAAGTTTGGAACTACAACCTTTGAAGCCTTTGGATCCTCACAGGAGGTTGATCGTTGATGATGAATGTAGAACCCAAAATAGAGTTCCTCTATTGGTATCCACCAACAAGTTCCAACACTATAGAATGCTAGTTCCTTCTTGAAGATGCAAAAAGGTTCTTCACCAAAACTACAATAGTTTTGTAGAAGAAAAAAAAACAACCACTACTTGATGGTGGTGTTTGGCCGAAATTGTAGAAGGGGAGGAAGAAGGAGAAAAGTTCAACCCTTGAACCAAAAATACACACCCTTTTCTTTTCAAGAAAAACACTCTCTTAATAACCCATGGTATAGATTTGATGGTTTCCAAGAACCACCAAATCCACCAATGACCTTTCATCCTTCCATGCATATTTTCCTTTTTAACCTTATAGTTTAGGACTTGACCATGCAAGACTTTCTTTCTTGGTCCTTCTAGTTTGAATTTGTTAAAATCCATATTTTAACAATTCAAACTTTATAGTTATAAGTCTCTCTTTTAATTCTAGTTATGTATAAGTTTATAAGTTAACTAGAATCCTTTTATTGCATCAATTATTATGAATCACATTCAATAATAATTTTCAAGAATTATTAATATTTATCAAGAATCAAAATTCTTATAAATATTAATTTGGTGTCTACTTGTTTTTGGTGTGACCCTATAGGATCATAAATTACCGGCAATATTATTTTATAATCATTCTTGAGCATATAGAACCAACAATCTCCTACTTGCTCAAGATTGTATTATTGAATAATATAGACAGTGGTGGACGTCTAGCAACATCTCGCTGCCCCCAGCAACGTATGACTGTATGTGCCATTCATCAACATCCAATTCCCACAAGCTCAAAACTTTAATTGATGTATAAGGTGTGATATCAGTTATCTCTTTGTTCGGACATCATGTTGAACATGAGACATGGATCGTAATCATTCTCATATGTCGTTCAACTTTTGGTAAGGCGCCTTAGATGTCTCACTCTAAACCATTTAGAGGAACAAATCCCATCTTGACTACATACGCCTCTTATGCAGTTCATACTATACCCAATGATGGCCTTTATAGCTGCCTACTATTTCAAGATCAGCGGTTAACCATATCAAAGCACAGTACTCCCTACACTCAAGTCCCTAATATGCAACTCAGGTCAAAAGATACAAAGATATTACCTTTATTCAAGTGTCACTCATGACGACGATCCATGAAGTGATCTTGAAGCGGGTCCTGTCCAGTACTTGTTCCCTAGCAAGTACCTATGAACTTGGTTGCAACACTTTGCCACTTTTACTCTTAAAAGTCAACCAATCCAAATCATATTAGTCTTACTTCATAGTTGTTCCCACAACTATGACCGACTATGGACATTTAGAATAACTAATTTATTCATGGATTAAACATGCTAATATAGAACACAACAAGTATGAATAAGATCATATCCTATATATCTATTCAAATATTATACTCGTTGCTTAACTTGTTCCAATATCCAAATACTAAATCCAAATCAATTTCCATCACTAGAATAACGAAGTCCTATGGCTCAAACATGACCCTTCAAGCTTAGCATATAAAAGGAGTTTCGTGAATGGGTATACTAAGGCTTGATTTGTGTGAACTTTGAGAATACGAATATCTCCTTTTAAACTTTATTCTGAATATAGTTTTGGAGTAGATGCTTGGTATTCTGTTGTGACATAGTGTCCTTTAGCTCTCGTAATGGCACGCTTATCATCACAAAAGATTTCTAGGTGATCCTGAATGGAAGGTATCATGCTAGCTTTTCAATGAACCCTTTCATCCAAGACATCTTTCCTTTTGGAGCTTTTAAAGCAGCAATGTATTCTAATTCTGTATTATGAACTTTGCTTTCGCTTGGAACTCTTTCCGACGAACTTCTCCTTCATTCATAATGAAGACATACCGATTTTATGGTCTAGAACTTTCTCAAGATCTATGGAAGTTATCATCATATGTAACCTTTTACTATGATTTTCTTCCAACCCATAATTAATGAACACTTCTTTGGCTATGTAAGTACCTTAGAATGTTCTTTATGGTCATCTAATGACCTTCCCCTGATATTTGTTGGTTAACATCATCTAATACTCTAAAGCATTATGACACATCCGCATTGGCATATCAATCTTGTTGTACTATTTGGAATGCCAATCATTTTAATTTGCTCGACCTTTGTGCTAGAAATATTTAGCCCAACTTAGAATGATGTCACATAATACTTGCAAGAACCTACCGTTAGAGCCTTGCATCTTGAACCTTTTCAAGATCATATCAATATACGTACTTAATTTATGACTGTAGACTCCTTTGATCTAACTCTTTAGATCTCTATTTCAAGAACATAATCATGTTCTTAAGTCTTTCATTTAGATATATTGCCCTGCCATGACACGATGCCTTGCCTTGTGTTTTTCCTCCGAGCGTTGGAATGTATATTGCGCTCCCACTAGGAATTATATTGAATGTATACATACAATACTAGGAATTATACTGCTCTCCCATTAGCCTTTTAGTAAATGTATAAGTCTTCTTTTATCAAAAGAAGATTCTAGCTTTAAGATGCTTATAGTTATCCATGAATGGATTGCACCTTGGTGTTCATGACTCTAAGCCACTCATCAGATTCAGGATCTGACTCAGCATTTTAGTAGTTGATAGGTTTACAGGAATCCCATCATGCATCATTCATCATTAGTCGTAGGAAAATAACATTTCTCGGACTTCTGAATGATTCTGCTAGATTTGCGAACACTTTGTGATTTACTAAGTTTCTGATCAATCAAATTGTTCAGATTCAACAACCTTTGTTTGATAACTAGTGTCAACCAAGAAGTGCATTAGGTTATGAGGTTCTTGAATTTCTTCATATCCTTAAACCTCCCATTTGCCTTGCCCATTTGAAACTTGTTTTCTAAGAACTTGGCATTCAAATAATAAACAATTTTATTATTTATGGGATTGTAGAATCCGTATTCAAAATGTTTTAGAATATTCTACAATATATGCATTCAGTAGATATTTAGTCGAGTTTTTTATGTGCTTCATAAAACCACATCTTTAACTAAGATTATGGACGAGACCTTTCATACAAAATCTTATAAGGTGTTTTATCTACGTCTCGGTTGGTAAAACATAGTTTACAGTATTTAAAGGCAGAATTCTTAATTTGAATAGGAATAGTAATTTCTTTCATCATAGAGTGAACCATGTCTGATAAGGTTCGGTTCATCAAAAAACTTTTAATTTGAAAATGGTGTTTGTGATGAACCAAGTTTGTGAGACTATCCCACAACTTCTAAGATGATTCATGAATTCCTATTCGAAATATTATTCTTCTATATCATAAAAGACTTCATTTTTCTTTGTGACCATTTCTCCAATCTTCATTTTGAAGCGACTGAATTATATCAAATGCTTCATGTGTAACACTTCAACACTTGAATTGTTAAGTAGCGAAGATATTGTATCATCTATCATCAAGACTAGACAAGGAATTGAGAAGACATATACATCCAAATGTTTTCTTCTCAATTTTTCTTTCGTTACAATAACCAGAGAAAAAGGTTTTATTCAACTTGTCATTTGCCTTGCCATAGATTTGATTTAAATCTCATTTGAGTCCTTGGTATCATAGTGAACTGTGTTTTAGAAAGCTAATGAGATTCACTTTATTATTCGATTAAGAGATCTGGTTCTCGAAATAGAATAATTCATTTTGAATATGAAAATGATTGTTTCCAAAACGCTTGAGTGAATTTCATCCAATCATTAAACATGCAACTGAAATAATAATTTAGTCAAACTAAATTCAAAATATCGTTCAAAAACAACCATTGTTTTAACATTACAAGCCATATGATTTTCAAAATAAATCTTCTATAAGCTTGGTGTTCAAAGATGCTTCCTTTGATCACCATCATGCTTGTCTTTCAGTCGTTTTCCTTTCAAGAATATCTGTAACAATTACAAGATAGAGTTTTACACTTAGTATCATATACAAGTGTATAAGAGAAAGGTAAAAGTTCTTTCTATCTCATAGATACCTAAAAGATTTTATTTCACAAAGGAAAATCTTCTCCTTAGAGATCAACACTTGAAGTCACTAAATTCGGAAAGATTTCTCTCATATGTTTCCAGTAACATACACAATTCCAAGATTGAAAACTCCTCAAGATTCACTTCAAAACCATTGAATCTTTTGTTCAACGACCCGAGAATCGCACTCTTGGCTAGTGTATCATGATACGGATAGCCAAGTTTCTCCAAGTAATGCAAATGCATTCTCATGGTTTCAAGATGAGAGCTCACAGATTGGTCTTCTTTCATCTTGATATGATGAAGTTCCCAACGTATTTTAAGCATTTTAGTTATCACAAACTCTTTGAGACAATGCCGTAGTCGCTCCATAAGGTCATATGCTGTGTCTGGAAACCTCTCCACCTTTTCTCGTAAAAGTGGATCCATGGTTTCTAGCATGAGGCGTGAAACATCATATGAATCTTTACAATGCCTTAACCATGCATTGTGGGCCTCTGTGGAGGTAAGAGGAGGTTCTTCCGGAAGGGGAACAAAAAGTACGTGTGATATCCTTTTATGTCTGAGACCAAGTCTCAACCTTGAAAACAAAGAAGGGAAATTTTGTTCTGTTAGCCTTTCTTGCATAAGAAAAGCTCTTAAGGATGGGTCAATCGCGGTATTTTGATTCATCTACAAAAAATAACAAAATTCATTTAGTATTTTCAATTCTTAATATTTGACTCAAATAATACCCTCTTGCGTTGCTTAAACATTATTTAGTCAAATCTAGAATCCAAGTTGCGAAACGAACAAACGGTTAGGTGACCTTTATCCCGTATATTCAATCCAACAAGGTAGGCAACGCTTACCAATTACATCAAGATGTAACTTCTAGTGGTATGGGATCCTTAACAACTTTTGTCAATTTGGCATGTTTGATCACATCTTTGCCTCGGGTCTCTTTTGCTTAGGTGACCTTTATCACAAAAGATTCCCGATCAAGTCATCCTACTTGAGACAACGTGTGAAAATCATATCAATGTGGTTAGGTGACCTTTAACCCACAAGGACACAAGAATCACCTCATTCATCACAAGACAATCCAAGCGGTTAGGTGACCTTTATCCCACAAGGGTGCCATAGTGATGAAATGAGTGTCTCTCAAAAGGACGACATAGACTTGCCTTGTAAGAGGGATTCATATGTTCTATAAGTATAGTTTTGAAAACATTTTTAGAGTTAAGAGTTATTGCATGCATCGAATAATACATGGTACTATAAAAACTTTATTTTTAAGATATGGTTCCTTTTAGATAAAATAAAATTCCCATTTTATCATCTAAAATTTGTGGTCAAAATATTAATATCATATATTAAGATTTATGATTGATCACTAAAGAACCATTTATAGTCTTATAATAAACATTTTATTATTTAGACTATGAGTTTGGATGAGTCTTAAAATCTCCATTTTAACTCATTTTCATTAATTTCAAAAATTTTGACGTTTGGAATTTTATAACAAAAAAAAAACTTATAAAACCATTTAGCATCTTATGATAAAAAAAACGTCAAAACTTGATTTCCAAACTCTTAGTACCATGTAACTACACGCGTCAAAAAACTTGTTTAATATTTTTTTTTTGAAAAAAAAATATATATTTCTTCAAAAAAATATTTAAAATCTCCATTTTAAATTGTTTGGTTCATTTAAAATCCAATTTTAAAGTTAGAGCGTTTTTTTAATAAATCTTTTTATTCAAAAACACAATTGAACCAATTTACATGTTATGGATTTAAAATCTTCATTTTAAACTTTTGCTTAACCTAAAATCTCCATTTTAAGGTTTGGTCCATTTCACTTTTAAAACATATTTTAAAAGTTCTTACTATAATTTTAAATCATTTTAAAATGTCATACTACCAATTATATGTTCTTTTAAATGCATAAAATATTCTATATATTAAGGCAATATAATAAAAGAACATAAGCAACCACAACATGCATAAAAAGTGCATAAGAATGTGCATAAAAATCAAGGCAATTCTAATGACATTTCTTGTGAGCCAAACAAGAATGCCTAGTCCTTTCTTAAGGGACAAAAAAGAATATTAAAAGTCTTGAATCTCCCACTTGCTCCAACATCTCCATGCATGCAAATGTTCAAGTCCTTCTCCATGTGTTGAAAAAGTCCACCAAGCCCATATGGTCTAGCAAAGCCCAAAATTGGTGATGACACCAATATAGCCCAAAAAGCTTCCATCTTGGACCTTATGTTGGCCTTTCTTTCTTGGTACATTTTCAAAAAAAAAACTATCTAATACTTACAAGAGAGAAAAATAATAAACCTATTTACTATTACATGCCAACATAAAAGAAAAGGTTTTTACAACCATATCGAATATTAACACATGGGTCCATGGCTTGTTTATGCACAAAAAAACATGCAACATAAAATAGAAAATACAACACTTTGTTTTTCTAATGGCAATCTTTTATGTAACAAAAATAAACCATGGATTCAAAAATCCATCTAAATTTTGATACATAAAATATAAAAAATAAAACTAGCAAAAATTGCCAAAAGAAGCCATGCATGGCACATTTCATATAAAATGAAATTTTTTACCCATGACTTCCAAAAACTAAGTATTTTTTTTTTTAAACTAAACATGCATATAACATTGGCTCTGATACCACTTGATGGGATTTTATGTTCAAAAAGAGTTTCAAAAACCACAAATTCAAAATTTTGAGCAACGGAAGCAAAATAAAATTTTGAACATAAACAAAATTAAACAAGTTTTAACTCCCACAATAGAATCTTGTTACATGCATGTAAAGATTTAACATGAAAATAAAAGTTTGGAACTACAACCTTTGAAGCCTTTGGATCCTCACGGGAGGTTGATCGTTGATGATGAATGTAGAACCCAAAATAGAGTTCCTCTATTGGTATCCACCAACAAGTTCCAACACTATAGAATGCTAGTTCCTTCTTGAAGATGCAAAAAGGTTCTTCACCAAAACTACAATAGTTTTGTAGAAGAAAAAAAAAACAACCACTACTTGATGGTGGTGTTTGGCCGAAAGTGTAGAAGGGGAGGAAGAAGGAGAAAAGTTCAACCCTTGAACCAAAAATACACACCCTTTTCTTTTCAAGAAAAACACTCTCTTAATAACCCATGGTATAGATTTGATGGTTTCCAAGAACCACCAAATCCACCAATGACCTTTCATCCTTCCATGCATATTTTCCTTTTTAACCTTCTAGTTTAGGACTTGACCATGCAAGACTTTCTTTCTTGGTCCTTCTAGTTTGAATTTGTTAAAATCCATATTTTAACAATTCAAACTTTATAGTTATAAGTCTCTCTTTTAATTCTAGTTATGTATAAGTTTATAAGTTAACTAGAATCCTTTTATTGCATCAATTATTATGAATCACATTCAATAATAATTTTCAAGAATTATTAATATTTATCAAGAATCAAAATTCTTATAAATATTAATTTGGTGTCTACTTGTTTTTGGTGTGACCCTATAAGATCATTAATTACCGGCAATATTATTTTATAACCATTCTTGAGCATATAGAACCAACAGATGATTCATGGAAGAATTATTTTCAAGGGGGAGAGAATGATGGAGGACCATCCAACCACATGAAAGATCCCTTGGCAAATCAAGATGGCCCAATTACAAGATCAAGATTGAAACTGATCAAGGAAGCTTTGATGATTACTTACGGAGATTCAAGTAAATGAATTAAATTCCATTGAAGATTTGCATGTAATGCACGATATTTTACCTATTGGGGCTTTGGATCAATGATGGGACTTAAAGAAGCATTTGTTTTGAAGATTGCAAGCTTTTGGGCTATTTCAAAGAATAAACCCATGAGCATTATTTTGGCAACCCAAATTGAACTATTTTCTTTTGTTTTATGTTGAATTTAAGCCCGATAAACTAGTATATATAGTCCAATCCATTTTTAGGCCTATGTTAAAGTTTAGGTGATTAAAAATCTATGAATAATGATTTAGAGTATGTCCAGATTCATGAATTAAAGGTATGCCTTTAATTCTTGATTGAAATTAAGTCCTAGAATTTAAGAAGAGTCTTTTGGGGTGTCTTTTGAACCCTATAAATGAGCCTGGTGTAATCATTTGAAATCAACATCCAAGTAATATTTAAGTATAACTCATTTGTTGTGATTCCTTGCGGGAGCATTCATAGTTCAAGAACTTATCAAGATTGTGAGCACGATCTTGTGGCGTTTCAGTATCCTTTGGTTCTTAGTTCTATAACTAACAAGTCAAGGATTTGCTCTAGGTTAGTTGAAGATTCCTATACTTGGGATATTCGCTTCCTAAACTATCTCATACGAAGGTTCCCAGTTTCTTAACTTGTGGGTTGACGTTTTTGTATCATTTTTCAATTGCAAACTCATTCTCATTGTGAGCATGAGGACTTATCTCGACCCTCCATCTTTGTTGATCGAACAACTCACGTTAAATAAAGGTTTTAATAAATTTATTTTTTAAGGTGATTAGGGGTAAAAAAAAGGAAGTTTATTTTAATCCATGCCTATCATAGTTGACTTTTGTTTTTTTTTTTAATTTAAAGCTTTCACCCCCTTAAAGTTTAAAATAAATTATCTTAAAAATTAATAATATTTTAATCAAAAATATACATTAAAAAATTGTGCTCTTCGATAGGACATCCATCTCAATACAATTTTTCTTTGTTCTAACTGTTTTTACGTGAAATGTTGTATATGTATTATATTCATTATGAATATTTATGTACGTTCAAGTGTGTACAACAGCTCGACATAGTAAGTCCATAATTCTTTAATACGTTCTTTAACACTTTCTTCAATGTCGTAAGGCACTGCATTCTTCATCACCGTAACCCAACCCCCATCGAGAAAATTGAGAATCCATCGAGACTGAGCGAGAACCTATAGAGAATTCATTCATTGACTTGATGTGTGTTTATGTTTGTTAAACCATAACCTACCACCTTCAATTCCCATCAAGAACCTATCGATTGATTTATTATTTGTTTGTGTGTGAAAAATCATATCCTATCACTGTCTGTTTTTATCAAGATAAATTGGGAACCCATCGAGACCATTCAAGAACACATCGAGATTGATCGAGAACCTATCGAGACCATTCAACACCAATCGAGAATAATCAAGAGCCCATCCATTGCCTTGGTGTGTGATTGTGTGTTAAATTCATGACTTGACACGTTCATTTTTCATCGAGATCGATTGAGAACCTATTGATTAATTTATTGTGTGTTTGTTTGTGTAAAACCATAACCTACCATTTTTAACTTTTATCGAGATGGATCAAGAAATCTATCGAGACGAATCGGGAACTCATCAAGATCAATCGATAATCCAATAAAGAAAAAGATAAAAAAAAATAGAGTATGTAGATTTGAAACTGTAATATATTCATGATGAATAATATGTATGTTAATGATGAATATTATGGTGAAAATTAATAGTTATGATAAATATCATCTTAATAAAAATAGTAGAGAGTTATTCCATACATGTGATCATACATAAATATTCATGATGAATGTTATAGTCAAAATATATTCATAACGATTATCATATTGATATATGCATGATGAAATGTTGTTATATACACATGAACATATATATATATATATATATATATATATATGTATATTCATGATGAATAATATGTATATTCATGATGAATGTTATAGTAAAAATATATATATTAATGATGAATGTCATAGTATTGTATGGATACTGAAGATTTGTTGAATACACATGAAAATACATAACTATTCATAATGAATGTTATACTAAGTTGTATATTCTTGATGAATATCATACTAATAGATGAATATTAAAGTTGTAAGCATATGAATGTGCATAAATATTCATGATTAATATTACACAAATATATCATTTTATATAAAAAAAAACGGTAAAAAAAGTTATATCACAATGGATGTTAAATCGAAGAGAATTGTCGAGCCAAGAATGTTGAATTCAAGATTAAAAGGGTCAAAATGTATATTTGTAATAGTTGTGTTTGTAAAGCCTTGTAAAGTCAATGTATTTAACATAGCTTTAAGTGTTTGAGTTCTAAGGTCAATCAGTTTGACCATATAAATAGTTCGAGTTCTTTGTAATCATGTAACTAGAAACAAACACGCACATTCATATACATTTTAGAGAGAGAGCTTAGAGAGAGAAATAGGTATATGGCACTCTGGATTGTAAGAGAAATCATTGTAATCATTGTAAAATCAATAAATATGATTTCTACATATTATGTGTATTGATTAGTAGCTTGAATCTGGGATCAACATTTGGTATCAGAGCCTGATCAGATCAAAATAGAGATCAATTTCTTATTTGACATGAAGAACTCGCACATTTTCTGTTTCTAGATCGATTTGGTGTTTTTGTGTTGTATTTGTTAAATTTGTGATTGCACTGTAATCGTGTGTTTTTTTAGAACACTTTTGATTCAAATTGTAAGCACAAATTCACTGTACGTCGATGTCAGTGTCTTGAATTTGTATTTTTTTTATAATTCGACTATTTCACGTACTGTATCAGAATCAAGTTCTTTGATTCAGTTCATTTTTGGTGAAATTGGCGCTGAAGAATTGTTCTAAACATCATCGAGGATGAATTTTCAAAGTTTGATTGCAAATGGAGATGTATGGAATTGATTTCTAATCAATTTTGTGAAATTTAGAGTCAAGATTTGTACCTTTCGTATAGGCCAACGAAGAACACTCATGGATCATTGTTTTTGAGTTGTTGAAATTTTCATGTTCAGAATCCGCATAAAGCGTGGTGTGAAAAGGGATGAATCTTACATAGCTTCATGAGGAAAAGAAGAATACGCATAGTTCTTCATACGAAAAGCTTGCAGGAAATTTGTTCAATACTACTTTTCGCAAGGCACTTCATACGAAAAGTGAACATTTCGCATATCATTACATGCAAAAAGCTACTGTTCATTTCAGTTACATGCGAAAATTTGAAGGATTCGCATGATGAAGATGTTGGGAACTGAAGAATTTACCAAGTGTGGTTAATGCTGCTAATAGAAGATTAATGCTGCTGGAACAAAGTTAGTACTGCTCAACAAGATTAGTACTGCTAGTTCAGAGTTAATGCTTCTTGAAGAGATTAATGCTGCTGAGCATGGTTAGTACTGCTAGAGTTAATACTGCTCAGAGTATTAATGCTGCTGAAGAATAATGTTGCTTATGTGATAAAGAATTCGCATAGAAGGATAACAGCTGGATGGACTGAAGATTATGGAAAGGATTGAAGATTATGATGGAAGATATACTGAAGATATTTTATTTATTGTAATTATCTTTTTGTTCAGTATATGTATAGAATTGATAGAATAGTTTAAAAGTCATTCATTCTAAGTTTTAGAGAGAGAATCAACCTCAAGGCATAGATCCTAATTCTAGAGAAGTAGAATTCGTCTTGAAAGAGTCTGTTCTTCAAGATTGAGGTTGAGTGTGTAATCTTGTGATTTGATAATTGAATACAAGTTTACAAGTTGTTGATTATACACTGTTTTGATTACTGTTACATTGAATATCAAAGTGTTATTCCGCAACATCTTTGATATTAGTTTCTGAGAATTTATTCTTGTTGAGAATTCAATCCTGACAAGTGGTATCAGAGCCTTTTCTCTCAGAAACATCTATTCATTCATCATGGAAAACTTTGTAGAATCAAATAGTACTCTGGTCTCAAAGGTTCCAATGCTCAGACCCAATGAATTCGATATGTGGAAGATCTGAATCAAGCAGTACATACTCCTCACTGACTATTCTATGTGGGACATCATAGAGAATGGTCCTTCTGAAGCAGGAAAGATTGGTGCAGATGGAAAGAGAACTCCACCAAAAACTGATGCAGAAAGAAAGACTAGACAGACAGAGATGAAAGCCTTGAGCACCTTGCTCTTGGCTATTCCCAATGAATATCAACACCAGTTCTGCAACTGCACTGATGCAGAGATGCTCTGGAATGCTCTGGAGAAGAGATTCTCAGGTACCAAAAGTACCAAGAGAAATCAGAAAGCCATTCTGAAGCAACAATATGAGAACTTTATGTCAACCAAGAATGAGTCCATGACTCAAACTTTTGACAGGTTCAACAAGCTTATTGGTGAACTTGCTACAGTGGGAGTACAAATTGATCAAGATGATCTGAACAGAAAGTTTCTAAGGTCCCTGAGTGATGAATGGACCATGTATACTGTGTCTTTCAGACAGAATGATCAACTGGAAGAAAAGGAACTTGATGATCTATATAATGATCTAAGAGTTTTTGAATCTGAAGTAGAGGCTAAGAAGAGGCCTTCTGGGTATGTTCACAATGCTGCACTCCTTTCAGCATCAACTGATTCTACTTCCAACCCTGAATCAGTTAGTGCTGCCAATAGAGCAAATCAAGAGAAAGGCAATGAAACTGTATTTGAAGCCTTTCTGGAAAGTCATGGAAACTCTTCTCTCATTAATGATGACTTGGAACAACTCCATCCAGATGATCTTGAAGAGATGGACATTAAATGGCAGATGGCCATGCTCTCTATGAGAGTTAAGAAGTTCATCAAAAGAACTGGAAGAAATAACTTCTCTCAAAGAAGAGAAGATGGAGCAGGTTTTGACAAGTCTAAGGTGGAATGCTATAAATGCCATAAAAAGGGACACTTTGCTAGGGAATGCAGAAGTGGAGTGTCTCACAACAACAATGATCAGCAGGCACAGTCTGGAAGCATCAATAATAACAGAAACTCTGCTCAACCCTGGTTTCTCAACAAGGCATGGGGTTTGATTGGAGTGATCAAGCTGAAGAGGCCATCCAGAACCAAGCTCTAATGGCAGAGGTGTCAGATCTCCCAACAGAGGTAACTTCCAATCTTTGTTCTCAAAATTGCATTAACACTGTTAAAAGGTATAGGGATCACAACCAGACCATGAGTGATGACCTGAAGAGATTAGAAAAGGACATAAAAGATTATGTTAGGATTGTTGAGAGATTTGAAGAGAAGATTAAGGGTTTTCAAGCCAATGAGCTTCAACACTCTTATGACACAAACTACTGGAAGTGGGAAAAGAATGACTTAGAACTTCAACTGACTAGATCCAAAGAGGAGAGTGAAAAGCTAAGAGTAGAACTAGCTAAAGTCAAGCTAGATGTAGAAAAGTTTTCCAATGCCTCTAAAGCTATGGATTCTTTACTACAATCTCAGATTCATGATAAACTGAGAAGAGGAATAGGGTACAATACCACACCACCACCCTATAACAACAACTACATCCCTCCTAGTTCAGATTTGTTAGAAACAAAGGATATGAAGGACCTACCTAAGGGAGCCACTGAGATAGATCCCTTAGATGAAGTAGTTGTTAAGGATAAAACTGAGAAAGAAGTTGTCAAGGATAAGGACAATACTGTGAGTGGTGAGATTCCTATAGAAAACCACATAATCACCAATGAGGGATGTGGAAAGCATTGGATCAAGTCCAATGAGATAGAGAAGACCAAGGGAAAGAACAAGAAGGTTCACTATAAGCAGACCACTGTTGTGAACCCTATCCCTTGCAAGCAGTGTGCATGCAGTAAATCTGAGCCCCAAAATCATGATAAACCAAGGGGAAATCAGAGAAACTGGAACAATCAATGGGCACAAAACCAAGGCATTGATCTGTGTAAAATCAGTAGACCAAAGCCTTGTTTTATTTGTGGAAAGTTAAACCATTTGGCTAAGTACTGTTTCTTTAACCCTATTAACCAACAGATGAACTTTCAAAGATTTGTTCAAAAACCTGTTGGTTATAGGAAGGCTGGAAAGAAACATGTGATGAAGAAATCTGTTGAAACAAAAGGCCCCATGAAGAAAAAGGTTTTAAAAGAAAGTATTAAAGTGTGGGTGCCTAGAAGCACTAAAACTGTTAGTACTGCTGACAGAGATAGTGCTGCTAGAAGTGTTACTACTGCTACCAGTGTTAGTACTGCTGAAAATTTTAATGCTGCTAATACTGTTAGTACCTCTTCAAAGATTACTACTGCTAACAAGGTTACTGCTGCTTGCACAGTTACTACTTCTAACAAGTTTAGTACTGCTAAGCATGTAAGTGCTGCTAATGCAGTTAGTACTTCTAAAACCAGTACTGCTTCTAGCAAATGTGTCTCCAAACCCATAATTGTAACAAAGTACTCCATAAATGAGGAGACAAAGTTTAAAAATCTTGTCAAGAAAGAATGTAAGTATTTTGATGAGAAAGGGGTACCCAAAACCACTTTGGCTTGGGTTCCTAATTCATACTAACTGATTTATATTATGTGTAGGGCAACCAACAACTCAAAGGAAAGAGCATATGGCATGTTGATAGTGGTTGCTCTAGGCACATGACAGGTAACATGTCATGCCTTCAGGATTTCAAGCATATCAATGGAGGACATGTTGCATTTGGAGATAATCTTACTGGTGGTAAAATAAGTGGAATAGGTAATGTTACCAAAGGTAAGATGAAATTTGAGGATGTCTACTATGTTGATCAATTGAAATACAACCTGTTAAGTGTATCACAGGTTTGTGACAAACAACATAGCATATTATTTACAAATACCGAGTGTATGATCCTTGCTCCAGGGTTCAAAGTAGTTGATGAAAGCATGATACTACTTAGAACTCCAAGAAAGGACAATGTTTATTGTCTTGATATGGACAATGTTGATAGTGATTCATCCCTGAACCGTCTTCTTTCAAAAGCTTCTGTGGATGAATCCTCTCTTTGGCACAGAAGGATGTGTCACATGAACTTCAAGACTATGAACAAACTTGTTAAAAACAACCTTGTAAGAGGTTTACCTTCAAAAGTATTTTCATGTGATGATCATTGTGTTGCATGTCTTAAAGGCAAACAGCACAAAACTTCTCATAAGACCAAAGAGTTAAATACAATTTCTTCTTGTCTCCAGTTAATGCATATGGATCTGTTTGGTCCTACAAATGTTATGAGTATAGGCAAGAAATCTTACTGCTTGGTTATTGTTGATGATTACTCTAGATTTACTGGGTATATTTTCTAAGGACTAAGGATGAGACAAGTGGACTGATCAAATCCTTTATCCTAAGAATTGAAAACCAAAATAATCAAAAAGTAAAAGTCATTAGATCAGATAATGGGACTGAGTTTAAAATTTTTGATCTAAACACCTTCTGTGAAGAGAAAGGCATTGAGAGACAATATAGTGCCCCTAGGACTCCTCAACAAAATGGAGTTGCTGAGAGGAGAAATAGGACACTAATAGAGGCTGCTAGATCTCTATTGGCTGATTCAAAACTGCCAATTACCTTCTGGGCTGAAGCAGTTAATACTGCTTGTTATGTCCAAAACAGAGTTCTAGTGGTCAAGCCAAAGAACAAGACCCCTTATGAGCTTTTAAATAAAAGAAAACCTTTCATTGGATTTTTCAAACCTTTTGGGTGTCCTTGTACAATTCTCAATACCAAATCTCACTTAGGTAAGTTTGATAGCAAAGCAGATGATGGATTTCTTGTTGGTTACTCATCTCAGAGTAAGGCTTACAGAGTCTTTAACTCTTTTTCTAGAATAATTGAAGAAAGTGACAATGTCAAATGCAATGAGATCGCACCAAATCCAATTGCGTCTGATCCTCAGTGGCTATTTGACATTGACTCACTAACTAACTCTTTTGGTTTCAGTAGTGATGGTTATCTAGGTTCAGGGAGGGGAGGATCAGGGACTACACAAGTTCAGGAAAGTATATCTCAATCTGTGATCTTTCCCATACCCACAGTGGATCCTGTTGAAGACTGTGAAAAGGAACCATCTACTGAACCAAGTCAAAGTGAAGAAGAAAGTAGAGATGAGGAGACTCAAGAAAATAAAGAACCAGAAGTAGCTACTGAAAACACTTCAGTTGAGTTGAATGACTCTAATCTAGAGGTGGGACTTAATGAAGAACCTAGTCATCACAGCAGAATTCAAAAGAATCATCCTCCACAGCTGATAATAGGGGATATATCTTCTCCTATGATAACTAGAAATCAAAGTAGGCTTCAAGAAATGCAAGATGAACAACATACAATGATTTTTTGCTTTTTATCCCAGCTTGAGCCTAAAAAGGCACATGATGCTATGAAAGAATCCAGTTGGATAGAAGCCATGCAAGAAGAGCTACTGTAGTTCAAGCTGCAAGATGTTTGGGATCTGGTAGACCTTCCTAAAGGCCAAAGAGCAATAGGAACAAAATGGGTCTTCAGAAATAAGAGAGATGAAAGAGGCATAGTCATAAGGAACAAAGCAAGGTTGGTGGCTCAAGGGTATACCCAAGAAGAAGGAATAGACTATGAAGAAGTATTTGCACCTGTGGCTAGGAAAGAAGCAATTAGATTATTCCTAGCTTATGCTTCTTATATGAAATTCAAATTCTATCAAATGGATGTCAAAAGTGCATTTCTTTATGGCTCAATTGAAGAAGAAGTATATGTCTGTCAACCACCAGGGTTTGAAAACCCAAGCTATCCAGACAGGGTATACAAATTGAAGAAAGCACTTTATGGACTACATCAAGCTCCAAGAGCATGGTATGACACTCTGTCATCCTATCTCTTGGAAAATGGCTTTGAAAGAGGAGTCATTGATAAGACTCTATTCATCAAGAAAAAGAAGAAGGATATCTTGCTGGTCCAAATCTATGTTGATGATATTATCTTTGGATCAACAAGAGACAACATGGGGGAACTTCCTTTCTTCCTTGGACTACAAGTTCAACAGAAGTCAGATGGAATCTTCATCTGTCAGTCCAAGTATGTGCAGAACATTCTAAACAAGTTTGGTTTCTCATATTCAAAACCTGCCAGCACACCTATGGAGACACACAAGCAGATAACAGCAGATCTTGAGGGGGAGGATATGGATGTTCATCATTACAGATCCATGATTGGCTCTCTCATGTATCTCCTCTAGGCCAGATATAATGTTTCCAATCTGTGTATGTGCAAGATTCCAAGTTAGGCCAAAGCAATCTCACTATCAAGCTGTTAAGAGGATATTCAGATATCTCAAAGGGCAATCCAGATTGGGACTTTGGTATCCTCATGACTCATCCTTTGACCTGCTTGCATACTCAGATAGTGATCTAGGTGGAGCAAACTTGGACAGAAAATCTACTTCTGGAGGATGTCAGTTTTTGGGTGCAAGACTAGTTTCATGGCAGTGCAAGAAACAAACCACAGTATCCACATCAACAACAGAGGCATAGTACATAGCAACTGCAAGTTGCTGTTCTCAAGTCTTATGGATTCAGAATCAAATGCTGGATTATGGGGTAACCTTTCTACACACTCCAATTTTTATTGATAATAGCAGTGCTATTAGCATTGTGAATAATCCTGTCAAGCACTCAAAGACAAAGCATATTGAGATCAGGTATCACTTCATAAGAGACTGTCATGAAAAGAATCTTATTCAAGTTGTAAAAGTTCACACTGATAACCAGTTTTTTTATCTATTCACTAAAGCTTTTGATGTGGGTAGATTCACTTTCTTGGTAACAAGTGTGGGAATGATCAACTCTGAATAAGCCCCTTCTCAAAGAGTGGTTACATACCTGTATATTGTTTATTCTTGGTGTTACTAATCTTATTTTGCCGGATATGTATAGCAGTACTAGTGTATCACAAGCTTAAAAGAGTAAGTATGGTTAATACTGCCAATACAGTTTTAATACTGCCAGTGCACAGTTAATACTGCTAGTGGTTAATACTGCTGTCAGTTAATACTGCTAGTTAGTTAATACTGCTAGTGGTTAATACTGTTGTCAGTTAATACTGCTAGTTAGTTAATACTGCTAGTGGTTAATACTGCTCTCAGTTAATACTGCTAGTTAGTTAATAGTGCTAGTGGTTAATACTGCTCTCAGTTAATACTGCTAGTGGTTAATACTGCTTTCAGTTAATACTTCTTACAGTTAATACTGCTTTCAGTTAATACCGCTTTCAGTTAATACTGCTTTTATCCCGAATACTATAAATACTCTTTGCCCGCCTAAAAGTTCATAACGACTCTTTGCATACTGTTCACTTGTGCTCTAAACCGTTTCTCTCTCAAGTTCAAAGTTCTCAGGCAATAATTTTCAAAGATCCATGGCATCAATGGCGTTCATTGACGAGCACAATGAAATCATGATGCTCCAAAAGCCAAAACAAGTTGCAGGTTTTCATCAAATAGTCGACTTTCTGAAGTCTAGCCACATTGCCCATGCTCTCACTATGTATCCTACTTGGGGAAGTTTCATCAGAAGTTGTACAAGATCAGATCTAGAAGAGATGTTTAAAGTTGGGATGGAGATATATGAAAAGGAGCTGAAAGGAGAAGAGATGAGCTTAATCAGATTAGCCATGGAGTACTTGTGCATGATGTTTGAACCTAGTAAAGTTCAACATGTGATCAGGGATTTGCATCTGGAGAATAAATTTCTAAGGATAGAAAACTGGAAGATATTTGAAAGATGTGGGGTCTATGTCATCACTGTGAATGGAGCATATCATGAGTACTACTTGGTGGACAAGATATATGAGCACAGCAAGGGTAAACTACAAGCAATGTTGAATACCAAGCTTATTTGTTCAAAAGATTCAGAAATGGCAAAGGTTGTGGTTAGCAGGATTATAAATCAAAGCTTGGGTTTGGATCCTAATCTAGGGGTGTAAACTGAAGTGTTGAAAGCATCTTGATGAAAATCTGAAGAACTTGACTTCTTTTCCTTAAAAGTCAAGTTAGGGGGGATTGTTGGGAACTGAAGAACTTACCAAGTGTGGTTAATGCTGCTAGTAGAAGATTAATGTTGCTGGAAAAAAGTTAGTACTGCTCAACAAGATTAGTACTGCTAGTTCAGAGTTAATGCTGCTTGAAGAGATTAATGCTGCTGAGCATGGTTAGTACTGCTAGAGTTAATACTGCTCAGAATATTAATGCTGCTGAAGAATAATGCTGCTTATGTGATAAAGAATTCGCATAGAAGGATAACAGCTGGATGGACTGAAGATTATGGAAAGGATTGAAGATAATGATGGAAGATATACTGAAGATGTTTTATTTATTGTAATTATCTTTTTGTTCAGTATATGTATAGAATTGATATAATAGTTTAAAAGTCATTCATTCTAAGTTTTAGAGAGAGAATCAACCTCAAGTCATAGATCCTAATTCTAGAGAAGTAGAATTCGTCTTGAAAGAGTCTGTTCTTCAAGATTGAGGTTGAGTGTGTAATCTTGTGATTTGATAATTGAATACAAGTTTACAAGTTGTTGATTATACACTGTTTTGATTACTGTTACATTGAATATCAAAGTGTTATTCCGCAACTTCTTTGATATTAGTTTCTGAGAATTTATTCTTGTTGAGAATTCGATCCTGACAGAAGACATTCCAAATTTCTCTAAGTGTGAAATTCGCATAATTTATTTCTGCGAAAAGTGATCTTTTGGAATTTGTCCAAGTCCAGAACTCGTACATCTTTGCAAGTAAATCGCATACTTAGACGTGCGAAAAGTGAGGAACTCGCATCCTACTTCAGGAGAAAAGTTGGTATTCGCATCCCCTTGTGTGCGAAAAGCTTAGTTTACTTACTCTTCAGCGTGCGGATTATGGTTTATGTGCAAAAAGTGATCCTATTTTGTGCGAAAAGTGTAGAATTCACTCATTGTTGTGAGAATTCTATACTTCAAAAATTTTTGGAACTTTTTCTGAAAATTTTTCAAGTTTGGTTTTCAAGCCAAGATTTCTTATTATCTGATTAACGATTGTTTCGAGCAACTTCTTTTAGAGATTAATCATGTCTAAATATCTTTTAAGCATGGGCTCTTAGTCTAAGCCACATATCCTATCGGTTGGTGAATACTCGCAGTGGAAGCGGAGGATGATTCAATTCTTTAATCACAAGAACCGGGAACTCATGAAATCTATTTTGGAAGGGCCAGTAAGTCCTGTCGTAACAGTGTCGGGTCGGCCTGCTACTGCAACATCTCTTGAGATTCTAGTCAGATATGTACCGAAACCGTACGAGTACTACAACAATGCGGAGAAAGCTCAGGCCAAGATTGATGAAGAGGCACTTACTTTGCTAACCATGGCCATTCCAAAGGATGTTTACAACCATGTAGACAGTCATGACTCTGTAAAGACAATGTGGGATGAACTTGAGCGACAGTTGCAAGGCACAGACCGGTCAATCAGAGCAAATCTTAATCAGAGTATCATTGCCTACGAAGGATTCAAGGCAAAGGATAGAGAATCTTTGGTAAATACCTACAACAGGTTCAATGTCATCTTGAACTATCTTAGAAGGAACGAGATGAACAAATATGTCCCAGAGATAAACTACAAGTTTATTAAGAACCTCAATCCAGAATGGAGCAGTTATGCAATCAATCTGCAAATGTCAAAGGACATGGATTTGGAAGATGTGAATGACATTTTTGTTACACTTGTGCAGCATGAGGATGAAGTTAAGAATCTCAGTGAAGAGAAGAAGATGGTAAAGGAATCTCTTGCACTTCTAGCTAACAAGAAGGTTATCCAACCCAGTTCCAGTTCAAAGTCCAAGTCAAAGATTTCTAAAGCGTACCTGACTGAGTTACCGAGTTCTAGTTCCGAATCATCAGCTGAAGACAAAGATATGGATTCCGATGAGGATGTAAGGAGGTTTGCAGAGAATTTGGCGTTGATTACAAAGCAATTTAACAAGCGCTTCGGAAAGAAGAAGTTTTATTCCAAGCCCAAGCATGAGTACTACAAGAATGAAAAGACTGAGAAGTTCAAGCCAAGGTATGAATAGTTTGAGAAGAAAGAAGAGAGAAATGAAGAGAAGAAGGATGAGAAGATTGACCCTCAGAGTGGTAGATGCTTTAACT
The DNA here is from genome assembly GCA_023525745.1 of Arctium lappa. Lineage (NCBI taxonomy): Eukaryota > Viridiplantae > Streptophyta > Magnoliopsida > Asterales > Asteraceae > Arctium > Arctium lappa. The sequence goes on from CM042059.1 coordinate 36,164,181, forward strand.
GTGGAAAGCATGGATACTTTTCGAAGGATTGTCGATTCAAGAAGATAAAGAATTCAGAATACTATGCCAAGAAGTCTTTGTTGGTGAAGAAGCAGGTGGAAGGTAAGGTTCTGATGGCCGACGAGGAAAACTGGCTCTGTGAGACTTCAGACGAGGAGGAAGCTCACTTTACTCAGATCAAATGTTTGATGGTCAAAGTAAAAGAAGAACCCCAACCTACTGATCAATCTGATTCTGATTCTGATTCTGATTCCGAGGTAAGCAACCGATCCGGAAATTTTGAGGTAGTTCAAACTTTAATCTCTCAAATTCAATTTATGGAAAGTGAATTAATGTGATTAAAGAGAAACTTAGCCTTGAAAGACAAACGATGATGAATTTTCCAAACGAAAATGCATTTCTAAAAGTTGTTATCGAGGATAAGGAAAAGGAAAAGGAGAAAAATGTTTTAAAAAAGGAGAAAGATGACTTGTCTACCAAGATCACTGGGCTCCAAAAGGACTTAGTGAACTTGAATTCGGAAAAAAAGTGAGTTTAAAATTATGTTTGAAACTTGCTTTCAAGAAAGAAATGAGGCATATTGCAAAATTAAACAACTGGAGGATTTAAACTTGAAAAGAGGACAAACTGAGCAGACTTTGAATTTATTGACAAATAAACTCCAGAAGTAAGATTTTACAATCCGAAATTGGGTTTGGGTTTGTCAGAAAATGATATTTTCAAAAAAGGCACCCGAAAATTTATATAATTTTGATAAAATGGGTCCTAAATCTCAAAGAATTCCGGATATACGTGACACATTCGTTAAAGTCGATACTTTAATATCTAAAACTCCTAACAAATAAAAAGAAGTTGTAGATGATGATCAATCCGATAGTTGCACTGATTCACAGTCTTAAAGTTTTAAATTAGTGGGATTTCAATACTGTTATTTAAATACTAGCTACAAAAGCAGAAAGCTAGAATTTGTAGAATTTGAATCATTGATTTCCATACCGGTTATTAATGATGAATTAGCAACTGAGGATAAAACTATTCCTGAAACCAAGTGCCAGTATGATGAATATGAGTCAGATACTGATACATGAAATCAGAACATTATGTCTGAATCTGCCATTTCTGATAACTCTAAGGGATATATGATAGAAAAGTTATATGGTGTCATGGATTCTGGTAAAAAGTTTGAGTTCGACAATAAAATGGCTGAAGCAATTTTTGATGAACTAATGAACGCCTCAGATCTTGATCCTATCATACAAAATTTTGAGTCCAACTCCGAGTTAAATCAAACATTTAATTTACAAAAACAAATATCTTATTTGCAAAAGATTCTTGAGGAAATTGAAGACGAAAACTGTGATCTTCGTTTTAAGTTAGATAAATCTTTAGAAGAAAACCGAGAACTTGGCAAACAGATAAGTTATTTAAAATAAAGTATTTTCAAAATGAATTTGTCAAATCAAAAGGAGTTTGATAACCAAAAATGGAATGTTATATCTAATCTGGAATTTGTGACCTTAGCAAAACCTACAGTTGTTTATACTGAAAATTTTGAAAAACAACCAAGTGTTTTTGAAGTAGGTGAAACATTTGGAGTGAAAATTGTTAACTCATCTTCCAAGAATTCATCTAATTCAGTTTCTTTTGGTGCTACAGATGTGAATGGCAAAAGGAAAGGAAAGTGGAGGAGAAAAATATCTGAACAGAAGGAAAATCACATTGTTTCTGAAAAATGTACTTCTGTAAAGAAATTAAAGATGGTTACGCCTGTCAGTGATTGTAATGGTTTTGATGCATGTCATTTTTGTTCCAATAATGGCAAATCTTTTGATAACTCAAAGATTATGATGTTTGCTCAAAAGAATATTGTACGCAATCACTGTGGTAGCAACTCATTCTCATTTCACTCCAATGTTCCAAAGAAAAAGAAAGTTCAAAGATTCTCTCGTTCAAAAACATTTTCCAAAGCCTCGACTCAATCAATTCAAATCTTTAAGGCTAAGGAAAATATTTATTCAAAGAAAAAGAAATTTAAAGATATTAATGTCAAAATGGTAGGCGAAGCCCCGTTATGAATGACGAATTAATGGCACGGTCAACGATTTTCATAAATTAACGAATGCTAACAGCAAGAGACCCATTTGGATATGGGTAAAGCCAAGTACTTGGTTCTTTTGCAGGCTATCCTTTGAGGTTTATCAACTCCGGATGTTCAAGGCATATGACAGGGTTCAAGAACATATTGCACAACAATGTAGAACAACAATGTAGAACAACCTGCTGGAACCGTTTGCTTTGCTAATTATGCGCTTAAAGGATATGTCAGAGGATACAGAATGCTGAAAATGGCACTGTAACCATTCAGAAAGTATTGTACGTTGAAGGCTTGGATCACAATCTTTTCAGTACAAGCCAGTTCTGCGATAGTCACTATCAAGTTAGGTTCACTATCACTCATTGTCGTATTGAATATCCTGATGGTTCTGAAATATTAAAGGGTGAGAGATACAAAAACCTATATGCAGTAAACTTTCTAACTCTATCTGCTATAAGACCTATCTGCTTGATAGCCAAAGCATCTAATGAGGAAAGTTGGATATGGCATAAACGACTCTCTCATCAGAACTTCAAAGATATAAACACCCTTGCAAGCAAAGGTTTGGTCAGAGGTTTACCGGAGATGCGATTTGAGAAAGACTCTTTGTGTCCAGCATGCGAGATGGGGAAGATAAAAAGAAGTTCCCATAAATCAAAGATGTAGTCTTCATGCAAGTCTCCACTTGAAATAATTCATATAGACCTTTGTGGACCCATGCGTATTCAATTGATCAACGAAAAGAAATATATTTTAGTAATGGTCGATGAATGCTCGTGATACACGTGGTTAGAATTCCTGAGAGCTAAGTCTGAAGCACCTGAGTTGATAATCTCTTTCATTAAGAAGATTCAAGTTTTGCTTCAACTCCCGATTCAAAAGCTACGGAGCGGTAGTGGAACTGGGTTTTAAAATGAGACGCTACAAAGTTATCTACAATCAGTAGGTATCTCTCATAATTTTTTTGCCGCCCGTACGCCACAACAGAATGGGGTTGTAGAGTGCAAAAATCGAACTCTGGTGGAAGCTGGAAGGACGAAACTTGCTTATTCAGGACTAACTTTGTATCTCTGGGCCGAAGTCGTTGCTACTGTATGTTTTACACAGAACCTCATGATCATCACAAAACAGTTAAATAAAACGGCATGTGAGATTATCAACAATAGAAAACCTAATGTTAAGTTTTTTCGTGTGTTTGGTTGAAGATGTTTTATTATCAACGACCGTGACAGTCCTGGTAAGTTCGATAAGAAAGAAGACGAAGGCTACTTTTTTGGTTTCATTAACTTCCAAGGCCTATCGAATTTACAACGGATGAACCAAGATGGTTATGGAGAGAGTAAATGTTTCCTTTGATGAATCTCTGACTATGACTTTTGAGCACCATAGTTCAGGACTCGATTCTAAGGAAAAGGCTTCTACTCAAGTCCGAGTGGAACCCGCGTCAAATGAGACTAATTCTTATGTTTCTAACTCAAACTCTTCTACATCTGAGTTAGATTTACTTTTCTTTGATGCATTCATGTATATCTGTACTGATTTTGATTAATCTAATGTATCTGTATCATCATTTTTAGTGGTCCCTGATATTAGTGTTGATGTTTCTGGACCATCTGAACCCATAACTATCTTTTCAAATATTAATAGTCCAAATAATTCTGATTAAACTAACAATGTTTCTGTTTCTTCAGAAAACAACTCTGATACTGAAGTACCGAGCACTTCATCTGTTATTCCAGAGTTACCTGAATCAAAATTACAATCTGGAGAAGTACAGACAACTACTTCTGAAGTTGTACCTACTATAACTGATCACTATAATGAACATAATAATCGGATAAACGTTCAACCCCTACCAAGTATTACTTGATGGACAAGATAGCACCCCTACATAACATTATAGGCGACATTGAAAGTGGTGTAAAAACCCGTGTTGCGTCAGCAAATTTCTTTCCTTACTCTAGTTTTCTCAATGCATTAGAGCCTAAGAAAGCTTCAGAGGCATTACAAGATCCAGACTTGATTTTGGCGATGCAAGATGAACTTTTACAGTTTGAGAGGAACAAGGTATGGCGGCTTATCCCACGACCTAAAGATAAATCTGTTATTGGAACAAAGTAGGACTTCAGAAACAAGAAAGACGAAGCAGGAATTGTTGTTAAGAATAAGGCACGACTGGTAGCAAAAGGATAATGTCAACAAGAAGGAATTGATTATGATAAAACTTTCGCACCAGTTTCCAGGATTGAAACCATCTGAATTTTTCTATCCTATGCAGCCCATAAGAAATTTATGGTCTATCAAATGGACGTCAAATCGGCTTTTCTCAATGGGATTTTGCATGAGGAGGTGTATGTCAGTCAACCGGAGGGCTTTGTAGATCCTAAGTATCCTTACCACATATACGTTCTCGACAAAGCATTATATGCCTTAAAACAAGCTCCTACAGCGTGGTATGAGACTTTAACTCAATTCCTACTTGCGTCTGAGTTTAAAAAAGGTAGAATCGATATTACTCTGTTTCTGAATAAGCAAGGTGAGGATTTAATTTTAATCCATATTTATGTAGACGGAATAATATTCGGTTCTACAAATCCAAAATTTTGTAAGAATTTTTCAAAAATTATGGAGAATCGATTCGATATGAGCATGATGGGAGAACTGAATTTCTTTCTTGGTTCACAAGTGAAGCAGTCCCCTGAAGCCATTTTCATCAATCAGTCCAAATACATAAAAGATGTTTTGAAAAAGCTCAATATGGCAGACTGTTATTCAATGAAAACGCCAATGGCTACGCGAACTCTTCTGGATGCAGATTTATCCGAAAAATCTGTCGACCAAAAGAATTTGTCAGGATCGAAATTCTAAACAAGAATTTAAAGTAAACACTCAGAAACTATGTTAAAGAAGTCACGGAAAAATACTTTAACATTAATTCAATCAAACAGTGTATAAACTCAAATCACAAGTTATATTGATTAACTTAATGATTACAAACAAAACCTCAATCTGTTGAACAAGCTCAACAGACGTTTAATACTTCTCTATTGAAAGGACTTCTAAGAACCTTGAGGTTAATTCTCTCTAAAACAAACGTATATCAAAAACTATCTCTCTAAATATCAAAGACTATTAGGCAATATATACAGAACTAATTACAAGATAATTACAAAAGAAATATTGATCTTTAGTATCCATTCCATAATTATCTTCATCTTTATCTCCAGCTCCTATTCTTTCGTTCAATGTTTTCTTTATCTTCACGATCCTCATAAGCAGTATTAATCATCCAGCAACATTAATCATCTTTGCAGTATTAATCATTCTTGTAGTAGTAAATCTTCAAGCAGTAACTAGTAGCAGTACTAACTCTCCAAGCAGTACTAACTATTCTTCTAGCAGTACTAACCTTTCAAGCAGTAGTTATTCTACTAGCAGTAGTATTCTTCAGTAGCAGTATTAATATCTTCAGGAGTATTAATCTTTAAGCCCAGCAGTAGTATTCATCCTTAGCACATTTCAGACCCAACAATCTCCCCCTAACTTAACTTTTCAAATTGAGAAGTTAAGTTCTTCAGCATATGGTCTTCATGATGCTTTCAAAACTCTAATTCAATTCCCAAGATTTAGATCCAGTCCCAGACTTTGATTAATTGTTATTCTAACCACAATCCTTGCCATTTCTGAATTTTTAGAGCAGACCAACTTTGTATTCAACATTCCTTGTAGCTTTGCTCTACTATGGTCATACACTTTGTCCACCAGGTAATACTCATGATAGCTTTTATCTATAGTAAGCACAAAGACTCCATAGTTTCAAACAACATCCAATTATCTATTCTTTTGAATCCATTCTCAAGATTCAAGTCTTTGATAGCATACTGCACTCTCTCAGGCTCACACATCATACACAAGTATTCCATGGCCATTTTTGTTAGACTCATCCCAGCTTGTTCCAACACTTTACCATATAAACTCAGTGCAACTTTGTGCATTTCTTCTAAATCAAACCCGGAACAACTTTTGATAATTTTACCCCATGTTGCATACACTTCATGATGATCACCCATTCTCTTGATCCTGAAGTATTCTTTGCCTTGGTTTTTCAGAATATCCCAATGAATGATTTCAGGAGCATTCACTGAAATAGGATCAACCTTCAGAAGTTCTTTATCAAATACTGTCATGTACAAATCAAATTGCACATCAGATTGTCTTGGTTGACTTGTAGGATCTTGATTCTGCTTTAGCACATTTTCTCCTGATTCTGCTTCTGCTCTTTCACTTTCATTCTCTTTTTCAACTTCTTCAATTCTTGACCTCTTTGCCTGTTTCTTTGTAGCAATAGATTTTATTTCTTTTTATAACTCCAATTTTCTGAGCTAACGTCTCTTCTTCCTTTACTTTTGTCTTTTCTTTGATAGGAGTGCCTTCTTCACTGTCAGGGAAGGGTTGTTGTATGTTGAGGTCATGCCTTTCTTTCATCCTTCTTTCAACCTCTACCCTTTGAGTAAAATCCCCTTTCAGCTTGGCCATCTCTCCTTCTTGTATAGCTCTTCTATCCTTCCAAATGACATGCTGGTAAACATTCCTTCAGGAACTCCAATAGCTCCTTTCAGAAAGTTTATCATTTTCCTTCTTTCTTGATTGGCCAGGAATATCTTTGAAGGCTTTCTTTGGCTTTGTTTAGTTGCTCTCAATGTTACTTTCTTGGCAACAGCAGCAGTCTTCAACCTCCTTTGATATTCTTCATTAAGCTTAGTAGACAATTCCAAAGCAATCTGTCTGTCTTTTGCAGATTGGATTTCTTCCTCCTTTGCCATCTCTTCTTGCAGCTTCTTTGCTAACTCTTCATCCAGAGCTATTTGAGATGATTTCTTTGATGGCTTCACATATTCAACCACCTTTTCTTTCCCTTTCCTCTTGATCTCTGCCTCACTGATCTTCTTCTTTTTCTGTTCTGATCCTCCTTCTTTGATTACCACTTCTTTAGCCTTTGGAGTGGTTTTATGAGTGTCATGTTTTGCTTTAACTAGAGTTTCTGCAACTTCTAGTTCTTCTACTGTCAGATCAGTTTCTGCTGCTGGTTGTTCTGTTTCTGCTTCTGGTGTAGTTACTGCTGCTGACTCTGTTACTGCTTCTGGTGTAGTTACTGCTGCTGACTCTTTTACTGCTTCTGGTGTAGTTACTGCTGCTGACTCTGTTTCTACTGCTTTGACAAAAGTTTCTGCTTCAGTACCAATCTCCTTTTCTTTTCCAGCACCAGTCTTCCCCTAAAACTGAAATTTCATCTCACTTGTACTCTCCTTTTCTATTTCAGCTTCTGACCTCTCCCCCTTTTTGGAAGCATCATTAGTCTTTCTCTTCTTTAATACAAACGGAGTTTTCTTCTTCTTGTGCACCAAGTTGAGCACCAGCTTCTTGAGATGAACTATCTGCTCTTGTTGAGACAAAATCACCTTTTGCATATCTTTTATCTCCAAGTTTTGATTGTGAACTTCCAGACTTAATGTACCAAGAGTATCCATCAATTCATCATAAGTATATCTGTCCTCACCTCCTTCAGGTGTTTTTACCACCCTTGAAGGATCCTTGGAGCTTTTAGTAGAGTCCTTCTGCCTAGTAGAAGCACCTTCTACCCCCGTGGTTTCTTGGCATCTGGGACCTTTAGATGATTGCTCATCTAAAGTTGCCGTGGGGAAGGTCTTAGATGTTCACACTGTCCTGTCCTACACCTTGTGCAGAAACAGTAGTGTGAGCCTTGCTGCCCACATGCTCGTCCTTCTCCTTAGAGAGCACCTTCTTGGGGTTGAGAGACACCCCTGTAGTTTCCCTTTGGATATTCTCTAATGGAGAATGCTTCATTAGAGGGCTTGCAGGCTGTTGGGGTGAAGATACAGACAGGGAAGGAACCTTCTGTACCTTTTTCCTTTGATATGTTTTGGTGATAGGGGAAGTTGGCTTGACAATAGGGATCTGAGGAGTATCAATTGAACTGAATGGTGTGGGTAGGTCATCAGTTGGGTGGTCATATGTGGGCTTTGACACTGATTCCTCACCATGGGAATGAGACATAACCATCATTGTAGAGAATATTGGTGTCTCTTGTCCAGAAAAGTCCTTGCTTGGTCTTTTCATGTTTGAGAATACCTTCCCTTTGGGAGGTTTTGGTACATACACCTCTTGAAAAGAGGGTAGATACGTCAATTCATTAAGTAGAATCTCTTGTACAAACCTAGGATACATATAAAAGCTTTTGGTTTTGGTATCCTGGTTTGACATTAAATCATTGAAAATCATTTGAGAGAAACTAAACTTTCTAGAGGTAGCTAAGCAGACTAGAGCATAAGCTAAGGTACTGCTGAACTCACTCCATCCAGTTATTTTTCTAGAAATACAATGTTGAAGGGTATGAACAAAGAATCTACACTGATGTGAAAATTTGTCTTGAAGAACTTGTAAACCTCAGTGGGACATTCATACCCCATACGATTAATAGACTGGAAGAGATCTTCCTTGGACAGAGAAGTAATACCTGAGGCATCATCTAGTCGTAGATGAATGTGAATACAATCCTCTGTGATGGTGATGGGTTTGTCAAAAACCCTTGAGTGAATAACCTGGTTTGCTTCCACAGTCTGAATTGAGGCATTTTCCCAGAACTGTCGCAAGTTTTCCACATAGATTGTAGGATTGACAGTGAGTGTATAGGCAATGTGCGACGATTTGAGGAAATCCAGTATCTGATGAAAACCTTCTGCTTGCTTGGGTTTATGTAGCATTGCCAACTCATTGTGATCATCAACAAACACCAGTCCTGCCATCTTCTTGATCAAAACTAGGGTTACGCACTGGTAAGGAAGGAGTCGAGAGAAAGAGAGAGAAATATCACTCGTAGGAAATTCAAAGAGCCATTTGGATTTTGGCGGTAAAAGAGGGTATTTATAGGTGGAGGGTTTCAGTTAGAAGCAGTACTAAGTACCCTAGCAGTATTAACAAGCTCGCAGCATTAACTCATATTAGCAGTAGTAACACATACTGGCAATATTAACACAGACTAGCAGTAGTAACACAGACTAGCAGTATTAACACATATAAGCAGTAGTAACTCTGATTAGCAGTAGAAATAAGGCAAGCAGTAGTAACTTTGCACTGGCAGTATAAACTACCTAGCAGTAGTAACCATACTTAACCATATTGGAATTGTCATCATGAGTAATATAGAGAGCAATATTAACTCAACTAGAAGTACCAAGTATCCAATGAAGCAATCTGAAACACTTAAACACACAAGGTTAGCAGCACCATGCATAATAAAATAGGAGAAAGTAAGCAGGAAGGAATCTATACAGAAATGGTACATGAAGATAATCAAAAGATGCTTATTTAGTGTGTATCATGCCCACACTTGTGACCTAGAATGTGAATCTACCAATATCAAAAGCTTTGGTGAATAGATCAGCAAATTGGTTACTTGTGTGTACTTTTAAAACCTGAATTAGCTTCTTTTCATTGCAGTCTCTAATAAAATGGTACCTTATTTCTATATGCTTGGTTTTTGAGTGCTTCACTGGATTATTAACAATGCTTATGGCACTGTTGTTATCAATGAAGATTAGAGAGTGCAGAAAAGTAACACCATAGTCCAGCATCCGATTCTAAATCCATAGCACTTGTGAGCAGCAGCTTGCAGCAGCTATGTACTCTTCTTCTGTTGTTGAGGTGGACACTGGGGTTTTCTTTTTACACTGCCATGAGACTAGTCTTGCACCCAAAAACTGACATCCTTCTGAGGTAGACTTTTTATCCAAGTTTGCACCACCCAAATTACTATCAGAATATGCAAGTAGATCAAATGGTGAGTCATGAGGATACCAAAGACCCAACCTAGGTTGTCCTTTGAGATATCTGAAGATCCTCTTGACTTCTTGAAAGTGAGATTGCTTAGGTCTTACTTGAAATCTGGCACACACACAGACAGCAAACATAATATCTGGCCTTGAAGCTGTTAGATACATGAGGGAGCCTATCATAGATCTATAATGATGAACATCAACATCCTCCCCCTCAAGATCTGCAGTGATCTGTTTGTGTGTTTCCATAGGTGTGCTTGCAGGCTTTGAATCTGAGAATCCAAACTTTGTAAGGATATCCTGCACATACTTGGATTGACTGATGAAGATACCATCATTCTTCTGTTTAACATGTAGCCCAAGGAAGAATGTAAGTTCACCCATGGAGCTCATCTTGAATTTTTTATGCATTAGCTCCTCAAACTCTTTGCACATATAATCTTTTGTGGATCCAAAGATGATGTCATCCACATAGATTTTCACAAGCAGGATGTCCTTCTTCTTCCTTTTGATGAGCAGTCTTGTCTATTATTTCCATTTCAAAACCATTTTCCAAGAGATAGGTAGACAGAGTGTCATACCATGCTCTTGGTGCTTGATGTAGCACATAGAGTGCCTTCTTTAGTTTGTATACTCTGTCAAGAAAGTTAGAATTTTCAAACCTTGGAGGCTGACAAACATATATTTTTTTCATCAATTATTCCATATAGGAATGCACTCTTGACATCCATCTGATAAACTCTGAACTTCATGAAAGAAGCATAGGCTAGAAACAACCAAATTGCCTCAATTTTGGCTACTGGTGCAAATACTTCTTCATAGTCTATTCCTTCTTCTTGTGTGTACCCTTGTGCCACAAGTCTGGCCTTGTTCTTTATTACTATTCCTCTCTCATCTTTCTTATTTCTGAAGATCCATCTTGTGCCAATTGCTCTATGTCCTTTTGGAAGATCAACCAGATCCCATACATCTTGCAGCACAAACTGCAGTAGCTTCTCTTGCATTGCTTCTATCCAGCTTGGGTCTTTCTTTGCATCATAGGCCTTCTTGGGTTCAATCTGGGATAGAAAGCAAGATAACAAGCCTGTCTGTATGTCTTTCAATCCCCTAACTTGCTTTATTGCCTTGTGATCATTGGGGAATTGATGTCACCAATCACCAATTGAGGAGGATGATTCTTCTGAGCTCTTGTATGATTGACAGCCTCCTCATTAAGATTTTCTTCGAGATTGGAGTCATTATTCTCTGGAGTGCTTCCACCATACACTGAAGAATTTTCTTCATCAGTATCATCTTCTGACAGTATGGGCATCTCAGGTCCTGTGTTTCCAGGACTATGATCATCCTCTTTATCACTCTTATTCTCTTCATCACCTTTGTCCTCTTCATCTAGATCAGAATCTTCTGAATCATCTTTCTTTTCTTGTCTTTTCCACTGATCTTACCACCTGCTGGATTGTCACCAAAAGCAACATGTCCTCCATCAAACTTTTTGAAGTTTTGAAGGCAGGTCATGTTACCTTTCATGTGCCTAGAGCAACCATTGTCTACATGCCAAATGCTCTTCTTCTTGAGCTGCTGGTTGCCCTACACATAAGATAAAACAGTTAGGGGGCGTTTGGTTCGCAGAATGATTTCTGATGGAATGGAATTGGAATCTGGAAGGAATTGGAATGGAATGTTTTCAGGTTTGACCAATTGTTTGGTTGGCAGGAATGGAATGTAATCAGCCAAATGAATTGAAATATGTCTGTTTGATTTACAAAGGAATTGGAATGGAATTCTGAAAAATGACAAAAATACCCTTTCTTTTATTTTTATTTTTATTTTTAAATGCTGAGAGAGAGAGAGGAGAGAGAGAAGAGAGAGAGGAGAGAGAGAGGAGAGAGAGGAGAGAGAGAGGATATAGAGAGGAGAGGAGAAAGGAGAGGAGAGAGAGGAGAGGAGAGAGAGAGAGAGAGGAGAGAGAGAGGAGAGAGAGAAGAGAGAGGAGAGAGAGAGAGGAGAGAGTGAGAGGAAAGAGAGAGAGAGGAGTGAGAGAAGAGAGAGAGGAAACCAAATCCACATCTGATGGGTTTTAATTTTGTTAGAAAAGGTTTGGAGGGTATTTTTATCTTTTTGAAAAACCATGATGGAATGGAATTCAATTCCATCCATTTGAAAATGGAATGACCAATTCCTTAATCTAAGGATTTCATGGAATTCAATTCCATTCCCTTGGCAACCAAACAACAGGACGGAATTCGGTCACTGGAATTGACCATTCCAATTCCACCAGATTCCGGCGGAATCCAGCGAACCAAACGCCCCCTTAGTTTTTAGAGGTAACCCAAGCCAACGTGGTCTTGGGTTGGCCTTTCTCATCAACATATTTATAATCACTAATTTTAGTCTGGATGAGATGATCAGAGTTAGGAATCGCATGGCTGGAATACTTTGTCAGAATTATAGGCTTGGCAGCATTAATATACTAGTAAGAACACTATACTTGTTAGCAGTACTAACTTGATTAGCAGTACTAACTTGGTTAGAAGTAGTAACTTGATTAGTATTACTAACTTGATTAGCAGTACAAACTTGGTTAGCAGTAGTATTGCTATCAGCAACATTATTTCTGTTAGCAGTACTAACGGGTTTCTTGACTTTTGGAACCCAAAGCTTGACAATGTTTTTTGTTCTCTTGTTCTTTGAGTTACTCCTTGACTTTCTTGGAGTGTTTGATTTAGCAAACTTATTCTGAATATGAGATTTTGCAGTCCCAGTTTTCATTGGTACTGTTCTCATATTAGCAGCCATGTGATTTCTTGATTGCTTCCTATAACCAACTGAATTTTGTGTTTGTCTTTGAAAAAGAAAATCTTTGGTTAATAGGATTGAAATAACAGTTTTGTCTAGATGATTCAATTTGCCACAGATAAAACAGGGCTTTGGTCTATTGACTTTGCTTAGATCAATTTCTTGTTTTTGAGCCCACTGATTATTTCTGTTTCTCTGATTTCCCCTTATTTTATCATGTTTATGGGGCTTGTTCTGTGGACAAGTACAGGGATTTATAACAGAGGTTTGCATGTAGTGAATTCCCTGTACCTTTTCCTTTCCTTTTCTAGATGTCTCAGCTTTCTCACTCTTAACAGTCTCTTTCTTTGTCTGGGACATCTCCACTTTGTCACTCTTAATAAATGGTTTACCTCCCTTCTCATTTGTCAGAATGTGGTTTTCTAAGAGAATATTTTTATGGTCTTCCTCATTCTTACTCTCAGAGTCTTCTTCTTTAGAGTCTGCCTCAAACACTTCTTTGTCTAAAGGATCTACTTCTATGGCTCTTGCAAGTAATGCCTTCTTGTCTTGTCTTTCTAAGAGGTCTGAGGTGGGAGGAACGTAGTTATTGTTGTATGGTGGAGGGGTGGTGTTGTAGCCTATTCCTCTTCTCAGTTTGTCATGAACTTGAGTTTTGAGTAAAGAGTCCATTGCTTTAGAATCATTGAAATATTTCTCAATATCTATTTTAGCCTTCTCAAATTCACTCCTTATTTTCTCACATTCCTCTTTAGTCTTCTCTAGTTCAATCTCTGTTAGAGCACAGATTTATTGGATTCAAGATCATAAAGGTTGAAGATCAAATGTCAAGAAGTCAAAGGCTAAAAGTCAACTCTCACTTAAAGTCAAAGTCTTTGTTATAAAATGTCAAAGTCAATGTCTTTGTATTTGTTTGTTTCTTTGTAATTGTATGGAGGTATAAATACCTTGTTCCCTTTGTAAGTGAGTGTGTACGTAAGAAGAGAATTCAGATTGTAAGTGAGATTCAGATTAGAGAAGAGTTCATTGAATATTATTCTAGTGTGAGAAAGTAGAGAGAGAAAGTTGTAAGTTTGTAATCTTGATGAATGAATCAATGACATGTGATTACGAATTCTCATCTTGATTTTGTGTAGCAATTAGAACTTGAATCTAGGGAATAACAATTGGTATCAGAGCAGATCCAAACTGAAATCAATTCAAGAAAATGAGTTCTGCACTGTTCATCGAGTTTGGAGGTTGATTTTTGTTTTTCAGTGTGAATTTTGAGTTGTAATTGATTAAGTTGTGATCGTATAGAGAATATCTTTATGGTCTTCCTCATTCTTACTCTCAGAGTCTTCTTCTTTAGAGTCTGCCTCAAACACTTCTTTGTCTAAAGGATCTACTTCTATGGCTCTTGCAAGTAATGCCTTCTTGTCTTGTCTTTCTAAGAGGTCTGAGGTGGGAGGAATGTAGTTATTGTTGTATGGTGGAGGGGTGGTGTTGTAGCCTATTCCTCTTCTCAGTTTGTCATGAACTTGAGTTTTGAGTAAAGAGTCCATTGCTTTAGAAGCATTGGAAATTTTCTCAATATCTATTTTAGCCTTCTCAAATTCACTCCTTATTTTCTCACATTCCTCTTTAGTCTTCTCTAGTTCAATCTCTGTTAGAGCACAGATTTATTGGATTCAAGATCATAAAGGTTGAAGATCAAATGTCAAGAAGTTAAAGGCTAAAAGTCAACTCTCACTTAAAGTCAAAGTCTTTGTTATAAAATGTCAAAGTCAATGTCTTTGTATTTGTTTGTTTCTTTGTAATTGTATGGAGGTATAAATACCTTGTTCCCTTTGTAAGTGAGTGTGTACGTAAGAAGAGAATTCAGATTGTAAGTGAGATTCAGATTAGAGAAGAGTTCATTGAATATTTTTCAAGTGTGAGAAAGTAGAGAGAGAAAGTTGTAAGTTTGTAATCTTGATGAATGAATCAATGACATGTGATTATGAATTCTCATCTTGATTTTGTGTAGCAATTAGAACTTGAATCTAGGGAATAACAATTGGTATCAGAGCAGATCCAAACTGAAATCAATTCAAGAAAATGAGTTCTGCACTGTTCATCGAGTTTGGAGGTTGATTTTTGTTTTTCAGTGTGAATTTTGAGTTGTAATTGATTAGGTTGTGATCGTATAGTGTTATTGATCGAGTCTATATTGTTCAATTTGTCAATTGCACTGTAATTGATTGTTAATTTTGGATTTTGTTGAGTTTTTAAGGCACGAGTTCTTGAGCACTGTTTCATAGATCAAATTGTAATTTTGAGTGTTTGATTTTGTAATTCGTGTATTGTAAACTGTTAGAATATTAAAATCGATCATCCCTACAAAGTTTCAAGTCAATTGGACAAGTATTGGACCGAAATCAGATGGAAAAATCAAGTTTTTGTTCGACAGACTGAAGAACGCGCAAGATCTACGAAACGCGCAAGTTCTTCGCAAGAACGCGCAAGTTGAAGAATTTGGTCCCAAACGGGAAAGGCGTTATTAGCGAGTTCATAAAACGCGCAAGGCGTTATCTGCGAGTTCTAGAAACGTGCAGATCGAAGCCTGCGAGTTTGAAATTTGGGAAAAAGTTTCTAGGTGTTGAAACGCGCAAGTAGACACTTGCGAGTTCAGGAAACGCGCATGCCACTATCTGCGAGTTTTAGCGATTCTTTCGGTCTGCGAGTTTGACAAAACGCGCAACCCTTAGCGGGACCCCCGTGCTAAGTCTGCGAAGGGGGACATAGTTCTTTTTGTGATCAAAATCTCTGAATTTTTTTTCAAGTTTTTTTGAGATTTCATTTTTATTAACGATCAATTTCAAGTTCTTTTTGTAACTGATATTCAAGATGGGATATTTTTCTGATGATGATGAAAAGAAGATTGCCAAGCTCAAATTAGAAAATAAAAATCTTTCTTCCTCAGTTGACTACTACTCAAAAAGATCAAAGAAATACAATGATGAAAGGAAGATACTGAGAGAAGAAGTTAGTGCTTTAAAGACTATTAATGAATATCTTCTGAAACAGACTTCTGGGCTTAATGAAGAAAAGGTCTTGTTTTTGGAAGCTGAAAACACTTAGTTAAAGAACAAGATCTCAGAATTAGAAGATCACATTGTCAAATTTCAGCAAACAGGGTGTGCTAATGAAAAGAAGATCTTTGAATTAGAATTGCAAATTGTTGAAGAAAGATCAGTTTTTGAGAAAGAAAAGAAATAGTTTGCTAAGAAATTCTCCGAGTTTTCTAGAAAAAGTGCTGAAGAGAAGAAGACGGTTGAGCTGAAATGTTTAAAGTTTTCTCAACAGATTTCTGAGTATGAGAAAGTGGTTATTTTGGAAAGAGAAAAGTTTGCAAAGGAAAGAAATACCATAGAACAGAAGAATGTTGGAATCTTCAAAGAGATATCTGGTCAGAGAACAAATGCTGAAAAGGACTTTGATGAAGAAAGAAGTTTATTTGAAGCAGAAATAAAGAAGCTGACAGAGAAGTTATCTGAACTATCTGAGAGTGCACTGAAAGAGTAGAAAGCAAAGTCTGAATTAAAGAAAGAAATTGACTTACACGTCAAAGAAAAGAACAGTTATTTTTCAAAGATTAAAGACCTTGAAGATATTGTTTCAAAGGTGGTGGTGACTGAGCAAAAGACTCTAGAGTCAAAAATCCACACACCTAGAAATAGTTCAGTTGATTATAACAAGCCAGCCTCAAGCTCACATTTGAAAACTATTTCTTCAATAAGGTCAGTTAATTCATTTGATCAGATCCGTACTACTAACATTTTCTATGATCAAAATGTTGATGGTTCAAATACACAAAGAAGAAGGAGAAGATATGAAGAAGAAAAGCTGGTATGGAGAGTAAAACCAGTTGAAGATAAGAAGAATGATGAGAAGAAGAAAGAAAAGAAAGGAAAGAAGGAAGAGAAGAGAAGGACAAGTAACAAATCATGTATACATGCATCAACAGTCAAGAAGAACAAAGTGCTAAAAGGTAAACCTGATCTTGCTTATTCGAGAGATCAATTGATCAGGTTATCTAAAAAGAGGTGTTGTTCTTATTGTCGTACTTATGATTTTGTTCATAAAACTAGTGATCATTTTGGTATGGTTCTTATTCAGTTACTCCCATAAGAATTGCAACTAACACACATGGACCCAAATACCAGTGGGTACCAAAACCAAAGAATGATTTT
Source organism: Arctium lappa (assembly GCA_023525745.1). Classification (NCBI taxonomy): domain Eukaryota; kingdom Viridiplantae; phylum Streptophyta; class Magnoliopsida; order Asterales; family Asteraceae; genus Arctium; species Arctium lappa. The sequence continues at coordinate 36,181,139 of CM042059.1, forward strand.
GTGTTGCAGGCACCTACTGTTAAGGGGGAGTAAGAGAACTAAGGCTTCTAAGTAAATCAACTTAGGATCCGTACTTCAACGAAGTTTGACTTCTAAACACAATAGTTTAGGACTCGTACTTCAATGCTAGAAGAAAGAATACTCCCGAGCTGATATGAGAATTATACTCTTAGAATCAAATGAGGAATTCAACCTTCAAGGGGGAGTACATAATTTTTCTGAAATTTATGCATTGGAAAGATATGACGAACTACAATTCACAAGAGAATTGTAGATCTCTATCATGTGCTTTTTCACTGACATATTTTAGATGCATAATTTCAGGGGGAGTAAAGGTGATGATTTCTGATTATTTCAGATCAGAACTCGTACTTTAATCGTTTTACTGCTTTATGTCTTTTACATTTGAATAATTTTGTGAATAAAGTTGCTTTGACATGACTTTGAGACTTATGCAGGATGAGAGAAGCTAACAAGATCATATCTTAATGACTTCAGCTTGACTTTATGAGATTTAAGATTGCGTGAAACGGTAAATTTCTTATCTTAATCTCAAATGTATCTGAACGAAGGACAACTTTCAGATATAGAAAACATGTTCTGAAATGTTCAAACCACTTCCCGATTCTTAAACAGTTTTCATGAATTGGAATTGTGATTTTAAATGTTTTCATTTTATTTGTGCTTAAATGATTACAAACCGTGTGTTTCCAAAGATAAATACTTGCGTATTGTCTTTTCTATATACTTTCAAGTATTCACACACACCAGTTTGAATTTTTGTTCAAATCATTCTTACCATGTCTCATATTGTAACCAATTTTTCGATGGTAAGACACCCCGCTTGTATTTCAAAGATTTTTTAGCGTCATTTCATTTCGAAGCGTTTCATTCAAGAATGTCTATATTTTTGTTTCGTATAGACACATATCCATTATTTTGACCATAAGCTTTAAATTGATATATCATCTCATTTCTGATCATTTTGATACAATGTCAGAATTTCGAACAAGTCTTTTGTATTCATGTTCATTCATTAAATATACTTGTTTGAAAATACTTCAATGTTTAAAAAAATGCTCATATTTTCATGATTATATCATCTGAGCATACATTCATCTGACATTTGTATATGAGCTTTAACTGATAAAGTTAAATCATCTGAGCAGCACATGCTTTATAGGATTATATGGGTTCTTTGTGCTAGGACTTAATTGAACTTCTATGGAATCATGTTAACCAGTGATTTCTACCCAAGAAGTTAAACCTTTAGTGATTGAGTGTGAAGTGTCTAAAAGAAATAAGTGTGGGATGTGCGTTGAGGTAAAATGGAAATGAGAGTTTGGTTAGAAGTGAGCATAATGATTAAAAGAAAGAGGGTGTGCGATCAGAGTAAAATAATATCAAACTTTGCACCAACTAATTTCTGAACCGGGCAGCCACATTACTAGTGTTTCACAATTCTTTGGTTAACGTTATTGAAACAGGCAACTAGCCCATGCCAACTCTTGACTAAACCCCACCAGCTACTCATTTTATTTTAAAAAAGAAAATGTTTCACATTTTCAAGGGGACGCAACATATAATCTATCTGGTTTTCCTTTGAAAAATCTGGATATTGAAAAAGAAGGAAGTCTGCCCCACCTTCGCACCTCAATCATTTTCAGGATCGAATTCTTAACAATAATAAATTCTCAGAAACTAATATCAAAGAAGTTGCGGAATAACACTTTGATATTCAATGAAAACAGGAAACAAAACAGTATATGCTCAACAACTTGTAAACTTGTATTGAATGCTTGAAGTTACAAGATTAAACACACAACCTCAATATTGATGAACAGACTCACCAATACGAATTCTACTTCTCTAGAATTAGGATCTATGCCTTGAGGTTGATTTTCTCTAAAACTTAGAATGAATGAATTCTAAAACAAAAGTTATCTAACAATTCTAAACAATACAATATATATACTGAAGATAAAAGCTAATTACAAAAAATATCTTCCATCATTATCTCCAAGCTTTCCATAATCTTCAGTCCATCCAGCTGTTATCCTTCTATGTGAATTCTTTATCACATAAGTAGTATTAGTCTTCAGCAGCATTAATACTCTGAGCAGTATTAACTCTAGCAGTACTAACCATGCTCAGCAGCATTAATCATCAACTAGCAGCATTAACAACAGAAGTACTAACTAGAAGTATTAACTGTTTTCTTCTAGCAACATTAACTTTGTTCCAGCAGCATTAACTTCTTCTAGCAGCATTAACCACAGAAGTACTAACTATGTTGAACTAGAAGTAGTAACCATGTTTGGCATATTTCAGACCCAACAATCTCCCCCTAACTTGACTTTTAGAAATAGAAGTCAAGTTCTTCAAAAGCTTCCAAAACCTTCATTGATCTACTTCAATGTTAGGATCCAGTCCGATACTCTGATTGATAGTTCTCTGAATTAGGTACTTTGCCATTTTTGAATTTGGTACACACCCCAGCTTCTTATTTAGCATGGCATGAAGCTTCAGACTTGTGTGATTGTAGACCCTATCCACCAAGTAATACTCCATGTGAAAAGTATCCAAGGCTAATTCATAGACTCCACTCTATCCTTTTCATTATTCTTCAGCTTTCCCATTTCTTTCTCATATAGTCCCTTGACTTGATCAAAAGTCATCTTTATGAACATTTCTTTCTTCACACCAATTGCACTCCTCAAGAAAGTTATCATCTTGTTCCTTTCCTGAGTTGCAAGGTAAGTTTGTGAAGGTCTTCTCTTCTTTGCACTTGATCTGGCCATCATAGCCTTTCTCAAGCTTATTGCTCTTTGCTTAGCTTTCTCTGTTTCCAACCCTTTCTGAAATGCTTCATTTAGTTCATTGGCTAGTGCTCTGGCTATCTCTCTGTCTTTCTCAACCTGCTCTTTCTCTGCTTGATCTAACTCTTCTTGTAGTTTCTTGGCTAATGCTTCATCTGATTCAATTATCTTTTCCTTTTTGTTTGGTTGATCAGTTTCTATCATCTTTTCTTTCCCTTTTCTTTTTACATCTGCAGCCATGTCTTTCTTTTCTGATTTCTTTGCTCCCCCTTCATTTATGACCACTCCCTTTGCTTTGGGAGTGTCATTCTTTGCTTTTACCAACATCTCTGCTACTTCAACCTCTTCAGATGTTAATCCTGTTACTGCTGCTTGTATAGTTTCAGCAGCACTAACAGTTTCTGCTGCTGCCTTTTCTTCAACAAATTCAGCCCTTTCTTCAACAAACTCCCCCTCAATCTGTTGATCTATTTGATCTGAGCTTGAATTCTCCCCTTTTTGGAAGCATTTTCCTCCTTCTTTTTGTTTGCCCCATTTCTCCTCCTTAGAACAAATTGTTTTCTCCTTTTCTTGGCAATGAGTTTTCCTACCAATTGCTTGAGTTTGGAAATCTGCTCTTGTTGGGAGATGACCACTTGCTGCAATTCTTTAATTTCCTTTCCTTGATTAACCACATCAACATTGATGTTGGCTAATGCTTCAATCAATTCCCAGTACGTATATCTATCCTCACCTTCTTTAGGTGTTTTACCCACCCTTGAAGGATCCTTGGAATGTTTTGCCATCAATTCATCAGTTTCAGTTCTGTCCTCACCCTTTTTGGATGTTTTGCCCATCCTTGAGGGATCCTTGGATCTTTTAGTAGTGGCCTTCTGCCTAGCAGAAGCACCAACTACCCCCTTGGTTTCTTGGCACCGGGGTCCTTTGGTTGATTTCTCACCCAAAGTTGCCATGGGGAAGGTCTTAGAGATGTTACCACTATCCTTCTCTGTGCTAGCAGAAGTAGTGGTAGCCTTCTCACCCATATGCTCTTCCATCTCCTTAGAGAGCACCTCCTGAGGGTTGGGAGACACCCTGTTGGTTTCCCTTTGGATATTCTCTAAAGGAGAATTCTCCCTTAGAGGGCTTAGAGGCTCTTGGTTAATAGTAGGTAAACCAAGGGAAGGAGCCTTGTGTACCTTTCTCTTGACATAAGTCTTGGATATTCTGGGTGTGGGTTTAGCAGCAAAGGACTAAGGAAAAATTTGAGAGAGGGAAGGTTGGGATTGGCTAGCAGTGGGTTGGTCTAATAGGGGCATTGACCCTGCTACCATACCTTCATTGGTTTGGGACACCACCATCATTGTAGAGAACAATGGGGTGTCTACTACTTCCGAGTCCCCAGCAGATCTTCTCATATTTAAGAAAACCTTGCCTTTAGGGGGTTTTGGTACATATATCCCTTCAGAGTGAGGAATATCCGTCAATTCGTGGTTGATTACTGCTTGAACAAACCTGGGATACATATAAAAGCTCTTTTTGTTTCCAATGTTTGAGACAAGATCATTGAAAATCATTTGTGAAAAGTTGTACCTTCTGGCAGTGGCCAAACAGACCAAAGCATAAGCAATGGGACTGCTGAACTCACTCCATCCAGTAGTCTTTTTAGAAATGCAGTGCATCAAGGTATGAACAAGAAAACGCCATTGGGGTGAGAATTTAGCTTTTGAGAACTTAAAAACACCCAATGGGCCTCCATACCCCATTCTTGAAAGAGTAGAAAATAGTTCATCATTAGAGATATAAGTTATACCAGAGGCATCGTCTAGACGTAGACTGATGCGAATCACCTCTTCAGTAACTGTTAATGGCTTGCCACACACCTTCGTCTTGATCATATGCACACCATCCTCAGTAACAATGGTGGCATGTGCCCAGAATTGCCTCTGATGCTCTATGAAGATAGTAGGAGACATAGTGAGAGCATGGGCAATGTGGCTAGACTTCAGAAAGTCGACTATCTCATGAAAACCTGCAGCTTGTTTTGGCTTTTGGAGCATCGCGATTTCATTGTGCTCGTCAATGAACGCCATTGATGCCATTGATCTTTGAAAGGTCTTGCCTGAGAACTTTGAACTTGAGAGAGAAGGGTTAGAGCGCAAGTGAACAGTATGCAAAGAGTCGTTATGAACTTTTAGGCGGACAAAGGGTATTTATAGTATTCGGATTATAAGCAGTATTAACTGAAAGCAGTATTAACCACTAGCAGTATTAACTGAAAACAGTATTAACCACTAAGAAGTATTAACTGACTAGCAGTATTAACTGAGAGCAGTATTAACCACTAGCTGTATTAACTGAGCTAGCAGTATTAACTACTAGCAGTATTAACCACTAGCAGTATTAACTGAGCTAGCAGTATTAACTACTAGCAGCATTAACTGAGAGCAGTATTAACCACTAGCAGTATTAACTGAGCTAGCAGTATTAACCACTAGCAGTATTAACTGAGCTAGCAGTATTAACTACTAGCAGTATTAAAACTGCACTGACAGCATTAACTGCACTTACACCTTTTAAGCTTGAGTTGTCCATAACCTTTTATTTGTACCTCACACTTTTATTCCATCTCTCCATTTTCCATCATTCTTTAACCACTTGTTTTACCTTAGAACTTACCTCCATCTGGAGTATCATACAAAGAGCAACATGTCCTCCATCAAACCTTTTGAAGCTTTGAAGGCAGTCCATGTTACTTGATATGTGCCAAGAGCAACCACTATCTACATGCCAAATGCTCTTCCTCTTGAGCTGTTGGTTGCCCTGCACACTTGATAAATCAGTTAGTCTTGGAGGGAACCCAAGCCAAAGTGGTCTTGGGCTGACCTTTCTCATTAATATAATCTGTCAGTTTGGTCTGAATGAGTTGTTTAGGAATCTCATGGCTGGAATACTTTGTCAGAATTATAGGCTTTGCAACATTAATACTAGTAGAAGCACTATCCTTGTTAGCAGTAGTATTGGTTGCAGCAGCACTATTTCTGTTAGCAGTACTTTCTGGGATAGCAGTACTAACAGGTTTCTTTGCAATTGGAACCCAAACTTGAACAAAGTTGTTTGCTTTCTTTGTCTTTAAATTACTCCTTGGCTTATTTGGAGCATTTTTCTTTGTATTAGCAAACTTGTTCTAAGCATGAGACTTTAAAGGTGCTCTTTTCTCAGCCATTTGATTCCTTCCTTGCTTCCTATAACCAAATGAGTTTTGAGTTTGTCTTTGAAAATTAACTCTTTGGTTGATAGGATTGAAATAACAGTATTTGGCAACATGATTAATCTTTCCACAGATAAAACAAGGTTTTGGTCTATTGATTTTACTCAGATCAACCCCTTGTTTTTATGCCCACTGATTATTCCAATTTCTCTGATTTCCCTTTGGTTTATCATGTTTTTGGGGCTCAGATTTATTGCAAGCACACTGTTTGCAAGGGACAGGATTCACAACTGTGGTTTGCTTATAATGGACCTTCTCAGACTTTCCCTCAGTCTTTTCTATGTCCTTAGACTTGATCCAAGCCTTTCCACATCCCTCATTGGTGATAATGTTATTTTCTAGAGGAATCTCACCACTCACAGTGTTCTTCTTACTATTTTCATTAGAGTTCTCTTTTTCAGAGTCTGTTTCAACCACCACTTTTTCTAATGGATCTACCTTAGTGGCTCCATCAGATAATTCCTTCCTATCCTTGGTCTCTAGCAAGTCTGATATAGGAGGGATGTAGTTGTTGTTGTATGGTGGTGGGGTGGTGTTATAGCCTATTCCTCTTCTAAGTTTGTCATGGATTTGAGTTTGGAGCAAAGAGTCCATTGCTTTTGAAGCATTGGAAAATATATCAATATCCAGCTTGGCTTTCTCAAACTCACTCTTTATTTTCTCATTCTCCTCTTTAGACTTTTTCAGCTGAAGTTCTAGATCATTCTTCTCCCACTTCCAGTAGTTTGTATCATAGGAATGTTGAAGCTCATTGGCTTGAAAACTCCTAATCTGCTCTTCAAACCTCTCAACAATCCTAACATAGTCTTTTATGTCCTTTTCTAATCTCTTCAGGTCATCACTCATTTTCTGGTTGTGATCCCTGTACCTTTTAACAGTTTCAATACAGGATTTGGAGCAAAGATTAGATATTACCTCTGTGGGAATTTCTGTGCTTGAAGACTCTGAACCTTTAGCCATGATGATGTTATTTTGAATGTAGGTTTCTGAGAATACTTGCTCTGATACCACTTGTCAGGATCGAATTCTTAACAAGAATAAATTCTCAGAAACTAATATCAAAGAAGTTGCGGAATAACACTTTGATATTCAATGAAAACAGGAAACAAAACAGTATATGCTCAACAACTTGTAAACTTGTATTGAATGCTTGAAGTTACAAGATTAAACACACAACCTCAATATTGATGAACAGACTCACCAATACGAATTCTACTTCTCTAGAATTAGGATCTATGCCTTGAGGTTGATTTTCTCTAAAACTTAGAATGAATGAATTCTAAAACAAAAGTTATCTAACAATTCTAAACAATACAATATATATATACTGAAGATAAAAGCTAATTACAAAAAATATCTTCAGAATATCTTCCATCATTATCTCCAAGCTTTCCATAATCTTCAGTCCATCCAGCTGTTATCCTTCTATGTGAATTCTTTATCACATAAGCAGTATTAGTCTTCAGCAACATTAATACTCTGAGCAATATTAACTCTAGCAGTACTAACCATGCTCAACAGCATTAATTATCAACTAGCAGCATTAACAACATAAGTACTAACTAGAAGTATTAACTGTTTTCTTCTAGCAGCATTAACTTTGTTCCAGCAGCATTAACTTCTTCTAGCAGCATTAACCACAGAAGTACTAACTATGTTGAACTAGAAGTAGTAACCATGTTTGGCATATTTCAGACCCAACAATCATGCACATTGAGTCTGTGTTTATCTACTGTTGTCTCAGTGGTTTACATAATGTTGAGCCTTTATAAAAGCAATTATTTGTGCTTAATTCTTTCTACACGTGCACGGACACACATGGAATTATTTTCTTTGTCAAAACATTCATAGAAATTGCCTTTGTGGTGTTTCTATGATTGAATGGAAGTCGTGGGGGAGTAAACATCAAAAAGCTCCTTTCCAATGTGTATCTGTTACACACAGTGACTTAGTATTACTGACAGGCACCTTAACTGATTCATTTGTTGATTTAGGTGTTATATTTCTATTTTGTCTAGATTTGCAAAGATCTGGATGAATATATTGTTCGAATTGGCAACGACTCAGAGGCTCTTGGATAGATCAGAATGGTCAAAGACATTTCTTGTTGAAAGTTTTGATGATATCGATGCTCTAATCATCAAAAAGGGGGGGAAGATAAAGTTTGAAGAAATGTCCATTACAAGTATTTGTTTCAAGAGATGTTTGAAAAGGAAAGTTTAATTCAAGATATGGGAGAGATGTTCAAGATTTGATTGAACTGAAAGACTTTGAAGATTATTTGCTGAAGCAAGTCGTGCTAAATCTGAAGATAATTTCTTTCTGAAGTTTGAAAGGGTATTGTGATAGTTCTGAAGAGATTATTGAAGATTGTTTCTACCATCTTTAGGAGAGAATTTTTCTGAGACTTATCAAAGAGGAATTTCATAGTGTTAAGGGGGAGATTGTAAATCATGTTTGTATCAAAGGGGAGATTACAAGAGAAGATAAAGGTTAATCAAAGGGGGAGTTATTTCAATCGAGCTTAAAGAGAGAAGATCGCATTGCTAAATCTTTTAGTAATGATCTTGATCCAAAGGGGGAGATTGTTAGAGCACAGATTTATTGGATTCAAGATCATAAAGGTTGAAGATCAAATGTCAAGAAGTCAAAGGCTAAAAGTCAACTCTCACTTAAAGTCAAAGTCTTTGTTATAAAATGTCAAAGTCAATGTCTTTGTATTTGTTTGTTTCTTTGTAATTGTATGGAGGTATAAATACCTTGTTCCCTTTGTAAGTGAGTGTGTACGTAAGAAGAGAATTCAGATTGTAAGTGAGATTCAGATTAGAGAAGAGTGTTACACTGTAATAGTTTTCAAGATTAAATGAGGGTCATTGTTGTAATTAGTGTGTGTGTGTGTGTGTGTTGTAATGAGCTTAGAAGGTTTGACCTTGCTTGGTCATGTTGACCTATATATAAGCAAGTCCTTGTATTATTTCTAGTAGACGTGCAAGAGAGTAAGTGTGTGAAAGTGAAGGTGTAATATTGGTGGTAGTTGAGAGAGAGTAAGAACATACACAAAGAACACACATATACGTGAGATCTGTGACTAGATGTTAGATCTGTGATTAATTGTAATTCATGTGATTGATCTAATAAAAGTGTTTGTGTCAATCTAAATGTGTTAATGCTAGTAATCACTGGGCCACAATTGGTATCAGAGCCAAATCCGTTTGAAAATCAAGAAAATGTTTTGAGTCGTTACTGTTCACGAAGTCTAAATCGATTTTGAGTTTCAGTGGAAATTTTGAGTTGAAATCGATTAGGTTATGTTTGTTTTGTGAAATCGATCGAGTCAGTATCTTTTAATTCTTGAAATGCATGTGATATGATCATTAATTTTGAAGATTTGATGTTTTTCAAGTTCACGAGTTTCACGCATTTTTCTTGAATCAATTTGTTGAGTTTTGTGTTTTTAATCGAAATTACTTGTTAGAATTGTGTTCGAAATGTGTTGGTGAGTAAATTGTCAAATTTTCAGATCGAAATTCGAAGTCTAGATGTGTTTTGGTGTGATTTTGTTTGTTTTAGAGGTTTGCGTTTCATTCATTAAGGTTTGCTTTTGATTCATCCAGGTTTGCGTTCCATTCATCTGAGATTTGTGCATGTTCATCCTGGTTTGCGCTTATCTGATGTGACATCTGCTTTCCGGAACCTCCAGGTTAGCACCTGAGCTGTGTAAAAAACGAATAAATATATAGGAACACCCTATTACGACCTAATTTTATAGGCAAGGGATTTAGTTTCCTAAGGTTCCCGGCAATGCGTTTAGAATATCCGTTTACCGCACGTAACGGGATATACTGTCTTATAAAATGTCAATCCGATAAAATTAACATTTTATTTTATTAATAGTAATAATAATTAGTGGGTTAATTATAAAATTTAATTAACCAAATATAAATTCTAAATTTTAAGCAATCAAAACAAAAATTTAAGCAAATAATTGAGAATTTACCTACCCATAACCTATCTTTTTATAAAAATTACATTATATATATAAAGTTTAAATTTAAAAAAAATATATTTTTTTTGTGAAGAAATGGCCATGTGGCCCGCCCCCCCCCCCCCTATATCCCCACTTTTGTTTTTCTTTTCTTCTTCAAAACCACCAACACTCCATCACATTCTCTCATTTCTCTCTCTCTCTCTAGCATCATTTCTCTCTTCATTTCTCTCTAAACTCTAGCCCCAAACCTCCTTCCAAATCATAAGTTTTGAAGATCAAAACGACTCATCATCATCAAGGTAACATTCTACTCTTGTATTTCATGAATCTTACCTTTAAATCTTCATAAAAATCAAGTTTTCATCATTTTTCCTTCATTTTTCTTCATCTTCTTGAAGGTTTTCTGGAATTTAGGGCTTTGTAAAGTCCCTAAATGGTAGGTTATACACCAATGACATGTTAAATATCAAGCAATGGTGATAACCCATGATCCATACCTCTAAAACTCAAGAAAATGAAGTTTGGATGACATGCATGTCCATTTTTCTTACAATCTAAAGATATTAGAGTCCATACATGTGTTTCAAGAAGTTAAAGGATGATTTTTACTAAAACTTATGTAAAAGGGAAGATAAAAACGTTTTCAATCAAGAAACCCCAATTTATGGGCCAAAAAGTGATAAAAAGTTCATAAAATTAAGTTATTTCATTTTTAGTTTCTGTTAGATTTATTGTATGTTAGTATTTCGGGTATAACTTGAAACATATGGACTCAAATGCTATGAATCTTCTTCTGGATTTTAATATAATGAAATACCAATCAAACCCCACTGGAATCACTCAAAAATATTGAGTTTTGACACCTCAACCTTACCTCTAAAGTTTATGGTACAATCAGAATCCGGCTGGACAAAATCTTTCAATCAATCAACCATAACCATCATGTAAAACCATAAAAATTAATGATTTATTTTCTGGAAGTAACTTTAATGAGCTGGGAACCAAACAAAATTTGATTCACTTGAAAATATAAAAATTTGAGTACTCAACCATCATTAACAAGTTGAGTGTGCAAAAAGCAACTTTCTGTCAGACTGGGACACTTGTCTTAAAACGGATGTAACTCACTCATTATTGGTCCAAATAAGATGAATCATTTTCTGGAAGTTTCTTCTTTGAGTAAGGAACAAAACCCCACTTGAATCACCAGAAAAGAGTAAGTTTTGACTCTTCAAATGGTCGATACAAGCAGAAGGTGTACTCTGCATGGATCCCTGTGACCAATGAACTTTAAGAACATCATTGCCCTATCTAATCAACTCCAAAAAGGATGTTACCTATGCCAAATATTCACCAAGTCAGTAAAGTAAAGACTATAAAAATTTGGTAAAATAATAACATATGGAAAATGGTTATAATATCATTAAAAGTAGGCATAAAATTCTGACAGCTTAAATCAAGGGTCAGATTTGTTAAAAAGGGGATTTTTGGACTTTATAACTTTATAATTTATTCAAAGATTTATATATTTTTACTTGAAATCACATTATAGTATATAATTTAGTAAATAGACTAAAACAACTAATTGAATAATTTTGAAGTAAAATATAGACTTATTGGCATTTCATAAATCACTCGGAAGGATTATTTGGACCTAGGGACGAGTAATGACGTATTTTCCTTGTGGCATCTTTCGTTATAGGAAATCTAGGGAGTAACGACCTTTGGTGATCACTATCTCAAAATCTTCGCACTTTCTCCAAGAGGTGAGTATTCACAGCCCCACTTTTATCATTTTAATTGATTATTGGGGTGGAAAGCATGTTTAAATTGCGTATTTAAAGATTAATGAGAATGGTTTTAAAGTACTGCGAATTGGCAATTTATAAGGCTTTGTTAAAAGCGTTTGGAATTATAAGCTATATGATATGTATGCTCTTGATGTGTTGAGTTTCTAAAGATTAAGACCCCGTAAGCACTACTATTAACCCAAAGAAAATTGGGCCTATAGTATTAGTGGATAGCGTTATTTGGTGTGACAAGTCCACCTTATGCTGACGAGCAGGGGTGCACTATACTAGAGAAGTTGACTATCCATGTGGCATAGACCACCTCTGAGTTAGTCAACGGGGGCGTTGGAATTGGTCAGGGACGGATTAGTAGTGGCTCAACGTAATATTATCTTTGCATACTCTTATCATAAAGAAATTAAATTGTGGTACTCATGAATCAAAAAATTGAAGTTTGGTTTATACGTATGTTTTACAAATGACAACTTGCATATAAAAATGATTTGTGCATATTTAAAACCTGTGAACTCACCAACTCTTTGTAGTTGACCTTGTTTTATACATGATTTTCAGGAAGTGAAGAAGGTAGACATCGATGTTTAAGCTACATGAATATTGTTTTGAAGCAAGCTTACCTTTACGAATATATTCCGTTATGTTTAAGATTTTGGTAATTGTAAACGATGATAAATATTTTTTTTATGTAATGTTTTAAATAATTAAATTGTATGGTGGTATGAACTTTAATCTTGTGCTATGCGTATCGAGCTGTTATGCCCCGTGTTTCCGTTTTAGCGGGGTGTGACATCTGAACTTTGCGTGTTCTACTTGAATCGCAAAGTGTGGTTTCAATTGTTTCAGTTTCCTTTGCGTATCATCACACAAACGCAAACTGTTAGTTTGCGCTTCAAATCACAAACGCAAACTGAGTTTTGCGTTCCACATCACAAACGCAAAGTTAAGAATTGTGTTCCACACTACAAACACAAAGTAAGATTTGCGTTCCTTATCATCACACGCAAAGTGAGTCTTGCACTTCATAGCACAAACGCAAAGTAGCAGTTTGCATTCCACACTACAAACGTAAAGTGGAAGTTTGTGTTTCACATCACAAACGCAATGTAGCGTTTGCGTTCCATACTACAAACGCAAAGTGTGGTTTGCGTTTCACACTATTCACACGATTTGCTTTTCATACTGTATTGTACTTAATTTTTTTTAAAAGTTTCTTTATTTGATTGTATTTAAAGATCTTTACTAGCTAATATTTTTTTTCATCTTGTGTAGGTATATACAGATCTCAACCATGGCAAATGAATTTCTGTCTATGGGATCTCATCTGAAGCCTCTGGTCTTGTCTGTCGGAGATTATTCACAATGGAAGAAAAGAATGATTCAGTTCTTGAATCTAAAGAACAGAGATTATATGACATCTATCATAGATGGTCCGGAAAATCCACAATCGTTTGTACCTAGACAAGCAGCCACAGCTACATCTCCAGCTATCCCAGATCGATATGTGTCAAAACCATATCATTTCTTTACTGATGTGGAAAAGGCAAGACACAAGATAGATGAAGAGGTACTTATCTATCTTACTATGGCAATCCCTAATGACATCTACAATCGCGTAGATAGTAGGGAATCGGCAAAAGAGTTATGGGATGAATTGGAGAAACAGTTTCAAGGATCAAAGAAGTCAATTCAGACAAAGCTGAATCAGGGTATAAATGCACATGAAGGCTTTCATGCGAAAGAAGGAGAGACTTTGCTGGAAACATACAATCACTTTAATGTGATATTAAATGATCTAAGGAGAAATGGAATGAACAAGTCAGAATCAGAGATCAATTATAAGTTCATCAAGAACTTGAACCCATAATGGAAGAGCTATGCTATTAACATTCAGATGACTAAGGACATGGCACAAGAAGACGTCAATGATATCTTCACAACTTTATCTCAGCATGAAGATGAAGTAAAGCAGCTTGGTGTTGAAAAGAAGATGGTCAAAGATTCTCTAGCCTTAATGTCTGAACGTAAGAAAGGGTCAAGTTTCAAGTCCAGTTCTTCTTACAAGACAAAGTCAAGGAAATCCAGAGCTCTCCTCACTGAGGTTACTGATTCAAGCACTGATAAGTCTTCTACTGAAAGTGAAGAAAATTCAGATGAGGATATGCAACGATTCGCTGAAAATCTGGCTCTTCTCACAAAGCAGTTTAAAAGCTTTGGAAAGAACAAGTACAAGCCCAAATATGAGAGTTACAAGAGAGACAAGTTCAAACCGAGATCTGAAAAGAAGTATAAGAAAAGAGAAGAGAAACGAGAAGAGAAGAGAGAAGGAAAGAAAGAAGAGACTGAGCCGAAATATGGAAGATGCTATAACTGTGGAAAACCAGGTAATTTTTCAAGGATTGCAAGTTCAAGCGAGCAAAGAATTCGGAATATTATGCTCGGAAAACTTTGTTAGCAAAGAAGGTGGAAGATGGTCAGAACTTAATGGCGGAAGAAGAGAATTGGCTCTACAAGAGTTCTGATGATGAATCTGCACACTTTACTCAGGTGTGTATGATGGCCAAAGTAGATGAGGACATTGGATCATCTTCTGATCATTCCAACTGTGGTTCCGAGGTACGTATTCAATCCTTAAAGGCTCAAGTTAAATTCATGAAAGAAGAGTTTAAAATTTTAAAAGGCAAACTTAGTCATGAAAGACAAACAATGTTGAATTTTCGTGATGAAAATTCAATGTTGAAAGATGTTGTTAAGGAAAAAGAATCTGAGAAAGATTGTTTGAAAAAGGACAAAGATGTTTTAAATTCAAAAATATCTGAGCCTGAAAGAGATCTTGTAAACTTAAATGCTGAAAAAGGTGATTTTCAGCTAAAATTTGAAGCATGTTTTCAAGAAAGAAACGAGGCATATTGTAAAATCAAGCAACTGGAGGATTTAAATCTGAAAAGAGGACAGACTGAGAAAACATTAAATCTTTTAACAAACAAACTCCAAGATGTCAGATTTTATAATGTTAAAAAAGGTTTAGGTTTTGAACCAAATACTGTTTTGAAAAGAGCACTAGAAAATTTGTATAATTTTGATAAAATGGGCTCTACTTCTACAAAACCTGATATTCATGATACTTTTGTAAAAGGTAAAGTTGTAAATGATGATGACACTTTATCTTGCGCTGATTCCATTTCAAGTTTAAAATTTGTTGGTTTTGCTTATAAAGATTAAAATGAAAGTTACAAAACAAGAAAGATAGAATTTAGTGATTTTACGTCTCTATTTTCTCCAATAGAATCAGCCAAGATTGATGAAAATAATACTGAATCTCAGTGTCAGTTTGATGAATCTGATTTAGAAACTGATGTTGAGAATCAAGTGTTATTATTTGATTTATTCACGTCTAATTCATCAAATGGATCAAAAGATGAAAATATCATGAATCAAAACCTTAATTTTGATTTTTCAAAAATTATGACTGAGGAGATCTTTATAGAAATGATGAATGCTTCAAATCCTGTTCCTATTATAGAAATGATGGAATCAAACTGTGAGGTGAATCAAGCATCTAATTTTGAGAAACAAATCACAGATCTTCAAAAGACAATTGAAGAGTTAGAAGATGAGAATGTTGATCTCAAATTCAAACTTGAGAAGTCTTTTGAAGAAAACAAAGAACTCTCTAGAGAGTTAAATATTTTAAAAAATGATTTGTTTCAACAAAATTTAAAGGAGAAAAAGATGTTTGACTCTAAAAACTGGAATGTTCATTCTAATCCAGAGTTTGATACTGTTAATTCTAAAACTTCAGTTGTTTATACTACAACTCCTGAATATCCTACGAGTATTTTTGAGAAAGGAGAAGCTTCTTGTACTTCAAAGCCAAAATCATTTTCTTCAAAGAAAACTAACAAGATTCTGTTTCCTGTTTCAGATGTAAAAAGGCAAAATGGTAAAGGAGAAAGGATGAAGAATGTGAAGGAAAATAAAGTTGCTAAAAATAAATGTAATATCAGTGATAGTGGTAGTTTGATGTGTAAAAATTCAAACGTTTCCAAATGTCAAAGTTGTATGAATAATTGTACTTCATTAGATAAATCTAAACTTTTGACATTTACACGTAAGAATTTTATCTGCAAACACTGTCATGATAATGCTTTTATCATTCCTTCCATTCATCCTAAATCTAAAATTGCCAGAAAAACATCTCATGTCAAATCAACTTTAAATTCCTTAACTGATCAGGCTAAAATTTTTCATGCTAAGATTGATCATTTTTCGAAAAAGAAAACATTTCATGAGCTTAATGTTAAAATGGTATGGAAATGGGTACCTAAGCCTCGCTATGAGTGGCGAATTAAGGCTAAGGTAGATGATGTTGATAAGTTGCGAAAAGCTAACAAGGAAGGACCCATCTGGATATGGGTACTTAAACAGAAATGATTTGTTCTTTTTGCAGGCCTCACATACATGGTATATAGATTCAGGATGCTTGCGCCATATGACAGGATTTAAGCATCTACTTCACAATTATGTTGAGGAATCTGTCGGTACTGTTAGTTATGCTAATTCTGAGGTTACAGGATACATTCGAGGACACGGATCGTTAACAAATGGCACCGTGACAATCAAAAGAGTACTATACGTGGAAGGACTTGATCATAATCTTTTCAGTACAAGTCAATTCTGCGATAGTCAATTTCAAGTTCGGTTTACTGATAAATGTTGTTATATTGAAGATAAAGATGGTCGTGCAGTTTTTAAAGCCAAGCGGAATGCAAATCTTTATTCTGTGAATTTTCCAACACTTTCTGCATCAAGACCTGTATGTCTGATTGTAAAAGCTTCACGAGCTGAAAGTTGGATATGGCATCGGCGTCTGTCTCATCAAAACTTTGATGCGATTAATCAGTTGGCGAGACAAGGCATTGTCAAAGGTCTACCAGAACTAAGGTTTGAGAAGAATTCTCTTTGTCCCGCTTATGAAATAGGAAAGATGAAGCGAACATCTCATAAAGCAAAGACAAAATTCTCATCTTCAACACCTCTTGAATTGATACATATGGACCCTTGCGGCCCGATGAGGACTCAGTCTATCAGTGGTAAGAAATATATTTTGGTCATGATAGATGAGTACTCTAGATATACTTGGCTGAAATTTTTAAGGAACAAATCAGATGCAACAGAGCTGATCATTGAGTTTTTAAAGAAGATCCAGGTTCAACTACAATTGTCGGTTATATCTTTGAGAAGTGACAATGGCACGGAATTCAAGAATGAAAAGCTTCAGAGTTATCTCATATCTGTTGGGATCTCTCACAACTTTTCTGCTGCCTACACTCCTCAACAAAACGGAGTAGTTGAAAGGAAGAATCGAACACTGGTGGAAGCTACAAGGACAATGTTAGCCTATTCCGAATTGTCAATGTTTCTGTGGGCTGAAGCCGTAGCCACTGCGTGTTTCACACAAAACCGTACGATTGTCATCAAAAGACATAAAAAGACAGCGTATGAACTTATTAATAGTCTAAAACAGAATATTAAATTTTTTCGTACTTTTGGTTGCAGGTGTTATATTCTCAATGATCAAGACAATCTTGGTAAATTTGACAAGAAGGCTGACGAAGGCTATTTCATTGGTTATTCGTTAACGTCCAAAGCCTAACGGATCTACAATAGACAAACCAAGACGATCATGGAGAGCATTAATGTGTCATTCGACGAATCATCAACGTTGAATTCTAAACACAACAGTTCAGAACTCAAGCTTAAATAGAAAGTTTCTATTCAAGATGGAATAGAACCTGAAGTCAAACAGAATAAGTCTTCTAATTCAAATAAAATTACAGCTGAATTAGACTTATTATTTTTTGATGCTTTTCTGAATATATGTGTAGATTTTGAAAAATCAAACATATCCGTATCAACTTCAGAGGTTCCAATTATAGTCGCAGATATTTCAGGACCTTCTGAAAATGTCACAATATCAACCACATCAGGTACATCTACAAATATACATTATGAAGATACTAATGTTGATTCTGTGCATGCAGATCCAAATTCTGCAACAGAAGTTCCGAGTGATTCTTCTATTGCTCCGAAAATATTTACTTCAGAAGAGGTTGTACAAGATGTCCCGAGCACATCTGGGGTTGATAAAGACTTACCTACAGTATATGATGAATATGAGGAAGATAATACTCAAGCTGAAATTCATCCGATTCCAAGTACAATGAAATGGACAAGAAATCACCCACTTCATAATATCATTGGTGATGCACAGTCTGGTGTACAAACGCGTGCAACATCGGCTAATTTTTGTCTATATTCAAGTTTTTTAAGTTCTCTCGAGCTGAAGAAAGCTTCAGAAGCCTTGCGCGATCCAGATTGGATACTGGCGATGCAAGATGAACTTCTACAATTTGAGAGGAACAAAGTTTCGAGACTTATACCACTTCCTAAAGGAAAATCTGTTATTGGAACAAAGTGGGTTTTCAGAAATAAGATAGATGAATCTGGAGTTGTAGTTCGAAACAAAGCTCGCCTTGTTGCAAAGGGTTATTTTTAACAGAATGGGATTGATTATGAAGAAACATTTGCTCCTGTGGCACGACTGGAAGCGATACGAATCTTCTTTTCCTATGCAACGCATAAAAATTTTACGGTCTTCCAAATGGACGTAAAATCAGCATTCTTAAATGGGATATTGCATGAAGAAGTATATGTTGCTCAACCAGAAGGATTCGTTGATCCAAAGAACCCTGATCATGTCTATGTCTTAGACAAAGCTTTGTATGGACTCAAACAGGCACCAAGAGCTTGGTACGAAACTTTAACTCAATTTTTACTCGCTTCAGGATTCAAGAAAGGTACAATTGATACTACTCTCTTTCTGAAAAAGCAAGGTGATGATATGATTCTGATTCTGATTTATGTAGATGACATAATTTTCGGTTCTACAAATCCAAAGTTTTGTAAAAAAATTTCAGGAATTATGGACTCTCGTTTTGAAATGTCAATGATGGGTGAACTGAATTTTTTCCTTGGTCTTCATGTAAAACAGTTACCCGAAGGCATTTTCATTAATCAGTCAAAATATATTCGAGATATTTTAAAGAAATTTAACATGACTGACAGTTCAGTGATGAAAACACCGATGGCAACGGGCACACTTTTAGATGCAGATCTTTCTGGCAAATCAGTAGATCAAAATGTGTACCGTAGCATGATTGGGTCACTGTTGTACTTAACTGCCAGTAGACCGGATATTATGTTTGCTACATGTTTCTGTGCGAGATATCAAGCTAATCCGAAGGAATCACACCTGGTCGCTGTAAAACGGGTTTTTAGGTACCTTAAAGGTTCTACTGAGTTAGGCCTTTGGTATCCTAAGGGTTCGTCTTTTGATTTAACTGCCTATACTGATGCTGATCATGCAGGATGCAAACTGGATAGAAAGAGCACCTCTGGTTCTTGTCAGTTCTTAGGTGATAAGTTGGTTAGTTGGACATCTAAGAAACAAAATTGTGTTTCTACATCCACCGCTGAGGCTGAATACGTAGCTGCCGCAAGCTGCTGTTCACAAGTCCTCTGGATGCGAACACAGTTAAAAGATTTCGAATATACTTACCAACGAGTCCCTATCTACTGTGATTCTAAGAGTGCGATTGCGATAACAGCTAATCCAGTACAGCATTCCAAGACGAAACACATCGACGTGCGTTATCATTTTATAAAGAATCATGTTGAGAAGGGCGATATCGAGATGCACTTCGTGACTACAGACTACCAGTTGGTTGACATTTTCACCAAGCCGTTGGATGAAAAGAGGTTTACCTTTTTAGTTAGCAAACTTGGTATGTTAAATGCCAATTCATGATTCTAGGGGGAGTTTTCTAATCTTGTACTTTATTTGCATATATTTTAGATATTTCATCATATGCTATCTGACTAAAGCGGAATCATTTTTATAATGATTACCAAAATCTTTTTCTTGCAGGATATTTTATGTGACAATGGCTTTCGGACAATTTAGTTCAAAACCCGTATTCAAATGTTTTCTTCTGAAGGATGCTTTCAAGATTACATCTTATCAGGAAGTTTTTCGTTTGAAAGAGATTTTAGATATTATATTATTATATATCTTTTATAATAATATTTCTAAAAAGATTGACGTTTTACAGATATCAAGGGGGAGGATATCGAGGCAAGGATATTTTAATTGCTATATTCATTCCAGGGGGAGTTAAGGATTCTGATTTACAGGTATAACATTCTAATCCTTATACTCTAACACTTGTGAAAGAAGAACAACTTTCACTTGTGAAAATTGGTTTTAAAATGTTCAAACCACTTCACGATCTTAACATGTATTTATGATTTGAGAAGTGTGAATTTTAAATGATTTTTTTAGATACTTCATTGTTTATCTCGCCGTGTGTTCTTTAAAGAATAATACTTGTGTATTTTCTTTTCTATATACTTTGTCAAGTATTCATACACACACTGGTTCAGTATTTTCAAATTAATTATGTTATTACCATGTATCAAATGATATATCTTTATATGGTGCCTGTTTTAAATGTGCTTTCATTGATAATATGTTTATATATTGTTCATATAAACAACATACGTCTTTGAATTCCCAAATATTTTTCTTCATGAAAATTTGATCTGATCTTAATCATTGTCAGATTCTCAAAACATTTCTATTCTTTTCATTCACATAAAGTTTTGAGATATCTTAATTGTTTAAAATGCTCAAATTTCATTTCTGATTTTTAAATGAGCATACAAACACTGACATATGATTTCTTGTGCTTTACATGTCAAGAAAATCATTGAACAACATGTACTTTTAGGAACATGGGATTCAGTGTAAGTGCTTAATAGATCTTCTATGGATTCACGATAACCAGTGTTTCCTACCCCGGAAGAAATCCTTTGAGTGATTGAGGGGAGAGGGGTCTAAAAGAATTGAGTGTGGGATTGAGCTGAGGTAAAATTTAAACGAGAGATTGGTTAGATGTGAGCTTAAATGTTTAAAAGATAGAGGGTGAGAGAACAGAGTTAAAAGAATATTAGAACTCTGTACCAAACATCTTTCTGAGTCGGGCAGCCACATTACTGATTGGTTCACATTTCTTTCGTGACCATCATTGAAATAGGAAAATAGCCTATGCCATCTCTTGCGTAAAACCCCACTAGCTACTCATTCTTTTCTTAAAAAGAGAATGTTTCACATTTTCTGGGGAAGCAACACATAATCTATCGGATCTTCATTTGGAAGATGCTGATATTGAAAAAGAAGGAAAGTTGCCCCACCTTCGACCCTTTCTCATGCACGCTGAGTCCATGTATAATCATTGTTGTCTCAGTGATTTACATATGTTGAGCCTTATGAAACACAATTATTGTGCTAATTCTTTCATACACAAGCACGAGCACACAGAGAATATGTTTTTCTGTCAGAACATTCATAGAATTACCTTGTGTTTTTCAATGATTGAATGGAAGTCCTGGGGAGTCAACATCAAACCAGCTCCTTATATTGTACATTCGTTGTACACAGTAACTTCGTGTTACTGACAGGCTTTTCTAACTGTTTCATATGTTGATTCAGGGTTACAACTTTTATTTCGTATGAATTTGAAAATATTCAGATGAATACATTCATGGTTCAACGGTTCTTTCAGATCAAATGACAGATTTTATCACATCATGTATTGGGGAGATTAATAATTTTCCTATTTGGGGGAGATAACAGTTCATGAAGAATGTGCTTATCAGACAGTGGGAAGTTCATTCAATGACGGATCTGAGCTTGAAGTGTTTTAATGATGTTGATTCTTACAAATCATTAAAAAGGGGAAGAATAATCAAAGTTCAAGATCAGATTGAAGTTTTGAAGATTTCAGAGGAGATAAAGTTGTCAGATTATCAAAGAGAAAGTGAAAGAAAGTCAGAGTTTGAAACAAAGTCAAAATTTATGCAAAAGTTAATTCAAAGGGAGAGACAAGTTTGAAGAATTGTTAAACTTTTCGAGATGTCAAATCGAGAAAAGATTTGAAGTTGAAGTTAATTTTGAAGATATGAAGACCTGAAGATTATTGCCAATTTTTTTTAATCTTGAATCCAAAGGGGAGATTGTTAGACTGTAATTGTATTCAAGATTAAATGAGGGTCATTGTTGTAATTAGTGTGTGTGTGTGTGTGTGTGTGTGTGTGTGTGTTGTAATGAGCTTAGAAGGTTTGACCTTGATTGGTCATGTTGACCTATATATAAGCAAGTCCTTGTATTATTTCTAGTAGACGTGCAAGAGAGTAAGTGTGTGAAAGTGAAGGTGTAATATTGGTGGTAGTTGAGAGAGAGTAAGAACATACACAAAGAACACACATATACGTGAGATCTGTGACTAGATGTTAGATCTGTGATTAATTGTAATTCATGTGATTGATCTAATAAAAGTGTTTGTGTCAATCTAAATGTGTTAATGCTAGTAATCACTGGGCCACAAAGAGTTCATTGAATATTATTCTAGTGTGAGAAAGTAGAGAGAGAAAGTTGTAAGTTTGTAATCTTGATGAATGAATCAATGACATGTGATTACGAATTCTCATCTTGATTGTGTGTAGCAATTAGAATTTGAATCTAGGGAATAACAATCTCTAACTGATTCTTCTCCCACTTCCAGTAGTTGGTATAATATGAATGTTGAAGATCATTGGCTTGATATGCCTTAATCTGTTCTTCAAACTTCTCAACAATCAAAACATACTCTCTTCTATCTTTTTCTAACCTTTTAAGGTCATCACACATGCTCTGATTGTGATCCCTGTACATTTTAACAGTTTCAATATAGGTTTTAGATCAAAGGTTAGATTTTACCTCTATGGGAAGTGCAGTTCTTGATGACTCTGAAACCTCTGCCATCAATGCTTGGTTCTGAATGACCTCCTCTGCTTGATCACTCCAATCAAAACCCATTCCTTCTTGTGAGACAAGAGCTTGTGATGAATTCCTGCTATAGTTAGTGGACTTTGGTTGATGATTATTGCTTCCATGCTGTTGAGCAGTTCCTCCTCTGCACTCTCTGGCAAAGTGTCCCAAATAATGGCATTTGTAGCATTCCACCTTGGATTTATCAAATCCAACACCATCTTCGCTTCTCATGGCAAAATTGTTCCTACCTGTTCTTTTGATGAATCTTTTGACTCTCGTGGTGAGCATTGCCATCTGCCACTTGATATCCATCTCTTCAAGGTCATCTACATTGATCTGCTCCAGATCATCATTGATAAGAGCAGATTTAGCATGACTAGCAAGGAATACCTCGAAAACAGAATCATTGGACCCATCCGGTTTTGAGCCATAAGCAGCACTAACTGATTCTGTATTAGCAGTAGAATCAGTACTAGATGATAGAGGGAAGCATTATGAGAGTATCCAGATGGCCTTTTCTTGGATTCAACTTCTGCTTCAAACCCCTTAGATCATTGTAGAGATCATCAAGCTCCTTATCCTCCAGATTGTCATTTTGTCTTAAGGATACAGTGTACATCACCCATTCTTCACCAAGAGATCTTAGAAATTTTCTGTTGAAATCATCCTGGTCCATCTTGACACCAACAGTGGCTAACTCTCCAATCAACTTATTAAATCTATCAAAGGTTTGAGTCATGGACTCATTATTTGTAGACATAAAATTCTCATATTGTTGTTTGAGAATTGCCTTCTGATTCCTCTTAGTGCTTTTAGTACCTGAAAATCTCTTCTCCAATGCATTCCACAGGATTTGAGCATCAGAACAGTTGCAAAATTGATGTTGGTACTCATTAGGAGTTGCCAAGAGCAGAGTGCTCAAGGCTTTCATCTATGTCTGCCTCATCTTTCTTTCTCCATCAGTCTTTGGTGGAGGTCTCTTGCCATCTGCGTCCATCTTTCCTCCATTAGAGGGGCCATTCTCAATGATATCCCACATTGAGTAGTTTGTAAAAAGAATGTACTGCCTGATTCTGATTTTCCACATGTCAAACTCATTGGGTTTGAGCATGCGGACCTTTGAAACAAGAACACTGTCATGAGATCCGTCCATGATGATTTTTGATTTATGAGTTCCTTGCTCTGATACCACTTGTCAGGATCAAAACTCTAAACAAGAATTTAAACTAAAAACTTAGAAACTATGTTAAAGAAGTCGCGGAAAAACACTTTAACATTAATTCAATCAAACAGTGCATAAACTCAAATCACAAGTTATATTGATTAACTTAATGATTACAAACAAAACCTCAATCTGTTGAACAAGCTCAACAGACGTTCAATATTTCTCTATTGAAAGGACTTCTAAGAACCTTGAGGTTAATTCTCTCTAAAACAAACGTATATCAAAAACTATCTCTCTAACTATCAAAGACTATTAGGCAATATATACAAAACTAATTTCAAGATAATTACAACAGAAATATTGATCTTTAGTATCCATTCCATACTTTATCTCCAGCTCCTATTTTTTCGTTCAAAGTCTTCTTTATCTTCATGATCCTCATAAGCAGTATTAATCATCCAGCATCATTAATCATGTTTGCAGTATTAATCATGCTTGCAGTAGCAAATATTCAAGCAGTACTAACTACTAGCAGTACTAACTCTCCAAGCAGTACTAACTATTCTTCTAGCAGTACTAACCTTTCAAGAAGTAGTAATTCTACTAGCAGTAGTATTCTTCAAGTAGCAGTATTAATATCTTCAGCAGTATTAATCTTTAAGCCCAGCAGTAGTATTCATCCTTAGCACATTTCAGACCCAACAGAATTATAGGAGTATGTTAGCTGCAATTCATTGTATAGAAAGTATTGAAAAATAGGCTAAGTTTAGGAACCTCAGAAGACTGTTTCATACACCAAGATACACCACAGAAGTTCTTAACCTAA
This sequence comes from Arctium lappa, assembly GCA_023525745.1. Lineage (NCBI taxonomy): Eukaryota > Viridiplantae > Streptophyta > Magnoliopsida > Asterales > Asteraceae > Arctium > Arctium lappa. The sequence continues at coordinate 36,205,925 of CM042059.1, forward strand.
AGATTACTTTCAGACCATAGAGCCTCTGTGATCACTCACAGAGCCTCTATGTGGCTAAACTCTAGAGATTGGAAGACTTGAATATTGCAGGACACAATTGACAAGACAACATCACATGCAGATCACGTGACCCTGCTGTACGAAGATTCTCAAGATCAGTTGTACACACCACGATGGTTTTACATTCTAGGTGGTATTCCTTCTATGGAATGTCAACCTTTATCTTGTACTATTGTGTGCTCCCCCTTGTATATGAAGGAGCACCTCCTATAGAATTAGCATGCGAGCACACACAAATTTTAATACCCTATTTTAACAGTATTATCTTTGAGAGCATTTTAGCACACAATAGTGCGTGTTCTTGGTGTATTATTCTAGTTTAATGAAGTTTATCTTCCTGTGACTTATTCATATTTGTCTACTAGTTTCTTCATTACTTGATTGTGTGTCTACTACCAAACCAAACCATCTTACTACATTTAAATCACTTCCACAATCATCATATTCTATTTTGTGTAGTTTGTATTGGTTAATTATTTGTTAGAACACCATTATTGGGAACACCAATTGCTATCAGAGCAGACTTTGATCATTAATATCAAAGGATCATGTTCTATCAATGATTCCTTTATGTTTGGTAGTATTTTGAACTTATTCTTACTTTCTTGTTTCATTAAAAAAGAATAGTCCCTGTTTTTCTGAGCTTTCATCAACAAGTTTGATTTAGATTCAGTAATTGGTTTGTTTCTCATCTTAGAATTTTTCAAAGCTTGTAGGCTGGGTTGATACACTTTCCTTCATCGTATTCACACCATATCAATCTCTATTTCATCCTAGTTGATCTATTATCCTCATACTCTATTTCAGTCACCATTTTCATTACTTAAAAATGGCAAATGCAATAACATTTTTCAGTGCCGGATCCCAATCTAAGCCTCCTACTCTACTCAGGGATGAATATCCCCAGTGGAAAATTAGGATGGTCCACTTTCTCGAAGGTGTGGATTAATGAGTATTATGCTTTCAAAGCTCTGCCAAATGAAACCATTTAGAGCACATATGATAGGTTTAACTCCCTAATCAAAAAAATGCAAGATATATGGCATCCACAGAACCCCTGAAGAAAACAATGTCATGTTTCTTCAGAGCCTTAATGATGAATGGTTGCACTTGACCATGTCACTCCAAGAAACTTTGGATCTTGATGTTTGGTCCCTATCTGACCTCTTTGGGACACTGATTAGCCAAGAAAATCGCATCTCTAGGGTCAAAGCCCATGTTAGAGGAACTCTTACATTAGTAGGTAAAGCCACATAGGTTCAAGACAATGGAAAGAAGGAGAAGACTGTGGAGGAAAGTCTGAAGAAAAAGAAGAAAAAGGTGTTGGTGGTTGAGAGCAAAGACCCTGGATCTTATGACCAAAGAGTACAACAGAGGGTTGAAGAAGAAGACCATGTTCAATAGAGGAAGGGATGAAAGAGATGAAAGAAAAGGATATGGTGAGTATGAGAAGAGGAAGTTTGGAAGAGAAAAGTTTGAAGAGCACAGACAACCAGATAAGAGAGGAGATGATAGGAGATATATGGAGCACCATAAGGCAACTAAGTACCCTCAAAGGGGTGCTCAGAGGAGTGATGAAAGAGGAGGAGAGAAAGCTATGAACAACAACCCGCAGAATGAGGGCTGCTTTAAGTGTGGAAAACCTGGACACTTTGCAGCTGAGTGCAGAACTAATGCTAACAGAGGCAAACCGGTCAGAGACGCTGTCTTTTTCAAGAAAAAGGCAGAATATTACACATAGAGGTCACTGATGGTCGAAAAAGAAAATCTAGTGACCGATGAATCCTTTGACAAAGGGGATACAAATGCACTCTTCTGTGGGATGGCAGAACTCAACTCTTCAGAAGTTGATAGTGAGGTATTCACATCTGACTCTATCTCTCATGACTCTGAAAACAAATTTTTTGAACTTAAAGAGGAGTTCCTTGCTTGCAAAAACACATGCTCCGAGCTTGAGAAGAAGCTTGCGTTCTATGAGCGAGAAACTAGACTTCTCACTCAAGAGAAAAAAACTCACTTGTGAATTAGCACATTTCTGAAAAGAAATCTTTGAGATAAAAGCTTATCTCACTCAATAAAGCTTTAATTTAAAGGTTAAAGAGCTAAAGGACAATGAGAGTGACAGATTAAATGCTATTTCATTAAAGAACTTTTTTCAAAAGGAAAGATAAGTACTTCACCAAGACTTGATCGACAGAGACCTCCTAATAAGGAAATATCAGGACGCACATAAGGTGCATGAAAGAGTAAATACTTAAGTCGGTAGAAGAGGTATAAGGTTCACTATATTGACCCATATACTGAAAATAAAAGAAACAAATCTTTAGCAAACATCTTCTGTCTTGAGAAGTTTTTAAAACCAAGTCTTCCAAATCTAACTTCTACATTTAAGAGGCGCAAAACCTCTGAAGGACCACATGTGAGGAATCCTCTGATGATGACCAGTGTTTGGAATGAAAACAGTGACTTGTCATCATCATCCTCTATAAAAAGGAAATCCATTCCAAGGAAATATTTGTCTCAAAAATTTGGTCATCCAGAGACTCACACTCAAATGGCCTTTGTGTGCATGATGATTCCTGAAAAGGAGTGGTCCCCTGAGGCACCAAAGTTTGTGCCAACCTCTGTAGAAGAAAAATTATTTAAAATATTCTTGGAAAATGATTTGAAGAAAACTAATGAAAATCATTTTTTCAATCTTCCTGACATGACCTCTGTCTTGCATGGAATCTTTGAGCAATGCTTGATGGAAAGTTTAAGTGTTCCTGAAGTGGTCCCTTGTATTCTCAAAATTTTAAATATCTCAGATGACACTAATGATGGAAAGGGCAATACATGTCAAGAAAACTATGCCTCCATGCACAGAGACTTTCTTGATTCGGACTCTAAATCAGAGTCTGAGTCATCCTCTGTTGATGTCGATACTATCTCTATGGAGCAAGAAATAGTTCCCTACACTAAAGAGGAAAATAAACTATCCTCTGGAATTCCTAACCGAATGACTGCTCCTAAAAGAAGATCTACAGGGATACCCATTTTCCATGATTTCCTTGACATGTGTTTGCAAGCCAAGACTTCTCTTGAGCTAGAATAATTGAACAAGAAAAAGGCTTTGTCATCTAAGAAGCCCAAAGCTCCAAAATTTATAAAATCTTTTCAAGAGAAATACACATGGAAAGAGAATGGAAAATGGCTTAAAAATGACAAATCTTATGCTTCTGTGGCAAATTTTTCAAAGGAGGAAAACCACAGAAGGAGAGTACAACCCAAGAGCAATCCACGAGCGAAGTCTGTAAAAAACAATCTTGACTAGATAGGACTTTTTGTAAAAGGAAACCTAATGCTAGGAAGGATTATAATGAAAAATGCTCTGTGCCCTCCTTTACATCTTTTAATGAAAAGTTCATGAAGTTTGCTTCAAGAGTCTCATATTGTAAATGTTTTGATCTCATGCATGCTCTTAATAAACATTTCTCTAGCCCACACTTCTTTATTTCTCACCACAAGCCCATGAATGCCAAATTGAAGGGTGAGAAAGGGCAACATGGTACCTCTTTGAAGGAGGGTAATGCCAAATCAAAGAGTGCTAAGGCTACTCGTAAGGCCCCTAACAAAAATGGACCCATTTGGAAATGGGTACCTAAATCTCCTTAATCTGATCGCAGAAAAAGCAGGATGTGCCAATCTGGTACCTATACTTCGGGTGCTCGAGGCATATGACTGGCAACAGAGGGTTACTCACCTCATACCAAGAAAAATCTGGAGGTGGTTATGTGACCTTTGGAGACAACAAGAAAGGACAGAATAAAGGCTATGGAGTCATTGCCAAGAAGGACATCGATGTGTGCAAAGTGGCTTATGTGGATGGCCTTAAGCACAACCTACTAAGTGTCATCCAACTTTGTGACAATGGATTCGATGTAATGTTTAAACGACAATACTTCTCTCTGTTGAAAGCAGACACTGGAACAGAACTTCTGCGAGCCAACAGAAGGGGTGATCTTTACCACATGAACTTCAAGGCCACCAACAGAGAAGAAAAGCTCTCTTGATATCTAGTAAAAACGAGAAGTCTTGGCTCTGGAATAACAGGTTCTGTCACTTAAATTTTCATACTCTTGATAAGCTTGTAAAACTGAATTTGGTAAGTGGTCTTCCAAGTATTAAGTTTAACAGAGACCATCTATGCTCTGCCTATGAGATGAGCAAACTCAAAAGAGCTGCCAATAAGAGCAAGTCAGACATATCTTGCACTAAGCCTCTACAGATGTTGCATGTTGACCTCTGTGGTCCAATTTCTGTGCAGATCCTAGGTGGCAAGAAGTACATTCTTATGCTAGTAGATGAGTTCTCTAGATACACTTGGGTAGTGTTTATCCGTAAGAATTCAGACGTCCCTGTAGTACTAATCAATCTTTTGATGAGAATACTGGTTCTTTATGATTACAGAGTGCAGAGGATTCGAAGTGACAATGGTACTTAGTTCAAAAATTCAACCATTGAAGCCTATCTAACTGAAGTAGGCATATCACAGAACTTTTCGGTTGCGAGGACTCCACAACATAATGGTGTTGTTGAACGAAAGAACATAACACTAGTGGAGGCCGTAAGAACCATGCTCTCTGCTTCAGTGGAGGCCATGGTGTGCTTCACCCAAAATAAATCATTAATTATGAAGAGGCACTCCAAGACCCCCTACCATCTACTTAACCAGAGGAATCCAAATACCAAGTACTTCCATGTATTTGGCTACAGATGTTTCGTCCTCAACGACAGAGAGAGTATTGGAAAGTTTAATCTAAAAGTGGATGAAGCCAAATTCATTGGCTATTCATCTACCTCTAAGGCATACAAATTCTATATGTTGAATTCAAAACACATACTGGAAAGTATTAATATTTCTGTCGATGACTCTTTTCAGGTGACTTCTGAGTAAATCAACTCATGACTCAAGCTTCAAGTGACAGACTCTGGTGAATCATCAAGAGCAAATAAACTTCATCACTTATTTGAGGAGATGTTCAATGATGATGGACCCTCTGGAGATGATCGTAGAGTCTCTGAAGCCGAGGCCTCTAAAGGCCAAATAGGTACATCCCTAACTACTCCTAGTGATACTTCACACTCTTCTACTACTTTTGTAGGGCCAAATGTCGAGGGGGAGCACACAGAGACCAATAATCAAGGCTCCATGCTCAGTAAAGATGAAGATCATCTTTCCATAATTTCTGAGGGGTCAACACCCGAGCAATCATAAAACTCAAACCTAGGAACCACAGAGCTCTCCACATCAACTCAAGGAGCTCAATCAAGTCCTGTGATAAGCACAAATGATCAACCTTCTACGACTGAAGTTGATCAAGAACAAGAAACTGCTCTAGATGTTTATCTAGAAGGTTCCAATGACCATCTTCCCCGAATGACCAAGTGGACGAAAAGTCACCCACAGAGACAAATAATAGGTGACCTTTATGACAGAGTAAAAACTCGCTCTACTACTGCCAATTTTTGTTTCTTTACAAACTTTGTTAGTATCATCGAGACAAACAAAATCTCTGAATCCCTAGAAGACCCAAACTGGGTAGAAGTATGCAAGAGGAGCTTCTGCAGTTTGAAAGAAATGAAGTATGGACCCTAGTACCTCTGCCGAATAGCAAAAGTACAATAGGGACAAAATGGGTCTTTAGGAATAAGAAGTATGAAGATGGGGTGGTGATAAGGAACAAGGCAAGACTGGTGGCCAAGGGATATTTCCAAGAATAAGGGATCGACTATGAAGAAACCTTTGCCCCTATGGCAAGGCTCGAAGCAATAAGGATCTTCCTTGCCTTCGCATCCCACAGATATTTCAAAGTGGTAGTCCCAATCTAATCAACTTATTATCGATTAAACAAACAAAACAAGATGAATTAATCAGATTAACAACCAACCTGTTATGTAATTCCAATCAAAAAAATTCGTACAGATGATTTTCTCTCTCTAGAACTCTCTCTCTCTCTCTACAATATGTGTATGTTCTCTGGTTACAAGTATGTTCCACTCACGATTCTACTCTAACTACAAGTCTATTAAAGACAAAAGCTAAACTACACATGCTTACAAACAAAAGTAAACAACAACATTGACTTTGACTTATTACAAAACTTTGACTTTCACATGAGAGTTGACTATCAACTTTGACTATCTTGAACTTTGACCTTTTGTCTTCTATGATCTTGCATCCAACATATTTATGCTCTAACATTCTCCCCCTTTGGATTCAAGATCATCTTCAAAAAGATTTTGCAACTCATTATTCCCCTTAGCTTTGAAATACAATCTCTCCTTTCTTTGATAAACAATATCTTCAAAACTTCCCGTAATCTTCCCAAAGTCTATTCTTCAAAAATAGTAACATTCTCCCCCAAGGTTGTAAAACCTCTTTCCAGACTTCAGAAAGAAATCATCTTCAAGTTCAGCTCGGTTTGCTTTGACAAAATTATCTTCAAAGAAAATTTCTGTAAAATCAACTCATCGTCAGAATTCTTTGAACTTTATCTTTCAGCTTTCAATAATTTTTCTCAAACCAACAATTCTAGAACACTTTCCAATAACTTTCTTGATCTTGTCCCCATATTTGATACAAACTTTTCTTTCCACACATTTCGTAAACTTTATCTTCTCCCCCTTTTTGATGATTGCGGCATCAAGATCATCAAAACTTTCAACAAGAAATGTCACTTCATCTATTCTGACCACTAATCTTATTAAGAGCCTCTATTCTTCGTCAATTCATAGTAGTGTATTCATCTAGATCTTTTCGAATCCAGACAAATAAGATTGTAACCCCTGAATCAACAAATGAATCAGTTAATATGTCTGTCAGTAACACAAAGTTACTGTATGTAATGAATACACATTGGAAAAGAGCTTTAGTGATGTTCACTCCCCCAGGGCTTCCATTCAATCATCGAAACACCACATGTGACATCCGTTAGAAATCAAAATCTTCAAGGTTAGAATCCTTTAAGTTATTAGAGAGTAGTTCATAGAATTTACTCCTCTGGAATCTAATTAGATTGGTTAGATTAGAATTTTTCCCGAAAAATTTCGGTAGTCGCTTAGAAAGCCCGGTTCAGACCAGTAACTGACTAAAACGCCCTATAAAATGCCAAATGTCATGTCTAATATCTATCATATATAAAATAATAGGATTTTTATTATTTAGATATAAACATATTTATTTTGTAATTTTTATTTAATTGAGAGTGTATTTGAGAGTTAAAATTTACAAATTAACCAAAATGCATCATGTATTTGTCAATATATATTACTATCTTATTTTTGTTAAATTAATTTTTTTATGAATTTGGGTTAAAATCAACCCTAAAACCGGCCCATCATTTTTAATCTCAATAAAACTCTTATTTTGTGATCAAAAATCATTTCAAACTTTAAAAAATTGAAGATTAACCCTTCATCTCCTCATTCTCTCTCTCATTGTCGACTTCATCTTCAAACACCACCAAGAACACAAATTTCCAGCAAATTAAGGATTGTTTTATGATCAAAACATCAAGATTATTGAGGATTTCAAGTTTACTTCATCATCTACACAAGGTACAAACCCTATTTCATCATTTCTTCATGTTTTATTCAAGTTTGATGTTTGAAATTTATAAATATCCTCATGCATGTGTAGAAGTATTTCATTTATGGTTTTAGAAGTGAAATGGACATCGTTTATGAATATAACATTCATTAAGTGATGCCATAAGATGATCTTCCATGAAAAACCAAGTTAAAAAGTGAAATTTTCAGCCTCTTGTTGAATATGTCGATTTTATCATGGGCAGAACATTGTGTACGAAAATTTTGATGTTTTAGTTGGTTTATAATCAACATTATAGTAGTAATTTCAAGTTTAAACAAACTCTTATGATAAGATTATTCAATCTTGTGTGATTAAGAGTCTTGAAAATTGATAAGTGATGAAAAATCACTTATTTAGTGTTCTTTGTCACATGCAACTCACTTTGGACGAAATTTTGTAGTTATAAATGTGTCCAAGGTGTAAGTTTTCATTCTTAGATCATTATTTAGTGAAAAGGGTTTTAAATCCAAGTGGTTTCACAAGAAACCATGGAAAATGGACCTCTTAATGCTTAATACAAAAACTTTGTACTACACAGCTTGCTGTCAAGAATGGAACTCCCACTTCCAAGCTGTGTATCTCAATATTTACTCCATGAAATTTGGACTTTTTGCTTCCAAACCCTAGTTTAATGAGTTAGATTTCAAATGAATCAAGAATCACTCAAAATTATGAGGTTTTGATCACTCAAATGTATTTTAGAAGAAAGTGGTGTAATCTGTCCCAAGCTGACAGAATAGTACACCCTACTTCTAAGGACCATAACTCCCTCATAAGTCATCAAAATGAGGTAAATCCTTTTTCATACAGTAGATTTTTGAGTTAGCTTTGCATCCATATATGGATCACTGATTTATGTTGAGTTTTGATCCTCCAAAAGCATGCCACAACAGAAGTGCGCAACTGATTCAAAAATCAGTAACCTACTGTTTTGTAGAAATTATTTGGGGCATCAAAACACTTTCAAAATTCATGAAATTTTACCTTAGAGTTCTTACTTCAGTATTTTAGCTCTTATAAAAAAATGGTTAGGATTGTCAATTGGGAAGTTGTATTTTGAAAGCCATTATGTGGATATAATTTCTGGACAGCAAGTGCTGAATCCAGAAAGATAGTTCTAAAAACCTCAAACTTATGTATTATGGTATAAGGGTGTTATAATGATCATCAATTCTTATTTTTGGCAATAAAATACATATATTGGCATTTTATAAGACGTGGGATTAGTTAGTTAGGACTAAGGGCTGGATTTGACATTTAGCACTCTTTGTGCATCTTTCTCTATAGGAACTTAAAAGCTCCGGGCTAGGGGAAAATTGCTATTGCGTATCTTGCGTCATTATTCGAGGTGAGTATTCACAGCCCCACTTTTATTGTTTTGATTGAATTTGGGGTGAAAAATATGTTAAAATTGAATATTTAAAGATTCATGAGGCTTTGTTATAAAGCGTTACGTATTGAAATTTATGAGGCTTTGTTATAAAGCGGTTGGTGTAGAAGTTATATGACATGTATGCCAATGATAAGTTGAGTTTAAAAAAAAATGTTAAGTCCCCGAGTACACTACTAGTTAACCCAGAAATGGGCCTATAGTATTAGTGGATAGCGCTATTTGGTCTGACAAGCCCACCTTATACTGACGAGTAGGGGTGCACTGTACTAGAGAAATATGACTACACATGTGGTTATAGCCCACCTCTGAGGTAGATCATGGGGCGTTGATTTGGTCCGGAAAGGTTTAGTAGTGGCTCAACTTGGTTGTATCAATGCATACCTCTTTTCATATAAGCTAAATTGTGATACTCATGAATCAAAGAATTGAAGTTTGGTTTATGCGTATGATTTTCAAATGACAGCTTGCATATAAACTTGATTTGTGCATATTTAAAAACCTGTGAACTCACCAACTCTCGTAGTTGACCATATTTTGAACATGCTTTTCAGGGAACAAGAAGGTACTTGGAAATGATTAAAGTTTATCTCTTGTGTAAACCGTTTGCAGTACTTTCATAATAGAGATTTTGTACTTCAACTTTTGAAGATGTAATAGGGATGTAAACTTTTGGAACTTGTTGTAAACAATGGTTGAATGTATGGTGGTATTTCTTTCTGTATCCTAGTGCTATGCTTATCGAACTGTCATATTCCGTGTTTCCGCTTTAGTGGGGTGTGACACCACAAAGTAATATCTATGAACGTTATGACAAGAAAACAAATTCCTTGTGTGCTCGTGCAAGTGTTAGAAAGAATTAAATTAGATGATTGATATTGTTATAGGCTCAAAATTGTGTAAACCATTGAGACAACAATAGTTAAACACAGACTCTATTGTGCATGATCGAAGTGCGAAGGTGGGGCAGACTTCCTTCTTTTTCAATATCCAGATTTTCCAAATGAAAATCAGATAGCATATGTGTTGCGTCCCCTTGAAATATTGAAACATTTCCTTGTTGAGAAGAAAATGAGTAGCTGGTGGGGTGTTAATCAAAAGTTGGCATGGGCTAGTTGCCTGTTTCAATAATGTTCACCAAAGAGTTGTGAAACACTAGTAATGCGGATGCCTGACTCAGAAAAAGTTGGTGCAGAGTTTAATATTCTTTTACTCTGATCTCTCACCCTCTTTCTTTTAATCATTGAGCTCACTTCTAACCAAACTCTCATTTACATTTTACCTCATCACTCAACCCACACTCAGTATTTGACTCTTCACACATTTAATCACTCAAGGAATAATTTCTTGGGTAGGAAACACTGGTTATCATGAATCCATAGAAGTTACAGTTAAAGTCCTTACAAAAGAAACCATGTTGTCCTAAAAGAACATGTTTCTCAACTAGTTTAACTTTTCAGTTAAAGCACAAAAGATACAAATTAGATGTATGTATGCTCAATGATATATAATCATGAATATTTGAGAATTTTAAACATTGAAGACATTTCAAACAAGTACATTGAAAGAATGAAATGAATACAAGAGACTTGTTTGAAAATCTGACATTGTATGAAAAAGATCAGAATCAAAAAGATTTATCAGTTAAGGGGTAGGTCAGCAAAAATTGGAATGTGTCTATACGAACCAATATATAGACATTCTTGAAAGAACGTTTCAAAATGAAATCACGCTCAAAATTAATTGAAGTTCAATCGGGGTGTCTTACCATTGAAAACTTGTTTCAATTTAGAGACATATTCAACAAAAAATTAAACCGGTGTGTGTGAATACTTGACAGTATATGAAAAAGATAACACACAAGTATTTATCTTTGGAAACACACGGTTTATAAAAATATAAGCACAAGTAAAATGAAAACATTTAAAATCACAGTTCTAAATTCATGAAATCATTTAAGAATCAGAAGTGGTTTGAACATTTTAAAAACATGTTTTCATACCTGAAAGTTGTCCTTCTTTCAAATATGTATGAGATTAAGATTAGAAATAAACTTTTTCGCTCAGTCTTAAATCTCATGAAGTCAACTCTAAGTCATAAAGATATGATCATTTAAGCTTCCTCTCATTTATGCAAACAGTCACAAGTCGTCAAAGTGAAAAGTTTTATTCACAAAATTTTTTGAAGAAATAAAATGACATAAAGCAGTAAAACATTGAATATACAAGTTATGATCTGAAGTAATCAGAAGTCATAACCTTTTACTCCCCCTTAAATTATGCATCTAAAATATGTCAGTGAAAAACATGATAGAGATCTGTAACTGTTAGTGTATAAATTGTATCTAAGATTTAATGAGAAAAGTCAGAGTATGTAAAGTCAACAAAGTCAATATTAGTGTTGTAAGAGTTTAAGCTTTTGTGAGTTTGTACAGGTTGTAAGAAAGTCAAAGCTGAGAAAGTCAACTCTTATTATAAAGTCAAAGTCTTTGTAATAAAATGTCAAAGTCATTGTATTTGTATTTGTTTCCTTGCTTTTTGTAATAGGTATAAATACTTTGTTTTTCTTGTTAAAATAATATGACTAGAGTTTGTATACGGATCAGAGAGAGAAAGTCGTTTAGAGAGAGAAAAGTCAAGAACTAAGTTTTGTAATCATGTGAGAATTTGGATTTGAAATAAACAGGTATTTGAATCATTTCTGTTTGTTTGTGTAGTTTGCAATTAGAATCTTGAAACAGGGACTATCAAATAGTAGTTGTATGTTGTAAGTGTTTGGAACTTGGTGCATTGTAACTTTCATATCAATATACGACTTGTGACTGTTTCTATCTCTACTCTCTCTCTAGAACTAATATTGTTAAAACTTGATTGAGATTGTGCATGATTGAATTGGGATTTTTGCATTTACAATTGGTATAAGAGTTAAACCAAATCATATTCAAAAAGATTAGATCATCAATTTTAGATTGAAATCTTAAAAAATCAAGAACACACATAGACATTTTCTGAATTTTACTGTTTAATTAAATTTTCATTGAAAAATCGTTTTTGATGCAAGATAATGGATTCATTGTATTCGAATCATGTTTTAAAATGTTTCTTGTTTTGATCGTTTTATAAAATTCGAACTAAATCGATTTCAATTTCGAATTTTTGAAGTTTTTGTTTTTTGAAAAGTTCGAACTCTGTTGTTTGAATCGAATCAGTGTATTTTGTTGTTTTTAGACTGTTAATTGTACTAAAAAAGTGTTCCAGATGATAAATCGACAAATCCTGTACAATTTCATGTCCTAATTTGCTGGTATACATCATTTTGGATCAAATCTGCATGTTCAAGTGAAGGACGCGCTAAATCCAGACTTCGCGCAACATTCATCTGAAGAACACGCACACTGAAGTACATGCAAGCTAACAAGAACACGCACGATGATCTTTGATAGTTTCTGTGTGGTTCGCGCATAAAGATCTTGCGACAAGTGTTAAAATGTGCATAAGCATTCTGCGAGTTTATAGTTCGCGCACAACACATTCAGCGAGAAGTGAAATCAACAGTGACTTGCGAGTTTTCTTGACATGCGAGTTTCCATTTAGCGAGTTCTAACTTTGTCAAAATTTGCTAAGTATGGAACGCACAAGGATATGTTGACGTGAGAGATTGCATTTGTTTGCGAGAATTTCAAAGTTCGAGATTATTCTAAGTCTAATTCGCGCACGAAGCATCCTGCGAGAAGCAACTTCGCGCACAACGCTATTTACGAGTTTCTTAGTTCGTGCACGTAATAGTCTGCGAGTTTCTCAAACGCGCATACAACTGTTAGCGAGAAGCTTTGTGAATATTTACTTGCGAGTTTTGTGATATGCGAGTTTCTAGTATTTGCAGGTTTCAGAGTTAGAATTTTTCTGAGATTATTTTTCAAGTTGTGATCTGATTTTGACTTTCAGTCAAATTTTCTGAATTGTTTTGGGAACGATCATTTATTTCAAGCTCATCAATCATTTAAAATGCCAACTACATATGAGAGAGGAAATATTGTACTGTCAGCCAGAGATGTTGTTGTCATGTACATGCCTGAGATACCGACAATTGAAGTTGAACGTGATAAACTGAAAAATCAAAATTCAGTTCTTCTAAAACAAATTCAGGAGTTGAAATCTAAATTGTCAAATTCTGATAAAACTCCTGATTATATTAAATGTACTAATACTGTTAAATCTGATTTTGCAGGTATCATCAGTGGAAAAAAGAAAGAGATTAAAGAGAAAGATAAAATTATTGAAATAAAAGAAAATACTATTCAGACTTGTGAAAAAGAAATCAAGTTGAAAGAGAGAAAGTTTGCAAATCTTCAAAGTCAACTGAAGACAACTGAACAAAGATCATTGGAACAACAAGCTAAATCTGTTGAGCTTCAACAAAAGTTTACGGCTTTTGAAGAAAATATATCTTCTTTGGAAGTAAAAAATGTTGAACTACTGAAATGTCTCCAAGCAGATAAAGTCTAATCAAATCTAGAGAATGCTTCTACTCAACAACTGTCTGATCTTTCAAAGAAAACTTTACAAGAGAAAAAGGATCTTCAGCTTAGATGCATTAAACTCTCAAAGCAAGTATCCGAGTTTGAAAAGATTATTATAACTGAAAGGGATACTTTTGCAACAGAGAGAAGAGTTCTAGAAGATAAAGTTCTTGAATTTCCTAAACATATTTCTACATTACAAGACCTACTTGAGAAAGAAAGAAAATGTTTTCAAGAAAATAAAAGTTCTTATGATGTTGAAAAGAAAAATGCTGAAAAGAAAAATACATAGGATTCAGTGTGAGAACTTAACAGAACTTCCATGGATTCACGATAACCAGTGTTTCCTACCCAGGAAGTAATCCTTTGAGTGATTGAGGGGAGAGGGTCAAGAGATTGAGAGTGGTGTGTGATAAGTTAAAATGGAAAAGAGAGATTGGTTAGAAGTGAGCTTTAATGTTTAAAAGAAAGAGGGTGAGAGATCAGAGTAAAAGCATATCAGACTCTGCACCAAACTTCTTTCTGAGTCGGGTAGCCACATAATCTGATTGGTTCACATTCTTTGGTGAACATCATTGAAAAAAGGCAGTGAGCCCATGCCATCTCTTGCATACAACCCCACCAAGCTACTCATTCTTTTTTTAAAAAGAGAATGTTTCACATTTTCTAGGGAAGCAACCCATACGCTATTGGTTCTTCATTTGGAAGATACTGATATTGAACAAGAAGGAAAGTTGCCCCACCTTCGACCCTTTATCATGCACATTGAGTCTATGTATTATCATTGTTGTCTTAGTGGTTTACATACTTTGAGCCTTATGAAACACAATCATTGTGCTTAATTCTTTCATACATAAGCACGAGCACACAGAAAATTTGTTTTTCTGTCAGAACATTCATAGAAAATACCTTATGTTTTTTCAATGATTGAATGGAAGTCCTGGGGAGTCCACATCAAACCAACTCCTTAAATTGTACATTCGTTGTACACAGTAACTTTGTGTTACTGACAGGCTTTCCTAACTGTTTCACTTGATGATTCAGGGATTACAACTCATAATTTGTCTGAATTTGAAAAGATTCAGATGAATACATTCATGAATTGACGACTCTTTATCAGATCAGATGGGGGAGAATGTTCAAACTTTACGAATAGAGATCATGAAACTGTTCTACATTGTTTAATTGAGGGAAAAGTTTCAAAGACCAAGCTGACTTTGAAATGAGTTTTGATGATTTTGATTCTCACAATTCATCAAAAAGGGGAAGAAATTTACAGAGTTCAATTTCAAACTGAATCTTACAAAAAGATTTGTGAAGAAATTCTGAAAGTTCTACTCATTCAAATCTGATGAAAAGAAATCATTCCGAGATGAATCAAAGACAAGTAAAGATGATTCGAGAAAGTTCTGAAGACAATCCAGAGATCAGAGAGATGAAGATACAAGATCAAAGATTCCTCGATCAATAGTTCAAAGTTGTTTCAAAAGTTTCAAGAATTCAAATTCGTGTTTAAGACTTGTTGACTTTCCAAAGATGCTAAATGTGAAAGACTTTTCAAGATTCTTCAAAGCATCAGAGACTAAAGACTGTTAGAGTTACAAAGTTTAAAGTTGTGAGAGTCAAAGTTCGAAGAATCAAAGCGCTAAAGACGACTGTCAAATTTTTATTAAATCTTGAATACAAAGGGGGAGAATGTTAGTGTATAAATTGTATCTAAGATTTAAAGAGAAAAGTCAGAGTATGTAAAGTCAACAAAGTCAATATTAGTGTTGTAAGAGTTTACGCTTTTGTGAGTTTGTATAGGTTGTAAGCATGTGAGAGTTTTAGTAGTGATTATAAATAGTAGTTGTGTGTTGAAAGTGTTTAGAACTTGATGCATTGTAACATTCATATCAATATACGACTTGTGACTGTTTCTCTCTCTACTCTCTCTCTATAACTAATATTGTTAAATCTTGATTGAGATTGTGCTTGATTGAATTGGGATTTTTGCATTTACAGTAACTCCCCCTGAAGTGTAGATCATCATATCTTCCGAATGCATATTTCCAGAAAAAATATGTACTCCCCCTTGAAGGTTGATCTTCTCATTTAAGTATCGGAGTACAATTCTCATATCATCCCGAGAGTATCATCTCTTTTTCAACGTTCAAGTACGAGTCCTAAACTGTTGTGTTTAGAAGTCAAACTCCGTTGAAGTACGGGTCCTGAAATGTAGTATTCAGAAGCCCTAGTTCTCTTACTCCCCTTGACTTGAGGTGCCTACAACACAGATTCATCTTTCGGCTTTGGTACCCACTGGTATTAGGGTCCATATTTGTTACTTGCAGTTCTATTGGGAGTAATAGAATAAGAACAATACCAGTAATGATCACTAGCTTTATGCACAAAATCATAAGTACGATAGTAAGAACAATACCTCTTTTTAGACAACCTGATCAACTGATCTCTCGAGTAAACAAAATCAAGTTTACCTTTCCGCACATTGTTCTTCTTTGCTTTTGATGCATGTACAAATGATTTGTTTCCTTTCTTCTCATCTTTCATCTCATCATGTTATCCATTATCAACTGACTTCACGTTCCAAACCAGCTTTTCTTCTTCATATCTCCTTCTTCTCCTTCTTCTTTGTGTACCTGACCCATCTACATTTCTATCAAAAAGAATGTTAGTAGTACGAATCTGATCAAATGAGTTAACTGACCTTCTTGAAGAAACAGTTTTCTGATGTGAGCTTGATGCTGGCTTGTTAGAACCAACTGAACTATTTCTAGGTTTTTGGATTTTTGACTCTGGAGTCGTTTGCTCAGTTACCACTACCTTTGAAACAATATCTTCAAGCTCTTTTATCTTTGAAGATAGACTGTTCTTTTCTTTGACAAGCAGGTCAATCTCTTTTCTTGAATTCAGACTTCGCTTTCCACTCTTTCAGTGCAATTTCTGATAGTTCAGATAACTTCTCCGTTAACTTCTTAATCTCTTCCTCAAATGTTTGTCTTTCTTCTTCAAAGTCCTTTTCCACATTCTTTCTCTCATTGGATATTTCTTTAAAGAATCCAACATTTTTCTGTTCTATGATTTTCTTCTCTTTGTCAAATTTTTCTCTTTCCAAAATGATCACTTTCTCAAAATCTGAAATCTGTTGAGAACGTTTTATACATTTTAGCTTAACCATCTTCTTTTCTTCAACACTATTTCTGTAAACTCTGAGAATTTCTTAGCTAACTCTCTCTTTTCTTTCTCAAAAACTGATATTTTTTCAACAATTTGCAGTTCTAATTCAAAGATCTTCTTCTCATTACCACACCCTGTTTGTTGAAACTTGACAATTTGATCTTCTAAGTCTGAGATCTTGCTCTTTAACTCAGTTTTTTCAGCTTCCAAAATCAACACCTTTTCTTCATTAATCCCAGAAGTCTGTTTCAAAAGTTCTTCATTAACCATCTTTAATACAGTAACTTTTTTTCTCAGCATTTTCCTTTCATCAGAATATCTCTTTGACCGCTTTGAATAATAGTCAACTGAAGAAGCATGATTTTTGTTCTCTATTCTGAGCTTGGCAATCTTCTCTTCATCATCAGAGAAACTCATCTTGAATTATCTGTTACAAAAAGAATCTTGAAATGATCGTAAGTTCAAATAAAAACAAGTAAACCAGAAAATCTTAGAAAGAAAATCAGAAATGAAATTTCCAAAATTTCTCTAAGTCTGGAATTCGCAAGGCACAGTGAAACACTAAGAATTCGCATACAATCACAATCAATCAACATAATTCGCATACAAAACAAATCACAAAGAATTCGCAAACAAAAGAATCTAGAATTCTCATGCAAAACAACTCAACTTCAGAATTCGCACACTACATAAATCAACTTCAGAATACGCAGACTATAGAAATCAGAATTCATATGCACAAAATTCGTAAGATATTCTTCTGCGGATTCTAAGGAATTTGTAGCTTAGTCTATTGCGAAATCTAAGCATTCGTAAGATATTCTTCTGTGAATTATATCCTTGAAATATTTCTAAGAAAACTTTTCGTAAAACATAGGTATACGAATTCTGATGGTTTCTCAATACTCTAACATGCGAATCTTAAGCAATTCGCAAGAGACCCATCTGCGAATTCTATCCTTATGAATTTTTCAGAATCTAAAAAACCTGCAAAAACCAAACACTCTGCGAGTTCTTCATGTAATCCTGCGAGTTCTTGAGAGATTTGCGAGTTCTTCAGATCTAGATGAAAATATCTTCAAATTTCCTCAAAAACCATCTAATCTCTAAATTTCAAACTGTAACTTTGAATAATTGTTCTCTAACACATTTAGAACCAATTCCTTTAAAATAATTACAACACAAATCACTTAGAATTAGAAATTGATTCAATTACAGTATCGACAGACTCGTGAACTTCAAAACTCGAAATCATCAAATTCGATTACAAAATACAGTGCAATACTCCAAATAATCTTTACAAGATTGATCTAGAACTCTATACGAGTACAAAACAATCAATTACAACTCGAATTACCAACACAAACTGAAAATTTAATCTGAACTCGATGAAACAGTGTTGAACTCTATTTTTCTTGATTAAATTTCTTGATTTCACTCAGATCTGCTCTAATACCAATTGATAGTTCCAATCTAATCAAGTTCTTATCGATTAAACAAACAAAACAAGATGAATTAATCAGATTAACAATCAACCTGTTATGTAATTCCAATCAAACAAATTCGTACAGATGATCTTCTCTCTCTAGAACTCTCTCTCTATATATAATCTACGTATGTTCTCTGGTTACAAGTATGTTCCACTCACGATTCTACTCTAACTACAAGTCTATTAAAGACAAAAGCTAAACTACACATGCTTACAAACAAAAGTAAACAACAACATTGACTATGGCTTATTACAAAACTTTGACTTTCACATGAGAGTTGACTATCAACTTTGACTTTCTTGAACTTTGACCTTTTGTCTTCTATGATCTTGCATCCAACATATTTATACTCTAACACAAAGTTTATCAAATGGATGTCAAGTCGGCCTTTCTAAATGGGAAAATTCAAGAAGAAGTATATGTCCAACAACCACCAGGGTTTGAAAGCTCTAAGTACCCTAATCATGTATACTTCTTAGACAAGCCTCTGTATGGACTAAAACAAGCCCCCGGGGCCTGGTATGACAGACTTTCAAACTTCTTGCTAGCAAATGGTTTCGAAAGAGGTACAACTGATACTACTTTATTTTTCAAGAAGAGAAAAAGTGAGATTCTACTTGTGCAAATTTATGTAGATGATATTATATTTGGGTTAACTAATGAATCTTATTGTAAAAAGTTTGAAACTTTAATGAAGAGTGAGTTTGAGATGAGTATGATGGGAGAACTTACATTATTCCTAGGATTACAAGTCAAGAAAACTACAGAGGGTATTTTCCTAAATCAATCAAAATATATCTCAGACAAACTTGAAAAATACAAGATCTCTGACTCTTCACCAATGAAAACTCCAATGGCCACTGGATCCAAGCTCTATGTTGATCCATAGGGCAAATCTGTAGAGTGCAAACTCTACATAGGTATGATTGGGTCTCGATTATACTTAACTGCTAGTAGACCTGATATAATGTTTGCTACATGCCTCTGTGCAAGATTCCAATCTAACACCAAAGAATCCATCTTTTAGCTGTGAAGAGGATCTTTAGATACCTAAAGAGCACCAAGAATCTCAGCCTTTGGTATCCAAAGAACTCTGGCTTTGATCTTATGGCTTATACAGATTTAGAATATGGAGGATGCAAGCTTGACCGAAAGAGTACCTCTGGAAGTTGTCAATTTATAGGAGGTAAATTAGTCAGTTATGTTGAGTCAGAATTGTATTCAAGATTAAAAGGTCAAGTTGTATTTGTTTGTGTTGGATCAAATAATTGTATTCAAGATTAAAGTTAAAGTTCAGGGTTTAAACTGCAATTGTGTCAAAGTTAAATTAGAAGGTCTAAACTGTATTTACTTGATAGTTACAGTTCAGGGTTTAAATTGTAATAGTTTAATAGTTATTAGCTACTGGGCCCAAGCCCATTAGAAAGCCTGTTACGCTTAAAGCCCATAAGGCTTAGGTATTTATAGTTTTGGTTAATTAGTTTTTAGGGTAAGAACCTTTGATAATTATTGTTTAGAGATTATAGTCAAATGAAGTTTTCTCTGTAATCAAAGGGTATCAAGAACACTCAAGGGTTTCATTGTTTATTCAAGGGATTGGTATGTTACTCTGATTTATATATCTCTTGAATACATGTTTGTTTGTAAAGACAAAGTTAATGTAAAAGTCATCAAAAGTCAAAGTTGTAAAGTCTTAAATAGTCAAAGACATAGAAAGTCAATCTAGCTTAAAGTAGTTAGTTGTTTAGTTATCTTTATAATGAGAGTATAAATAGGGGTTGTCTTTGTAATATTAGGTAGGATCCCTTGACATTGTCATATACGTATAGAGAGATTCTAGAGAAAGAAAGTTATTTGTAGAGAGAGAAACTCTCAAGATCATGAAATAAACATTAAATTTGTGATGAAATCTTGTTTGATTGATTGAATGTGGACCTTTCAATTTCAGAATTAATTTTTGGAAGATAAATTTGTAATTTGTTTCCCATATTTTAATTTTCTGAACATATTTCTGATTTTAATCATTGTAATCATAATTCTTAAAAGTGTGCACAATATTCAACTTCTAATCAAAGTTTTCTCTTCACGATCACATCTTTTACAGATTTCAAGATGTCGTATACCGACGAGAAGGGAAATATGACTTTAACCAAGAGAGATTGTGCTATTGCGTACATGCCAGAAATACTTGCACTGGAAGTTGAAAATGAGAAATTAAAGATTCCAAATTTGTATCCTCTTGATAAGATTAAGAAACTGAAAGAAAATTCTTCTGTTTTAGAGAAACAATTTGTATGTTCAAAATGCACTTCTAATTCTAAGATTAATTTTGCAGAAATAATTGCTTCAAAAGAGAAAGAGATTTCTAATCATAAAATCAAACTAAAAAAATCTGAAGAGGAATCAAGTATTTTAAAAGCCAGTAATACAAACAATTCATGGTCCAAGAAGGAATTAATGCAAAAAGAGATTGATGGTCTCAGAAAAAGAGCAAACATTGCTGGTGAAACACGTGATGCGCTTAGAAAGATGAATACTGATCTTTTCACTGAAAGAGACAAGCTGAAAGAAAAAGTATTCAGTCTTGAAGTAGCAATAAATGTTCTGAAATAAGAAGCTGAAGAAAAGAACAACTCATGTATTCAAGCTGATTTGAAGATGATTGATAAGCAAAGAAATGGTTTAGAAAAAGAGAATGTTGAGTTAAGAAATAAAATTTTTGAATTGGAACTTCAAGTTGACAAAGAGAAGAAAGAAAAAGAAGGATTTGAAAAAGAAACAAAAGCTCTGCACATAAATTTTCTGATTTTTCAAGGAAATCGTTTGAAGAGAAGAAAGTCGTGGAGCTCAAATGTACAAAACTTTCTCAACAAGTGTCAGGTTTTGAGAAAGTCATCATTATGGAATGAGATAAGTTTGAGAAAGAGAATAAGTTAACAGAAAAGAAGATTGTTCAACTATTCAATGAAATATCTGATCAGAGAAAGACTATAGAAAAGGATTTTGAAGAAGAAAGGAAAGTATTTGAGACAGAGATCAACAAACTTGCAAAGAAACTATTTGAACTATCTGCAACTACACTGAAAGAACAAAAGACGAAGTCTGAATTACAGAAAAAGATTGACATATTATCTGAAGAAAGAAAGAGTTTGTCAAAAGAGATCTCGGAACTTGAAGGAATCATTTTTAAGGTTGAATTGAGAGCACAAAGAAGTCCATATACAATTGCTCAATCACCGATGAATGATTCAACTGCTTTAGAGTGTTCATTCAAATCATCTACAAGTTCAATTTTTGCAAATGTTTCTAACAATCCTTTATTTGTTGATTTAGATAATATTGTATCTAATCATGAAGATCAGATTCGTTTTACAAATCTTTTCTATGTCAAATCTCTTGATGGTTCAGGTACTATCAGAAAGAACATGTCTCAGTAGAAAATGGTTTGGAGAAAAAAAGATGAGAAAGGCAATTCAAAGTCATTTGTTCCTACATCTCAAATGAACAAAAAGGACAATGCTCCTAAAGGTAAATCTTTTGGTAAGTTTGATTCTTCATATTCTGTAAATCATTTAATCAGATTTCCACAATAGAAACTTTGTTGTTCTTACTGTGGAACTGATGATTTTGTTAATAAATATTATGCTCAAAATTGGTATGGAACTTACAGAATCACTTCTCACCAAAATAAACTTAAAAGGTTTTAATCTAATGAGAAATGGATTCCAAAATCTAATCACTCTGGACCCAAATATCAGTTGGTACCAAAACCTGTCAAATCTGTTTTACAGGTACCACAGATTTAAGGGGAGTAATAGCATTGGTTTCTGATTACACCAGATCAAAACCTGGTCTTCAATGTTTAAGAACTATGGCTTTTGAACAAAGAAGTTCAAGACTTGGTCTTCTATGTTAAAGATGGGGAGTTACTATTCTCACCGAAAAATACATGACGATGGCTTCTGGATAATTCTGTTGAGAACCCGTTCTTAAGTGTTTTTCTTCTTAAGGATGCTGAAATGACATCTTTTTAAGAAATTTTACTGTTTCTTTGAGAGGGTTGTTTATAATTTTCACTGTCATATTTTTTAAGAGGGAGAAAAGAAAAGACAAATATATTTCACTGTTATATTCATATTGTTTTTGTCTAATCTTTGACTTTTTACAGATACATAGGGGGAGTATCTGAGGTTTTTGTCAAATGGAGATTTAAAGATAAATATTCATTTTAGAGGGAGTTAAGATTTATATATTGAAGGCATATCATTCTAAATCTTAATGTCTTACATATCTTGAAAAAAGAACGACTTTCAGATATGAAAAAGGATTTCTTAAACGTTCAAACCACTTCTTATTCTTTCAATTATTTTATGAATTTAGAAGTGAGATTTTAAATGCTTTTCTTATCAGTGCTTTAATGTTTAACTGACCGTGTGTTTCTTAAAGATCAATACTTGTGTATTATCTTGTCTTTATATTTGTCAAGTATTCTTACACACATCGGTTCAGTACATTTTTAATTGACTTTGTTATTACCATATCTCAAAAGATAAATCTTTCGATGGTAATACACCCGTTTAAAATTCATTGTTGTTAGAAATCAGACGACATTTCATTAGTTCGTGCTTTCATTGTCAAAGTTGTTTATATTGGTTCATATAAACACATATCAAATCTTTGATATCCCAATATTATTATTCATGATATTTGATATGATCGAATCATTGTTAGATTCTCAAAACACTTACCTTGTTTTCATTTCATTCATTCAATTTCATTGTTTTGAGAGATCTTAATTGTCCAACATGCTCAAATTTCATTCATATTTTTATTGAGTATACATTTTCTGATAATGATATCTTGTGCTTAAATGTCAAAATAACTGTTGAGCAACAATGTTTTTAGGACAAAATACATGGCATTCAGTGTGAGTGCTTAAAAGACTTCCATGGATTCACGTTAACCAGTGTTTCCTACCCCGAAAATAATCCTAAGAGTGATTGAGGGGAGAGGGGTCAAAAATATTAGAGTGTAGGTGTGTGTTAAGGTAAAATGTAAAAGGGAGATTGGTTAGAAGTGAACTCAAATGTTTAAAAGAAAGAGGGTGAGAGATTAGAGTAAAAGAATATCAAACTCTATACAAACCTTTTTGTGAGTCAGGCAGCCATATAATCTGTTCTTTCACAATTTTTCGTGAACTTCATTGAAATAGGCAACTAGCCAATGCCAACTCTTGCATAAAACCCTACCAGCTACTCATTATTTTCTAAACAAAAGAATGTTTCATATTTTAAAGGGGAAGCAGCACATAATCTATCATATCTTCATTCGGAAGATGTTGATATTGAAAAAGAAGGAAAGTTGCCCCACCTTAGAACCTAATTCATGCACATTGAGTCTATGAAATATTTGTTGTTGTCTCAATGGTTTACATATTTTGAGCCTGTTAAAAAGCTTTAATTGCTTCAATCATTGCTACACTAGCACGAGCACACAAGGAATATGTTTTCTTGTCTTAACATTCATAGAAAATTCATTTGTGGTTTTTCAATGATGAATGGAAGCCCTGGGGGAGTGAACATCAAAAAGCTCATTTCCAATGTACATTCGTTGTACACAGTGGCTCTGTGCTATTGACAGACATATTAACTGATTCATATGTTGATTCAGGTTTACCAATCATAATTTGTCCGAATTTGAAAAGATTCGGATGAATACTTTTATGAATTGACGGAAGATTGTTTCTATAAGATCAGACTGCTATTATATTCTGTTGGGGGAGATTGTTCATATTTTTCATAAGGGGGAGATTGTTCATATTTTTCAAAAGGGGGAGATTATCTTGGTTACTCATGAAGACTGTGCTTATTTGAGTATAAAGTGTTAGTGCTTAAATGTTGTATCCAAGATCATCAAGATTAAAAGTCAAAGCTCAAGTCAAAGCCTTCAAATGCAAAGGTCAAAGTCAAAGCTTCTTAATATGGAAAGTCAAAGTCTAGCAAGTCAAAGTGTTTTAGTTAGAGTTAGTTTAGTTTTGTCTTTGTATTTGTGTCTAGGTATAAATACCTTTTTGTTAGTAGAATTCATAAAGCACCTTGAGAGAACACATGTTTAGTTAGAGAAATATTTGAGAGAATCACAATTGTAACCTATGAATTGTAAATCAATACATATGACAATTGGGATTGGATTGTTGTTGTCATCTTGATTGTTTGCACTTAAGGGACACATAATTGGTATCAGAGCAAGCATTGAAACAAAATCATTATCATAATCTGATTTTTGGTTGAATTTTTCAAAAACTCGGAAAAGCTATATGTCAAGAATCAATTTCAAGATTTATTGTGGTTTTTGGAGTTGTAATCATTGTTTTATATTCGTATTTGAAAATAGAACAAATATTGTTTGTATTGCTTAGCCTAATTCACAATAATTCTGTGTGAATTTTGGATTTTATTATAATTGTGTTCGAGTTTTGAAAACGTATTGTATCTAGACCTAATTGTACTTTTTGGTGTTGTTGATAAAATTAATTGTTTGTAATCTGTTCAGAATATGATCTAGGACATATCTCTAGAGTTTCAGAATCTATTTCGTAGTTTTGGATCAAATTCAGGCTGAAAATGTGAGTTTTTGGTAGAAGTGGTGAAGAACACGCAAGATTTGAAGAACGTGCAAGGTTCATAGGCAAGAACTCGTAGATAGCTAGAACACGCAAAGGGTGAAGAACGCGCAGAGAACTATCTGCGACAAGTGTTCTTCCTTGTCTTCTTTGGTTTGCGACAAGCAAGAACGCCCAGAACACTGTCTGCGACTTCTTACGGTTTGTCCTTTGATCTGCGCCAAGAGATTGTTTGCGACAAGTGATTTCTCGAAAAACTTTCTAAGGATAGAACGCACAGACACATTGCGAGAAGTAAAAGTGTGAAAAATTTTCTAAGTATATGTTGATCCCTAGTTTGGTGTTCTAAACTTGATTTACTATTAACTACAAAAAACAAATGATTAAGATTGTGGAAGCATTTTGAAGTGTAGAAAAATTGAGCTTAAATGGTAGTAAACACACTAGCAAGTAATAAACAAAAACATGAAAAGTATAGAGACGATTACTGAAGAATTTGTTTCATTAGCTTGCAAAAATACACCAAGAACATGCACTTGTGAGTGCTAATATGCTCCAAGAAAATACAACGTTCTCTCTAGTTAGTGTGTTCTCGCGTGATTCTCGCAGTGGTGGTGCTCCTATAATATATGAGGAGGAGGCACCCCATAGTACAAGACAAAGGTTGGCATTCTAATGAGAGAATGCCACCTGGAAAGTTAAACAATCGTGTACCGCATAAATGATCTGAAAATCTTGGTACAGCAGGCTCACGTGTTCTGCACGTGGTGTTGTCTTGACACTTGTAGAAATAATTTGTTCAACTTCATCTCCTGAGGTTGGTTACCACAGCGGCTCTGTGAGGGGTCACAGAGGTTCTGTGGTCCAAGGTTGATCTTCAGGTTAAGCTTCTCTCCAACAGATGATTGATAGGGTCTCTTGTGCGTGCAACTTCTGTGGTGTACTCAAATATTTGATCCGTCTTCTGAGATTTCTATACTTAGCCTATTTTTCAATACTTCTATACAGATTAATTGGAGCTAACAATCTCCCCCTAAGTATTGAAAAAATAAAGTTTGGAATAGTGGGTGCATGGCTAAGTTAGAAGTAAAGAGGTGAAAGGAACTCATCCTCTGAAAACTCATTTTCATTTAATAATAATAATGCCAGAAGGCAATTACATTTGAGTTCAAGTACATGAATGAAAACACAAAATACATAACATTAGAGCCTATATCTTGGCGTCTGGGTAATCGTTGACTTTTCTTCCAAATCCTCCTTCCTTCTTCAGCTCTCAGAGTTGCACTTATATTTTCCAGGAGAACATCTGGATCTTCAGTATGGACAAGTGGAGTACCTCTATTCTTGATGAATTCTTCTTGAATGTTCAGCAGAGATTGAGTTGAGTATTTTTCACTTTCTATACCCATAATGATCTTCTTTTCACCTTTGGGATTAAGGTATACACACCCAAATTTTGGGGAGGTGATTATGGAATTTGGAAGGATTGTGGCAGAGGGAGGCAGGCTATCCTCTGGTGAATTAAGATTGACTCTTTTTACACCAAGATCAAGAGCCACCTGAAAATCCACTACACTGTAGTATAGCAGCTTTTCCCTCATTGTTTTCTTGATGATTTAGTGAGATTCTTGATTTTCTTTCTTCCACACATACCTATCCTCTATCCATTTGAAAAGATCTGAGAGATCGTGAGGATAGAGTTTTGGTAGGTCTGCATCTGTGAAGGTCCATATTTCTCCATTTCTCTTCGCACAGTGTGCTCACAGAACCAAAATTTTTTACGCTTGGTGTGGCCCATCTTTATCCCTAGAACCTCTGATATCTTAGACATGGAGAAGACTTTGTGTTTGGGTTGATCCTTTTCTTTGTTAAATTTCCTCCTTTCCTCTGAGATTATATCCTCTGAGAGCTTGATAGGAGGCTAAAATTTATGAACTCCGTGGCTGTAGAGATACTTAAAGACCTCTTCTTCAATGTCTTTCTTTGGAGAAACAGGGAAGGGTTTTCTTAAGCTATTGAAGCCTTGGATGACTTCTACGACTCTATCCTTAGAGGTTTTTGCAATTGGGTCCAGGATGGGAAGTTCTGAAAGTGGTTGCAAGTCAAAAGTCCAGTCCTCCTCTTCAGGTTTTACCACTTTGAGTGCCTCAAATGAGCTCTTCAGAAGCATTTCAGTGTTAGGAGGGGTGACTTCTTAACCTTTAGAGGTTCTGTGGCAATGTCTTTGCCTTTGTCTTTTATAGAGGGTTTTGTAGTACTTTGGATTTGGGGATGTAAAGTTGTAGAGCCCTATTGTTGATTTGACTTCTGAGGTCTTGGCTCTGAGCTTATTGGAACTTGATTCAGAGGCTCTGCTGGAATTGGTATATTTTGGGTTGCCTTCTGCAGAGTCTCCCCCTCAATAGGACCAGGGCCAGAGGCATCAAGATCTTGGTCCTCATGCCTTGCCCTCTTCTGCCCTGCTTGAGTTTGGCAGGTGGCAGGTGCCTTCCTCTTCTTCTTATTGCTGATGTGTTCTTCTGCATGCTTTGAGATCTTGGCCATGACACCCTCTGCAGCCAACGAGAGCTTGTTGACCTCAGAGTCTGATTTGAATTTCAATTTTGCAACTGTAGACTTGAGCTTAGTGGCGACTGTCTTGCCTTCCTTATTGATACCACCACAGAGGAGGTTCAAATTACGCAGAACCATTTTTTCCATGCTCAAAATCTTTTTTGGTTGCCAAGGCTTTCACATGTGTCACAGAGGAGGTGGCTTCAACTATAATTGGGACCATGACGCTACGAGTCATGTCCTTGATTTCATTCTTTAACTGCGTGAGCTCGGCCACCCCTGAGGGCGTAATCTCTGCAACAAACTTCCCAATTTCGTCCATTGCATTTTACCCTAAATCCTTTATGGAATCGGTTTGAATGTTGATGGATCTGGCGCAATTGTCGAAGTCTTTCGTTGTTGCAGAGGTCTCCATGAGCTTTTTGATATCAGCAAAGTGTTGCTCTGAAGTTCTTTGAAGAGCTTATATAGCCTCTGTGTTGGCCCGCAGAGCCCCTGCGATATCACTTGGGATTTTTTCTTTGGGAGTGAATAAGCTTTTCAACTCATCAAGTTTTTGGATTACCAAGTCAGCAAAGGCTTTAAACTCGCCCTTTGTGACATAGGAGTCCGTGGTAACCTCTGGAACAACACATGTTCCAGATTTAGCCAACGAGTCTTTGGCACCTTCAGAGCTTGTGAGAATGTTGAGCTCTGGTTGATTTCCTTCCAATCCTTGATGTTCCACCAAAGGATCATCTATGAAAGTTCTGTCAACAGGTCTCCTGGGGAGGGTTCAGAGGCTCTCTTAAGATTCCTATTGATTGAATCATGTGGTTGTTCTTGAACCACAGATCTATCGTGATCTCGCACCACCAACTCTGAAGTGGTTTGGGGGTCACTCGTGTGTACTACAGAGGCAACAAATGCCTCTGTGGGGGGTTCTATCGTGTCCTTGGGCAAGTGTACACTTATAGATACACCACCATCCTTTTGAGAGGATAGGGTGGATTTGGTTTCCCCAGCTAAGTGTGGCACAGAGGATGAATAATGTCCTCTGTCCAGCCAGATAGGTGCAGCTTCGGACCATGCAGCCCTTGTTCAATACCTTGATACACTAGAACTACAGAGGTAGTAATATGGGTTGCACAGGGAGTTTGGCTAGGTTGTATGCCCAAGGCATCTTTTATACGACTCTCTTCCTCCGATTTTTCTTTGACCTCTACTCTTTCATCATCGCTTTGGGATTTGCCAATCACATCCTCTATTTCCATATAAACCATTTCTCCTATACCTTCTGAGTACCTCTGCGTGACTTCTTTTTCAATCTCAGCGGCTATTTGTAGAGGACTCTGAGGTCTTTCTTTAGGAATATCTTCTTTGAAGATTAAGGCCCGGCGTCTTGTCCTCTGTAGAGGTTTTTCAGCAACCTCTGCAGGTTCATTTTCAACAAGAATGGACTCAGTTTCAGCTTTCACGACCTTGTGATCCTCTGCCAACTTTCTTAATTTTTTCTTTTTCTTTTCAGAAGGCTTGACCACCTCTGTAGTTTTCGTAACAGGGACTTCCTTTGGGATGTCCTCTGTCATTGCCTTTTCCTTTCTGGTCTTCTTAGCCTTTGGAATCTCTACCTCTGCGGTTCTCTTTTTGTGTTGTTTCTTTTTCTCCTTTCTCTCACTCCCCGCCCCCTTTTCTAATTCTATTCTTTCTTTGCTCACAATTTGTGCCTCTGCGTCAACATCCTCTGCTCCCTAGAGAATCTCATCCTTAAGATAGACTGTTATCTCTCCAACCTGAAATACTACACGCGGGGGGTTGCAGGACTCGGTTCAGGAGTCCTGTGCCCGCGAATGTAAGCCTGAACACCCTCTTCACTACCCAAATATTGCAGAAGTCTAGCTGACAGAGGTCTGGCCACTGGATATCTTGTCTTTAGCGTGGTCGGCTTGTGGGACTTCATCTCGTGTAGCTTGATTATTTTTTCCTCTGCGGGTAGCGTTCCTTCACCAATCAGATCGTCCTCTAGAAGTACTACAAGGAATCTTCCGAAGACAGGATTCTTTGGTTCTCTGCCCCTTTTGTTTTGCTATTACGGCATTCCTCATCTCTTTGAAGATCAATCCTTCATAATCAAGTGGAAGATCATAAAAGATCCCGTACATGATTGCCAGAATTGTGTGGCTTGATTGGTCAGGGTTGCCCACTTTGGAGGTTAGGCATCTGTTCAGAATGGAAAACAAAACGTTCCACAGAGGAGGAAGGTTCTGTATTCTGAAGTTCGTCCTCTTGGAGATTGGAATGGCATATACGATGAAGCGTAGGAATTCCAAGAGTTCTTCTTCTGTGGGCTCTTTAGATAATTTCTTGAGGTTCAGATCATCTTTGGTGGGCCAATCAAAGATGTCAGATAATCTTCTTCGGTTGATTCCCAAATCCATTATTTTCTCTGTTGATGGATGAGTTTCATAGCCCATGATGTAGTATCCATATTTGTCCATCTTTACGTGTCGTGCACTCAGCCAGAATTGCTGAATTTAGGATTCAGGGACATCATTCCTTTTCATGGTTAGGGCTTTAGTTAGGAAGTGATTTTTTAGAATGTTGATCAGGGGTTCAACTTCAGTTGGAAATCCATTTCGCTCTATGGATACATAGTGATTATTGGGTTTGAGGTTCATGTTGTTCAGGTAATAATTGTGCCTGGTAAACGACAACAATCGGCTAGTAAGTACCTATTCTTGTTCAACAGAATGGGAATCGGCCTTTTGGGCGATTGAGTGCTGAGAGTGGTTTGAGGCCTTTGATCCTTGGGAGTTCTTGGACGAAATGGAAGGAGAAGCCGTTGTAGAGAAAAAGATGAAGAAAGTTCTTGCTTTTGGGTTCTTGAGAGAAAAATTTCAGGTAGAAAGGAAGTGGGTAAAGTGAAAGAGAGGGGTTTTTATGCTGAGAGGATGGTGAAAACTTTTGAGCGGTAAATTATAAATTTTGAAATCCGTAATTTTTACATATGGATAATGATTCGTTTGAGAAAAGCGACGGTACAGATACAAACCAATAAAATTTTGCCACGTCAATATGGGTGGTGCATGATCGAGTACGTGCTATACCCAAGTGACTGTGACTTTCATAAATAACCTGCTCTCAAGGACCTTTTTAAAGAAATTCACAAGAGATGAAAGTGGCAGAAGCTCTGTGGGTAGAGAGCTTATGGGGTCATGTGTAGGGTTCTGAGCGCAAGGTTAACCCAAAGAAAATATGAAAAATAAATGAGTTAATCGAGCATTATTCCAAATAGGAGCTCAGAGGTCAAGATATCCCCTTTGTGAGGTGCATAGACCATGTGATTAGTCACAGAGGCTCTATGAAGGACCTCAGAGGCTCTGTGAAGAACCTCAGATCACCCAAAGTTTTTATAAGATTTAAAGAACAAGGTGGGACATATCTGGAAGATAAAGTTTTGTCTTTGAGGGTGCGTGAAATTACCTCATCCTGCAGAATCTCTGTGGCAAAAAACTTTCTTGCTCCCCCATGAATCAACAAGGTCTTCTCTGTGAGGCTTGTTTTCCTCCCCCTTGATCTATGCTTGGGTCATTAAGGGTAAGTTTTTGTACAAGACACAAAATCAAGGAAACTTAACAAAGAGACAAGGAATTTTTTACAAACAGGGAACCATACAAGCAGAAATAAGGTTATTTACGACAGAAGCTCTGTGCCAAGGTACAGAAGCTCTGGGGTCAACTCATGTTAAGCATACCAATTTTGCCAACAGGAAAAGTAAATCTTTTCTAAAGATCCTCTTGCACAGAGGCACAGAGGCATGTATCACTTTTCTGAAGCGTCATGTCGAGCATGGCACTTTTGGAGTCACAGAGGATAGGTATATTTTCAATGTCAAACCATAGTCTCTAGCTTGGGTTCTCATCCACAGAACCTATGAACAACAACTAGCAGCAGCAACATATTCTGCTTCTTCCGTGGAAGTTGATACACAGTTTTGTTTCTAAAAAGTCCAACTCACTAACTTACCTCCAAGAAATTGACAACTCCTAGAGGTACTTTTTATGTCGAGTTTGCATCCTCCATAACCTGAGTCTGTTTAAGGCACAAGATCAAAGCCAGAGTTCTCTAGATACCAAAGGCCAAGATTCTTGGTCCCCTTTAGGTATCTAAAGATCCTCTTGACAGGATGTAGATGAGATTCTTTGGGATTATCATGAAATCTTGCACAGAGGCATGTGGCAAACATTATGTCAGGTCTACATGAAGTTAAGTACAACAGACACCCTATCATTCCTATGTAGTATTTGCACTCCACAGAATTTCCCTCTAGGTCTGCATAAAGCTTATATCCAGTGGTCATAGGGGTTTTCATTGCTGAAGAGTCAGAGAGTTTGTATTTTTCAAGTATGTCAGAGACATATTTTGATTGATTTAAGAAAATGCCCTCTTTAGTTTGTTTGACTTGCAATCCTAGGAAGAATGTGAGTTCTCCCAGCACACTCATCTCAAACTCAGTTTTCATCAATGACTCAAACTTTTTACAATAAGAATCATTAGTAGACCCAAAAATAATGCCATCAACATAAATCTACACAAGTAGAATCTCACCTTTTCTCCTCTTATAAAATAATGTAGTATCAGTTGTACCTCTTTCGAAACCATTGGCAAGAACGAAATTTGAATGTCTATCGTACCAGGCTCTGGGGGGCTTGCTTTAGTCCATACAGAGCCTTGCCCAATAAGTATACATGATTTGGGTATTTAGAGCTTTCAAATCCTGGTTGTTGCTGGACATATACCTATTCATGAATAAGACCATTTAAGAAGGTTGACTTTACGTCCATTTGGTAAACCTTAAAACCTCTGTGGGCTGCAAAGGCAAGGAATATTCTTATTGCCTCGAGCCTTGCCACAGGGGCAAATGTTTCTTCATAGTCAATTCCTTCTTCTTGGCAGTATCCCTTGGCCAGCAATCTTGCCTTGTTCCTGATCACCACACCTTCCTCATCTTTCTTGTTCATGAAGACCCATTTGGTCCCTATTGCAGTCTTGCCTTTCGGCAGAGGCACCAAGGTCCATACTTCATTTATTTCAAACTCCAAAAGCTCTTCTTCCATGGCTTCTACCCAGTTTAGGTCTTCAAGAGCTTTAGAGATCTTTTTGGGCTCGATAATACTTACATAATTTGTAAAGTATACTCTGTCAGAGGGGTCACCAATGATTTGTCTTTGTGGGTGACTACTGGTCCACTTGGTCATGCGAAGTAGGTGATCATTTTAACTTTCTGGATGCATGTCAGGAGCATCTTCTTGTTCTTGATGTTGATTAACCTCTGTCGAAGAAGGTTGATCGTTTGTACTTGCCACATGGCTTGATGGATCACCTTGAATTGATATGGAGAGCTCTATGGTACCCGGATCGGAGTTCTGTGTTTCTTCTGGTGATGATCCTTCAGATATAGTAAGCAGATGATCTTGACCTTGGTTGAGCATAGAGCCTTGTTCAGTGTTAGCCTCTGTATGCTCCACCTTAACATTTGTACCTATAAAAGTAGTTAAGGAGGGCGAAGTATCACTTGGACCAGTCAACGAAGTACCTGTTTGGTCTTCAGAGGCCTCGACTCCAGAAGCTCTGTGATCACTTTCAGAAGGACCATCATCATTGAACATTTCTTCAAAAAGGTGATGAAGATCATTTGTTCTTGTAGAATTACCAGAGTCTTCATCTTGAATCTTGAGTCCTGAGCTGATTTGCTCTGAAGTCATCTGAAAAGAGTCATCAAAAGAAACATTAATACTTTCAAGTATATGTTTGGATTTGAGTACATAGACTTTGTATGCTTTGGAGGTTGATGAATAGCCAACAAATTTGGCTTCATCAGCTTTTGGACTGAATTTCCCTAGTTGTTCTCTGTCGTTCAACACAAAACATCTGCAACCAAAAACATGAAAATATTTGGTGTTTGCCTTCCTCTGGTTGAGCAAGTGGTATGGGGTCTTTGCATGCCTCTTCAATATTAATGATCTATTTTGAGTGACGCATGCACTTGAAATGGCTTCTGCCCAAAAAGAAATAGATAGTCCTGAGGCACTGAGCATAGTTCTGGCAGCTTCCACTAGTGTTATGTTCTTGCGTTCAACAACACCATTTTGTTGTGGAGTCCTTGTAGCCGAGAAGTTCTGTGAGATGACATCTGTCGTAAGATAGGATTCATGTGTTGAGTTCTTAAACTCTGTTCCATTGTCACTTCGAATTCTCTGCACCCTTCAATCATGAAGAACTTGTATTCTCTTAAGAAGATTGATTAGTACCACAGGAACATCAGATTTCTTTCGAGCAAATTCCACCCAAGTGTATCTAGAGAATTCATCTATGAGTACAAGAATGTACTTCTTGCCACCTAGGCTCTACACAGATATAGGACCACAAAGGTCTATATGAAGTATCTACAGAGGTCTAGTGCAATAGATGTCTGTCTTGCTCTTATGGGCAGCTCTTTTGAGTTTGCCCATTTCACAAGTAGAGCATAGATGATCTCTGTCGAATTTGATACTTGGTAGCCCACTCACCAGTTCTAATTTTACAAGCTTGTCAAGAGTATGAAAGTTTAAGTGACAGAACCTGTTATGCCAGAGCCAAGCCTCCTCATTTTTACTTGAGACCAAACAAAGATTTTCTTCTTTGTTTATTGAATTAAAGTCCATGAGATATAGATCACCTCTTCTTTTGGCTCGCAGAAGTTCCGTGGTTGTGTCTTCTTTCAACAGAAAACAATATTTCCTTTTGAACATTACATCTAGTCCATTATCACAGAGTTAGCTAACACTTAGTAAAATTTGCTTAAGGCCATCCACATAAGCCACTCTATTGACATCGATGTCTCCTTTAGCGATGACTCCATAGCCTTTAATTTCCCCCTTTTTATTTTCTCCAAAGGTCAGAGAACCACCTCCATGTTTTTCTTTGTATGAGGCGAGCAATCCTCTGTCGCCAGTCATGTGCCTTGAGCACCCGGAGTCTAGGTACCAAATAGGCACATGTTGTTTCTTCTGCAGACAGATCAAGAGGATTTAGGTACCCATTTCCAAATGGGTCCAGTTTTGTTAGGAGTCTTTAAAGATGCCTTAGCACCTTTGGTTTTGGTTTTATCCTCTTTAACAGAGGTACCAGATTGTCCTTTCTCACCCATGAATTTGGCATTCTTGGACTTGGGGTAAGATATAAGACAGGTAGGCCTTGAAGAATGTTGGTTAAGAGCATGCATGAGATCAAAACATTTATAATGAGAGACTCCAGAAGCAAATTTCTTAAATATTTCATTGAATTTATCAAAGGAGGGTACAGAGCATTGTTTACAACAACCCTTTTTAGATTTGGGTTTCTTTTCACAAAAAACTTTGTCTAATCTAGGTTGAGTTTTATCAAAAACTTCTCTTGGATGGCTCTTTGACTGTACTCTCCCTTGGTGACTTCCTTTTCTTGCATTCACTGCCACAGAAGTATCAAATTTGTCAAATTTGGGCCATTTTCCCTTCTGTTGCCAAGTGAGTTTTTCTTGAAAAGGTTTTGTGAATTTTGGAGCTTTGGTCTCATGAAAGATCTGGATTTTTCCTTTGTTTAATTTCTCAAGCTCAAAAGAGGTCTTAGCTTGCAGACACATATCCATAAAGTCAAGGAAAATAGGTACACTTGTAGTTCTCCTTTTGGGAGAGATCATTCTGTTAAGAATGCCAGAGGGAAGCTTATTTTTTTGTAGACTATAGGGGATTATCTCTTGTTCCACAGAACTAGTCTATTCATCAACAGAGGATGACTCAAAATCTGACTCGGAATCTGAATTAAGAAAATCTTTGTGGATGAGGGCATGACTTTCTGGATATGTATTGCTTTGTCCACTAACAGTGTCCTTTGAAATGTTTAGATCTTTGAGAATGCATGAGATCACTTAAGGGATACTTAGACATCTGAGTAGATCTTGCTCAAAGATTTGTTGCACTTCAGAGGCTATATCAGGATGACTTAGAATGTGATTCTCATACATTTTTCTCAAGTAACTTTCCAAAAGGCTTTTGAAAAGCTTTTCCTCCACAGAGGCAGGGACAAACTCTGGTGCATCAGAGGACAATTCCTTTTCAGGAATCATCATGCACACAAATGCCATTTGACTTTGTGATTCTGTATGACCAAATCTGAAGATCATTATCTGTTTTTGAGACAGATATTTCCTTGGAATAGATTTTCTCTTTTCAGAGAGTGATGATGACAAATCATTGTTTTCATACCATACATTTGCCATCTGCAGAGGTTTCCTCAGATGTGGTCCTTCGTAGGTTCTGCGCCTCTTGAATGTGGATATCAAATTAGGAAGACTTGGTTTTTAAAATTGTCCAGGGCAGAAGATATTTGCAAGAGATTTGTTTCTTTTATTTCCAGTATAGGGGTCTGTGTCATCAAACCCTATACCTCTTCTGCCGATCTGGGTACTTACTTTTTCATGCACTTTCTGTGCATCCTGATATTTCCTAATCAAAAGATCTCTGTTGAGTAAGTCTTGATGGAGGACTTCTCTCTCTTTTTGGAAAAAGTTTTTCAGAGAGATGGCGTTTAAGCGATCACTCTTACTATTTTTTAGCTCTTTAATTTTTTTCTTTCAAGGCTTGGTCTAGTTTGGAAACCTTTTGTTTTAACCCTTTCTTTTCAGAAATATGCTCAGAAATAAGTGATTTCTTTCGAGATAGAGTTTATCCTTCTCTTGAGTGAGAAGTCTAGTCTCTCTCTCTCAAAGAAAGCTAGCTTTTTCTCAAGTTCTGAGCACGTGCTTTTGCAAGCAAGAAGTTCACTTTGTAGTTTAAGAGATTTGTTTTCAGAGTTTGTGGAAGATGAGTCAGAAGTGGATACCTCACTATCATCGTCAGAGGGGTTGACTTCTACCATTCCACAGAAGAGTGCATTGTTGTCTCCTTCATCAGAAGATTCATTAGTGACAAGATTTTCTTGTTCATCTATCAGGGACCTTTGAGTGTAGTACTCTGCCTTCTTTTTAAAGAAAGCAGCATCTCGAACAGGTTTCCCTTTGTTGACATTTGACCTGCACTCTGCTGCAAAATGTCCTGGCTTCCCACACTTGAAGCACCTTTCTGTTTGTTGTGGAGCCTTGTCTCCGCCTCTGCCGTCAATCTTCTGTCCACCTCTTCTGTCATCTTGTCTTTGATCACCAAGAACTTCTCTCTCAAACTTTCTTGGTTTGCCATATCCTCTACCTCTATCATCTCTGTCATCTCTTCCTCTAAATGCAGGCTTTTTCTTGAGACCCCTGTTGAATTCTCGGGTCATAAGAGCAAGAGTTTTTGCTAGAGCAGCCATGTCAATTTCTTCCTCCGAGCTTTCCTCACTATCACTTTCTACCACAAGTACTTTCTTCTTATTCTTCTTCTTCTTCTTCTTAACATCCTCTTTAGTCTTTTCCTTCTTACCTTTGTCCTGAACCTTTGTGGCATTTCCAACCAACGCCAGAGGTCCACCGACAGGAGCCATTAGCTTTGAGATTCTATTCTCTTGGCTTATTAATGTCCCGAAAAGGTCATAGATGGACCAAACATAAAGATCAAGGGTAGCCTGCAAGGACATGGTTAGATGGAGCCATTCATCATTGAGACTCTGAAGGAATCCAATATTGTTTTCCTCAGAGGTTCTGTTGGTTCCATATCTTTTGGATTTGTTGATTAGGGAGTTGTATCTGTTGTAGGTGCTTTGAATGGATTCTCCCGGCAGAGCCTTGAAAGCAAAATATTCATTTATGCATAAGGCTCTATTGTTCTTTAGGGTTTTAGCACCACCCTCAAGTTGTTTTTCAAGCTCTAACCACAGATCTTTTGAGGTTTCGCAGGAGTCTAAAGACTGAAAGATGTCGTTTGGAATGGCCATGATGAGAAGCCTTTTGGCTTTCTTTGCAAGTTCATGTAAGGCACTTTCTTGTTCAGTACACTCAGCAATGGGTTTGGGATGTTATTATTCAAGGATTTCAGGTGTGTTTGTAGTAGCAGGAACACGAGGAACATTGGTCATTGGAATATATGGAGGGTTATGAAGAAACTCAACCAATCCAGGATCCACACCTTCAAGAAAGTGTACCATCCTGATTTTCCACTGGGGATATTCATCCCTGAGTAGAGTAGGAGGTTTAGATTAAGATCCTAAGATGAAGAAGTTGATTGCATTGGCCATTTTCAGTTGACAAGGATGAAGCAAGAAAACAGAGTATGAGATGAACTGTAGTTGGAGATGAATATTAACTCAATAACTATGGATATTTAGTAAGGGAAATATTGATAACCAACACACAAGCTTTGAATCTGCCCTAAAGATTTGAGCACACTTTCTTTTGGATCTATATCAACCTGGTTGAAATAAATCCAGAAAAACAGAGTGTATCCTTTCGAATGGAATATGGGATGAAGAACAGACTCAGACTACTACCAAGAACACTAGAATCAAGTATAGAACATGATCCTTTGATATTAGTGATCAAAGCCTGCTCTTATACCAATTTTTGATCCCTAGTTTGGTATTGTAAAATTGATTTACTATTAACTACACAAAAACAAATGATTAAGATTGCGGAAGCGTTTTGAAGTGTAGAAAAATTGAGCTTAAATGGTAGTAAACACACTAGCAAGTAATAAACAGAAACATGAAAAGTATAGAGACGAATACTGAAGAATCTACTTAATTAACTTGAAAAAATACACCAAGAACACACACATGTGAGTGCTAATATGCTCCAAGAAAATACAACGTTCTCTCTAGTTAGTGTGTGCTCGCGTGATTCTTACAATGGTGGTGCTTCTATATTATACGAGGAGGAGTCACCCCATAGTACAAGAAAAAGGATGGCATTCTAATGAGAGAATGCCACCTGGAAAGGTAAACAATCGTGCGCCGCATAAATAATCTGAAAATCTTCGTACAGGAGGCTCACGTGTTCTGCATGTGGTGTTGTCTTGACACTTGTAGAAATAATCTGTTCAACTTCATCTCCAGAGGTTGGTTACCACAGAGGCTCTATGAGGGGTCACAGAGGTTCTGTGGTCCAAGGTTGATCTTCAGGTTAAGCTTCTCTCCAGCAGATGATTGACATGGTCTTCTATGTGTGCAACTTCTGTTGTGTACTCGCAGATTTGATCCATATTCTAAGATTCCTATACTTAGCCTATTTTTCAATACTTCTATACAGATTAATTGGAGCTAACAGTAAAGAACGCGCAGAGTGATTGCGACAAGTTGAACCTCAAAACACGCAAGCTTCAATCTGCGCAAAGTAAGAACACGCAGACGAAAGCCTGCGACAACTCAGAACATGCAATCTTAAGCATGTGCGAAGAAAGAACAATCAAACCACTGCCTGTTCGAACCTCAGAACCAGCAGAACATAGCCTGCGACAACAAAGAATGCACAGATCCCTTTCTACGACAAGTAGTGTGAACAGTGTTTAGCGACAAGTAGGGGAACATATTTCTGATTGTGATTAATCATTTTTTCTGTTTTTGTGTTTAAAGATCAGTGCAAATTTCAAGATGACTTATAGAGATGCTCTTGCTATCAGTACATATGTCAAACCACCTGTTCTATTCAAAGAGGAATACGAGCAATGGAAAGATAGATTTCTGGATTTCATAGACAAACACGACAATGGAGAATTCGTCAAACAATCTATTGATGAAGGTCTCATGAAACTAGTCATAGCTATTATACCAGATGAGGAACATGAGAGTTCTGACAACGAATATGGTACGGAGCCCCGAGTGCCCAAGACCAAAGAGATTGTTGTTGATGTTGCAAGTTATACACCTGAGCAAAAGAAGAGATATAAAGCTAATAAGCAGACAAGATCTCTACTTCTTCAGAGCATACCAAATGAGATCTACATAAGATTGACAGCTACAAGTCTACTGCCAAGAAAATGTGGGTTCAACTGGAGAAAATGATGATGGGTTCTAAAATTGGAAACCAAATGAAAGTGGCTAACTGCATCAACAATTATGAGGAATTCAAAGCTAAAGATGCGGAAAGCTTAGAGGAAACTTATGAAAGATTTGTGTGTTTGCTAAATGAACTGGCTAAGAATAAAGTCATGAAGAACCAGATTGAAAACAACGTTAAGTTATTGAGCATTCTTCAGCCATAATGGAAGAAATACACAAGGAGGATGAAACAGATGAAGGGTCTTAGTGATATTCCCTTACATGAAGTATATGAGACACTAAGGCAAAATGAGGAGGAAGTTGAAGAGAAAAGAGGATAGAAGATAAGGAGTGAGAAGCATGTTGTTGATCCTATTGCTCTTGTGGTGGTTAAGAAGAAAGAGAAAGAGAAGAAAGATAAGAAAGATAAGGAGAAGAAGGAGAAGAAGAAGAAGAAGAAGAAGAAAGTTGTGATTTCTGAATCTGCTGATTCTGAGAGTGATGACTCTGACTCTGATGATGGAGAAAATCTGAAGCAAGTTATGCTTTTTCTGACCCGAGCTTTCCAGAAGAAATTTTACAAGAAACCGAGATCTAATAGTCAGAGGTACTCTTCGGGATCAAGAAATTTTGAGCACAAAGAAAGAGTTGAAGAAAACAGTTTTGATGACAGAAGGTCTATAGGAAGAAATTATGAGGAAAAGCAATATGTGAACATTTATGAATCAAAGAAAGTAGAAGAGCAAATAAAATGTTACAATTGTGGGATAATCGGCCACTTTGCTAAAGACTATCAGAAGCCAAAAGTCAGAAATTCTGAGTATTAGCATAATAAGATGTTATTGGCCACACAGAAAGAAGCTGGCAAAGCACTGATGGCTGAGGATGACCACTGGTTGGATTATTCTGATTCTGAGAGTGAAAGAGAAGAGAATGCTCACATGTGCTTAATGGGCAAAGAAGTCAAGTATGATGAATCTGATGAAGATATTTCTGATGAGGTAAATAATTTTTCTGAATGTGATTTTTTAAAGAAAATGGAAACCATGATGGTTGAGCTTCAAGATATACAAGCTAAGCTTAAAAAGGAGAAAAGGAGAGTTGCGAAAAAGCGTCAAACAATTTTTGGTCTCAACAAGGAAACTGTTGGGAACAAAAACTTGATTGACTCTTTGAATAAAACTGCTACTGTTTTTGAAAAACAAAAAACTTGTTTTGAAAATCAACTTTGAGGCAGTTTCCAAGTTCAACAAGTGTGAACTTGAGAAGCAAGAGTTGGTTGTGAAATTTATTAATTTGAAATTTGAAAACAAATAATTGCTTAAAAAGATTAATGGTTTGGAAGCTAAGCTTTATACTCGAGGTCAAACGGATCACACCATTTTTCTAAACACACCAAAGGAAGAAACAGATTTTAAAGATAAGTGGGGTCTTGGTTATGATAATGCTCATTATCTGAAGAAAGCTATAAGAAAACAGCCTGCTTTATATAATTTTGATTTCTTACAAGTGGCTGACAAATGTCCTCATTTGAAACCCAAATTTGTTACAAAATCATCTGATGAGGTTGAGACTAAGGAAGATGAAAATAGGAAAAACATATCGAGGATGCAACTACCATTCTGCTATGACAAGTTGAATGATAGTTATCTCTCTGAACAGTCTAAATTTCTTTCAAATTATTATT
This sequence comes from Arctium lappa, assembly GCA_023525745.1. NCBI lineage: Eukaryota > Viridiplantae > Streptophyta > Magnoliopsida > Asterales > Asteraceae > Arctium > Arctium lappa. Next base: position 36,246,996 of record CM042059.1, read on the forward strand.
TTCACATTTATTCTACTGAGGAATTGGAGGCTAAACCCGTTGAAGCAAAAATTTATGTACCTCCACTCATCTTGGAAAGTAAAATTTCTGAGCTTGAGAATACCATGGTGGATTAAAGAATTTTGGTTGATTTAGAAAAGATTGTATTTTCCATTGTGGTTTTTAATTCAGATCTAACATCTTCTAAGGCTTCTAAATGTGGTGATGATGGTGTAAACTTATTTGAGGATGAAACTGATTTTTTAAATTCTGATGGTTGTTTTGATGAAAGTGTTCAGAAATTTGATTTCAATGCTAAACTTCTAGATCATTCATCTTTTTGTGATTAATACTAATGCTTTACCCGGTGTATTTGAAAAGGGTGAATCATCAACTAAAGTTGATGAATTAGGTTATGTGAGTACCTATTATGCTAAAGGTAAGAAGCAAAAGAAAATGCGCTCACAGAAACAGATCAACACGGGTAAGCATAAGAAAGCACAAACTCTTAAAACTCATGGTTCTTACAAATCTAAATCTTCTGTTTCAGAGTTGAAAAGTAAAAGGTCTGAGCCAAAGCTTGAATGGAAACCTAAGAAGAATGTTGAAGAGTTGACAAAATCATTGTCTGATTCAAAATGTAATAAGACTTTTGAAAGTTTTCATGATGTAATTGGTCAAGTTGCTTCTAATAAATCAAACCTTGTAACTCCTTACAAGTCTTATACAATAAAGTAATTATCCAATTATCTCCATCTACTACTCAATTTTCCACATACGGTCAAAATGATTTTGTGACTCGACAATATTCTGATTGTTGGTTTGGTACTTATTATATACATCATTCTCATGATTTTCAAAAACAAAGAGGACCCAAATTCAAATGGGTGCCAAAATCTTGTGCTAACATGAAGGGACCCACATATAAATGTGTAACTAAACCTGTTGTTTCTTGATTTCTCTTATGCAGACCCGTCATATGTGGTACTTGGATTCTGGCTGTTCCAAGCATATGATCAGGAAAAAATATATTTTTTCTAATTATACAGAGAAATTTGGTGGCAATGTGCGATTTGGGAATGACCAGTTTTCACCGCTACTTGGATATGGAGATGTCGTGCAAGAAAATGTAACAATTAAGAAGGTGAACTACGTTCAAGGTTTAGGACACAATCTGTTCATCATTGGTCAGTTCTATGACAAGGTTTTGGAGGTCAGTGTTAAGGCCAAAAGATGTTGTGTTAGAACTGAAGATTGTAAAAAACTCTAGGTCGGGACGCGGAAGTCAAACCTCTACACGTTAAATCTGTCTAAAGTCAAAACTGATAATGTTGTGTGTCTACTTTCTAAAGTCTCTATACAACAATGATGGTTATGGCATAGAAGACTATCTCACCTCAAATTCAGATACGTCAATAAACTAGTGACTGGTAATTTGGTAAAAGGACTTCCAGAGCTAAAATATGAAAAAGAACATCTGTGTGTTGCATGTGAGAAAGGTAAAATGAAAAGAGTTTCTCATAAGCCTAAGCCTGAATCAAGCACAATTACTCATTTAGAACTCCTGCATATGGATCTCTGTGGTCCAATGCGAACTCAAAGCATCAACGACAAGAAATATATTTTGGTGATTGTGGACGATTATTCAAGATACACTTGGGTCAAATTTCTAAGATCAAAATATGAGACGCTCGATGTCATCATCTCATTCTTAAAGACCATTCAAGTGAATTTGCAGAAGACAGTTAAGCTTTTCAGAACAGACAATGGCACAGAATTCAAGAATAAAACTGTTGATGATTATCTCGAATCGGTCGGGATAACACATCAATTTTCTGCTGCCAGAACACCAGAACAGAATGGAGTAGTAGAAAGGCGAAACAGAACTCTAGTTGAGGTTGCTCGCACTACTCTTAGACACTCTGATCTGCCTCTATTTCTGTGGGTTGAAGTTGTGTCAACTGTATGTTATACGCAAAATCGCTCAATCATTCATTGCTGGTTTGGTAAAACACAATATGCTTTGATTAATAATAGAATACCTTTCATCAAACATTTTCACATCTTTGGATGCAGGTGTTTTATGTTTAATGACAAGGAGAATTTGAATAAGTTCGGTCCAAAAGTTGATGAAGGCATTTTTATTGGATATTCTCAGACATCTGAAGCATACAAAGAAATGGATTTTGATCAAAGCAGTTCAGAACCTGTTATAATAGGAGTTTTAGCTACTGGACAAAGCATTTCAGAACCCGTTATAATAGGAGTTTTAGCTTCTGGAAAAATCAGTCCATAACCTACGTTAATGTTTCTAATTCTGATAAAGCGTCAACTTCAACATCTCATTTAACATAATTAGACTTGTTGTTTGAATTTTTCTATGATAAGTTTATTGGTTCCAAATTGACTAAACCTGTTGTGATTGACAAATCTGAAGATTCAAGCAATCAGCATCCAATCACTTCAGATGTCTCAACTGAATCCAATCCCCCGATTCAGGAAGAAACTCAAATTCAAACACCTACTCACTCAGTTGAAGTTGCTAATGAAACTGTCGAGCCAGAAGTTACACATTCAGTTGGATGTACGACAATGCCTACTCAACAGACATAAATGTCCAATCCACTGAAACTTCTGGACCGATTACTTCAACTTGAACCCCATACTGAACAAGAAGAAGAAAGTGGATATCTAGATTTTCAACATGATCAATCTGCATCTAATCCACTTCATCATGTATACAAGTGGACCAAAGAGTACCTGGTTCATCAAAGTATTGGAGATCCATCAAAGGCAGTGCAAACTAGGTCTGCAACAGCAAATGAATGTTTATTTGATTCATTCCTGAGCAAAATAGAACCAACAAAAGTTTCAGAAGCTCTTTGTGATCCAGATTGGGTTACAACCATGCAAGAAGAGCTCAACCAATTTGAAGCGCTTAAAGTCTGGCAATTGGTGCCACGAACTGAAGGAAAGACAATTATTGGCACCAAGTGGGTATTCAAAAATAAGAAGGATGAAGATGGTATTGTTATTCAAAACAAATCAATACTTGTATCCAAGGGATACAGACAAGAGGAAGGCATTGATTATGATGAGACGTATGCACCAGTTGTGCGTATTGAGGCCATTAGGACGTTCCTAGCCTACGATGCACATAAGAACTTTACGGTGTATCAAATGGATGTCAAGACAGCCTTTCTTAATGAATTGTTAAAAGAAGAGGTGTATGTTTCTCAACCTGAAGGATTCGTAAGTGCGGACAAACCTGATCATGTCTATAGTCTAGACAAAGCACTTTACGGACTCAAACAAGCCCCTCGAGCCTGGTATGACGTACTGTCCAAATTCGTTGTCAAGTCTGGGTTTTCCAAAGGTAAAATCGACACCACTTTATTCATTAAAAAGGAGAAAGCTGATATCATTTTAATTCAAATATATGTGGACGATATCATATTTGGTTCAACTAATCCAATGTAACGTAAGAATTTTTCTAACCTCATGGTGTCATGTTTTCAAATGAGTATAATGGGAGAGATAAACTTCTTTCTCGGATTACAAGTTCGACAATTTTCTACAAGGATTTTTATAAATCAAGCGAAGTATAGTGCTAACATTTTAAAGAAATTTAATATGTCAAATTGTACTCCAATTTTGACCCCGATGGCACCAAGAACTAAAATCGGAGCTGGTCTTTTGGGAAAAGTTGTTGATGTTAGAACCTATAGAGGAATGATTGGTTCTTTAATGTACTTGATGGCTAGTTGGTCAGATATTATGTTTTCTACATGCTTATGTGCTAGATATCAAGTTTCTCCTAAAGAATCCCATATGTCGGCTGTAAAACGCATATTTAGATATCTGAAAGGAACTGCAGATCTAGGTTTGTGGTATCCTAAGGATACAGGTTTTGAGCTAACAGCGTATTCAGACGCAGTCATGCAGGTTGTATGCTCGACAGGAAAAGCACATCAAGTCACATTCAATTTCTTGGAGACAAGCTCGTAAGTTGGGCATCAAAGAAACAACTTTGTGTTTCCACTTCAACTGCTGAAGCAGAGTATGTAGATGCTGCCAGTTGCTGCTCTCAAGTGTTGGGGATGAGAACACAGCTTCGAAACTATGGATTCCAATTCAAAAAAATTCCTATATATTGTGATTTGAAGATCACCATTGCAATATCATCTAATCCTGTTCAACACACAAACACTAAACATATTGATGTGCAGTATCATTTTATCAAAGATAATGTCGAAAAAGGTACAATTGAACTTTACTTTGTAAACATAGATTATCAACTTGCAGATTTATTTACCAAGCCGTTAGACGAAAAGATATTTAGTTTTCTCATTTCGAAACTTGGCATGCTAAACCTTAAGACGTAATCTGTAGTTACCTAGTACAGTTTATTTTTTGTTATTTTTCTTCATTTCTTAATTTTTAATCTGAACGATATCTACACTGAAAGGTTTTGTTCAAGTTTTCAGGGGGAGTGAGATAAAGCTTACTTGATCTACATTCTAGGGGGAGTTATAAATCTTGTTGCATATATTTTTCACTGACATATCTTATGATGCATATGTTCAGTGGGAGTAAGGATATTGAGTTCTGATTAAATCAAATCAGAACTTGTTCTTAAATTGTTTTACTGCTTTCATCTCTTTATTTTTCAATAAAGTTGCTGAATAAGACTTTGTACTTTGACGACTTTATGACTATTTGCAATATTTGAGGGGGAGCTTACATGATCAAATATATCATGACTTTGGAGTTGACTTCATGAGATTAATGTTGAGCGAAAGGAATAATTCTATTCTTAATCTCATAACATGTTTGAAAGATGGACTACCTTCAGACATGAAAACATGTTTTTAAACGTTCAAACCACTTCTTATTCTCAAAACGATTTCATGAATTTAGAAGTGTGATTTTATTTGTTTTCGGATATGAGCTTCATTGTTTAACTAACCGTGTGTTTCCAAAGATAGATACTTGTGTATTATCTTTTCTATATACTGTCAAGTATTCACACACACTGGTTTAGTACTTTTATTGACTAAGTTCTTACCATGTCTCAAAGTTGAACATAATTTTCATGGTAAGACGCCCCGTTTGATATTCAAAGTTTGTTGAGCGTTACATCATTCAAAGAGTTTCTTTCAAGATTTGTCTATAATTGTTCTTATAGACAACATTCAATTTTTCATGACCTAAGCTTTTATTGCTAAATCATTCCTATTTGATCTTTTCCATACATTGTCAGATTCTCAAACAAGTCATTTGTATTCATTTCATTCATTCTATATCCTTGTTTTGAGAGAATCTTTCATGATTAAAATGCTCAAATCTTCATGATTATCTTACTGAGCATACAAATATCTAACATGTACTTCATATTGTGCTTTAACTGAAAAAGTTAAACCAATTGAGCAACATTTTGCTTATAGGACAATTTACATGGGAATTGTGTGAGCTTAATTGAACTTCGATGGATTCACGATAACCAGTGTTTCCTACCTAAGAAGTTATTCTTGAGTGATCGAGAGGCGAGGTGTCAATATCTGAGTGTGGGTGTGTGCTGAGATAAAATGAAAAGAGAGTTTGGTTAGAAGTGAGCTTAAATGTTAAAAAAAAAGAGGGTGAGAGATCAGAGTAAAAGAATGTCAAACTCTGCACCAACTTCTTTCTGAGTCGGGCAGCCACATTACTGATGTTTCACAATTCTTTCATGAACTTCATTGAAACATGCAACTAGCACATGCCAACTCTTGCTTTAAACCCCACCAACTACTCATTTCTTTCTAAACAAAGAGATGTTTCAATATTTCTTGGGGATGCAACACATAATCTATCTCGTCTTCATTCGGAAGATATGGATATTGAAACAAAAGGAAGTCTGCCCCACTTTCGCACTTCGATCATGCACAATTGAGTTCGTGTATTACTGTTGTTGTCCCAATGGTTTACATATTTTGAGCCTATAATAAAACATTCATGTTTAAATTCTTTCATACACAAGCACGAACACACAAAAAATTGGTTTTTTTGTCGGAACGTTCATAGAATTACCTTGTGTTATTCGATGATTGAATGGAAGACCTGGGAAGTGAACATAAATAAAACTCCTTGTACAGTACATTCGTTGTACTAAGTGACTTTGTGTTATTTACAGGCATATTAACTGATTCATTTGTTGATTCAGGTTTACACTCTTATTTATTTGAATTTGAAAAGATTCGGATGAATATATTATGAATTGACAAATGATCAGAGGCTCATATGGAAAGATCATGGTCAGAATATTATGACATTTCTTGAAGATGTTTTAATGATTTCTATGCTACATCATCAAAAAGGGGAGAAATAGTTTCAAGAAATGTTGTTTGAAGAAAAGCTTGTAACAGTTATGGGATTAGTTATTTCAAGAAATGGTGACTAAAGTCCAGATGGTGAAAGTCCTGAAAGATTTATTATCAGAGTTATGGGGAGAATGATCAGAATAATTTCAAGAGTTCCAGGAATTCTGAAAGTTTACAGAAATCTACTGAAATTTTCTTTAAAGATTATTTGCTAAACCAAAGAGAGCTGAACCTAAAGATATTTTCTTTGTCAAAGTCTGAAAGATATTGATACAGTTCTTGAAAATCATTATCACAGACTTTGTAGAAGATTGTAATTTCTGAAGACAGCTCAAAGGAAAGAAAGATTGATTTTGAGCAGATTCACTCAAAGGAGGAGATTGACTTTCATAGCAAAATTCTTAAAGAGAGAGTATGTTCTTGAAAAGGGGAGAATGTGCTTTAAAGATGAAATTCTTTTGAAGAGAAGTACAAGTTTTTTCTGAAAGGGGGAGATTGTTCTTTGATGCTGAAAAATATTCTGAATCTAAAGGGAGAGCTTCAATGCCTATTTTTTTGAATATGATCTTGAGTCCGAAGGGGGAGATTGTAAGTGCTTAAATGTTGTATCCAAGATCATCAAGATTAAAAGTCAAAGCTCAAGTTAAAGCCTTCAAATGCAAAGGTAAAAGTCTAAGTTTCTTAATATGGAAAGTCAAAGTCTAGCAAGTCAAAGTGTTTTAGTTAGAGTTAGTTTAGTTTTGTCTTTGTATTTGTGTCTAGGTATAAATACCTTTTTGTTAGTAGAATTCATAAAGCACCTTGAGAGAACACATGTTTAGTGAGAGAAATATTTGAGAGAATCCAAATTGTAACCTGTGAATTGTAAATCAATACATATGACGATTTGGATTAGAGTGTTGTTGTCTTATTGATTGTTTGCACTTAAGGGACACACATAAAGGGGGAGATATTTCAAAGATAATGCTGACGTTGAAATGTTTTGATGATTCTGATTCTCATAATTCATCAAAAAGGGAAGAAATTTCAAGATTTCAAAGTAAGATTATTGTTTACTACAAAAGGGGGAGAAATTTTTAAAAAGTTGATTCAAAGAAGGAAGCAAAGTCGTGAAAGTCGTGAAGCTGATGAAATTCAAATTTCAAGTCAAAGCAAATTCTGATGATTACTATGTTGAAGAAATTTTATGAAAGCATGTTGCATTTTGTGACAAGTGAAGGAGATTGTTGAAGACGTTAAAGATTTGAAGTTTTTAAAGTTTTGTGAAGAAAGTCAAAGTTGTTCAAGATCCAAAGCTGTGAAAGATTTGAAAAGTTGAAGTTTTTGCAACAAGAAGAAGACCTGAAGATTATTGTCAAATTTTTTTAATCTTGAATCCAAAGGGGGAGAATGTTGAGTCAGAATTGTATTCAAGTTTAAAAGGTCAAGTTGTATTTGTTTGTGTTTGTTTGTAAAGACAAAGTCAATGTAAAAGTCATCAAAAGTCAAAGTTGTAAAGTCTTAAATAGTCAACGTCTTAGAAAGTCAATCTATCTTAAAGTAGTTAGTTGTTTAGTTGTCTTTGTAATGAGAGTATAAATAAGGTTTGTCTTTGTAATATTAGGTAGGATCCCTTGACATTGTCATATACGTATAGAGAGATTCTAGATATGTAGAGAGAGAAACTTTCAAGATCATGAATTAAACATTAAATTTGTAATGAAATCTTGTTTGATTAATTGAATGTGGACCTTTCAAGTTGGACTTCTAAAAAGCATAATTGTGTGTCAACCTCTACGGCAGAAGTTGAATATGTGGTTGCTGCTAGTTGTTACTCACAAGTTCTGTGGATGAGAACCCAACTAAGGGACTATGTTCTTGACATTGACAAAATACCCGTCCTCTGTGATTCCAAAAGTGCCATTGCGATCTCTGCCAATGTTATTCAGCACTCTAAAACCAAGCATATCGATATCAGGTATCACTTTCTAAAACGCCATGTGGAGAAGGGGACCATTGAAATGTACTTTGTGTCACAGATTATCAACTTGCTGACCTATTCACAAAGGCACTATATGAGAAGAGATTCTCTTTCCTTGTTGGCAAGCTTGGTATGTTAAGCATGAGTTGTGTTGGGAACTGAAGAATTTATCAAGTATGGTTAATGCTGTTGGTTCAGAGTTACTACTGCTAGAAGACTTCAAGGATAATAATGCTGAGTATTACTACCGCTAGTAGAGTTAATACTGCTAGTCAAAGTTAGTGTTGCTTGAACAAAGTTAGTACTGCTTAGCTAGTTAGTACTGCTAGTGGTTAGTTCTGCTTAGAAGTTAATGTTGCTTGAAGAAGTTAGTGCTGCTTATGACTTGAAGATCCGAATGAAAAGGATGACAGTTGGCAAGAATAAAGATATTCATGGAAGGCTTGAAGATAATGATGGAAGATATACTGAAGATATGTTTATTTATTGTAATTATCTTTTGATTCAGTATATGTATAGAATGTATAGAATAGTTTAGGATGAATTCATTAATTCTAAATTTTGTTCTAGAGAGAAATCAACCTCAAGGCATAGATCATAATTCTAGAGAAGTAGAATTCTTTTTGAAAGAGTCTGTTCTTCAAGATTGAGGTTGAGTGTGTAATCTTGTGATTTCAATTATTTAATACAAGTTTACAGTTTGTTCTTCATATTTACTGTTTTGGTTTACTGTTTCATTGAATATCAAAGTGTTATTCCACAAACTTCTTTGATATTGTTTCTGAGAATTAATTCTTGTTGAGAATTCGATCCTGACAAGTGGTATCAGAGCCTAATTCCCTCAGAAACATCTATTCATTCATCATGGAAAACCTTGTAGAATCAAACAGTACTCTGGTCTCTAAGGTTCCAATGCTCAAACCCAGTGAGTTTGACATGTGGAAGATCAGAATCAGACAATACATTCTTCTCACTGACTACTCAATGTGGGATATCATTGAGAATGGTCCTTCTGAAGCTGGAAGGATAGGACCAGATGGGAAAAGACCTCCACCAAAGATAGATGGTGAGAGGAAGATCAGACAGACAGAGATGATGGCCTTGAGCACTCTGCTCTTGGACATCCCCAATGAATATCAACATCAATTTTGCAACTGCACTGATGCTCAGATTCTCTGGAATGCTCTAGAGAAAAGATTTGGTGGAACTAAAAGCATCAAAAGGAATCAAAGAGATGTTCTAAAGCAGCAGTATGAGAACTTCACTTCTTCAAAGAATGAGTCTATGACTCAAACTTTTGATAGGTTCAACATGCTCATTGGTGAACTGGCTACTGTAGGGGTGCAGATGGAACAAGATGATATCAACAGAAAGTTCCTCAGATCTCTTGGGGATGAATGGACTATGTACATTGTCTCATATAGACAGAGTGACAATCTGGAAGAGAAGGAACTTGATGATCTATATAATGATCTAAGAGTCTTTGAAACAGAAGTAGAATCCAAGAAGAAGCCCACTGGTTATAACCACAATGCTGCACTGCTTTCAACATCTACTGATACTACTGCCAACCCTGAAGCAGTTAGTACTTCCAGTAAAGTAAATTCAGAAAAAGGCACTGAAACTATCTTTGAAGCCTTTTTGTCCAGTCATAGCAACAATTCATTGATTAATGATGATCTGGATCAAATTCACCCTGATGATCTGGAGGAGATGGACATTAAATGGCAGATGGCCATGTTATCTATGAGGGTGAAGAAGTTTATTAAAAGAACAGGAAGGAACAACTTTTCTCAAAGAAGAGAAGATGGAGCTGGTTTTGACAAGACTAAGGTGGAGTGCTATAAGTGTCACATGAAAGGACACTTTGCTAGAGAGTGCAGGAGTGTTGGTCCAAACAACAACCACCAACAAGCTCAGAATGGAGGCCAACAAGTTCAGAATGGAGGCTACAATCAAAACAAGAATCCTGCTCAAGCCCTTGTTTCTCAACAAGGAATGGGATTTGACTGGAGTGATCAAGCTGAGGAAGCCATTCAGAATCAAGCTCTTATGGCAGAAGTCTCTGATCTTCCCTCTGAGGTAATTTCTAATCTTTGCACTCAATCTTGCATAGACACTGTCAAAAGATACAGGAATCACAATCAAAGTATGTGTGATGACCTCAAAAGATTAGAAAAGGACATAAGAGATTATGTGTTAATAGTAGAGAGATTTGAAGAGCAAATCAAAGGATTTCAAGCTAATGAACTTCAACACTCTTATGACACAAACTATTGGAATTGGGAAAAGAATGAGTTAGAAACCAAACTGTCTAAATCCTTAGAAGAGAATGATAGGCTGAAAGAGGAACTGTCCAAAGTTAAGCTTGACATAGAAAAGTTTTCATATGCTTCAAAAGCAATGGATTCTCTTCTAAAAGCTCAGATTCATGATAAGATGAAGCCTGGTATTGGATACAACAATACACCTCCTCCTTACAACAACAACTACATCTCTCCTACTTCAGACTTGCTAGAAACCAAGGAGAAAAAGGACTTGTCTGAGGAAGCCTTTAAAATAGATCCTTTGGATGAAGTAGTAGTTAAGGATTTAACTGAGAAAGAAGCCAGTGAATATAGGGATAATGCTGTGAGTAAAGAGATACCAATAGAAAACAACATTATCACCAATGAGGGATGTGGGAAAATCTGGGTGAAGTCCAAGGAGATAGAGAAGACCAAAGGAAAGGATAACAAGGTCCATTACAAACAGACCACGGTTGTGAATCTTGGATCTTGTAAACAGTGTGCTTGCAATGATGCTAAGAGCCTAAAGTCTGGTATCAAAAGAGGAAATCAAAGAAACTGGAATAATCAATGGGCTCAGAAACAAGGAGTTGATCTGAATAAAATCAATAGACCAAAACCTTGTTTCATATGTGGCAAGTTGAACCATTTGGGTAAGTATTGTTTCTTTAACCCTATTAACCAACAGATGAACTTTCAAAGATTTATGCAAAAGCCTGTTGCTTATAGGAAGGATGGAAAGAAACATGTGATAAAGAAACATGTTAAAAGAAAAGGCCCCATGAAGAAAAAGAGTTTAAAAGAAAGTATTAAAATGTGGGTGCCTAGAAGCATTAAAACTGTTAGTACTGCTGACAGGGATAGTGCTGCTGGAAGTATTACTGCTGCTACTAGTGTTAGTACTGCTGAAAATATTAATGCTGCTAATACTGTTAGTACCTCTTCAAAGGTTAATACTGCCAACACAGTTACTGCTGCTAACACAGTTACTACTTCTAACAAGGTTAGTACTGCTAAGCATGCAAGTGCTGCTAAGGCAGTTAGTACTTCTAAAACCAGTACTGCTTCTACCAAAAATGTTTCCAAGCCTATTATTGTAACAAAGTACTCCAAGAATGAGGAGTTAAAGTTCAAAAATCTTGTCAAGAAAGAATGCAAGTATTTTGATGAGAAAGGGGTACCCAAGACCACTTTGGCTTGGGTTCCTAATTCATACTAACTGATTTATCTTATGTGCAGGGCAAACAACAGCTCAAGGGAAAGAGCATATGGCATGTTGATAGTGGTTGCTCTAGGCACATGACAGGCAACATGTCATGCCTTCAGGATTTCAAGCATATCAATGGAGGAAATGTTGCATTTGGAGATAATCTTACTGGGGGTAAAATAAGTGGCAAAGGTAATGTCACCAAAGGTAAGATGACATTTGAGGATGTCTACTATGTTGATCAGTTGAAGTACTGTGTGTCCCAATATGCAATCATTCAATCAAGCAATCACATAAACAATATAATAAATCAAACCTGATATTGATATTCAATGGATTCAAAGGATTACAAGGTTGGAATTGAAATCCTCTTTTTCTCTCTTCTTGTTCTTCACGGCGCCTCACACCACCACCACTAAACCTCTCTCAATAATTAATTTGCAATTAAGATCCTTAAAACCCTAGTTAACTCTAAAACATACTATTTATACTTAGCCCATATAGCCTAATGGGCTTGCAAGGCTTAGGCCCAACTACAAACTAAACTTATTTAACTAAAATAAAAGACTAAAAATAAAATACGTAAAAATACTTTTGACTAATTATTACAAAAGGACCCTAGACTATTTGCTGAGACGACTTTAACAGCTTTAACTTCAGATTTCCATCTTCAAATTAATTATTATCTTGAATCCAATAAATATGTGCTTTAACAATCTCCCCCTTTGGATCAAGATCATTCTTTAAGCCCAGAAAATGTAATCTTCCTCTTTGTCTTCAGAATATAGCAATCTCCCCAATCGATGAGAATATCTCTTGGAAAGAAATTATCTCCAGTAAAGCATCTTCAAGGAACATTTCTTCATATCAGCATATCTTCCATTTCTTGATTGACGCTTCTCCCCCTTTTTGATGAAAAGAGTTCAGCAAAACGTGTCTTCAAGAAATTTCTTCCACCATTGATCTTGAAAACAGAACCACTGATTATCCGTCAATTCATTAATATGTTCATCCAGATCTTTGCAAATCTAGACAATTTATAGAATGAAGTGTAACTCCTGAATCAACAAATGAATCAGTTAAAATTGCCTGTCAGTAACACAAAGTCACTGTGTGTAACGAATACACAATATAAAGGAGCTTTTATGATGGTCACTCCCCCAGGGCTTTCATTCAATCATCGAAACACCACAAAGGCAATTTCTATGAACGTTATGACAAAGAAACAAATTCTTTGTGTGTTCGTGCAAGTGATAGAATAAATTAAGCAGATGATGTTTGCTTATAAGGCTCAAATAAGTGTAAACCACTGAGACAAGTAGTTAAACACAGACTCAATGTGCATTAGTAAAGTGTGAAGGTGGGGCAGACTTCCTTCTTTTCAATATCCAGATTTTCCAAATGAAAATCAGATAGCATATGTGCTGCATCCCCTTTGAAAATGAAACATTTTCTTGTTGAGAAGAAAATGAGTAGATGGTGGGGTAAAGTCAAGAGTTGGCATGGGCTAGTTGCCTGTTTCAATAATGTTCACCAAGAATTGTGAAGCATTAGAAATGTGGCTGCCCGGCTCAGAAAGTAGTTGGTGCAGAATTTAAAAAATTCTTTTACTCTGATCTCTCACCCTCTTTCTTTTAATCTTTAAGCTCACAGCTAACCAAACTCTCTTTTAATATTGTCCGTCATCACACATCCCACACTCATTTCTTGTTGGATTCCTCACATTCTTTCACTACAGGATTAACTTCTTGGGTAGAAAACACTGGTTAACGTGAATCCATAGAAGTTCACTTAAGTCCTAGCACACTGATCCCATGTTTTCCTATGAAGCATAAGATGCTCATTGAATCGTTTGCTTAATCAATATCAGTTAAGGCTCAATGATGAAGCAGAAAACATTAAAATCACACTTCCAAATCAAGAAATCTTTTTGAGAATTGGGAAGTGGTTTGAACAATTAAGAACATGTTTTCTTCTGATTGAAAGTTGTCCTTCTTTCAACCATGGAGGAGATGAAGATTAAGAATTATACCTTTTGAGTACGGTCTTACATCTCACGAAGTCAAGCTTAAAGTCATATAGATATGATCTTTGAAGCATCTCTCAACCTACAAAAGTCTAAAAGTCTAGTCAACGTAACTTTATTCATTGAAATTGAAATAACATAAAGCAGTAAAACAATTGATGTACGAGTTCTGATCAGACATAATCAGAAGTCATCGCCATACTCCTTTGACTTGATCGCTCCCCCTAAAATTATGCACTACTAATACTGTTGATCCAAACTCTCTCAGTGATTTGATAACGACCCTATTCCATACTTAGTGAAAATTACGTTTTAGTATGTATTAGTGTTTCACCATCAGCGATCAGACTGAGTCTGTTCAGTTATCGCTGATAGTCTTTCTTATAAACATTTCTATGTATTAGTGTTTCACTATCAGTGATCGAACTGAGTCTGTTCAGTTGTCACTGATAGTTCCTAAAGTAAACAGCCAACGTAATCCCTGAAGACAAGTCTCGCGTCAACATATGTTCATAGTTGAATCGAAGACGAAGCTGCTGAACAAAGAGAAGTCTACTAGTGACCTGATGCGGATATCAGTGAAGCAAAGACAACTCTACTTATACGCGAAGGAACATGAGACAAAGCTTCAGCGATAGCTGAACCTCTTTATCTCTGAACTTAGAGATACTCAGCGATCAAACGATCACAAAGCTTATGCCTCAAGTTTCCTTTTGTCTATCCTTGCACAACCTAGTACAATGTGTCAGAACGGACAAGTCTCTGCAACCATTCGTACAACAACTCTGTCTACTACACTGTTCATGACCCGGCCGAAAGCATGTCTCCCAAAAGTCAGACTCCCAAAGCCAATCAGTGAACGCCACGTGTAAAGTATCCTGTCATGCATTTAATGCATAGGGTATAAATAGGAAGTTCACCCCTTCATCTAAGTATGTGCTTCATCCTTGAACTCAAGATAGAAACCCTTGTTTTCTATATCTCTAATCCCCCATTCTCTGAACTTCTTGTGCAATTATCTTAGTGTTTCTTAAGTTTGTTTAGAGTGAGTCTGTCTTAATCTTATTCCGCAACAAACATGTAAATTGTATTTTGATTTATCAATAAACAATTTATTAAACTTTAAATTATGTGTTTGTATTCAACCCCCCCCCCCCTTCTACAAACTTGTTTAGCACCTTCGGGACCAGCAAGTGGTATCAGAGCAGTTTGTTTAATTCTAATAAACAAGATCTTGCTGTATACTCTTCCTTGCTATTCTAAAATGGCATTAAACACAAACACAAACTACTATGATAATGGTTCACTTTCTAAACCTCCTCGATTTAGCAGAGATAACTTTTCTCTATGGAAAAATCGAATGATGCTATTTCTTGAAGGTGCGGATCCTACTATACCTGAATATATAGAAAATGGACCCTATGAACCTGTTAGAATTATAGCTGCGGTTCCCGCTACTGCCACCACTGAAGCTGTCCCTGAACGATATGTCGTTAAGGAAATAAGACAGTGGAGTGATGAAGATAAAAAGAAGGTAGGCATAGATGCAAGAGCAAAGACCATTATTTCAATGGCTCTGCCTGATGAAGTTTTCCATTCCATCATGCATCTGAAAACTTCTAAAGAAATGTGGGAAACCATATGTGTTCAATATGAGGGCACCACTGAAATCCAAGAGACTCGAAAGATTAACTTGGTAAGACAGTACGAAAGTTTCATCGCTGGTAAGAATGAATCTCTTTCTGACGTTCATCAGTGATTTAACTGCCTAATAATTGACCTAAGAACTGTTGGTAGGACCTATTCTAATTCTGAGGTCCTAACAAAATTCTTGGAATGTCTTCCTGAAAGCTGGGACAGTTATTCAATATGTCTTAAGCTGACAAAAGACTTACATACTCTCTCCTTAAGCACTCTGTATGGAATATTGCTCAACTATGAGCAATCAAATCTTCTAAAAAAGAATCTTGTAAAAGATTCTAAAGACTCTAAAAGCACTCCTATTGCTTTAGTCTCTTCAGAGATAATTCCATCTCAGCGATCTACTCTCACCATCACTGAGTTAGATTCTGAATCTGAGGATCTATCAGACCCTGATCTTTCAGAGTTTGATGAGTCCTTAGCACTCTTGACAAACTCTTTTAAGAGATTTGCAAGAAAGAGTAACTTCCGAAGAAGTAAACCTCTCTCTCTTATTGAAAAGCCAAAATCAACTCCGGTTGATAAGGCTACTGCTACTTGCTATAACTGTGAAAAGATTGGACATTTCGCTAGTGAATGCAGGTCGAAAAAGGTCTTCAAACCTTCTACCTCAAGAAGATCCAGTGATGACAAATACCACAAGCTGAAGAACAAATATCAAAAGCTGAAAAGCTATCAGCGAAAAGGTAAAGGTCTCATCGCTGAAGAACACGACTGGGCTGAATCAGAAGAATCATCTTCTGATGACGAAGAAGTCGCTAATCTTTGCCTCATGGCTGAGATTAAAGAAGAAGTGGAAGAACCATCTGAATCTTCTATGAGCTACATATCATCTCAGGTATCTATCTCTACAAATCCCTCTCTACCTGAAGCTGAGAGAAGTCGCGCTGTTGATGTGCTGACAATTGACCTTTATAATGCCCTAAACGACAAAACTCAAGCTGAGAACAAAAATGTTCATTTAACTCAAGAGCTGGAGAAATGTCATGAAGAGATCAAAGAACTAAATCTTTTAGAAGAAAAGTTGAAAGATCAAGTCATTATAAATGAAATCATCAGTATTGAACGCGAACAAGCCATCGCTGCTCTAAAAACAGAAAAGGCTCATGTTGAAAAATGGTGCAAATCATCAACAAAGATCTCTGAGATAATAAATGCTCAAACTCCTGATAGTGATAAAACTGGTCTTGGTTTTTGGACACCTCAGGACGATCCAAAGGAAGAAAGTTCCTCGCTTAAGTTTGGAACTTTTGTCACCTCCTTCTTTGACACTTCTTACAATTAGTTTTATTCCTGTTCTTCTTCAAATCCCATCCCTGAGGAAAAATCCAAAGACACTAAGTCTATGGATAAAGGAAAGTCCATTCTCCTTCCTCAGAAGGTAAACAGGAAAGCAAAGCTGAAAGTTCCTTCTAAACCTTCAGCTAAGCAATCCTCTAGCTCTGTGATAGAAATCTTTGATCTCTGTCCTCCAAAGCTGAAGATTGACCTTAAACCTTCGAGATCTGAAGAAATGAAAATTCCTCCCAGATCTCAAGAGAAAAGTCTTCTCGGACCTGGCCCAGCTCATCTTAAACTTGCAAAACCTTCTACTTCTGATCCTAAAACCATTTTTAGATACAGAAAGTGTTATCACTGTGGTTTTACTGATCATATTGCAAGCAAATGTCCAACTGCCACTAAAGCTGATAAAATAGCTAAAGTGAAGAAAAATGCTTCTAAACCTGAGAAGATCACCAAGGTTGAAAAATCAACCAAAGTGAAATATACCACTAAGGTTAAGAAATTAACCAAAGTGAAGATTACCACTGAAGCTGAATCTTCATCTGCTGAGAATACTACTGAACTTACCTTATCCACTAACTCTGAAGGACCCATTGAAAAGTGGGTACCAAACAACGCTTAATCTTCCTTATGGGTGCAGGGATCAAAGGGCATCTGGTATCTTGATAGTGGATGTTCTCGTCATATGACTGGACAAAGAGACCTGCTCACTGAATACAAGGAAGAGAAAGGTCCCTCTGTGACCTTTGGTGGAAATGGTAAAGGATTTACCCGAGGGTTTGGTGTCCTCAGCAATGGGACAACTACCTTTCGAAGAGTCACTTATGTAGATGGACTGAAGCACAATCTTCTAAGCATCAGTCAGCTATGTGATAAAGACTATGAAGTACGCTTTACTAAGAAAGCATGTTCAGTGTTAAATGAGAAAGGAAAACTTGCTCTCAGTGGTCATCGCAGAGAAAATGTCTATGTAATAGATATGGACTCTACTATCACTGAAAACTTATGTTTTCTATCTAAAGCCTTTTCTGATGTCAACTGGCTATGGCATAAAAGGCTCTCTCATCTAAACTTCAAAACCCTGAATTCTCTCTCATCTAAGGAACTGGTTTCTGGTCTTCCTCAGCACTCATATGCTAAAGAATCTCTCTGCTCAGCATGTGAAAAAGGAAAACAAACAAAAGCAAGTTTCAAGTCGAAACAAGTTTCCTCAGTAACAAGTCCTCTTCAGCTCTTGCATATGGATCTGTTTGGCTCTGTCAACATCCAATCAATAGCTGGAAAGAAATATACACTTGTCATTGTAGATGAATATTCTCGCTACACCTGGGTTATCTTTTTTCGCTGTAAGAGTGATACTCCAGAAGAACTAATATCTTTTGTGAAAAAGATGGAAGTGCTGAACAATCTTACTGTTCGTTCAATAAGAAGTGATCATGGAACTGAATTCAAAAATAGTTCCCTGAACAATTTCTTTGAGAACAAGGGAATCTCTCACAACTTCTCTTCAGTAAGAACACCTCAGCAAAACGGAGTCGCTGAAAGAAGAAACAGAACGATAATAGAAGCTGCTAGATCAATGCTCAGCGATTCTCATCTCCCTACTCAATTTTGGGCTGAAGCTGTAAACACTGCATGTTTTACTCAAAATAGATCGCTGATAATAAAGCGATTTGGGAAGATAGCTTATGAACTTTTTGTTGGAAGGAAGCCTTCTATCAGCTTTCTTCATATCTTTGGTTGTCAGTGCTTTATCTTAAACAACAGAGATCAACTTGGAAAGTTCGACCCAAAAGCTGATGATGGAATATTTCTAGGATATTCCTCCATCTCCAAAGCCTACAGAGTCTTCAACAAGAGAAGACAAACCGTAGAAGAAACAATTCACGTCACTTTTGATGAAACTCGCTCAGCGAACTCCAAACCAATCGCTGACAATGAAGAGTTAAATGCTTGGATGCTTTCTCACTACAGAGAAACTGAACCTTTCTTCTCTAACCATCAGCATTCAAATCCTTCAGTTGCTGATGATGATCCAAACATTATACATCCTACCGCTGAATCCAACTCATGGATTTCAGTTGAACCTCTAAACACACTCCTACCATCAAATCTGCCTTCGTCTGAAAACCTCTCCAGTGAATCTACTCAACAGTTAATCGCTGATGAACCTCAATCGTCCTCATCAGTAAACATTCAAATTATTGATCCAACCTCTGAGTTAAGCAATAATGCTCCTGCTCAGCGATGGACCAAAGATCACCCAATAGATCAAATTCTTGGTGATCCAGATGCAGGTATTCAGACACGACGAAACTCAGGTAATATATGTCTCTTTGTAAACTTTCTCTCTTTAAAAGAACCAAAGAAGACTGATGATGCCCTCAGAGATCCAAACTGGGTCAGCGCTATGCAAGAAGAGCTGACTGAATTTTCTCGAAACAAAGTTTGGAATCTCATTCCTAGACCATCTGATAAAACTGTAATAGGCACTAAATGGGTGTTTAGAAACAAGTTAGATGAACATGGAACTGTAACCCGCAACAAGGCTCGACTTGTTGCTCAGGGATACAGACAAGAGGAAGGCATAGACTATGATGAAACCTTTGCCCCTGTGGCCAGGCTCGAAGCAATTCGACTATTCTTAGCTTATGCAGTCTATAAAGACTTCATCGTGTATCAAATGGACGTAAAATCAGCGTTTCTAAATGGAAAGCTGAATGAAGAAGTCTATGTAGAACAACCACCAGGGTTCTTTGACCCTAAGCATCCAAATTATGTTTATAAATTGGATAAGGCTCTCTATGGTCTAAAACAAGCCCCTCGTGCTTGGTATGACACTCTCTCATCTTTTCTGATCTCTGAAAATTTTGAACGTGGCAAAATTGATAATACGTTATTTTTCAGAAAGATTAAAGGTCATATAATTCTTGTACAAATATATGTCGATGACATAATATTTGGTTCTACTAACCCATCTCTGTGTACTCGCTTCGCTGAAAGAATGAAGAAAGAATATAAAATGAGTATGATGGGTGAGCTGACATATTTTCTTGGTCTTCAGATTAAACAATCTGACAAAGGTACTTTTATCAGCCAAGGTAAATATGTTAAAGATATGCTGAAAAAGTTTGATCTTACTCAAACTTCAGCTATGAAAACTCCTATGGCACCACCCCTGACACTTAACAAAGATCCTTCTGGAAAACCTGTTAATGTCACCGTTTACAGAGGAATGATAGGCTCTCTGTTGTATCTCACAGCAAGCCGACCTGACATCATGTACTCTACTTGTTTATGTGCTCGCTATCAATTTGAACCCAAGGAATCCCATCTGATCGCTGTAAAGCGAATTTTCAGATATCTGAAAGGAACTCCTAACCTCGGTCTTTGGTATCCCAAAGACTCAGGGTTCGATCTAACTGGTTATTCTGATAGTGATTTTGCAGGATGTAAACTTGACAGAAAGAGTACCACTGGTGGATGTCAACTTTTGGGAGGAAAGCTGGTAAGTTGGACAAGCAAGAAGCAAAATTCTGTGTCCACTTCCACAGCTGAAGCTGAATACGTAGCCGCTGGAAGCTGTTGTTCTCAAATCCTATGGATGAGAAATCAACTATTAGATTATGACCTTCAGCTGTCAAAAATTCCTATCTATTGCGATAGCACTAGTGCTATCGCTATAGCTAATAATCCAGTGCTACATTCAAAGACAAAACACATAGAGATCAGATATCACTTTATCAGAGATCATGTGATGAATGGTGATATTGAACTTCACTTTATCCCTACTGACTTTCAGCTTGCTGATATATTCACCAAACCTCTTGATGAGACAAGGTTCAACTTTCTCATCAGTGAGCTTGGAATGCTGAATCTTGAAGAATAATTCTTCAGCATTCATGCATTGTGTCAGTAATCAAAAGTTCCCCTTTCATCATTCTCTCTGATAAATATTCTGACTCTCAGGTATGTTTTCTCTATCCCTACAACTGAATCTTCATTCAGTAGAGATATTTTCTAAAGATATAAATCTTAATCACTGAATTTTTCTTCAAATGATTAAAAGCTTTTTGAAATTAAATTTATCACTGATATTTATATTCAGTGATCCTTTTAAAAGAAAATCTATCCCTATCTTTTCAACAGGGATACTTTCAAAAAGAAAATTCTATCGCTGATTTTTCTTCAGTGATAATTTCAAAACGGAAAAATGAAGCGTCTCTTTCCCATGACGTCATTTTGAGCGGATAATCCACGACACGCCTTTTTCTGACACGTTCGTCCGTTGCTCTTCTATCCAATCAACTTTGTGGAACGTGTCACTGTCATGATGATTTTTTTTCCCCGCCTCATTCTTTCTCTTTCCTCTATCTCTTTGTATAAAAGGAATTCTTCTCTCCTTTATACGGTTTACGCTTTCAAAACTTTCATAGCAAGAAATACTCTCTCAAGAACACTCAAGCAAGTAAATCCAGAATATTGAATCTGCAAATCTTCTTCTTCGATATAAACAGGTTCATTTAATGTTTATGTGCATTGTTTGTCTGTTTTTTTTTAAAATCCTACTCGTTCTTGTTCTTCATGGATTTTTTTAATTTTTTTTGTTTAAAACTAAAAATCATTCTTTCTGATTTTATGTTTTTTTAAATAAAAACCTTTTGGTTTTTAAAGTGTTCTTCATTCTTTCTACGCAGAACACTATTTTTCTCTTCCTAAAAATAACTTGATATTTTTCCAGTTTCCCCTCATCTAGAGAAACTGGTAATCATATTATTTTTTAATCATAATCATTTCTTCTATTATGCTTCTTTCCATAACAGAAATGGCACAATCTTCGATCGTTGCTTCCAAGCATGTGCGCTTCGCTATCACTGAAGTTGAGATTACTAAATGTAATCACTTGGGACGACTCGACTTTAAAGCTGACAAATACCCACATCTGGTGGAAGCTGCTGAATTTCTTAAACAATCATGCATAGCTTACGCGATCACTGTGGATCCTAAGCCTTCAAAGACTCTACTCCAGCAGTTCTGGTTCACTGCTGATGCCACTGAACTCACCAACAAAAAGGGTGAACGAGTTCCTGCTATCTCCTTCAGCACGGATTTAGGTCCAGGGAGCATGACCGCTCTTAGCCTCAGGAAATCTTTGAGATTCCCTGACAAACCAAAGAGTGGGTTCGACGCACTCCCCACTGATGCTGAGCTGATTTCCTTTCTGGATGCAATGGGTTATTGTTGGGAAAACAAACCGAGATCTTCTATTCCCAACAAAAAGCTCACCAAGATTCTCAAAGCTCAGATGCCTTCACAACTGAACTTCATCTTCTCGCACATAATTCAGTGCATGAGCGGGAAGAGTGGTTCGCTGGATCAAGCCAGCAAAACACAACTGCAAATGGCCTATTCAGTTATCACTGGTCAAAACTTTGACTACGCCACTGCCATCTTTGAAGACCTGAGGTCGAGATTAGAGAAACCTGAACGAGATCCCAAGATCTCGTACGTACGTTTCATATGTACGTACATCAAGTTCCTCTATCCCAACACCTATCCCACCAAAGATGATGGCACTTTTGCCAGGATAGGTCAACGATCACTGGAGGTAAAGCCACTCGCCAACGAGGTAAGTATCTCTCTCCTTCGTTCTCGTCTCTCTCTCCATTCTTCTTCTTTTTCAGCGACCACGCAGATGGTTCCTTCGTCTGCTATCCCTGTAGCTACCACTACTTCAAAACGACCATCAGCTGGTCCGATTGGTCCTTCTAAGAAGGCCAAAAAGACTAAGGAAAGTACACCCTCTAGTACTATACCTGAGAAAGCCTCTCAACAAGCTACCTTAGATGCATTTGTGGGTCTTTCCTCCACAACTCCAGCAGTCACTCAACCTGCCGTGTCAGCGATTTCAATCGCTGTCACATCATCAGTGACCCCACCTACTATCTCATTCGCTGAGATTAACCCCAACCCTACTTCTATCCCCATAAATCTTCTCTCTCCTTCTTTGGTCTCTGAACCCGCTACCTCTCTACCTATAGGACCTGAACATCAAACGTTTGAGGAATCTTTGCAGTTCTACAAAATGTTTGATACGTCAGGTAAACCTATTATCCTAAACACTTCTTTTCCCACCTCTCCAAATAAGCCCATATCTGAACTGGTATCATTTTCAGGTCCTAGTTTGGCGTCTGTTGACACGCATGTCAACAGTCTGGGAAAAAGGTGGACGCTCTCACCAACACCATCAACAACACCACCAGCGCCGTAAATCAGGCTGGTGAGGAGCTGAAAAGGTTGACAGCCACCTGCTCATCCAAAGCTGAGAACTCCAAACTTTCAGCTGTGGAAGAACAAGTCGTCCAACTCAAAGAGTCCTCTCAACTCTTTCAGGGGCGATTTGAGTCTCTTACCACTGAAGTTCGAGATCTCTCTTCTAAGGTTGATCTCTGCACGTCCCTTCTACAGCAACTTCTCCAAAAGGTATCTGAAACAGCTCCAGCGCTGCCTCCATCCTTCACTGAAGATGATCGGACAAATCTCAACATCGCTGTGGAATTCATCCATGATGCCACATGCGACATCCCTGCAGTTGAAGAACGGGTCACGCGTCTGGAGGCTGACATTCAAGTGCTAAAAGCTTCAACAGCTACTCCAGCAATTGAGCAACCCCCTACCGCTGATAATGACAAAGTGGGGGAGAAAGCTGAAGAAACTTCTATCGCTGCTGCTGGGGAAGCTAAGACTCCAAAGAAACCTCCCTCTCAATATGAGGGGGAGAAGGCAAAAGAATCCTCATCTATTCATTCTCTTATCTTTGAAGATGATGAGGAAGAAGACGATGAAGAGGAAGATGATCTAGATCTTGTTGATCAAGAAAAGGATCAACCCTCCAATGATGACGACGACGATGAAGAAGACCAATCTATGTGGTTCTCCAAGCCGAACGTTTCATCAGGGACAACTTCGCAAGAGGTTGTCAAAGCAGGGGTGAGAGGTGATACATCTTCAAGCGCTCCTTCGCAGAGCAAAGACAAGCAACCAATCACTGAAGAATGCTTGAGGACTGGATCACAATCTGAGGGGGAGCATCCTTCTCAGGTATGTCTTTCAATTGTACCACTCTCCTACTCTTTCCAAACCCCTATTTCCTTCTAGCCTTTATCTTTCTTTTTCTAAAAATATACACTTATCCCTTCTTTCCTTCATTTTCTATCCAGACAGTTCTCACCCCTGCTTAAGGGTTCTGAACTACAAATAATCCCAATCTCTATCGCTGAGATTGATGATGAAGAAGAAGAAGATTCCCTGGTCCATCCATGAAGGCCTTCTCAACCATCTCAATGGTCAGAGAAAGTGGTGAAGAAAAGAGTTGAAATGATCGCTCAACTAGAGAGTCAACGGCTGAAAATCCCTCTTCAAACATCCTTCTCAGAGCTCGACTTCCTCACTGAAGCTGAACGAGAAGAATCTGCCAAAGCTGAGAAACTGATCGCTGAATGCAGACGAGATGCCCAACTCGCTTTAAAGATTCAGTATTCTCAAGTCAAGGACAAGAAGCTGAAAAGAAAGCCTGTGGAAGTTCAAGCTGCACTGCTGAAAGAAATTGAAGAGGAACGCTCCAAAGAACAAGAGATCAACGATAAGTCCATCGAATGGTGCAAACAGAAGATGGATTATCGCTCTGATCTTCTTCCAATAACAGCCGTGACTATCTCTGGTCGCAAGAAGAAGGATCAACTCTCAGTGACCATGGAGATTACCAGAGAGGATGGAACTCAGAAAGCTATGTACGTTTCCAAACTTGAAGGTTTCGGGTTTACAGAGTGGATAGAATTCTGGGATGCGCTGAAGAAATCGAAATCTACATACAGAGGCTACGTTGAAGGACTTCTTAAAGCTCTCATCAACAGAGTCACTTCTGTACTGAACCTGCCATCTCCTATCCCTCCCAATCCCAAGAAACTCAAAAGAAGAATCGGGTCCTCCTCCTCTGAAGATGTCGCCATCATCAGGAATGAAACTTCTGTCAAATTTTCAACAGATGCACTGTTTGGTCCTCCTCCTGATCTTTCAGTTCTGGATTTATCTCTGCCTCTTGGTGGTCCTTTCCAAGCTGGTCAAGTAATTGAACATCCTTATGGAATATTCTTCAGAGATGATGATGAGGAACTCAGATTTCAAAGAGTCTCTGAGATTCCTATCTGTCCTCTGAATCATCTCAAGGATCTACTATGCTTATGGTGTGACTTCTTCCCTGCTGCTGAGAAAATCAAATAAATTATCAGCAAAGAATCCTTGGAACGAAGACAGAAAGGAGAAGAAATACCTGAGTATATGATAAATCCTCCTAAATCTTCTTATAGCTGATAGATTAGTTTTCTCTTCTGTAATCTATTAGTTGTACTTACAGTAGTTAGTTATTTACTTGTAATTTTCATTCCTTGTAATTCTCTTCTTGAATTAATGAAATTTCAGTAAAGTACTTAACTTCATCAGTACTGTAAAAGATCCCTCAAAATAGTAATTGGGACATGTATGTTACGAGTCCTGATTATTCCATCATTTTGAATCATAAAGTAATTTTCTTCAGTTACTTTGTCATTATCAAATAGGGGGAGATTGTTGATCCAAACTCTCTCAGTGATTTGATAACGACCCTATTCCATACTTAGTGAAAATTACGTTTTAGTATGTATTAGTGTTTCACCATCAGCGATCAGACTGAGTCTGTGCAGTTATCGCTGATAGTCTTTCTTATAAATATTTCTATGTATTAGTGTTTCACTATCAGTGATCGAACTGAGTCTGTTCAGTTGTCACTGATAGTTCCTAAAGTAAACATCCAACATAATCCCTGAAGAAAAGTCTCGCGTCAACATATGTTCATAGCTGAATCGAAGACGAAGCTGCTGAACAAAGAGAAGTCTACTAGTGACCTGATGCGGATATCAGTGAAGCAAAGACAACTCTACTTATACGCGAAGGAACATGAGACAAAGCTTCAGCGATAGCTGAACCTCTTTATCTCTGAACTTAGAGATACTCAGCGATCAAACGATCACAAAGCTTATGCCTCAAGTTTCCTTTTGTCTATCCTTGCACAACCTAGTATAATGTGTCAGAACGGACAAGTCTCTGCAACCATTCGTACAACAACTCTGTCTACTACACTGTTCATGACCCGGCCGAAAGCATGTCTCCCAAAAGTCAGACTCCCAAAGCCAATCAGTGAACGCCACATGTAAAGTATCCTGTCATGCATTTAATGCATAGGGTATAAATAGGAAGTTCACCCCTTCATCTAAGTATGTGCTTCATCCTTGAATTCAAGATAGAAACCCTTGTTTTCTATATCTCTAATCCCCCATTCTCTGAACTTCTTGTGCAATTATCTTAGTGTTTCTTAAGTTTGTTTAGATTGAGTCTGTCTTAATCTTATTCCGCAACAAACTTGTAAATTGTATTTTGATTTATCAATAAACAATTTATTAAACTTTAAATTATGTGTTTGTATTCAACCCCCCCCCCCCTTCTACAAACTTGTTTAGCACCTTCGGGACCAACAAATACATTGATCAGTAAGTACAATGCATTCATAATTGCTCCCCCTCAAACTAACATTGATCATCTATAAGATACTTTTCACACCCCCCCTGAGACCATGAACAAACTATTAAAGAGCAGGTATCATGCGGAAATAATAAGAAAGAAATGATAAAGAAATACAATAAGAAACTTTAATAGGTAACCCCCGATTAGGTCTTAAGATTTAGCATACCAAGTCTTGAGAGAAGAAAATTAAATCTCTTTTCGTCTAAAGGTTTGGTAAACAAATCTGCAAGCTGATAATCGGTTTTTACAAAGTAAAGTTCAATTGTTCCATTTTCTACATTATCTTTTATAAAATGCTACCTCACATCTATGTGTTTGGTCTTTGTATGCTGAACAGGGTTAGCGGAAATCGCAATAGCGCTCTTCGAATCACAATAGATCGGGATTCTATTGAAATGAAATCCATAGTCTCACAGTTGTGTTCTCATCCACAAGACCTGAGAACAGCAGCTAGTAGCAGCTACATATTCCGCTTCGGCCGTTGATGTGGAGACACATAATTGCTTCTTCGAAGCCCAACTGACGAGTTTATCTCCGAGGAATTGTATATGACCCGAGGTGCTTTTCCTGTCTAACATGCAACCAGCATGATCTGCGTCTGAATAAGATGTTAGTTCAAAGCTTGTATCCTTAGGATACCACAGACCAAGATCTGCAGTCCCCTTCAGATACCTGAAAATCCGTTTTACAGCAGACAAATGGGATTCTTTAGGATTGGCCTGATATCTAGCACATAAGCATGTAGAAAACATTATATCCGGCCTACTTGAAGTGAGATACATTAAGGAACCTATCATTCCTCTATAAGTCCTAACATCAACAGCCTTTCCCGAAAGATCGGTGCCAATCTTAGTACCAGGTGCCATTGGGGTACCAATCGGTTTACAATCTTCCATTATGAACTTCCGAAGAATATCCAGAATGTATTTAGATTGATTGATAAAGATCCCCGTTGAAAATTGTTTGACTTGCAATCCGAGAAAGAAATTCATCTCTCCCATCATGCTCATTTGAAAACGAGACACCATGAGGTTTGCAAAGTTCCTACAGTACTTAAGATTTGTAGAACCAAAAATAATATCATCCACATATATTTGAATAAGAATGATATCGCCTTTATCCTTCTTAATAAAAAGAGTGGTATCAACCGTACCTTTTGTGAAACCTGACTTAACCAAGAATTGAGATAGGATATCATACCAGGCGCGAGGAGCTTGTTTCAGTCCATAAAGAGCTTTATCCAAGATGTAGACGTGGTTCGGATTATCTGGATTAACAAACCCTTCTGGCTGTGAGACGTAGACTTCTTCTTTGAGTACTCCATTCAGAAAAGTTGTCTTCACGTCCATTTGATAGACGGTGAAGTTCTTGTGGGCTGCGTTGGCTAAGAACATCCGAATTGCCTCTATACGTGCCACTGGAGCTTAAGTCTCATCGTAGTCTATCCCTTCCTCTTGCCTATATCCCTTGGCGACAAGTAGTGCTTTGTTTCGGATAACGGTGCCATCTTCATCTTTCTTGTTTTTGACACCCATTTCGTACCAATGATGGTTTTACCTTGCGGTTTGGGTACGAGTCTCCAGACTTTCAGTGCTTCAAACTGATTCAGCTCATCTTGCATCGCAGTTACCCAATCTGAATCAGCAAGGGCCTCAGATACGCGTGTAGGCTCGATCTTGCTCAGAAAGGATTCATACATACATAGATTTGATGTTGCAGACCTAGTTTGCACCGGTGCAGAAGGATCTCCAATAATTTGATGTATTGGGTGCTCTTTGGTCCACTTATGTTCATGAGGGAGTGGATTAGATGTAGATTGATCATTGTCCGCATCTAGGAATCTACTGGTATCTCCTTCAGATGTTTCAGAATTAACGGGGGCTTCAGTTGAAGTAGTTGTTGCAGAAGTAGCAGTAGGTACAGCTTGGTCAATCTGTTGATCAGTCCCTACAGTACATCCTACGGAGTCAGCTACTTCTGTCTCGGCATTGTTGGTCACAACTTCAACTGTCGGAGTAGGCTTTTGAACTGGAACTTCTTGCTGAATAGGGGAACCAAATTCAGTAAAGATATCGGAAGTGGTCGAATGAGTAGTCATTGAGTCTTCTATCCTGTCAACCACAACAGAGTTAGGCAATTTAGAACCAAGAAATTCATCATAGAACAGTTCAAATAATAAATCCAAATCAGATAAATTAGAAGTAGACGACGAAGCGCCATCTGATTTGTTCTCTTGAGGTGCAGGTCCTGGACTGGTTGGTCCAGAAGCTAATACTCCAGTAATGACGGGTTCTGAACTGATGTGCTCAGAAGCCATTTCCTCGTCGAATGTAACATTGACGCTCTCGATCACTGTCTTCGACTTCTTTAAATAAACACGATATGCAGACGATGTAGAGGAATAACCAACAAAGATGCCTTCATCCGCCTTAGCACTGAACTTGTTCAGATTCTCTCGGTCGTTTAGAACATAACACGTACAACCAAAAACATGAAAATATTTAATGGTTGGTGTGCGGTTGTTGATCAATGCATACGGAGTCTTCTTAAATCGGCAGTGTATCATGGAGCGATTCTGAGTGTGACACGCAGTCGATACAGCTTCAGCCCACAAAAATAAAGGTAAGTCAGATTGGTTGAGCATTGTCCGAGCGGCCTCAACAAGTGTACGATTTCGCCTTTCGACGACGCCGTTCTGTTGAGGTGTGCGAGCATCAGAGTATTGATGTGATATCCCGACTAATTCGAGATATTCTTCGACTGTCTTATTCTTGAACTCTGTGCCGTTGTCAGTCCTGAGAATCTTGACTTGTTTTTGCAGATTGACTTGAGTTGTTTTTAGAAACGTAATGAGAACATCGGGAGTCTCATCTTTAGACCGTAGAAACTTAACCCAAGTGTATCGCGTATAGTCATCCACAATAACCAACACATACTTCTTTCCTCCTAAGCTTTGCGTTCGTATAGGACCGCATAGATCCATATGCAACAACTCTAATGGAGAGTTGGTACTAGGTTCAGGCTTTGGTTTGTGTGGGGCTCTCTTCATCTTTCCCTTTTCACACGCTGCACATAGATGTTCTTTCTCATACTTCAGCTCTGGAAGACCTTTTACTAGCTTACCACTGACCAGCTTGTTGATGTACCGAAAGTTGAGGTGAGATAGTCGTCGATGCCATAACCAGCTTTGTTGCATCGAGGCCTTTGATAGTAGGCAGACCTGATTGTCAGCCTGGACCTTTGACAAATTGATGGTGTAGAGGTTTGACTTGCGAGATCCGACCAGGAGTTCTTTTCCTTCTTCAGTGCGTACTGAACATGTCTTGGCCTTGAAATTAACCTCTAAATCTTTGTCGCAGAACTGGCCAATGCTGAATAGGTTGTGCCCTAAGCCTTCAACGTAGCTCACCTTCTTGATCGTAAGATTTTCATGTACAACATCACCATATCCCAGAATAGGTGAAAACTGATCATTCCCAAAACGAACTGTGCCACAGTATTTGTCCTTATAATTAGACAACATACTCTTCTGCCCGGTCATATGTTTGCAACACCCACTATCCAAATACCACATATGATGGGTCTGCACAAAACAAATCAAGAAAAAAGAGGTTTAGGAACCCATTTAAAAATGGGACCTCCACTGTTAGTACTTGATTTTGGCACCCATTTAAATTTGGGTCCGCTTTTTCTTTGAAAACCAGAAGCATGATAAGACGTATGATAATGATAAGATGAAACATTATATGAACCATACCAAACATCAGAATATCTACGAGAAGCATAATCACATTCACCATAATTTAAAAACTTTTTAGTACTAGATGGAGCTAACTGAAATAATTGCTTTATAGAATATTTCTTGCGAGAATCAACAAGATTATTTTTAAAAGTAGCAACATTCACACTCAAATCATCTTTACTAGAAGTCTTTTTATTCAAAATAAAACTAGAACTAGATTTAGCTTTCTCGTCTATCTTTTGTTTCGGTATCCATGCAGTCTTAACTCCAACCCTTTGCTTTCTCAAATCTGAAACATGTGAAACTTTAGAGTTAGAATGATGAGAATTAAGAGAATGCTTCTTCTTTGGCTTACCAGTGGGGATCGGTTTCTGTGAAAGCTGAGCTTTTTGTTTCTTACCTTTTGCTTTCTTAGACTTCATAGAAACTGATTTATCAACTTTCGTTGATGTTTCACCTTTTACATACACACTGGGTAATCCAAAAGAATTTACCACACAAGATGAATGATCAGGAAGTTCAGAAGAAAAATCAAACTGAGAAACACACTTATTTAAAACGCCTTTAGAGTTTATGAAATTAAGCTCATTATTAAGTGAACCAGATCTGTCATCCAAATTTAAAGCTTTGGAGAGTTTAGGAAAATTAGAATTTATGAACACTGTTGAAAATACAGTTTGTTCTAAGTCCATCAACATTCTTTCATCTGAAAGAGTATTCTCAAGTTCAGAAATTTTACTTTCCAAAACGAGGGGAGGAACGTACAACTTGCCTTCAATGGGTTTAGCCTCCAACTCTTTAACAGAATAACTCTCAAAATAATCATTTGAAAGAAATTTTGATTTATTAGAACGATAACTGTTATTCAACTTCTCATAGCGAAATGGAAGTTGAACTTTAGTTGTGTTCTTTCTTTTATCATATTCCTTGGCTTTATCTTTTTCCGACAGACTAGTCCAAAAAGGTTTGAGTTCTTGATGTTGAGGAGCCAATAACATAAACCCAAAGTCATAAAGTGCAGGCACTTCAGATATCACCTTTTTGAGATGATGTGGGTTTTTGTAACCAAGTCCCGAAGTATCAGGTTTCTCTTTAGGTTTGTTCAAATGAATAGTGTGTTCAGTTTGTCCCAAAGAATGTAATTTTTCTTCCAAAGCATTCACCTTTTCTATTAAGGATTTATTCTCTTTTGAAGTAGAAAAGTACCTTTTAGCAATCTCTAGATTTGAACTCACATTCTTTAAACTTTGAATCAGTTTCAGATAACTCTTTATGAATTATAGTCTTTTCTTTAGCGCTGGTGTCTATATTTTTGTGTAAAGTTTCAATTAATACATTCTTCTCAGCAATATCATTACTAAGTTTGTGTATAGATTGATTTTTCTCATTTATGACACCTCTTTCACTTTTCAGTTTCGACTCTAATTCTTGGAGTTTAGACATCATGACATTCATTTGGTTAAGTAAATCAAGTTCAGTTAGGTTACATACCTCATCATTATCTCCATCATCCGAATCAGCTTCAGGTTCTGACTGGTTCTTCCCCATCAAACACAGATGTGCTGTCTCGTCCTTCTCTCCTTCTTCAGATTCATCATCCGAATGGTCGAGCCAATATTCATCCTCGGCCATTAATGCTTTTCCAGCCTCTTGTTGCTTGGCTAGAAGCATTTTATTCTTGTAATAGTCTGAGTTTCGGACTTTTGATTTGCGGCAGTCCTTGGCAAAATGACCGAGTCTACCACAATTGTAGCACTTAATCGGTTCTTCTTTCTTGGTCTCTTCAGCTCCATCCTTCTTCATTTCTTCTGATCTCCTTTCTTCAACTTTCTCTTTATGCTTGTAGTTGTTCGGACCAGACGAGTATCGCTGACTATTGGAGTTTGGCTTTTTATAGAACTTCTTTTGGAAAGCCTTGGTTAACATGAGCATGGTTTCCATCAGTTTTTCACAATCGTCAGTTTTAGACTTTTCCTCACAATCAGCTTCTTCCGAATCAGATTCTATCACCTTCTTCTTATTTGACTTCTTAACCACAAGAGCAACTGGATCAGCAACTGCTTTGTCAGCCTTTTTCATCTCAGCCTTGATCTCTTCTACCTCTTCCTCATTCTGTCTGAGGATCTCATAAACTTCATGAAGAGGAATGTCATGCAGATCCTTCAACTGTCTCATCTGACGGGTGAACCTCTTCCATTCAGGCTGAAGATTGCTGAGAAATTTCACATTCAGCTCCACGTGAGATTTGCTGATCTTGTTCTTGCTGAGCTCGTTCAGCAAAGTGACAAATCTGTCATAAGTAGCTTCAAGAGACTCTCCAGCTTTGGATTTGAACTCTTCATAATTATTCAGGCATGTAGATACTTTGAGCTGATTGCCGACTTTGGATCCGATCATCATCTTCTCCAATTGATCCCACATTTGCTTACCGGTAGCGTTATAGCTGTCAATCTTGACATATATTTCATTCGGTATGCCTTGAAGAATAAATGATCTTGCCAGCTTGTCACCCTTGTGTCTCTTCAGCTGATCTTCCGAATTTCACCAATCGGTAATTTGTACTCTGTCTCTTCTTCTTGACCATTTTCTCCAGCTACAGTGAGAACCTTGGTTGGAGGTGTCATGATCCCTTCTTTCAGAGATTTTCTGATTTCATCTCCCAAATCATGTCGATCAATGAAGTCCAAAAATTTGTCCTTCCATTGCTCGTACTCCCCCTTGAAGAGTACTGGTGGCTTCACATCTGTTCCAATAGCAAGAGCTTTCCGAGACATCTTTACTTATATGATTAGAAATCAAACTTATCTGATATTGAAACAATCAACTGGATGAGATCGTTAGAAGTCAAGATAAAATCACACAATACTGAAAATCTTAGAAAGAAATTCAGAAAAATCTGGTCACGAACAGAACTTTGTCCCCCTTCGCAGACTTAGCACGGGGGTCCCGCTACCCGGTTAGCGGGTGGGGTCAAGGGGCAACGCCCTTGCGGGGTCGAGAGGCAGCGCCCCTAGAGAAAAAATTTTGACATTAAGATGCCCTATTACAGTTTGCAAAAAACGACCGGG
The DNA here is from genome assembly GCA_023525745.1 of Arctium lappa. NCBI lineage: Eukaryota > Viridiplantae > Streptophyta > Magnoliopsida > Asterales > Asteraceae > Arctium > Arctium lappa. Next base: position 36,280,225 of record CM042059.1, read on the forward strand.
GATGTGCTTCGACCGGTATTGAGTCGACCGGAGACTTGTAAAGACCGGTCGAGAGTTCGACCGGGAACTTGTTCGACCGGGGAAGTGCAAAGACCGATATTGCCTTCGACCGGGAACTTGTAAAGTCCGGTCGAGTGATTTGACCGATAGAATGGTAAGACCGGATGGTTGATAAGACCGGATATTGGTAAGACCGGATGATTGGTAAGACCGGATGTTTGGTAAGACCGGATATTGGTAAGACCGGATGTTGGGTAAGACCAGATATTGGTAAGACCGGATGTTGGGTAGTGAGTGTCCCGGTCGAATGCTATAGACCGATAAAGGTAATCGACCGGAAGTAGACTTAGACCGATATGTTCGACCGGAGTGTTCTTGACCCAGTATCGACCCAGACACTCAAAAATCAGCCCAGAAGCAGATCAAAACACTAAATTGACCAACCAAACTTTGCATACACGATCGATTAAACGTATAGAACTAATTGCTACCAAATAATTTCAGTAAAAACCACTTTATGAAAGAATCGATTGAACACACAGTGCCGTCTCCAAACCGAACCCAGAAAACCAAATTCAACAAATTGATAATCAGAAACAATGCAATTATCAAATCAAACAATACCCAAACACTTTAATATGCAAAACAAATACAATCCAACCAATAATAACTTGAAAGAACAATAACACAATAAAAATTATGAATCTTTGACAGAAAATTAGAACCGAACAAAAACTTATTCAATCCAATCTGTATAGGCTCTGATACCAATTGTGTGTCCCAATATGCAATCATTCAATCAAGCAATCACATAAACAATATAATAAATCAAACCTGATATTGATATTCAATGGATTCAAAGGATTACAAGGTTGGAATTGAAATCCTATTTTTCTCTCTTCTTGTTCTTCACGGCGCCTCACACCACCACCACTAAACCTCTCTCAATAATTAATTTGCAATTAAGATCCTTAAAACCCTAGTTAACTCTAAAACATACTATTTATACTTAGCCCATATAGCCTAATGGGCTTGCAAGGCTTAGGCCCAACTACAAACTAAACTTATTTAACTAAAATAAAAGACTAAAAATAAAATACGTAAAAATACTTTTGACTAATTATTACAAAAGGACCCTAGACTATTTGCTGAGACGACTTTAACAGCTTTAACTTCAGATTTCCATCTTCAAATAATTATGATCTTGAATCCAATAAATATGTGCTTTAACAAGTACAACCTGTTAAGTGTATCACAGGTTTGTGACAAACAACAAAGTATATTATTTACAAATACTGAATGTATGATCCTTGCTCCAGGGTTCAAAGTAGTTGATGAAAGCATGATACTACTTAGAACTCCAAGAAAGGACAATGTGTATTGTCTAGATATGGACAATGTTTATAGTGATTCATCCCTGAACTGTCTTGTTTCAAAAGCTTCTGTGGATGAATCCTCTCTTTGGCACAGAAGGATGTGTCACATGAACTTCAAAACTATGAACAAACTTGTTAAAAACAACCTTGTAAGAGGTTTACCTTCAAAAGTATTTTCATGTGATGATCATTGTGTTGCATGTCTTAAAGGCAAACAGCACAAAACTTCTCATAAGACCAAAGAGATAAACTTTATTTCTTCTTGTCTCCAGTTATTGCATATGGATCTGTTTGGTCCTACAAATGTTATGAGTATTGGCAAGAAATCTTACTGCTTGGTTATTGTTGATGATTACTCAAGATTTACCTAGGTATATTTTCTAAGGACTAAAGATAAGACAAGTGGACTGATCAAATCCTTTATCCTAAGAATTGAAAACCAAACTAATCAAAAAGTAAAAGTCATTAGATCAGATAATGGGACTGAGTTTAAAAATCTTGATCTAAACACCTTTTGTGAAGAGAAAGGCATTGAGAGACAATATAGTGCTCCTAGGACTCCTCAACAGAATGGAGTTGCTGAGAGGAGAAATAGGACACTAATAGAGGCTGCTAGATCTCTGTTGGCTGATTCAAAACTGCCAATTACCTTCTGGGCTGAAGCAGTTAATACTGCCTGTTATGTCCAAAACAGAGTTCTAGTAGTTAAGCCAAAGAATAAGACACCATATGAGCTTTTAAATAAAAGAAAACCCTTTATTGGTTTTTTCAAACCTTTTGGGTGTCCTTGTACAATTCTCAATACCAAAACTCACTTAGGTAAGTTTGATAGCAAGGCAGATGATGGATTTCTTGTTGGTTACTCATCTCAGAGTAAGGCTTACAGAGTTTTTAACTCTTTTTCCAGAATAATTGAAGAAAGTGACAATGTCAAATGCAATGAGAACACACCAAATCCAATTGGGTCTGGTCCTCAGTGGCTATTTGACATTGACTCACTAACTAACTCTTTTGGTTTCAGTAGTAGTGATTATGCAGGTACAGGGAGTGGAGGATCAGGGACTACACAAGTTTCAGAAAGTATATCTCAATCTGTGATTTTTCCCATACCCACAGTGGACCCTGTTGAAGACTGTGAAAAGGAACCATCTACTAGACCAAGTCAAAGTGAAGAAGAAAGTAGAGATGAGGAGACTCAAGACAATAAAGAATCAGAAGTAGCTGCTGAAAACACTTCAGTTGAGTTGAATGACTCTAATCTAGAGGTAGGACTTACTGAAGAACCTAGTCATAACACCAGAGTTCAAAAGAATCATCCTTCACAGCTGGTAATAGGAGATATATCTTCTCCTATGATGACTAGACATCAAAGCAGGATTCAAGAAATGCAAGATCAACAGCATACAGTGCTTTCTTGTTTTCTATCCCAGCTTGAGCTTAAAAAGGCACATGATGCTATGAAAGAATCCAGTTGGATAGAAGCAATGCAAGAAGAACTGTTGCAGTTCAAGCTACAAGATGTATGGGATCTAGTAGACCTTTCTAAAGGTCACAGAGCAATTGGCACAAAGTGGATTTTCAGGAACAAGAGAGATGAAAGAGGAATTGTCATAAGGAACAAAGCAAGGCTGGTGGCTCAAGGATATACCCAAGAAGAAGGAATAGATTATGAAGAAGTCTTTGCACCTGTTGCTAGGATAGAAGCAATCAGATTATTCCTAGCTCATGCTTCTTACATGAACTTCAAAGTCTATCAAATGGATGTAAAAAGTGCATTTCTTTATGGATCAATTGAAGAAGAAGTATATGTCTGTCAACCACCAGGGTTTGAGAACCCAAGCTACCCAGACAGAGTATACAAATTGAAGAAAGCTCTTTATGGACTACATCAAGCTCCAAGAACATGGTATGACACTCTGTCATCCTATCTCTTGGAAAATGGCTTTGAAAGAGGAGTCATTGATAAGACTCTATTCATCAAGAGAAAGAAGAAGGATATCTTGCTGGTCCAAATCTATGTTGATGATATTATCTTTGGATCAACAAGAGACAACATGTGCAAGGAGTTTGAGGAACTAATGCATCAAAGGTTCAAGATGAGTTCCATGGGGGAACTTACTTTCTTCCTTGGACTCCAAGTTCAACAGAAGTCAGATGGCATCTTCATTTGTCAGTCGAAGTATGTGCAGGACATTCTAACCAAGTTTGGTTTTTCAGATTCAAAACCTGCTAGCACACCTATGGAGACACACAAGCAAATAACAGCAGATCTTGAGGGGGAGGATATGGGTGTTCATCATTACATATCCATGATTGGCTCTCTCATGTATCTTACAGCCTCTAGGCCAGATATAATGTTTCCAGTCTGTGTGTGTGCAAGATTCCAAGTTAGGCCAAAGCAATCTCACTATCAAGCTGTTAAGAGGATATTCAGATATCTCAAAGGGCAACCCAGATTGGGACTTTGGTATCCTCATGACTCATCCTTTGACCTACTTGCATACTCAGATAGTGATCTAGGTGGTGCAAACTTGGACAGGAAATCTACTTCTGGAGGTTGTCAGTTTTTGGGTGCAAGACTAGTTTCATGGCAGTGCAAGAAACAAACCACAATATCCACATCTACAATAGAGGCAGAGTACATAGCAGCTGCAAGTTGCTGTTCTCAAGTCTTATGGATTTAGAATCAAATGCTAGATTATGGGGTAACCTTTCTACACACTCCAATTTTTATTGACAATAGCAGTGCTATTAGCATTGTGAACAATCCTGTCAAGCACTCAAAGACAAAGCACATTGAGATCAGGTATCACTTTATAAGAGATTGTAATGAAAAGAAACTTATTCAAGTTGTAAAGGTTCACACTAATAACCAGTTTGCTGATCTATTCACTAAAGCTTTTGATGTGGGTAGATTCACTTTCTTGGTAACAAGTGTGGGAATGCTCAACTCTGAATAAGTCCCTTCTCAAAAAGTGGTTTTATACCTGTATATTATTTATTCTTGGTGTTACTAATCTTCTATTTCAGGATATGTATAGCAGTACTCAGTATTTCGCAAGATTAAAGGAGTAAGTACAGTTAATACTGCTAGTCAGTTAATACTGCTAGTGGTTAATACTGCTCGCAGTTAATACTGCTAGTTAGTTAATGCTGCTAGTGGTTAATACTGCTCGCAGTTAATACTGCTAGTTAGTTAATACTGCTAGTGGTTAATACTGCTCGCAGTTAATACTGCTTGTCTGTTAATACTGCTCTAGGTTAATACTTCTAGTTAGTTAATACTTCTAGTGGTTAATACTGCTCGCAGTTAATACTGCTAGTTAGTTAATACTGCTAGTGGTTAATATTGCTCGCAATTAATACTGCTTGTCTGTTAATACTGCTCTAGGTTAATACTGCTTATATTCCGAATACTATAAATACCCTGTGCCCGCCTAAAAGTCCATAACGACTCTTTGCATACTGTTCACTTGCGCTCTAAACCCTTTCTCTCTCAAGTTCAAAGCTTTCAGGCAAGAGTTTCTCAAAGCTCAATGGCATCAATGGCATTCATAGATGAACACAATGAAATCGCGATGCTACAGAAGCCCAAACAGGCCGCTGGGTTCCACCAGATTGTGGATTTCCTCAAGTCAAGCCATATTGCCCATGCTCTTATTGTATCACCTACAATCTATATCGAGCATCAAAGGCAATTCTGGGCAAATGCCACCATTATTACTGAGAATGGTGTGCAAATGATCAAGACAAGGGTGTGTGACAAACCCTTGACAGTTACTGAAGAAGTTATTCGCATCAGTCTACGTCTAGACGATGCCTCTGGTATAACTTCTATCCCAAATGATGAACTGTTCTCTTCTCTTACAAGAATGGGGTATGGAGGCCCATTGGGTGTGTTCAAGTTCTCAAAAGCCAAATTTTCACCCCAATGGCGTTTCTTTATCCATACCCTTATGCACTGTATCTCCAAAAAGACTATTGGATGGAGTGAGTTCAGCAGCACCATTGCTTATGCTTTGGTGTGCTTGGCCACTGCCAGAAAGTACAACTTTTCTAAAATGATTTTCAGTGATCTTGTCTCAAACATGGGAAACAAAAAGAGTTTCTTTATGTACCCCAGGTTTGTCCAAGAAGTTATTACTCATGAATTGACGGATATACCTCATCCTGTTGGGGTATATGTACCTAAACCCCCCAAAGGCAAGGTTTTCTCAAATATGAGAAGATCTGCTGGGGACTCGGAAGGAGTTGACACCCCATTGTTCCCTACAATGATGGTGGTGTCCCACACTGATGAAGGTATGGCAGCAGGGTCAAGGCCCCCATTAGACCATCCTACTGCTAGCCAATCCCAACCTTCCCACTCTAAATCTATTCCCCAGTCCCTTCTTGAAAAACCAGCCTCACCAATCACCCAAACATACAAGAGGAAACAGGTAAAGAAGGCTCCTTCCCTTCTTGTACCATCAACCCCCAAGCCTTTAAGCCCTCTAAAGGAGAATTCTCCTTTAGGGAATATCAATAGGGAAACCAAAGGGGTGTCTCCCAACCCCAAGGAGGTGCTCTCTGAGGAGGAGGTTGAGCATATGGGTACTGAGGCTGCCACTACTTCTTCTAGCACAGAGAAGGACAGTGGTAACATAAATAAGACCTCCCCCATGGCAACTTTGAATGAGCAATCATTCAAAGGTCCCTGGTGCCAAGAAACCAAGGGGGTGGACAGTGCTTCTGCTAGGCAGAAGACTTCCACTACAAAAATATCCAATGATCCTTCCAAAGAAGGTAACACTTCTGGAGAGGGTGAGGACAGATATTCTTACTATGAATTGATGGAAACAATGGGCAACATCAACCTAGATGTTCTCAAACAAGGAAAAGAACTTGAAGAAATGAAATTGGTAATCTTGTCCCAACAAGTGCAGATTACCAAACTCAAGAAATTGGTGATGAAGCTAGTACAGAAAAAGAAGAAGAAACAATTTGTGCTAAGGAGAAGGAAATCTGGGAATGATGCTCCCAAAAAGGGGGAGATCAACATGGAAGAAGCTACAGAAAAGAGGGAGCCTGATGGGATGAAATATGGTGATAAGGGGGAGAAATTTGATGTTGAGGGGGAGCAGGAAGCAGAAACAGAAAGAGAATCAGTGCAAATAGAAACACAAGAAGCAGCAGAAATGGTTAATACTGCTGAAATTAAACAAGCAGCAGAAACGGTGAAAGAAGTATTAACAGATCTTGAGATTGCAGAAACCTTACTTAAAGCCAAGAATGATACCCCCAAGGTCACTTCAAAGACCAAAGGAGTAATCATCAAAGAACAAGGTGAAGTGATCAAGAAAGATAATTGTAAGAAGGCAATGAGCAAAGACAAAGGAAAAGCAAAGATGGTGGAATCTGATCAACCAGTCAAGAAGCAAAGGTTGGTTGAATCAGATGAAGCCTTAGCCAGGAAGATGCAGGATGACATTGAAAAAGAAGAAAGAGTTCAACTTGAAAAGGACAGGGAGATGGCAAAGGCTCTAGCTGCTGAACTGAATGAAGCTTATCAACAGAGTCTGGCAACTGAAATTGCACAGAAGAAAGCTGCAACTCTGAAGAAATCAGTGGTGAAAACAGCTGTAAAGAAGAGACAACCCTCAAAGACTTTCCTAGGTACCCAAGAGAGAAACAAGATGATTATATTTCTCAAAGGTGCTATAGGAGTCAGAAAGGAGATGTTCTCAAAGATGTCCTTTGAGAAGATTAAAGAACTGTATGATTTAGAGATGATAAAGCTTCAGGGGAATGAAACTGCAAGGGTGGAGATGGAGAAGAGGATGAAAGAAAGTAATGACTTTGATTTTCAAAAGCCCTTTCCAGATGAGCAAGAAACACCACCAAAGAAAGAAGCCACTCTGAAAGAAAGTCTAATGACTTTAAAGAGAACCAAGATGATGGCAAGGAGAAAGTCAATCAAGAAGCCTAGAATAGCTGAAGGAGAGGCTGAGAAGGTTGCTGAAGAAGAAGGAGCACCTGAGTCATCTAAACAGAAAGAGCCATCAAACACAGATGATGTAATTTTGTATATGGTAGTGATGGACAAAGTTCCTGAACCAATTTCAGCAGAACCTGTTGGTATAAAGCCTCCTGAGGTCATTCACTGGGATACTTTGACAGTGGATGGAAAGGAATACATAAGGCTCAAAAGGAAGGATGAAAAGTATGAGGTGTTCAATACCTGGAACAAGATTGTTAGAACCTGCTCAAGATCAGATATTGAAGAAATGTTTGAGATAGGAATGAAGTTATATGCAGATCAACTGAAAGCTCCAGTGATTTCACTTACAAAACTAATCATGGAGTATCTATGTATGATGTTGAAACCTGATGAAGTGGAAGAGATAATAAGGAATGTCTTTCAGTCAGTCAACAGTTGGACTCTATATGAAACTAGTGGAGTATATACAGTGACTTTGGATCTGAATCATACTGAATACTTCCTAGTGGATAGAGTGTACAATCATAGCAGATTAAAGCTTCATGCCATGCTGAAGAAGAAGCTAGGGTGTATTCCAGATTCAGAGATGGCTAAATATTTGATCCAAAGAACCATTAATCAGAGTTTGGGGTTGGATGCAAATACTGGAATTTAGGCCATTATGAAGTTTTGGGAGCATCTTGAAGAGCATCTGAAGAACTTGACTTCTTTTCCTAAAAGTCAAGTTAGGGGGAGATTGTTGGGAACTGAAGAATTTATCAAGTATGGTTAATGCTGCTGGTTCAGAGTTACTACTGCTAGAAGACTTCAAGGATAATACTGCTGAGTATTACTACTGCTAGTAGAATTAATACTGCTAGTCAAAGTTAGTGCTGCTTGAACAAAGTTAGTATTGCTTAGCTAGTTAGTACTGCTAGTGGTTAGTGCTGCTTAGAAGTTAATGCTGCTTGAAGAAGTTAGTGCTGCTTATGACTTGAAGATCCGAATGAAAAGGATGACAGCTGGAAAGAACAAAGATATTCATGGAAGGCTTGAAGATAATGATGGAAGATATACTGAAGATATGTTTATTTATTGTAATTATCTTTTGATTCAGTATATGTATAGAATGTATAGAATAGTTTAGGATGAATTCATTAATTCTAAATTTTGTTCTAGAGAGAAATCAACCTCAAGGCATAGATCCTAATTCTAGAGAAGTAGAATTCGTCTTGAAAGAGTCTGTTCTTCAAGATTGAGGTTGAGTGTGTAATCTTGTGATTTCAATTATTTAATACAAGTTTACAGTTTGTTCTTCTTATTTACTGTTTTGGTTTACTGTTTCATTGAATATCAAAGTGTTATTCCGCAAACTTCTTTGATATTGTTTCTGAGAATTAATTCTTGTTGAGAATTCGATCCTGACAAGTTGATTCACAGAGCCTCTGTACCGTGGCATAGAGCTTCTGTTGTACATATTACATTCCAATCTCTTATCTTTGCTTCTGTATGTATAGTTTGTCTTATTGTCATGTATAATTTTCTTTTAATTCACTTTTTGTTGGTCAATACAATGAAATTCCCTGTTCCATGTCTTGTGCAAAGCTTATCTTGTATGATCCAAGCATAGGTCAAGGGGGAGCAGAAGGAGTTAAATAAAGAATACCTTGACTATTCAAGGGGGAACAGAGAAGCCAACATTCGAGAGAAGTATGCAGAATCAAGTATGTTATTTGCAATTTCACAAGGACAAATACACTTTTCTCGGACACCAAAATTCCAAATATGTCCTAAATTTCTAATCAAAACATTTCCAAACTTTGGGTGATCAAAAATCTCAAATGAATTTCTCTAATTAAAAATTTTCGTCAAAAAGCCTCTGAGGTTTTTCACAGAGCCTCTGTGAGACACATCAGAGCCTCTGAGTCACACAAAGACTTTTTGACCTCTAATCTCTCATTCTTGTATCTAACTTGATCATTTTGATCAAATCTCAATGTTTTTGGGCAAGGAAAGTTTAATTTAATGCGAAAGAGCCAACCCCTAACTTCAGAAGCTCTTAACCCACAGAGTTTCTGTCATTCTCATCACTTATGAATTATTCAAAAGTTATGGGGTGCGGATTATTTTTTAAAGTAACGGTCATTTGGGTATAGCAAATGCCATGTGTGTGAGAATAAACGGAGGCACACGTACTAGATCGTGCACTGCCCTAAATGACATGGCAAAATATGATTGGGACGTAATTTGTACCATCGTTTTTTTTAAATGGCTAACTACTTCGTAGGTACTAATTACGGATTTGAAGTTTTATCTTTTACCGCTTATTTTTCTTACCCCTCTCGCATTATAAATGCCCAACCCTTCCCTTTTTTTCATTTTTTACCTGCAATTAAAACTCTCAAGCATTCAAAGGCAAGAACCTGCAACTTTCTATTTTCTACTCCATTCTTCATCCATGGCTTCACATTATGCTTCTGCTAAGAACTCCCAAGGTTCCCAAAACTCAAACAACTCCCAACATTCCGTAGCACAAAAGGACAATTCTGGCTCAATAGGACAACAAAATCAACACACAGGTCGAATGCTTTCATTCACTAGACACAAATACCACACCACTACCCTGAATCTGAAACCGAACAACCATTATGTGGTTCTTGACCCTAAGGGATACCCTGTTGAAGTTGCTCCTTTGATCAACCTCCTTCAAAATCACTTTCTAACCAAAGCCCTGACAATGACAATAAATGACATACCTGAATCCTATGTCCAACAGCTTTGGCAAGGATGTAGACATAAGAAGATCCCAAACTACGTACACTGTGTAATGGGATATGCCACAAGCCTTGGAAGTGATAAGGTTCTAGACCTAGGCATCAATAAAAAGAAGGTTTCTGAGATTTTTGACCTCCCTACCAAAGACCAACTCAATTAGGTTAAGTTCTCAGAGGAACCAATTGACGAAGAGATCTTAGAATTCCTAAGATTCATTGGGTACGCCAAACCCATTACAAAGAGGACAAAGTTCAGACGTCAGAACCTTCCACCTCTGTGGAATCTCTTGTTTTCGATCCTCAACAGGGCTCTGACATGTAAGATAGGAAGCCCTGATCAATCGAGCCACAACATTCTGGCGATTATGTATGGGATCTATTATGATCTTCCCTTGGACTATGCCAAACTAATATTCAGGGAGATCATGAACGATGTGATTGCAAAAGAGGGTGATCAGAGGAGAGACACACAACCAAAGACTATGGTGTTCAACAGATACATCGTCGTTCTGCTTGGAAATTAAATGATCAGCAAAGGCAAGTTACCCTCAAAGGGTAAAATGACTAACACTTATGAGATGAAGTCTCATAAGCTAACAACTTTGTGAACTGGATACCCGAATTCCAGACCTCTGTCGACGAAGCTTCTGACCTACTTGGGTAGTGAAGATGATAGGTTAGAGTATGTTCGTGGGCACATGACTCCTGAACTGAGTCCTGCAACCCCCCCTGCATAGGTTTCCTAGTGGGTAAGATTGCAATATATCTTAGGAATGAGGTAGCTGAGGGAGTACAAGGTGATGTGGCCGCAGAGATACAGGTAGAGAGAGTAGAAGAGAGAATAGAGCTAGAGAGTGGGGAAAGGGGAGAGACGCCCAAGAAGGAAAAGAAAATAAAACCTAAAAAAAGGATTGTAGAGGAAGCGATCCCACAAGCAGAGGTTAAAATTGTAGAGGTTGAAATCGTAGAGGCTGAAATGCCTAAGAAGAAGAAGAAGGCCAAGACAGTGGATGCAGTGTCTCTTAAATCTGTATTCAAAGAGGCTCACGAGGTGCAAGCCTCTGAAGAGCCTTCAAAGAAGTCCAAAAAGAAGAAACTCATCAAGATGGCCTCTGCTGAAGCTGAACCTGCAGGTCCATTGAAGGAACCTGCAGAGGAGAAGGATACTCCTCTGCAGAGGAAGAAGAAGAGAAAAGTCATCCTAGAAGACTCTCCCATCCCTGCTAAGTCCACAGAAGCTGAAATCATCAGGCCTAAGAGCCCTCTGAAGGTGGTTGCAGAAATAGCCGAAGAGGTGGTGGAACAACTAAGTTCCCCACCCATAGAAGATGAAAGTCAGAAGCTAACCACAGAAGGTCTAGGAGATACAGACACTACAATGGATGTTGAAGACCTAACTGGTCTTCCTAAAATTGATGAGGAAGACAGAGGGGAAGGAGAGAGAGAAAAAACAAAGGAGGAGAAAAAGGGAATAAAAGATGACAAGCGCACACAACCCAAACCAATCCCCAGTGCAAGCCACATTTCCATCCCTGCAGATCTAGTGTAGAGGGATGTTGAAGAAGGAGTGCACACTCCGAACCTAACTCATGTTATCCCAGTTTAATCTAGTTGATAATTAACACACAAACACAATAGTATCAAGAGATATAAAGATCAGAATAACATACCAATCCCTTGAATAAACAGTTAAACCTTATGTGTTCTTGATACCTTGAATACAGAGAATACGTATGGCTACTATAATCTCTAAACAATAATTATTCGGTATCTTTACCCTAAAACTAAATCAATTAACACATTAAGTACCTAGGCTTTTAAGGCCTAATGGGCTTGGGCCCAACTAATAAATAACTATTAACTTATTACAACTTAAACCCCAAACTTTAACTATCAAGTAAATACAAATTAAACCATGAACTTTAACTTTAATCTTGAATACAATTTATGATCCAACAATCTCCCCCTTTGGATTCAAGATTTAAAAAAAATTGCAATAGTCTTCGGGTCTTCATTTGTCTTCACTTTGAAAAACTTCATATATGACGTTGATAGCTTCAAAACTTGATATCTTTGAAATCTTCAGCAAAATTCTTGAAATCTTCTCTTTATTCTCCTTGTTGGATTATTCTCCCTCTTTGTATATTCTCCCCCTTTTTTATGAGTGGTGAGAATCATCATCATCAAAACTTGTCAAAACAATCTCCCCCTTTGAATATGGTCATCAATTTAGCATTGTCTTCATGGAACGAGCCCTGTGTGAAATAAGAGCAGTCTCTCCAAATGGAGAAAGTGATTATTTCAATCTTTTCAGATTCAAATAATAAAAATGTGGTAACCCCAAATCAACAAATGACTCAGTTAAAATACCTATCAGCGACACAAAGTCACTGAGTAACACAAAGTTACTATATAAGGAGCTGGTTTTAATGTTGGCTCCCCAGGACTTCCATTCAATCATCGAATAACATATGGTTATCTATGAACGTTCTGACAGAAAACAAATTTCTGTGTGCTTATGCATGTGTATGAAAGAATTAAGCATAGATGATTGCTTTTTCATAAAGGCTCAAAGTATGTAAACTTGTTGAGACAACAACAAATTATACAAAGACTCAATGTGCATGAGAAAGGGTTCGAAGGTGGGGCAACTTTCCTTCTTTTTCAATATTAGTATCTTCCAAATGAAGAACCAATAGCGTATGTGCTACGTCCCCAGAAAATGTGAAACATTCTCTTTTTGAGAAAAGAATGAGTAGCTGGTGGGGTTTTATGCAAGAGATGGCATAGGCTAGGTGCATTTTTCAATGATGGTCACCAAAAAATGTGAACCAATCAGATTATGTGGTTGCCCGGCTCAGAAAGAAGTTTGGTGCAGAGTTTAATATTCTTTTACTCTTTTCACTCACCCTCTTTCTGTTAATGCTCACTTCTAACCAATCTCTCTTTTTCATTTTACCTCTTCACACACCAACACTCAATCTTTTAACCCCTCTCCCCTAAATCACTTAGGGAATACTTCCTGGGTAGGAAACACTAGTTATCGTGAATCCATGGAAGTTCTGTTAAGTTCTCACACTGAATCCCATGTATTTTCCTAAAAGAACATATTGTTCAACAAGCTTTTGTACATGAAAGCACAAAGGAATACAAACATGAAGAATAAAAATATGGTGAAGTCAAAACATAAGATATTTGACAATACGATTATCCTCCTCATACAAAAAAAGGTTGGCATTTAAGCTCTTTGACAATGAAGCTCCCAAAAATTATTTAAAATCACACTTCACAATTCATGAAAATATTTGAAGAATAGGAAGTGTTTTGAACATTTAAGAAACCATTTTTCACAAGTGAAAGTTGTTCTTCTTTCAACAAGTCATAAAGTGTAAGGATTAGAAGGATATACCTGTAAGTCAGAATCCTTAACTCTCCTTGGAATGAATATTTTCAATGAAGTATCCTTGACAAAACTCAGATATCCTCCCCCTTGATACCTGTAAAAAGTCAGTTAAATCAGAAAAATATATCAGTAGAAATATTAAGCATTTAAGCTCCCCCTTAATATGTGCATAATTCTTAATTATGAAACCGAGTTCTGAGTTACTAGGATTAAAGTAAATTCAGAAGTCAAACTCTTTGACATTGATGTCTGAGTCCTAGACTGTATTGTCTAGAAGTCATCATTCTTTGACAATAAGGTACGGGTTCTAAGATGATTTACTTAGAAGCCTTTGTTCTTTCTCCCCCTTAAACTTTGGGTGCCTGCAACACAGATTTAGCTTTTGGTACCCACTAGTAATTGAGTCCTAATGGGTTAGTTGCAGTTCTAGTAGGAGAGATGAAGTAAGAACATACCAGTTATTAACGTAATCTTTTCTGACAAAATCATTTGAGCCACAGTAGGAACAACTAATTTTCTTTTGTGCTAACCTGATCAGTTGATTAATAGTGTAAACCAGATCAGGTTTGCCAAAAGTTTTACCTTTTGAGGCATAGTTCCATTTTGCATTTGATGTATGCACAAATGAATTATCTTTCTTCTTTTCCTCTGGAGATCCTTTAACTCTCCAGATCCAATTTTCTCTGTCTTTCTCATCTTCTCTTCTCCAGAAGCTTTTCTTCTGAGACTTAGTCTTCTTGAAGTTACCTGAACCATCAACATTTTTGTCATAGAAAAGGTTAGAAGGACGAATCTGATCAGTAGATTTAGAAGTAAGACAATCATCTAAATCATAGAAAGGATTATAGAAAACATTTGAAAAATGTGAACTTGAAGTTGTTTTTAATGAACTATTTGAATCAGCTAGATCATCTCTCGGTGATTGAGCTATTGACTCTGGCGTCTTGTCCTCAGTCAGCTTCACCTTGAATACGATCTCTTCAAGTTCCTTTATCTTTGAAGACAAACTGTTTCTTTCCTTTTCAATCAGATCAAACTTCTTATGCAACTCAGATTTTGCATTCTTCTCCTTCAGAATGGTTGTTGACAACTCAGATAACTTTCCTGTCAGCTTGGCTATCTCAGTCTCTAGATCTTTCTTTTCTTTAGAAAAGTCTTTATCTATATCCTTCAGCTCAGTTGTCTTCTTCTCTTTCTCAGCCTTTTCTCTTTCAATAATGATAACCTTCTCAAAGTCTGAAACTTGTTGAGAAAGCTTAACACATCTAAGCTCTAATGATTTCTTCTCTTCAAAGGCTTTTCTGGAGAAATCAGAGAATTTCTTAGCAAATTCTTTTCTTTCTTTCTCAATCTTCAACATTTCATCTTGAGCTGTTGCATTGTCTCTGTCTTGGGTTGCCTTTTCTTTCAGCGTTTTAATCTCAACCTCAAGACTGAGAACTTTATCTTTTTGTTTATCTCTTTCCGCAAAGACTTGAAATTTATCTGTTTTAGTCCTTTACTAGTATCATTTGCAACACTTGTATTTCTTCTAAGCTCCTCAAACTCTCTTTGCATTGCATCCTTCTTTGACCATGTAGAGTTGGACTCAGATATTTTCAACTTTGCTTGAAGATCTAAGATTTCCTTTTTATTAGACTCAATAATTCCTGCAAAGTCAATTTTAGAATCAGAATCTTTTGAATTTTCTTTTAAAACATTGATCTGAGTAAGAAGAGAAGAGTTTTGAATCTTTAGATTTTCATTCTCAGCATCAAGAGGTAAAATATCGGATTTGAGCTTTTTAATCTCCTTTTCACAATCATAAGCCATGTCTGTATATCTTGACAACTGTCTAGCAAGACGTTTAGCATTTGCTTTTGCTTCAGAATGTGTCATCTTTTCAAAATCAAGGTTGTAACCTTCAAACATATTTAGTTGTATGGTTAGTAAGCAAACTTTTCTGTATCAAGACAACCAACTAGATGAGATCGTTAGAATCAAGATAAAATAAAAACTACACTAAAAAATTTCCAGAAAAATAAATTTCCAAAAATAATTAAATGTAGTCCTTTCAAAAACTCAAATAGATAATACTGAAAAATCAAACTGTGAAACTCTGACGAAAAAAAATATTTTCGCAAAACTGAATTGTAACTTGCGTGAACCGGTGTTGGCGCAAAGTGAGGTTTGCGTGAGCTGAGTGTCGCACAAAGTGAGAATTGCGTATGTAGTTGGTTGCGCATAGTGAAGGTTTGTGCGTGCTTTGAGTGGCCCAAAGAGGGGTTCTCGCGAGCAGTGTGTCACGCAAAGTAGAGGTTCGCGCGAGCCTTGGGTCGCACAAAGTGTGGTTCTCGTGAACAGGCACTCGCACAAAGTAGTGGTCGACCGGTAACTTGTCTCGACCAGGGAATTGCACGACCGGTAAGTTGTCTGACCAGTAGGATGCTTCGACCGGTAGAGTGCTATGACCGGTATGTAGAGTTCGACCGGTATTGGTCTTGATCGATAAAGGCTTTGATCGATAGTGATTGTGAGTGGTGGACTGTATGTGTACCGGTCGACCAGACTAATGTGAGGACCGATATTCCGTGGACCAATATTGGGTTTTCGACCGGTATACCTTTAGACCGGTATGGAATGTGGACCGGTATGATGTATGAATCGGTAAACGTCGACCGATGTGGTCTAAGTGTTTATCGGACGACCGGGATAGTGTTTGACCGGTATTATGCTTGACCGGAACCGATATGATTTGGTCGACCGGTATGTTCTTAAGTTATTGACCCAGAACGCGATTAACAGCCCAGAAAATCAACCCAGAAACCACACAAAACACAGAAATTTAAAGCAAAGATCAGACTTTTGTATCCACTAGCATGCATCGATCACAACATATCAGAGTTAACAACTCAACTAAACTTTCATGCATCAAATCGAAGAGCACAGTGACCAATAGAAATATGAGCCCATATTCAAAAAAACTACCAACAACCGATCGATTTGAGATATTTAGTGCAATTAACTAATCAGATAGCTTTCAATAGCATAAATCTAGTATAATCAGATCAATTTAAAGCATAAAAACACATTAAATCATGAACTTGATTTTCACTTGATGAACCCAGAAAAAGTCGATGAACAGTAATCAGATAAATCGATAAACAGTTTTAATTCACAACTTGATTCTTAGGCTCTGATACCACTTGTTATCCTAGTTTAATCTAGTTGATAATTAACACACAAACACAATAATATCAAGAGATATAAAGATCAGAATAACATACCAATCCCTTGAATAAACAGTTAAATCTTGTGTGTTCTTGATACCTTGAATACAGAGAATACGTATAGCTACTATAATCTCTAAACAATAATTATTCAGTATCTTTACCCTAAAACTAAATCAATTAACACATTAAGTACCTAGGCTTTTAAGGCCTAATGGGCTTGGGCCCAACTAATAAATAACTATTAACTTATTACAACTTAAACCCCAAACTTTAAATATCAAGTAAATACAAATTAAACCCTGAACTTTAACTTTAATCTTGAATACAATTTATTATCCAACAACTCAAGCAATCCGGACAGAGGTACTTCATTCCTTCTCTGTAAAATTTATAGTTGGGGAAGCCCAAACAACCCCATCCTCTCAAAAGGATGGTGGTGTAGTAATAAGTGTTCTTTCGCCCCAGAACAAGCCACCACCCTCTGCAGAGGCATTTGTTGTCTCTGATCCACACATAAGCGATATCCAGAACACTTCAGAGGTGTTGGTGAGAATAAATACTAACTCTACGGGTCTAGAACCCCCACAGAGTCCACTCATCGAGAATCTAAGGAAAGACTCTGAATCTTCTCCTAAGAAACTTGATGACAAAACCTCTATAGATGATTCCTCTAAGTAACTTCGAGGATTAGAGGGAAATTTCTATCCCAGTTTAATCTAGTTGATTAACAATCACAGAACACAATATTAATCAAGAGATAATAATATCAAGAATAACATACCAATCCCTTGAATAAACAGTTAAACCTTGTGTGTTCCTGATACCCTTGAATACAGAGAAAATAGGATTGCCTCTCAAATATGATTATGAATAATTATCAAAGGTTAACCTAAAAACTAATTAAGTAAAACTATTTATACTTAGGCTTTTAAGGCCTAATGGGCTTGGGTCCAATAGCTAATAAACTATTAACTTATTACAACTGAAACCCTCTAACTTTAACTATCAAATAAATACAGTTTAGACCCTCTAATTTAACTTTAATCTTGAATACAATTTATGATCCAACAATCTCCCCCTTTGGATTCAAGATTAAAAAAAATTGTCAATAATCTTCAGGTCTTCACTTGTCTTCTCTTTTCTTCAGATATGACGTTGATAGCTTCAAAACTTCAAAACTTGATATCTTTAAATAATCTTCAAATCTTCAAAACTTTTGAAAATCTTCAGCAGTCTTCAGATTCTATTCTCCCCCTTAATATATTCTCCCCCTTTTTGATGAGTGGTGAGAATCATCATCATCAAAACTTGTCAAAACAATCTCCCCCTTTATGAAAAAAATCTCCCCCTTTGTCTTTATAGACTTCAATGTAGCACCATCTTCTTGTAACGAGCCCTGTGTGGAAATAAGAGTAGTCTTCCCAGATGGAAAGAGTGATTATTTCAATCTTTTCAGATTAAAATAGAAAGTAGTAACCATTCGAATCTTTGCAAATTCAAACAGTTTAATAGGTGTAACCCTGAATCAACAAATGGCTCAGTTAGAATGCCTGTCAGTAACACAAAGTCACTGAGTAACACAAAGTTACTATATAAGGAGCTAGTTTAATGTTGGCTCCCTAGGTCTTCCATTCAATCATCGAATAACACATGGTTATCTATGAACGTTCTGACAGAAAACAAATTTCTGTATGCATGTGCATGTGTATGAAAAAATTAAGCACAGATGATTGCTTTTCATTTTAGGCTCAAAGTATATAAACTTGTTGAGACATCAACAAATTATACATAAACTCAATGTGCATGAGAAAGGGTTCGAAGGTGGGACAACTTTCCTTCTTTTTCAATATTAGTATCTTCCAAATGAAGAACCAATAGTATATGTGTTGCTTCCCCAGAAAATGTGAAACATTCTCTTTTTGAGAAAAGAATGAGAAGTTGGTGGGGTTGTATGCAAGAGATGGCATGGGCTAGTTGTCTTTTTAAATGATGGGTGGCTTCCCGGCTCAGAAAGTGGTTTGGTGCAGAGTTTAATATTCTTTTACCTTGTTCTCTCACCCTCTTTCTTTTAATTCTCACTTCTAACCAATCTTTCTTATTCATTTTACCTCTTCACACACCATCACTCAATTCTTTCGACCCCTCTCCCCTCAATCACTTAGGGAATACTTCCTGGGTAGGAAACACTGGTTATCGTGAATCCATGGAAGTTCTGTTAAGCTCACACACTGAATCCCTTGTATTTTTCTAAAAGAATGTGTTGTTCAACAGTCTTTTGTACATGAAAGCACAAATAAGCACAGAGTTACATGAAGAATAGAAAATTTCGGAGAAGTCAAAACAGTTATGTTTGACGATGCAATTCTCCCCCTCAAACTAAAAAGAGTTTGACAATTAAGTATCCAAACATTATTTAAAATCATACTTCACAAATCATGAAAATCTTTGAAGAAAAGGAAGTGGTTTTAACATTTAAGAAACCATTTTTCACAAGTGAAAGTTGTTCTTCTTTCAACAAGTGATAGAGTGTAAGGATTAGAAATATATACCTGTAAATCAAAATTGTTGGGAACTGAAGAAAAGCTCAAGTATGATTAATGCTGCTAGTTCAGAATTACTACTGCTAGAGGACTTCAAAGTTAATACTGCTGAATATTAATTCTGCTAGATAAAGTTAGTACTGCTTGAACAAAGTTAGTACTGCTTAGCTAGTTAGTACTGCTAGTGGTTAGTGTTGCTTAGTAGTTTATGTTGCTTATGATTAGTACTGCTTATGAATTGAAGATCCGGATGGAAAGGATGACAGCTGTAAAGAATCAAGATATTCATGGAAGGATTGAAGATAATGATGGAAGATATACTGAAGATATTTTATTTTTTGTAATTATCTTTTTGTTCAGTATATGTATAGATTTGACAAAATAGTTTTAGGTGACAGATTTAATTCTAAGTTTTTGTTTTACAGAGAATCAACCTCAAGGCATAGATCCTAGTTCTAGAGAAGTAGAATTCGTCTTGAAAGAGCTTGTTCTTCAAGATTGAGGTTGAGTGTGTAATCTTGTGATTTGATAATTGAATACAAGTTTACAAGTTGTTGATTATATGCTGTTTTGATTACTGTTACATTGAATATCAAAGTGTTATTCCGCAACTTGTTTGATATTGTTTCTGAGACTTTATTCTTGTTAAGAATTCGATCCTGACAAGTGGTATCAGAGCCAGACTCTCTCAGAAACATCTATTCATTCATCATGGAAAACCTTGCAGAATCAAACAGTACTCTGGTCTCTAAGGTTCCAATGCTCAAACCCAATGAGTTTGACATGTGGAAGACCAGAATTAGACAATACATTCTTCTCACTGACTACTCAATGTGGGATATCATTGAGAATGGTCCTTCTGAAGCAGGAAAGATTGGACCAGATGGGAAAAGACCTCCACCAAAGACAGATGGTGAGAGGAAGATCAGACAGACAGAGATGAAGGCCTTGAGCACTCTGCTCTTGGCCATCCCCAATGAATATCAACATCAATTTTGCAACTGCACTGATGCTCAGATTCTCTGGAATGCTCTAGAGAAAAGATTTGTTGGAACTAAAAGCATCAAAAGAAATCAAAGAGATGTTCTAAAGCAGCAGTATGAAAACTTTACTTCTTCAAAGAATGAGTCTATGACTCAAACTTTTGATAGGTTCAACAAGCTCATTGGTGAACTGGCTACTGTAGGAGTGAAGATGGAGCAAGATGATACCAACAGAAAGTTCCTCAGATCTCTTGGGGATGAATGGACTATGTACACTGTCTCATATAGGCAGAGTGACAATCTGGAAGAGAAGGAACTTGATGATCTATATAATGATCTAAGAGTTTTTGAAACTGAGGTAGAAACCAAGAAGAAGCCCACTGGTTATATCCACAATGCTGCACTTCTATCAGCATCTACTGATATTACTGCCAACCCTGAAACAGTTAGTACTGCCAGTGGAGTGAATTCAGAAAAAGGCACTGAAACTATCTTTGAAGCCTTTTTGTCCAGTCATAGCAACAATTCATTGATTAATGATGATCTGGATCAACTTCACCCTAATGACCTGGAGGAGATGGACATTAAATGGCAGATGGTCATATTATCTATGAGGGTGAAGAAGTTTATAAAAAGAACAGGAAGGAACAACTTCTCTCAAAGAAGAGAAGATGGAGCTGGTTTTGACAAGACAAAGGTGGAATGCTATAAGTGCCACATGAAAGGACACTTTTCTAGAGAGTGCAGAAGTGGTGTTCCAAACAACAACCACCAACAAACTCAGAATGGAGGCTACAATCAAAACAAGAATCCTGCTCAAGCCCTTGTTTCTCAACAAGGAATGGGGTTTGACTGGAGTGACCAAGCTGAGGAAGCCATTCAGAATCAAGCTCTTATGGCAGAAGTGTCTGATCTCCCCTCTGAGGTAATTTCTAATCTTTGCACTCAATCTTGCACAGACACTGTCAAAAGGTACAGGGATCACAACCAAAGCATGTGTGATGACCACAAAAGATTAGAAAAGGATAGAAGAGACTATGTGTTGATAGTAGAGAGATTTGAAGAACAAATCAAAGGCTTTCAAGCTAATGAACTTCAACAATCTTATGACACAAACTATTGGAAGTGGGAAAAGAATGAATTAGAGACCAAACTGTCTAAGTCCTTAGAAGAGAATGATAGGCTGAAAGAGGAACTATCTAAGGTTAAGCTTGACATAGAAAAGTTTTCATATGCTTCAAAAGCAATGGATTCTCTTCTAAAGGCTCAGATTCATGATAAGATGAAGCCTGGAATTGGATACAACAATACACCCCCTCCTTACAACAACAACTATATCTCTCCTACTTCAGACTTGTTAGAGACCAAGGAGAAAAAGGACTTGTCTGAGGAAGCTTTTAAGATAGATCCTTTGGACGAGGTAGTAGTTAAGGATTTGACTGAGAAAGAAGCCAGTGAGAATAGGAATAATGCTGTGAGTAAAGAGATACCATTAGAAAACAACATTATCACCAATGAGGGATGTGGGAAAATCTGGGTCAAGTCTAAGGAGATAGAGAAGACCAAAGGAAAGGATAACAAGGTCCATTACAAACAAACCACGGTTGTGAATCCTGGACCTTGTAAACAGTGTGCTTGCAATAAAGCTAAGAGCCTAAATTCTGGTATAAAAAGAGGTAACCAAAGAAACTAGAATAATCAATGGGCTCAAAAACAAGGAGTTGATCTGAATAAAATCAATAGACCAAAACCTTGTTTCATATGTGGCAAGCTGAATCATTTGGCTAAGTATTGTTTCTTCAATCCTATTAACCAACAGATGAATTTTCAAAGATTTGTGCAAAAACCTGTTGGTTATAGGAAGGCTGGAAAGAAGCATGTTGGGAAGAAATTTGTTGAAACCAAAGGCCCTATGAAAAATAAGGTTTTAAAAGAAAGTGTTTTAATATGGGTGCCTAGAAGCACTAAAACTGTTAGTACTGCTGACAGATATAGTGCTGCTAGAAACATTAATGTTGCTAACAGTGTTAGTACTGCTGAAAATTTTAATGCTGCTAACACAGTTACTACTGCTAATAGTTACTACTGCTAACACAGTTACTACTGCTAAGTATGCAAGCACTGCTCATGCTGTTAGTACTTCTAAAACCAGTACTGCTTTTAGCAAATGTGTTTCCAAGCCTATCATTGTAACAAAGTACTCCAGAAATGAGGAGTCAAAGTTTAAAAATCTTGTCAAGAAAGAATGCAAGTATTTTGATGAGAAAGGGGTACCCAAGACCACTTTGTCTTGGGTTCCTAATTCATACTAACTGATTTATCTTATGTGCAGGGCAACCAACAGCTCAAAGGAAAGAGCATATGGCATGTTGATAGTGGTTGCTCTAGGCACATGACAGGTAACATGTCATGCCTTCAGGATTTTAAGCATATCAATGGAGGACATGTTGCTTTTGGAGATAATCTTACTGGTGGTAAAATAAGTGGAAAAGGTAATGTTACAAAAGGTAAGATGACATTTGAGGATGTCTACTATGTTGATCAATTGAAGTACAACCTGTTAAGTGTATCACAGGTTTGTGACAAACAACATAGCATATTATTTACAAATACAGAGTGTATGATCCTTGCTCCAGGGTTCAAAGTAGTTGATGAAAGCATGATACTACTTAGAACTCCAAGAAAGGACAATGTTTATTGTCTTGATATGGACAATGTTGATAGTGATTCATCCCTGAACTGTCTTGTTTCAAAAGCTTCTGTGGATGAATCCTCTCTTTGGCACAGAAGGATGTGTCACATGAACTTCAAGACTATGAACAAACTTGTTAAAAACAACCTTGTAAGAGGTTTACCTTCAAAAGTATTTTCATGTGATGATCATTGTGTTGCATGTCTTAAAGGCAAACAGCACAAAACTTCTCATAAGACCAAAGAGTTACACATAATTTCTTCTTGTCTCCAGTTTTTGCATATGGATCTGTTTGGTCCTACAAATGTTATGAGTATAGGCAAGAAATCTTACTGCTTGGTTATTGTTGATGATTACTCTAGATTTACCTGGGTATATTTTCTAAGGACTAAGGATGAGACAAGTGGACTGATCAAATCCTTTATCCTAAGAATTGAAAACCAAACTAATCAAAAAGTAAAAGTCATTAGATCAGATAATGGGACTGAGTTTAAAAATTTTGATCTAAACACCTTCTGTGAAGAGAAAGGCATTGAGAGACAATATAGTGCCCCTAGGACTCCTCAACAGAATGGAGTTGCTGAGAGGATAAATAGGACACTAATAGAGGCTGCTAGATCTCTGTTGGCTGATTCAAAACTGCCAATTACCTTCTGGGCTGAAGCAGTTAATACTGCTTGCTATGTCCAAAACAGAGTTCTAGTGGTCAAGCCAAAGAACAAGACCCCTTATGAGCTTTTAAATAAAAGAAAACCTTTCATTGGATTTTTCAAACCTTTTGGGTGTCCTTGTACAATTCTCAATACCAAATCTCACTTAGGTAAGTTTGATAGCAAAGCAGATGATGGATTTCTTGTTGGTTACTCATCTCAGAGTAAGGCCTACAGAGTTTTTAACTCTTCTTCTAGAATAATTGAAGAAAGTGACAATGTCAAATGCAATGAGAACACAGCAAATCCTATTGGGTCTGGTCCTCAGTGGCTATTTGACATTGATTCACTAACTAACTATTTTGGTTTCAGTAGTGATGATTATGCAGGTTTAGGGAGTGAAGGATCAGGAACTACCCAAGTCAAAGACAGTTTATCTCAATCTGTGATCTTTCCCATACCCACAGTGGATCCTGTTAAAGACTGTGAAAAGGAATCATCTACTGGACCAAGTCAGAGTGAAGAAGAAAGTAGAGATGAGGAGAATCAAGAAAATCAAGAACCAGAAGTAGCTGCTGAAAATACCTCAGTTGACTTGAATGACTCTAATCTAGAGGTGGGACTTAATGAAGAACCTAGTCATCACACCAGAATTCAAAAGAATCATCCTCCACAGCTTGTAATAGGGGATATATCTTCTCCTATGATGACTAGAAATCAAAGTAGGCTTCAAGAAATGCAAGACCAACAGCATACAGTGCTATCTTGCTTTTTATCCCAGCTTGAGCCTAAAAAGGCACATGATTCTATGAAAGAGTCCAGTTGGATAGAAGCCATGCAAGAAGAGCTACTGCAGTTCAAGCTGCAAGATGTTTGGGATCTGGTAGACCTTCCTAAAGGCCAAAGAGCAATAGGAACAAAATGGGTCTTCAGGAATAAGAGAGATGAAAGAGGAATAGTCATAAGGAACAAAGCAAGGTTGGTGGCTCAAGGATATACACAAGAAGAAGGAATAGACTATGAAGAAGTATTTGCACCTGTGGCTAGGATAGAAGCAATTAGATTATTCCTAGTTTATGCTTCTTATATGAAATTCAAAGTCTATCAAATGGATGTCAAAAGTGCATTTCTTTATGGCTCAATTGAAGAAGAAGTATATGTCTGTCAACCACCAGGGTTTGAAAACCCAAGCTATCCAGACAGGGTATACAAATTGAAGAAAGCACTTTATGGATTACATCAAGCTCCAAGAGCATGGTATGACACTCTGTCATCCTATCTCTTGGAAAATGGCTTTGAAAGAGGAGTCATTGATAAGACTCTATTCATCAAGAGAAAGAAGAAGGATATCTTGCTGGTCCAAATCTATGTTGATGATATTATCTTTGGATCAACAAGAGATAACATGTGCAAGGAGTTTGAGGAACTAATGCATCAAAGATTCAAGATGAGTTCCATAGGGGAACTTACTTTCTTCCTTGGACTCCAAGTTCAACAGAAGTCAGATGGAATCTTCATCTGTCAGTCCAAGTATGTGCAGGACATTCTAACCAAGTTTGGTTTCTCAGATTCAAAACCTGCCAGCACACCTATGGAGACACACAAGCAGATAACAGCAGATCTTGAGGGGGAGGATATGGATGTTCATCATTATAGATCCATGATTGGCTCTCTCATGTATCTTACAGCCTCTAGGCCAGATATAATGTTTCCAGTCTGTGTATGTGCAAGATTCCAAGTTAGGCCAAAGCAATCTCACTATCAAGCTGTTAAGAGGATATTCAGATATCTCAAAGGGCAATCCAGATTGGGACTTTGGTATCCTCATGACTCATCCTTTGACCTGCTTGCATACTCAGATAGTGATCTAGGTGGAGCAAACTTGGACAGAAAATCTACTTCTGGAGGATGTCAATTTTTAGGTGCAAGACTAGTTTCATGGCAGTGCAAAAAACAAACCACAGTATCCACATCTACAACAGAGGCAGAGTACATAGCAGCTGCAAGTTGCTGTTCTCAAGTCTTATGGATTCAGAATCAAATGCTGGATTATGGGGTAACCTTTCTACACACTCCAATTTTTATTGATAATAGCAGTGCTATTAGCATTGTGAATAATCCTGTCAAGCACTCAAAGACAAAGCACATTGAGATCAGGTATCACTTCATAAGGGACTGTAATGAAAAGAAACTTATTCAAGTTGTAATAGTTCACACTGATACCCAGTTTGCTGATCTATTCACTAAAGCTTTTGATGTGGGTAGATTCACTTTCTTGGTAACAAGTGTGGGAATGATCAACTCTGAATAAGCCCCTTCTCAAAAAGTGGTTACATACCTGTATATTGTTTATTCTTGGTGTTACTAATCTTCTTTTGCAGGATATGTATAGCAGTACTCAGTGTATCACAAGCTTAAAAGAGTAAGTATGGTTAATACTGCCAGTGCACAGTTAATACTGTTAGTGGTTAATACTGCTCTCAGTTAATACTGCTAGTAAGTTAATACTGCTAGTGGTTAATACTGCTCTCAGTTAATACTGCTAGTTAGTTAATACTGCTAGTGGTTAATACTGCTCTCAGTTAATACTGCTAGTTAGTTAATACTGTTAGTGGTTAATACTGCTCTCAGTTAATACTGCTAGTTAGTTAATACTGCTAGTGGTTAATACTACTTTCAGTTAATACTGCTTTCAGTTAATACTGCTCTAGGTTAATACTGCTCTAGGTTAATACTGCTTATGTCCCGAATACTATAAATACTCTTTGCCCGCCTAAAAGTTCATAACGACTCTTTGCATATTGTTCACTTGCGCTCTAAGCCCTTTCTCTCTCAAGTTCGAAGTTCTCAGGCAAGAACCTTCAAGATCAATGGCATCAATGGCATTCATAGACGAGCACAATGAAATCGCGATGCTACAGAAGCCCAAACAGGCCGCTGGTTTCCACCAGATTGTGGATTTCCTCAAGACAACCCCCATTGCTCATGCTCTCACTGTCTCGCCTTCAATCTTTATCGAGCATCAAAGGCAATTCTGTGCACATGCCACCATTGTTACTGAGAATGGTGTGCAAATGATCAAGACAAAGGTGTGTGGCAAGCCATTGACAGTTACTGAAGAAGTAATTCGCATCAGTCTACGTCTAGACGATGCCTCTGGTATAACTTCTATCTCTAATGATGAACTGTTTTCTACTCTTACAAGAATGGGGTATAGAGGTCCATTGGGTGTGTTCAAGTTTTTAAAAGCAAAATTTTCACCTCAATGGCTTTTTTTGTCCATACCCTTATGCATTGTATCTCTAAAAAGACTACTGGCTGGAGTGGTTCAGTAGCACCATTGCTTATGCTTTGGTATGCTTAGCCACTGCCAGAAATTATAATTTTCCCAAATGATTTTCAATGATCTTGTCTCAAACTTGGGAAACAAAAAGAGTTTTTATATGTACCCCAGGTGTGTTCAAGCAGTTATCACCCACGAATTGACGGATATGCCTCATTTTGTTGGCATATATGTACCAAAACCCCCTAAAGGCAAGGTTTTCTCAAATATGAAAAGATCTGCTGGGGACTCGGAAGGAGTTGACACCCCATTGTTCTCTACAATGATGGTGGTGTCCCAAACTGATGAAGGTATGGTAGCAGGGTCAAGGCCCCCATTAGACCAACCCACTGCTAGCCAATCCCAACCTTCCCACTCTAAATCAATTCCCCAGTCTCTTCTTGATAAACCAACTTCACCAATCACCCAAACATACAAAAGGAAACAGGTAAAGAAGGCTCCTTCCCTTCTTGTACCAACAACCTCTAAGCCTTTAAGCCCTCTAAGGGAGGATTCTCCCTTAGAGAATATCTACAAGGAAACCACAAGGGTGTCTCCCAACCCAAAGGAGGTGCTCTCTGAGGAGGAGGTTGAGCATATGGGTCCTGAGGCTGCCACTACTCCTGCTAGCACAGAGGAGGACAGTGGTAACATAAATAAGACCTCCCCCATGGCAACTTTGAATGAGCAATCATTCAAAGGTCCCCGGTGCGAAGAAACCAAGGGGGTGGATAGTGCTTCTGCTAGGCAGAAGGCTTCCACTACAAAAAGATCACATGATCCTTCAATAGAGGGTAACACTTCTGGAGAAGGTGAGGACAGATATAACTACCATGAATTGATGGATGCTATGGGAAACATCAATCTTGATGTCATTCAACAAGGAAAAGCCATAGAAGAGATGAAGCTGGTGATCTTGTCACAACAAGTACACATTGCCAAGTTAAAGAAATTGGTGACAAGGCTTGTGTAGAAGAAGAGGAGAAAACAGTATGTGTTGAGGAAGACGCCAACTGATAAAGATGCTTCCAACAAGGGGGAGAAAGAGACTGAAAAAGAGAAAGAAAGGTCTTCTGAAAAAGCTGCTGAGGGAGTTGAAGTTGAGGGGGAGAAAGAGGAAGGAATAGAAGCAGAAACAAGGCTCTCTGTAGAGGAAATAGAAATTGCAGAAACACTGGTCAAAGCTAATAATGACACTCCTAAGGCTACTCAAAAGGCCAAGGGAGTGGTCATTACAGAAGGAGGTTTCTCAAAGAAAAGAAAAGAAACAAGTAAGGCAAGTCTGCAGGATGCTAAGGGAAAAGGAAAGATGGTTGAATCTGAACAACAATCTTTAAAGAAGAAAAGTCAGATTGAGCTAGATGAAGAGTTAGCAAAGCAACTTCAAGAACAGATGGAAAAGGAGGAACAACTCCAAACTGAAACAGATAGAGAGCTTGCAAGGATAATGGCCAGAAAACTCAATGTAGAGTATCAAAAGAGCTTAAAAGCAGCAGTTGAGGCCAAGAAACTTCCAGTCAAAAGAATGCCACTCAAAAAGCAGAAGAGACAACCCTCCAAGACCTTTTTGGCCAACCAGGAAAGAAGAAAAATGATAAATTTCCTGAGAGGTTCAATTGGTGTAAAAGGGGAAATGTTTAACAACATGGCATACAGCAAGGTGGAGGAACTATATAATAAAGAAATGGCAAAGCTCCAAGGGGATTCCTCTAAAAGGGAAGAAGCAGAAAGAAGGATGAAAGAGAGACATGATCTCAACATTCAACAGCCATTCCCTGAGGAGACTACACCTTCAAAGGATAAATCTGAAAAAAAGAAAGAAGAGCAAGAGAGTGTTGGTATAGAAACTAAATCTGCTAAGAGGGTGAAGACCATTGCTTCCAAGAAACAATTCAAGAAGCCAAGGGTAGAAGAAGCTGAAAAGAAGGCAGAACCTTCAGTCACACCTTCAGCAGAATCTGTGCAGAACCCAGAAAAGTCCAATAAGCAATCTAATGAGCATATGGGGTTGTATATGACAATTATAGAACCAGTTCAGGCTGTCCCAATTTCAATGAAGGCTCCAGAGGTCATCTTCTGGGATATCTTAAGGGACAACAGAAAGGATTACTTCAGGGTGAAAAGAGTTGGAGATGTATTTGAAGTATATTCTACCTGGGGGAAATTAGTCAGAAGTTGCTCCAGGGCTGACCTAGAAGAGATGCATAAGGTTGGAATGAAGCTTTATGAGCCTGTGTTGAATGGTACTGAAGAAAACCTACTCAAAGTAGCTATGGAATATCTGTGTATGATGTTTGATCCAGAAAAGGTAGTATACAGGATTAAAGATCTTCATCATGAGTATGGATTCAAGAAGATTGATCATTGGATACTCTTTGAAAACTGTGGTGTGTACATGATTAAAATTGATAAATGTTATCATGAATACTACCTAGTTGACAAAATATATGATCATAGCAAGGAGAAACTAGAAGGGATGCTGAAAACTAAGCTAGTTTGTGCAAAGGATTCAGAAATGGCTAGAATTGTGGTAAGAAGAACTATCAATCAAAGTCTAGGCCTAGATCCAAATTTGGGAAACTGAACCTGAAGTGTTGAAAGCATCTTGAAGATCAGATCTGAAGAACTTGACTTTTTTTCTTAAAAGTCAAGTTAGGGGGAGATTGTTGGGAACTGAAGAAAAGCTCAAGTATGGTTAATGCTGCTAGTTCAGAATTACTACTACTAGAGGACTTCAAAGTTAATATTGCTGAGTATTAATTCAGCTAGATAAAGTTAGTACTGCTTGAACAAAGTTAGTACTGCTTAGCTAGTTAGTACTGCTAGTGGTTAGTGCTGCTTAATAGTTTATGCCGCTTATGATTAGTACTGCTTATGAATTGAAGATTCGGATGGAAAGGATGACAGCTGTAAAGAATCAAGATATTCATGGAAGGATTGAAGATAATGATGGAAGATATACTGAAGATATTTTATTTTTTGTAATTATCTTTTTGTTCAGTATATGTATAGATTTGACAAAATAGTTTTAGGTGACAGATTTAATTCTAAGTTTTTGTTTTAGAGAGAATCAACCTCAAGGCATAGATCCTAGTTCTAGAGAAGTAGAATTCGTCTTGAAAGAGCTTGTTCTTCAAGATTGAGGTTGAGTGTGTAATCTTGTGATTTGATAATTGAATACAAGTTTACAAGTTGTTGATTATATACTGTTTTGATTACTGTTACATTGAATATCAAAGTGTTATTCCGCAACTTCTTTGATATTGTTTCTGAGAACTTCAAAACTCGAAATCATCAAATTCGATTACAAAATACAGTGCAATACTCCAAATAATCTTTACAAGATTGATCTAGAACTCTATACGAGTACAAAACAATCAATTACAACTCGAATTACCAACACAAACTGAAAATTTAATCTGAACTCGATGAAACAGTGTTGAACTCTATTTTTCTTGATTAAATTTCTTGATTTCACTCAGATCTGCTCTGATACCAATTGATAGTTCCAATCTAATCAAGTTCTTATCGATTAAACAAACAAAACAAGATGAATTAATCAGATTAACAATCAACCTGTTATGTAATTCCAATCAAACAAATTCGTACAGATGATCTTCTCTCTCTAGAACTCTCTCTCTATATATAATCTACGTATGTTCTCTGGTTACAAGTATGTTCCACTCACGATTCTACTCTAACTACAAGTCTATTAAAGACAAAAGCTAAACTACACATGCTTACAAACAAAAGTAAACAACAACATTGACTATGGCTTATTACAAAACTTTGACTTTCACATGAGAGTTGACTATCAACTTTGACTTTCTTGAACTTTGACCTTTTGTCTTCTATGATCTTGCATCCAACATATTTATACTCTAACACAAAGTTTATCAAATGGATGTCAAGTCGGCCTTTCTAAATGGGAAAATTCAAGAAGAAGTATATGTCCAACAACCACCAGGGTTTGAAAGCTCTAAGTACCCTAATCATGTATACTTCTTAGACAAGCCTCTGTATGGACTAAAACAAGCCCCCGGGGCCTGGTATGACAGACTTTCAAACTTCTTGCTAGCAAATGGTTTCGAAAGAGGTACAACTGATACTACTTTATTTTTCAAGAAGAGAAAAAGTGAGATTCTACTTGTGCAAATTTATGTAGATGATATTATATTTGGGTTAACTAATGAATCTTATTGTAAAAAGTTTGAAACTTTAATGAAGAGTGAGTTTGAGATGAGTATGATGGGAGAACTTACATTATTCCTAGGATTACAAGTCAAGAAAACTACAGAGGGTATTTTCCTAAATCAATCAAAATATATCTCAGACAAACTTGAAAAATACAAGATCTCTGACTCTTCACCAATGAAAACTCCAATGGCCACTGGATCCAAGCTCTATGTTGATCCATAGGGCAAATCTGTAGAGTGCAAACTCTACATAGGTATGATTGGGTCTCGATTATACTTAACTGCTAGTAGACCTGATATAATGTTTGCTACATGCCTCTGTGCAAGATTCCAATCTAACACCAAAGAATCCATCTTTTAGCTGTGAAGAGGATCTTTAGATACCTAAAGAGCACCAAGAATCTCAGCCTTTGGTATCCAAAGAACTCTGGCTTTGATCTTATGGCTTATACAGATTTAGAATATGGAGGATGCAAGCTTGACCGAAAGAGTACCTCTGGAAGTTGTCAATTTATAGGAGGTAAATTAGTCAGTTATGTTGAGTCAGAATTGTATTCAAGATTAAAAGGTCAAGTTGTATTTGTTTGTGTTGGATCAAATAATTGTATTCAAGATTAAAGTTAAAGTTCAGGGTTTAAACTGCAATTGTGTCAAAGTTAAATTAGAAGGTCTAAACTGTATTTACTTGATAGTTACAGTTCAGGGTTTAAATTGTAATAGTTTAATAGTTATTAGCTACTGGGCCCAAGCCCATTAGAAAGCCTGTTACGCTTAAAGCCCATAAGGCTTAGGTATTTATAGTTTTGGTTAATTAGTTTTTAGGGTAAGAACCTTTGATAATTATTGTTTAGAGATTATAGTCAAATGAAGTTTTCTCTGTAATCAAAGGGTATCAAGAACACTCAAGGGTTTCATTGTTTATTCAAGGGATTGGTATGTTACTCTGATTTATATATCTCTTGAATACATGTTTGTTTGTAAAGACAAAGTTAATGTAAAAGTCATCAAAAGTCAAAGTTGTAAAGTCTTAAATAGTCAAAGACATAGAAAGTCAATCTAGCTTAAAGTAGTTAGTTGTTTAGTTATCTTTATAATGAGAGTATAAATAGGGGTTGTCTTTGTAATATTAGGTAGGATCCCTTGACATTGTCATATACGTATAGAGAGATTCTAGAGAAAGAAAGTTATTTGTAGAGAGAGAAACTCTCAAGATCATGAAATAAACATTAAATTTGTGATGAAATCTTGTTTGATTGATTGAATGTGGACCTTTCAATTTCAGAATTAATTTTTGGAAGATAAATTTGTAATTTGTTTCCCATATTTTAATTTTCTGAACATATTTCTGATTTTAATCATTGTAATCATAATTCTTAAAAGTGTGCACAATATTCAACTTCTAATCAAAGTTTTCTCTTCACGATCACATCTTTTACAGATTTCAAGATGTCGTATACCGACGAGAAGGGAAATATGACTTTAACCAAGAGAGATTGTGCTATTGCGTACATGCCAGAAATACTTGCACTGGAAGTTGAAAATGAGAAATTAAAGATTCCAAATTTGTATCCTCTTGATAAGATTAAGAAACTGAAAGAAAATTCTTCTGTTTTAGAGAAACAATTTGTATGTTCAAAATGCACTTCTAATTCTAAGATTAATTTTGCAGAAATAATTGCTTCAAAAGAGAAAGAGATTTCTAATCATAAAATCAAACTGAAAAAATCTGAAGAGGAATCAAGTATTTTAAAAGCCAGTAATACAAACAATTCATGGTCCAAGAAGGAATTAATGCAAAAAGAGATTGATGGTCTCAGAAAAAGAGCAAACATTGCTGGTGAAACACGTGATGCGCTTAGAAAGATGAATACTGATCTTTTCACTGAAAGAGACAAGCTGAAAGAAAAAGTATTCAGTCTTGAAGTAGCAATAAATGTTCTGAAATAAGAAGCTGAAGAAAAGAACAACTCATGTATTCAAGCTGATTTGAAGATGATTGATAAGCAAAGAAATGGTTTAGAAAAAGAGAATGTTGAGTTGAGAAATAAAATTTTTGAATTGGAACTTCAAGTTGACAAAGAGAAGAAAGAAAAAGAAGGATTTGAAAAAGAAACAAAAGCTCTGCACATAAATTTTCTGATTTTTCAAGGAAATCGTTTGAAGAGAAGAAAGTCGTGGAGCTCAAATGTACAAAACTTTCTCAACAAGTGTCAGGTTTTGAGAAAGTCATCATTATGGAATGAGATAAGTTTGAGAAAGAGAATAAGTTAACAGAAAAGAAGATTGTTCAACTATTCAATGAAATATCTGATCAGAGAAAGACTATAGAAAAGGATTTTGAAGAAGAAAGGAAAGTATTTGAGACAGAGATCAACAAACTTGCAAAGAAACTATTTGAACTATCTGCAACTACACTGAAAGAACAAAAGACGAAGTCTGAATTACAGAAAAAGATTGACATATTATCTGAAGAAAGAAAGAGTTTGTCAAAAGAGATCTCGGAACTTGAAGGAATCATTTTTAAGGTTGAATTGAGAGCACAAAGAAGTCCATATACAATTGCTCAATCACCGATGAATGATTCAACTGCTTTAGAGTGTTCATTCAAATCATCTACAAGTTCAATTTTTGCAAATGTTTCTAACAATCCTTTATTTGTTGATTTAGATAATATTGTATCTAATCATGAAGATCAGATTCGTTTTACAAATCTTTTCTATGTCAAATCTCTTGATGGTTCAGGTACTATCAGAAAGAACATGTCTCAGTAGAAAATGGTTTGGAGAAAAAAAGATGAGAAAGGCAATTCAAAGTCATTTGTTCCTACATCTCAAATGAACAAAAAGGACAATGCTCCTAAAGGTAAATCTTTTGGTAAGTTTGATTCTTCATATTCTGTAAATCATTTAATCAGATTTCCACAATAGAAACTTTGTTGTTCTTACTGTGGAACTGATGATTTTGTTAATAAATATTATGCTCAAAATTGGTATGGAACTTACAGAATCACTTCTCACCAAAATAAACTTAAAAGGTTTTAATCTAATGAGAAATGGATTCCAAAATCTAATCACTCTGGACCCAAATATCAGTTGGTACCAAAACCTGTCAAATCTGTTTTACAGGTACCACAGATTTAAGGGGAGTAATAGCATTGGTTTCTGATTACACCAGATCAAAACCTGGTCTTCAATGTTTAAGAACTATGGCTTTTGAACAAAGAAGTTCAAGACTTGGTCTTCTATGTTAAAGATGGGGAGTTACTATTCTCACCGAAAAATACATGACGATGGCTTCTGGATAATTCTGTTGAGAACCCGTTCTTAAGTGTTTTTCTTCTTAAGGATGCTGAAATGACATCTTTTTAAGAAATTTTACTGTTTCTTTGAGAGGGTTGTTTATAATTTTCACTGTCATATTTTTTAAGAGGGAGAAAAGAAAAGACAAATATATTTCACTGTTATATTCATATTGTTTTTGTCTAATCTTTGACTTTTTACAGATACATAGGGGGAGTATCTGAGGTTTTTGTCAAATGGAGATTTAAAGATAAATATTCATTTTAGAGGGAGTTAAGATTTATATATTGAAGGCATATCATTCTAAATCTTAATGTCTTACATATCTTGAAAAAAGAACGACTTTCAGATATGAAAAAGGATTTCTTAAACGTTCAAACCACTTCTTATTCTTTCAATTATTTTATGAATTTAGAAGTGAGATTTTAAATGCTTTTCTTATCAGTGCTTTAATGTTTAACTGACCGTGTGTTTCTTAAAGATCAATACTTGTGTATTATCTTGTCTTTATATTTGTCAAGTATTCTTACACACATCGGTTCAGTACATTTTTAATTGACTTTGTTATTACCATATCTCAAAAGATAAATCTTTCGATGGTAATACACCCGTTTAAAATTCATTGTTGTTAGAAATCAGACGACATTTCATTAGTTCGTGCTTTCATTGTCAAAGTTGTTTATATTGGTTCATATAAACACATATCAAATCTTTGATATCCCAATATTATTATTCATGATATTTGATATGATCGAATCATTGTTAGATTCTCAAAACACTTACCTTGTTTTCATTTCATTCATTCAATTTCATTGTTTTGAGAGATCTTAATTGTCCAACATGCTCAAATTTCATTCATATTTTTATTGAGTATACATTTTCTGATAATGATATCTTGTGCTTAAATGTCAAAATAACTGTTGAGCAACAATGTTTTTAGGACAAAATACATGGCATTCAGTGTGAGTGCTTAAAAGACTTCCATGGATTCACGTTAACCAGTGTTTCCTACCCCGAAAATAATCCTAAGAGTGATTGAGGGGAGAGGGGTCAAAAATATTAGAGTGTAGGTGTGTGTTAAGGTAAAATGTAAAAGGGAGATTGGTTAGAAGTGAACTCAAATGTTTAAAAGAAAGAGGGTGAGAGATTAGAGTAAAAGAATATCAAACTCTATACAAACCTTTTTGTGAGTCAGGCAGCCATATAATCTGTTCTTTCACAATTTTTCGTGAACTTCATTGAAATAGGCAACTAGCCAATGCCAACTCTTGCATAAAACCCCACCAGCTACTCATTATTTTCTAAACAAAAGAATGTTTCATATTTTAAAGGGGAAGCAGCACATAATCTATCATATCTTCATTCGGAAGATGTTGATATTGAAAAAGAAGGAAAGTTGCCCCACCTTAGAACCTAATTCATGCACATTGAGTCTATGAAATATTTGTTGTTGTCTCAATGGTTTACATATTTTGAGCCTGTTAAAAAGCTTTAATTGCTTCAATCATTGCTACACTAGCACGAGCACACAAGGAATATGTTTTCTTGTCTTAACATTCATAGAAAATTCATTTGTGGTTTTTCAATGATGAATGGAAGCCCTGGGGGAGTGAACATCAAAAAGCTCATTTCCAATGTACATTCGTTGTACACAGTGGCTCTGTGCTATTGACAGACATATTAACTGATTCATATGTTGATTCAGGTTTACCAATCATAATTTGTCCGAATTTGAAAAGATTCGGATGAATACTTTTATGAATTGACGGAAGATTGTTTCTATAAGATCAGACTGCTATTATATTCTGTTGGGGGAGATTGTTCATATTTTTCATAAGGGGGAGATTGTTCATATTTTTCAAAAGGGGGAGATTATCTTGGTTACTCATGAAGACTGTGCTTATTTGAGTATAAAGTGTTAGTGCTTAAATGTTGTATCCAAGATCATCAAGATTAAAAGTCAAAGCTCAAGTCAAAGCCTTCAAATGCAAAGGTCAAAGTCAAAGCTTCTTAATATGGAAAGTCAAAGTCTAGCAAGTCAAAGTGTTTTAGTTAGAGTTAGTTTAGTTTTGTCTTTGTATTTGTGTCTAGGTATAAATACCTTTTTGTTAGTAGAATTCATAAAGCACCTTGAGAGAACACATGTTTAGTTAGAGAAATATTTGAGAGAATCACAATTGTAACCTATGAATTGTAAATCAATACATATGACAATTGGGATTGGATTGTTGTTGTCATCTTGATTGTTTGCACTTAAGGGACACATAATTGGTATCAGAGCAAGCATTGAAACAAAATCATTATCATAATCTGATTTTTGGTTGAATTTTTCAAAAACTCGGAAAAGCTATATGTCAAGAATCAATTTCAAGATTTATTGTGGTTTTTGGAGTTGTAATCATTGTTTTATATTCGTATTTGAAAATAGAACAAATATTGTTTGTATTGCTTAGCCTAATTCACAATAATTCTGTGTGAATTTTGGATTTTATTATAATTGTGTTCGAGTTTTGAAAACGTATTGTATCTAGACCTAATTGTACTTTTTGGTGTTGTTGATAAAATTAATTGTTTGTAATCTGTTCAGAATATGATCTAGGACATATCTCTAGAGTTTCAGAATCTATTTCGTAGTTTTGGATCAAATTCAGGCTGAAAATGTGAGTTTTTGGTAGAAGTGGTGAAGAACACGCAAGATTTGAAGAACGTGCAAGGTTCATAGGCAAGAACTCGTAGATAGCTAGAACACGCAAAGGGTGAAGAACGCGCAGAGAACTATCTGCGACAAGTGTTCTTCCTTGTCTTCTTTGGTTTGCGACAAGCAAGAACGCCCAGAACACTGTCTGCGACTTCTTACGGTTTGTCCTTTGATCTGCGCCAAGAGATTGTTTGCGACAAGTGATTTCTCGAAAAACTTTCTAAGGATAGAACGCACAGACACATTGCGAGAAGTAAAAGTGTGAAAAATTTTCTAAGTATATGTTGATCCCTAGTTTGGTGTTCTAAACTTGATTTACTATTAACTACAAAAAACAAATGATTAAGATTGTGGAAGCATTTTGAAGTGTAGAAAAATTGAGCTTAAATGGTAGTAAACACACTAGCAAGTAATAAACAAAAACATGAAAAGTATAGAGACGATTACTGAAGAATTTGTTTCATTAGCTTGCAAAAATACACCAAGAACATGCACTTGTGAGTGCTAATATGCTCCAAGAAAATACAACGTTCTCTCTAGTTAGTGTGTGCTCGCGTGATTCTCGCAGTGGTGGTGCTCCTATAATATATGAGGAGGAGGCACCCCATAGTACAAGACAAAGGTTGGCATTCTAATGAGAGAATGCCACCTGGAAAGTTAAACAATCGTGTACCGCATAAATGATCTGAAAATCTTGGTACAGCAGGCTCACGTGTTCTGCACGTGGTGTTGTCTTGACACTTGTAGAAATAATTTGTTCAACTTCATCTCCTGAGGTTGGTTACCACAGCGGCTCTGTGAGGGGTCACAGAGGTTCTGTGGTCCAAGGTTGATCTTCAGGTTAAGCTTCTCTCCAACAGATGATTGATAGGGTCTCTTGTGCGTGCAACTTCTGTGGTGTACTCAAATATTTGATCCGTCTTCTGAGATTTCTATACTTAGCCTATTTTTCAATACTTCTATACAGATTAATTGGAGCTAACAATCTCCCCCTAAGTATTGAAAAAATAAAGTTTGGAATAGTGGGTGCATGGCTAAGTTAGAAGTAAAGAGGTGAAAGGAACTCATCCTCTGAAAACTCATTTTCATTTAATAATAATAATGCCAGAAGGCAATTACATTTGAGTTCAAGTACATGAATGAAAACACAAAATACATAACATTAGAGCCTATATCTTGGCGTCTGGGTAATCGTTGACTTTTCTTCCAAATCCTCCTTCCTTCTTCAGCTCTCAGAGTTGCACTTATATTTTCCAGGAGAACATCTGGATCTTCAGTATGGACAAGTGGAGTACCTCTATTCTTGATGAATTCTTCTTGAATGTTCAGCAGAGATTGAGTTGAGTATTTTTCACTTTCTATACCCATAATGATCTTCTTTTCACCTTTGGGATTAAGGTATACACAGCCAAATTTTGGGGAGGTGATTATGGAATTTGGAAGGATTGTGGCAGAGGGAGGCAGGCTATCCTCTGGTGAATTAAGATTGACTCTTTTTACACCAAGATCAAGAGCCACCTGAAAATCCACTACACTGTAGTATAGCAGCTTTTCCCTCATTGTTTTCTTGATGATTTAGTGAGATTCTTGATTTTCTTTCTTCCACACATACCTATCCTCTATTCATTTGAAAAGATCTGAGAGATCGTGAGGATAGAGTTTTGGTAGGTCTGCATCTGTGAAGGTCCATATTTCTCCATTTCTCTTCGCACAGTGTGCTCACAGAACCAAAATTTTTTACGCTTGGTGTGGCCCATCTTTATCCCTAGAACCTCTGATATCTTAGACATGGAGAAGACTTTGTGTTTGGGTTGATCCTTTTCTTTGTTAAATTTCCTCCTTTCCTCTGAGATTATATCCTCTGAGAGCTTGATAGGAGGCTAAAATTTATGAACTCCGTGGCTGTAGAGATACTTAAAGACCTCTTCTTCAATGTCTTTCTTTGGAGAAACAGGGAAGGGTTTTCTTAAGCTATTGAAGCCTTGGGTGACTTCTACGACTCTATCCTTAGAGGTTTTTGCAATTGGGTCCAGGATGGGAAGTTCTGAAAGTGGTTGCAAGTCAAAAGTCCAGTCCTCCTCTTCAGGTTTTACCACTTTGAGTGCCTCAAATGAGCTCTTCAGAAGCATTTCAGTGTTAGGAGGGGTGACTTCTTAACCTTTAGAGGTTCTGTGGCAATGTCTTTGCCTTTGTCTTTTATAGAGGGTTTTGTAGTACTTTGGATTTGGGGATGTAAAGTTGTAGAGCCCTATTGTTGATTTGACTTCTGAGGTCTTGGCTCTGAGCTTATTGGAACTTGATTCAGAGGCTCTGCTGGAATTGGTATATTTTGGGTTGCCTTCTGCAGAGTCTCCCCCTCAATAGGACCAGGGCCAGAGGCATCAAGATCTTGGTCCTCATGCCTTGCCCTCTTCTGCCCTGCTTGAGTTTGGCAGGTGGCAGGTGCCTTCCTCTTCTTCTTATTGCTGATGTGTTCTTCTGCATGCTTTGAGATCTTGGCCATGACACCCTCTGCAGCCAACGAGAGCTTGTTGACCTCAGAGTCTGATTTGAATTTCAATTTTGCAACTGTAGACTTGAGCTTAGTGGCGACTGTCTTGCCTTCCTTATTGATACCACCACAGAGGAGGTTCAAATTACGCAGAACCATTTTTTCCATGCTCAAAATCTTTTTTGGTTGCCAAGGCTTTCACATGTGTCACAGAGGAGGTGGCTTCAACTATAATTGGGACCATGACGCTACGAGTCATGTCCTTGATTTCATTCTTTAACTGCGTGAGCTCGGCCACCCCTGAGGGCGTAATCTCTGCAACAAACTTCCCAATTTCGTCCATTGCATTTTACCCTACATCCTTTATGGAATCGGTTTGAATGTTGATGGATCTGGCGCAATTGTCGAAGTCTTTCGTTGTTGCAGAGGTCTCCATGAGCTTTTTGATATCAGCAAAGTGTTGCTCTGAAGTTCTTTGAAGAGCTTATATAGCCTCTGTGTTGGCCCGCAGAGCCCCTGCGATATCACTTGGGATTTTTTCTTTGGGAGTGAATAAGCTTTTCAACTCATCAAGTTTTTGGATTACCAAGTCAGCAAAGGCTTTAAACTCGCCCTTTGTGACATAGGAGTCCGTGGTAACCTCTGGAACAACACATGTTCCAGATTTAGCCAACGAGTCTTTGGCACCTTCAGAGCTTGTGAGAATGTTGAGCTCTGGTTGATTTCCTTCCAATCCTTGATGTTCCACCAAAGGATCATCTATGAAAGTTCTGTCAACATGTCTCCTGGGGAGGGTTCAGAGGCTCTCTTAAGATTCCTATTGATTGAATCATGTGGTTGTTCTTGAACCACAGATCTATCGTGATCTCGCACCACCAACTCTGAAGTGGTTTGGGGGTCACTCGTGTGTACTACAGAGGCAACAAATGCCTCTGTGGGGGGTTCTATCGTGTCCTTGGGCAAGTGTACACTTATAGATACACCACCATCCTTTTGAGAGGATGGGGTGGATTTGGTTTCCCCAGCTAAGTGTGGCACAGAGGATGAATAATGTCCTCTGTCCAGCCAGATAGGTGCAGCTTCGGACCATGCAGCCCTTGTTCAATACCTTGATACACTAGAACTACAGAGGTAGTAATATGGGTTGCACAGGGAGTTTGGCTAGGTTGTATGCCCAAGGCATCTTTTATACGACTCTCTTCCTCCGATTTTTCTTTGACCTCTACTCTTTCATCATCGCTTTGGGATTTGCCAATCACATCCTCTATTTCCATATAAACCATTTCTCCTATACCTTCTGAGTACCTCTGCGTGACTTCTTTTTCAATCTCAGCGGCTATTTGTAGAGGACTCTGAGGTCTTTCTTTAGGAATATCTTCTTTGAAGATTAAGGCCCGGCGTCTTGTCCTCTGTAGAGGTTTTTCAGCAACCTCTGCAGGTTCATTTTCAACAAGAATGGACTCAGTTTCAGCTTTCACGACCTTGTGATCCTCTGCCAACTTTCTTAATTTTTTCTTTTTCTTTTCAGAAGGCTTGACCACCTCTGTAGTTTTCGTAACAGGGACTTCCTTTGGGATGTCCTCTGTCATTGCCTTTTCCTTTCTGGTCTTCTTAGCCTTTGGAATCTCTACCTCTGCGGTTCTCTTTTTGTGTTGTTTCTTTTTCTCCTTTCTCTCACTCCCCGCCCCCTTTTCTAATTCTATTCTTTCTTTGCTCACAATTTGTGCCTCTGCGTCAACATCCTCTGCTCCCTAGAGAATCTCATCCTTAAGATAGACTGTTATCTCTCCAACCTGAAATACTACACGCGGGGGGTTGCAGGACTCGGTTCAGGAGTCCTGTGCCCGCGAATGTAAGCCTGAACACCCTCTTCACTACCCAAATATTGCAGAAGTCTAGCTGACAGAGGTCTGGCCACTGGATATCTTGTCTTTAGCGTGGTCGGCTTGTGGGACTTCATCTCGTGTAGCTTGATTATTTTTTCCTCTGCGGGTAGCGTTCCTTCACCAATCAGATCGTCCTCTAGAAGTACTACAAGGAATCTTCCGAAGACAGGATTCTTTGGTTCTCTGCCCCTTTTGTTTTGCTATTACGGCATTCCTCATCTCTTTGAAGATCAATCCTTCATAATCAAGTGGAAGATCATAAAAGATCCCGTACATGATTGCCAGAATTGTGTGGCTTGATTGGTCAGGGTTGCCCACTTTGGAGGTTAGGCATCTGTTCAGAATGGAAAACAAAACGTTCCACAGAGGAGGAAGGTTCTGTATTCTGAAGTTCGTCCTCTTGGAGATTGGAATGGCATATACGATGA
The DNA here is from genome assembly GCA_023525745.1 of Arctium lappa. Classification (NCBI taxonomy): domain Eukaryota; kingdom Viridiplantae; phylum Streptophyta; class Magnoliopsida; order Asterales; family Asteraceae; genus Arctium; species Arctium lappa. The sequence continues at coordinate 36,322,134 of CM042059.1, forward strand.
AGCGTAGGAATTCCAAGAGTTCTTCTTCTGTGGGCTCTTTAGATAATTTCTTGAGGTTCAGATCATCTTTGGTGGGCCAATCAAAGATGTCAGATAATCTTCTTCGGTTGATTCCCAAATCCATTATTTTCTCTGTTGATGGATGAGTTTCATAGCCCATGATGTAGTATCCATATTTGTCCATCTTTACGTGTCGTGCACTCAGCCAGAATTGCTGAATTTAGGATTCAGGGACATCATTCCTTTTCATGGTTAGGGCTTTAGTTAGGAAGTGATTTTTTAGAATGTTGATCAGGGGTTCAACTTCAGTTGGAAATCCATTTCGCTCTATGGATACATAGTGATTATTGGGTTTGAGGTTCATGTTGTTCAGGTAATAATTGTGCCTGGTAAACGACAACAATCGGCTAGTAAGTACCTATTCTTGTTCAACAGAATGGGAATCGGCCTTTTGGGCGATTGAGTGCTGAGAGTGGTTTGAGGCCTTTGATCCTTGGGAGTTCTTGGACGAAATGGAAGGAGAAGCCGTTGTAGAGAAAAAGATGAAGAAAGTTCTTGCTTTTGGGTTCTTGAGAGAAAAATTTCAGGTAGAAAGGAAGTGGGTAAAGTGAAAGAGAGGGGTTTTTATGCTGAGAGGATGGTGAAAACTTTTGAGCGGTAAATTATAAATTTTGAAATCCGTAATTTTTACATATGGATAATGATTCGTTTGAGAAAAGCGACGGTACAGATACAAACCAATAAAATTTTGCCACGTCAATATGGGTGGTGCATGATCGAGTACGTGCTATACCCAAGTGACTGTGACTTTCATAAATAACCTGCTCTCAAGGACCTTTTTAAAGAAATTCACAAGAGATGAAAGTGGCAGAAGCTCTGTGGGTAGAGAGCTTATGGGGTCATGTGTAGGGTTCTGAGCGCAAGGTTAACCCAAAGAAAATATGAAAAATAAATGAGTTAATCGAGCATTATTCCAAATAGGAGCTCAGAGGTCAAGATATCCCCTTTGTGAGGTGCATAGACCATGTGATTAGTCACAGAGGCTCTATGAAGGACCTCAGAGGCTCTGTGAAGAACCTCAGATCACCCAAAGTTTTTATAAGATTTAAAGAACAAGGTGGGACATATCTGGAAGATAAAGTTTTGTCTTTGAGGGTGCGTGAAATTACCTCATCCTGCAGAATCTCTGTGGCAAAAAACTTTCTTGCTCCCCCATGAATCAACAAGGTCTTCTCTGTGAGGCTTGTTTTCCTCCCCCTTGATCTATGCTTGGGTCATTAAGGGTAAGTTTTTGTACAAGACACAAAATCAAGGAAACTTAACAAAGAGACAAGGAATTTTTTACAAACAGGGAACCATACAAGCAGAAATAAGGTTATTTACGACAGAAGCTCTGTGCCAAGGTACAGAAGCTCTGGGGTCAACTCATGTTAAGCATACCAATTTTGCCAACAGGAAAAGTAAATCTTTTCTAAAGATCCTCTTGCACAGAGGCACAGAGGCATGTATCACTTTTCTGAAGCGTCATGTCGAGCATGGCACTTTTGGAGTCACAGAGGATAGGTATATTTTCAATGTCAAACCATAGTCTCTAGCTTGGGTTCTCATCCACAGAACCTATGAACAACAACTAGCAGCAGCAACATATTCTGCTTCTTCCGTGGAAGTTGATACACAGTTTTGTTTCTAAAAAGTCCAACTCACTAACTTACCTCCAAGAAATTGACAACTCCTAGAGGTACTTTTTATGTCGAGTTTGCATCCTCCATAACCTGAGTCTGTTTAAGGCACAAGATCAAAGCCAGAGTTCTCTAGATACCAAAGGCCAAGATTCTTGGTCCCCTTTAGGTATCTAAAGATCCTCTTGACAGGATGTAGATGAGATTCTTTGGGATTATCATGAAATCTTGCACAGAGGCATGTGGCAAACATTATGTCAGGTCTACATGAAGTTAAGTACAACAGACACCCTATCATTCCTATGTAGTATTTGCACTCCACAGAATTTCCCTCTAGGTCTGCATAAAGCTTATATCCAGTGGTCATAGGGGTTTTCATTGCTGAAGAGTCAGAGAGTTTGTATTTTTCAAGTATGTCAGAGACATATTTTGATTGATTTAAGAAAATGCCCTCTTTAGTTTGTTTGACTTGCAATCCTAGGAAGAATGTGAGTTCTCCCAGCACACTCATCTCAAACTCAGTTTTCATCAATGACTCAAACTTTTTACAATAAGAATCATTAGTAGACCCAAAAATAATGCCATCAACATAAATCTACACAAGTAGAATCTCACCTTTTCTCCTCTTATAAAATAATGTAGTATCAGTTGTACCTCTTTCGAAACCATTGGCAAGAACGAAATTTGAATGTCTATCGTACCAGGCTCTGGGGGGCTTGCTTTAGTCCATACAGAGCCTTGCCCAATAAGTATACATGATTTGGGTATTTAGAGCTTTCAAATCCTGGTTGTTGCTGGACATATACCTATTCATGAATAAGACCATTTAAGAAGGTTGACTTTACGTCCATTTGGTAAACCTTAAAACCTCTGTGGGCTGCAAAGGCAAGGAATATTCTTATTGCCTCGAGCCTTGCCACAGGGGCAAATGTTTCTTCATAGTCAATTCCTTCTTCTTGGCAGTATCCCTTGGCCAGCAATCTTGCCTTGTTCCTGATCACCACACCTTCCTCATCTTTCTTGTTCATGAAGACCCATTTGGTCCCTATTGCAGTCTTGCCTTTCGGCAGAGGCACCAAGGTCCATACTTCATTTATTTCAAACTCCAAAAGCTCTTCTTCCATGGCTTCTACCCAGTTTAGGTCTTCAAGATCTTTAGAGATCTTTTTGGGCTCGATAATACTTACATAATTTGTAAAGTATACTCTGTCAGAGGGGTCACCAATGATTTGTCTTTGTGGGTGACTACTGGTCCACTTGGTCATGCGAAGTAGGTGATCATTTTAACTTTCTGGATGCATGTCAGGAGCATCTTCTTGTTCTTGATGTTGATTAACCTCTGTCGAAGAAGGTTGATCGTTTGTACTTGCCACATGGCTTGATGGATCACCTTGAATTGATATGGAGAGCTCTATGGTACCCGGATCGGAGTTCTGTGTTTCTTCTGGTGATGATCCTTCAGATATAGTAAGCAGATGATCTTGACCTTGGTTGAGCATAGAGCCTTGTTCAGTGTTAGCCTCTGTATGCTCCACCTTAACATTTGTACCTATAAAAGTAGTTAAGGAGGGCGAAGTATCACTTGGACCAGTCAACGAAGTACCTGTTTGGTCTTCAGAGGCCTCGACTCCAGAAGCTCTGTGATCACTTTCAGAAGGACCATCATCATTGAACATTTCTTCAAAAAGGTGATGAAGATCATTTGTTCTTGTAGAATTACCAGAGTCTTCATCTTGAATCTTGAGTCCTGAGCTGATTTGCTCTGAAGTCATCTGAAAAGAGTCATCAAAAGAAACATTAATACTTTCAAGTATATGTTTGGATTTGAGTACATAGACTTTGTATGCTTTGGAGGTTGATGAATAGCCAACAAATTTGGCTTCATCAGCTTTTGGACTGAATTTCCCTAGTTGTTCTCTGTCGTTCAACACAAAACATCTGCAACCAAAAACATGAAAATATTTGGTGTTTGCCTTCCTCTGGTTGAGCAAGTGGTATGGGGTCTTTGCATGCCTCTTCAATATTAATGATCTATTTTGAGTGACGCATGCACTTGAAATGGCTTCTGCCCAAAAAGAAATAGATAGTCCTGAGGCACTGAGCATAGTTCTGGCAGCTTCCACTAGTGTTATGTTCTTGCGTTCAACAACACCATTTTGTTGTGGAGTCCTTGTAGCCGAGAAGTTCTGTGAGATGACATCTGTCGTAAGATAGGATTCATGTGTTGAGTTCTTAAACTCTGTTCCATTGTCACTTCGAATTCTCTGCACCCTTCAATCATGAAGAACTTGTATTCTCTTAAGAAGATTGATTAGTACCACAGGAACATCAGATTTCTTTCGAGCAAATTCCACCCAAGTGTATCTAGAGAATTCATCTATGAGTACAAGAATGTACTTCTTGCCACCTAGGCTCTACACAGATATAGGACCACAAAGGTCTATATGAAGTATCTACAGAGGTCTAGTGCAATAGATGTCTGTCTTGCTCTTATGGGCAGCTCTTTTGAGTTTGCCCATTTCACAAGTAGAGCATAGATGATCTCTGTCGAATTTGATACTTGGTAGCCCACTCACCAGTTCTAATTTTACAAGCTTGTCAAGAGTATGAAAGTTTAAGTGACAGAACCTGTTATGCCAGAGCCAAGCCTCCTCATTTTTACTTGAGACCAAACAAAGATTTTCTTCTTTGTTTATTGAATTAAAGTCCATGAGATATAGATCACCTCTTCTTTTGGCTTGCAGAAGTTCCGTGGTTGTGTCTTCTTTCAACAGAAAACAATATTTCCTTTTGAACATTACATCTAGTCCATTATCACAGAGTTAGCTAACACTTAGTAAAATTTGCTTAAGGCCATCCACATAAGCCACTCTATTGACATCGATGTCTCCTTTAGCGATGACTCCATAGCCTTTAATTTCCCCCTTTTTATTTTCTCCAAAGGTCAGAGAACCACCTCCATGTTTTTCTTTGTATGAGGCGAGCAATCCTCTGTCGCCAGTCATGTGCCTTGAGCACCCGGAGTCTAGGTACCAAATAGGCACATGTTGTTTCTTCTGCAGACAGATCAAGAGGATTTAGGTACCCATTTCCAAATGGGTCCAGTTTTGTTAGGAGTCTTTAAAGATGCCTTAGCACCTTTGGTTTTGGTTTTATCCTCTTTAACAGAGGTACCAGATTGTCCTTTCTCACCCATGAATTTGGCATTCTTGGACTTGGGGTAAGATATAAGACAGGTAGGCCTTGAAGAATGTTGGTTAAGAGCATGCATGAGATCAAAACATTTATAATGAGAGACTCCAGAAGCAAATTTCTTAAATATTTCATTGAATTTATCAAAGGAGGGTACAGAGCATTGTTTACAACAACCCTTTTTAGATTTGGGTTTCTTTTCACAAAAAACTTTGTCTAATCTAGGTTGAGTTTTATCAAAAACTCCTCTTGGATGGCTCTTTGACTGTACTCTCCCTTGGTGACTTCCTTTTCTTGCATTCACTGCCACAGAAGTATCAAATTTGTCAAATTTGGGCCATTTTCCCTTCTGTTGCCAAGTGAGTTTTTCTTGAAAAGGTTTTGTGAATTTTGGAGCTTTGGTCTCATGAAAGATCTGGATTTTTCCTTTGTTTAATTTCTCAAGCTCAAAAGAGGTCTTAGCTTGCAGACACATATCCATAAAGTCAAGGAAAATAGGTACACTTGTAGTTCTCCTTTTGGGAGAGATCATTCTGTTAAGAATGCCAGAGGGAAGCTTATTTTTTTGTAGACTATAGGGGATTATCTCTTGTTCCACAGAACTAGTCTATTCATCAACAGAGGATGACTCAAAATCTGACTCGGAATCTGAATTAAGAAAATCTTTGTGGATGAGGGCATGACTTTCTGGATATGTATTGCTTTGTCCACTAACAGTGTCCTTTGAAATGTTTAGATCTTTGAGAATGCATGAGATCACTTAAGGGATACTTAGACATCTGAGTAGATCTTGCTCAAAGATTTGTTGCACTTCAGAGGCTATATCAGGATGACTTAGAATGTGATTCTCATACATTTTTCTCAAGTAACTTTCCAAAAGGCTTTTGAAAAGCTTTTCCTCCACAGAGGCAGGGACAAACTCTGGTGCATCAGAGGACAATTCCTTTTCAGGAATCATCATGCACACAAATGCCATTTGACTTTGTGATTCTGTATGACCAAATCTGAAGATCATTATCTGTTTTTGAGACAGATATTTCCTTGGAATAGATTTTCTCTTTTCAGAGAGTGATGATGACAAATCATTGTTTTCATACCATACATTTGCCATCTGCAGAGGTTTCCTCAGATGTGGTCCTTCGTAGGTTCTGCGCCTCTTGAATGTGGATATCAAATTAGGAAGACTTGGTTTTTAAAATTGTCCAGGGCAGAAGATATTTGCAAGAGATTTGTTTCTTTTATTTCCAGTATAGGGGTCTGTGTCATCAAACCCTATACCTCTTCTGCCGATCTGGGTACTTACTTTTTCATGCACTTTCTGTGCATCCTGATATTTCCTAATCAAAAGATCTCTGTTGAGTAAGTCTTGATGGAGGACTTCTCTCTCTTTTTGGAAAAAGTTTTTCAGAGAGATGGCGTTTAAGCGATCACTCTTACTATTTTTTAGCTCTTTAATTTTTTTCTTTCAAGGCTTGGTCTAGTTTGGAAACCTTTTGTTTTAACCCTTTCTTTTCAGAAATATGCTCAGAAATAAGTGATTTCTTTCGAGATAGAGTTTATCCTTCTCTTGAGTGAGAAGTCTAGTCTCTCTCTCTCAAAGAAAGCTAGCTTTTTCTCAAGTTCTGAGCACGTGCTTTTGCAAGCAAGAAGTTCACTTTGTAGTTTAAGAGATTTGTTTTCAGAGTTTGTGGAAGATGAGTCAGAAGTGGATACCTCACTATCATCGTCAGAGGGGTTGACTTCTACCATTCCACAGAAGAGTGCATTGTTGTCTCCTTCATCAGAAGATTCATTAGTGACAAGATTTTCTTGTTCATCTATCAGGGACCTTTGAGTGTAGTACTCTGCCTTCTTTTTAAAGAAAGCAGCATCTCGAACAGGTTTCCCTTTGTTGACATTTGACCTGCACTCTGCTGCAAAATGTCCTGGCTTCCCACACTTGAAGCACCTTTCTGTTTGTTGTGGAGCCTTGTCTCCGCCTCTGCCGTCAATCTTCTGTCCACCTCTTCTGTCATCTTGTCTTTGATCACCAAGAACTTCTCTCTCAAACTTTCTTGGTTTGCCATATCCTCTACCTCTATCATCTCTGTCATCTCTTCCTCTGAATGCAGGCTTTTTCTTGAGACCCCTGTTGAATTCTCGGGTCATAAGAGCAAGAGTTTTTGCTAGAGCAGCCATGTCAATTTCTTCCTCCGAGCTTTCCTCACTATCACTTTCTACCACAAGTACTTTCTTCTTATTCTTCTTCTTCTTCTTCTTAACATCCTCTTTAGTCTTTTCCTTCTTACCTTTGTCCTGAACCTTTGTGGCATTTCCAACCAACGCCAGAGGTCCACCGACAGGAGCCATTAGCTTTGAGATTCTATTCTCTTGGCTTATTAATGTCCCGAAAAGGTCATAGATGGACCAAACATAAAGATCAAGGGTAGCCTGCAAGGACATGGTTAGATGGAGCCATTCATCATTGAGACTCTGAAGGAATCCAATATTGTTTTCCTCAGAGGTTCTGTTGGTTCCATATCTTTTGGATTTGTTGATTAGGGAGTTGTATCTGTTGTAGGTGCTTTGAATGGATTCTCCCGGCAGAGCCTTGAAAGCAAAATATTCATTTATGCATAAGGCTCTATTGTTCTTTAGGGTTTTAGCACCACCCTCAAGTTGTTTTTCAAGCTCTAACCACAGATCTTTTGAGGTTTCGCAGGAGTCTAAAGACTGAAAGATGTCGTTTGGAATGGCCATGATGAGAAGCCTTTTGGCTTTCTTTGCAAGTTCATGTAAGGCACTTTCTTGTTCAGTACACTCAGCAATGGGTTTGGGATGTTATTATTCAAGGATTTCAGGTGTGTTTGTAGTAGCAGGAACACGAGGAACATTGGTCATTGGAATATATGGAGGGTTATGAAGAAACTCAACCAATCCAGGATCCACACCTTCAAGAAAGTGTACCATCCTGATTTTCCACTGGGGAATTCATCCCTGAGTAGAGTAGGAGGTTTAGATTAAGATCCTAAGATGAAGAAGTTGATTGCATTGGCCATTTTCAGTTGACAAGGATGAAGCAAGAAAACAGAGTATGAGATGAACTGTAGTTGGAGATGAATATTAACTCAATAACTATGGATATTTAGTAAGGGAAATATTGATAACCAACACACAAGCTTTGAATCTGCCCTAAAGATTTGAGCACACTTTCTTTTGGATCTATATCAACCTGGTTGAAATAAATCCAGAAAAACAGAGTGTATCCTTTCGAATGGAATATGGGATGAAGAACAGACTCAGACTACTACCAAGAACACTAGAATCAAGTATAGAACATGATCCTTTGATATTAGTGATCAAAGCCTGCTCTTATACCAATTTTTGATCCCTAGTTTGGTATTGTAAAATTGATTTACTATTAACTACACAAAAACAAATGATTAAGATTGCGGAAGCGTTTTGAAGTGTAGAAAAATTGAGCTTAAATGGTAGTAAACACACTAGCAAGTAATAAACAGAAACATGAAAAGTATAGAGACGAATACTGAAGAATCTACTTAATTAACTTGAAAAAATACACCAAGAACACACACATGTGAGTGCTAATATGCTCCAAGAAAATACAACGTTCTCTCTAGTTAGTGTGTGCTCGCGTGATTCTTACAATGGTGGTGCTTCTATATTATACGAGGAGGAGTCACCCCATAGTACAAGAAAAAGGATGGCATTCTAATGAGAGAATGCCACCTGGAAAGGTAAACAATCGTGCGCCGCATAAATAATCTGAAAATCTTCGTACAGGAGGCTCACGTGTTCTGCATGTGGTGTTGTCTTGACACTTGTAGAAATAATCTGTTCAACTTCATCTCCAGAGGTTGGTTACCACAGAGGCTCTATGAGGGGTCACAGAGGTTCTGTGGTCCAAGGTTGATCTTCAGGTTAAGCTTCTCTCCAGCAGATGATTGACATGGTCTTCTATGTGTGCAACTTCTGTTGTGTACTCGCAGATTTGATCCATATTCTAAGATTCCTATACTTAGCCTATTTTTCAATACTTCTATACAGATTAATTGGAGCTAACAGTAAAGAACGCGCAGAGTGATTGCGACAAGTTGAACCTCAAAACACGCAAGCTTCAATCTGCGCAAAGTAAGAACACGCAGACGAAAGCCTGCGACAACTCAGAACATGCAATCTTAAGCATGTGCGAAGAAAGAACAATCAAACCACTGCCTGTTCGAACCTCAGAACCAGCAGAACATAGCCTGCGACAACAAAGAATGCACAGATCCCTTTCTACGACAAGTAGTGTGAACAGTGTTTAGCGACAAGTAGGGGAACATATTTCTGATTGTGATTAATCATTTTTTCTGTTTTTGTGTTTAAAGATCAGTGCAAATTTCAAGATGACTTATAGAGATGCTCTTGCTATCAGTACATATGTCAAACCACCTGTTCTATTCAAAGAGGAATACGAGCAATGGAAAGATAGATTTCTGGATTTCATAGACAAACACGACAATGGAGAATTCGTCAAACAATCTATTGATGAAGGTCTCATGAAACTAGTCATAGCTATTATACCAGATGAGGAACATGAGAGTTCTGACAACGAATATGGTACGGAGCCCCGAGTGCCCAAGACCAAAGAGATTGTTGTTGATGTTGCAAGTTATACACCTGAGCAAAAGAAGAGATATAAAGCTAATAAGCAGACAAGATCTCTACTTCTTCAGAGCATACCAAATGAGATCTACATAAGATTGACAGCTACAAGTCTACTGCCAAGAAAATGTGGGTTCAACTGGAGAAAATGATGATGGGTTCTAAAATTGGAAACCAAATGAAAGTGGCTAACTGCATCAACAATTATGAGGAATTCAAAGCTAAAGATGCGGAAAGCTTAGAGGAAACTTATGAAAGATTTGTGTGTTTGCTAAATGAACTGGCTAAGAATAAAGTCATGAAGAACCAGATTGAAAACAACGTTAAGTTATTGAGCATTCTTCAGCCATAATGGAAGAAATACACAAGGAGGATGAAACAGATGAAGGGTCTTAGTGATATTCCCTTACATGAAGTATATGAGACACTAAGGCAAAATGAGGAGGAAGTTGAAGAGAAAAGAGGATAGAAGATAAGGAGTGAGAAGCATGTTGTTGATCCTATTGCTCTTGTGGTGGTTAAGAAGAAAGAGAAAGAGAAGAAAGATAAGAAAGATAAGGAGAAGAAGGAGAAGAAGAAGAAGAAGAAGAAGAAAGTTGTGATTTCTGAATCTGCTGATTCTGAGAGTGATGACTCTGACTCTGATGATGGAGAAAATCTGAAGCAAGTTATGCTTTTTCTGACCCGAGCTTTCCAGAAGAAATTTTACAAGAAACCGAGATCTAATAGTCAGAGGTACTCTTCGGGATCAAGAAATTTTGAGCACAAAGAAAGAGTTGAAGAAAACAGTTTTGATGACAGAAGGTCTATAGGAAGAAATTATGAGGAAAAGCAATATGTGAACATTTATGAATCAAAGAAAGTAGAAGAGCAAATAAAATGTTACAATTGTGGGATAATCGGCCACTTTGCTAAAGACTATCAGAAGCCAAAAGTCAGAAATTCTGAGTATTAGCATAATAAGATGTTATTGGCCACACAGAAAGAAGCTGGCAAAGCACTGATGGCTGAGGATGACCACTGGTTGGATTATTCTGATTCTGAGAGTGAAAGAGAAGAGAATGCTCACATGTGCTTAATGGGCAAGGAAGTCAAGTATGATGGATCTGATGAAGATATTTCTGATGAGGTAAATAATTTTTCTGAATGTGATTTTTTAAAGAAAATGGAAACCATGATGGTTGAGCTTCAAGATATACAAGCTAAGCTTAAAAAGGAGAAAAGGAGAGTTGCGAAAAAGCGTCAAACAATTTTTGGTCTCAACAAGGAAACTGTTGGGAACAAAAACTTGATTGACTCTTTGAATAAAACTGCTACTGTTTTTGAAAAACAAAAAACTTGTTTTGAAAATCAACTTTGAGGCAGTTTCCAAGTTCAACAAGTGTGAACTTGAGAAGCAAGAGTTGGTTGTGAAATTTATTAATTTGAAATTTGAAAACAAATAATTGCTTAAAAAGATTAATGGTTTGGAAGCTAAGCTTTATACTCGAGGTCAAACGGATCACACCATTTTTCTAAACACACCAAAGGAAGAAACAGATTTTAAAGATAAGTGGGGTCTTGGTTATGATAATGCTCATTATCTGAAGAAAGCTATAAGAAAACAGCCTGCTTTATATAATTTTGATTTCTTACAAGTGGCTGACAAATGTCCTCATTTGAAACCCAAATTTGTTACAAAATCATCTGATGAGGTTGAGACTAAGGAAGATGAAAATAGGAAAAACATATCGAGGATGCAACTACCATTCTGCTATGACAAGTTGAATGATAGTTATCTCTCTGAACAGTCTAAATTTCTTTCAAATTATTATTTTCACATTTATTCTACTGAGGAATTGGAGGCTAAACCCGTTGAAGCAAAAATTTATGTACCTCCACTCATCTTGGAAAGTAAAATTTCTGAGCTTGAGAATACCATGGTGGATTAAAGAATTTTGGTTGATTTAGAAAAGATTGTATTTTCCATTGTGGTTTTTAATTCAGATCTAACATCTTCTAAGGCTTCTAAATGTGGTGATGATGGTGTAAACTTATTTGAGGATGAAACTGATTTTTTAAATTCTGATGGTTGTTTTGATGAAAGTGTTCAGAAATTTGATTTCAATGCTAAACTTCTAGATCATTCATCTTTTTGTGATTAATACTAATGCTTTACCCAGTGTATTTGAAAAGGGTGAATCATCAACTAAAGTTGATGAATTAGGTTATGTGAGTACCTATTATGCTAAAGGTAAGAAGCAAAAGAAAATGCGCTCACAGAAACAGATCAACACGGGTAAGCATAAGAAAGCACAAACTCTTAAAACTCATGGTTCTTACAAATCTAAATCTTCTGTTTCAGAGTTGAAAAGTAAAAGGTCTGAGCCAAAGCTTGAATGGAAACCTAAGAAGAATGTTGAAGAGTTGACAAAATCATTGTCTGATTCAAAATGTAATAAGACTTTTGAAAGTTTTCATGATGTAATTGGTCAAGTTGCTTCTAATAAATCAAACCTTGTAACTCCTTACAAGTCTTATACAATAAAGTAATTATCCAATTATCTCCATCTACTACTCAATTTTCCACATACGGTCAAAATGATTTTGTGACTCGACAATATTCTGATTGTTGGTTTGGTACTTATTATATACATCATTCTCATGATTTTCAAAAACAAAGAGGACCCAAATTCAAATGGGTGCCAAAATCTTGTGCTAACATGAAGGGACCCACATATAAATGTGTAACTAAACCTGTTGTTTCTTGATTTCTCTTATGCAGACCCGTCATATGTGGTACTTGGATTCTGGCTGTTCCAAGCATATGATCAGGAAAAAATATATTTTTTCTAATTATACAGAGAAATTTAGTGGCAATGTGCGATTTGGGAATGACCAGTTTTCACCGCTACTTGGATATGGAGATGTCGTGCAAGAAAATGTAACAATTAAGAAGGTGAACTACGTTCAAGGTTTAGGACACAATCTGTTCATCATTGGTCAGTTCTATGACAAGGTTTTGGAGGTCAGTGTTAAGGCCAAAAGATGTTGTGTTAGAACTGAAGATTGTAAAAAACTCTAGGTCGGGACGCGGAAGTCAAACCTCTACACGTTAAATCTGTCTAAAGTCAAAACTGATAATGTTGTGTGTCTACTTTCTAAAGTCTCTATAAAACAATGATGGTTATGGCATAGAAGACTATCTCACCTCAAATTCAGATACGTCAATAAACTAGTGACTGGTAATTTGGTAAAAGGACTTCCAGAGCTAAAATATGAAAAAGAACATCTGTGTGTTGCATGTGAGAAAGGTAAAATGAAAAGAGTTTCTCATAAGCCTAAGCCTGAATCAAGCACAATTACTCATTTAGAACTCCTGCATATGGATCTCTGTGGTCCAATGCGAACTCAAAGCATCAACGACAAGAAATATATTTTGGTGATTGTGGACGATTATTCAAGATACACTTGGGTCAAATTTCTAAGATCAAAATATGAGACGCTCGATGTCATCATCTCATTCTTAAAGACCATTCAAGTGAATTTGCAGAAGACAGTTAAGCTTTTCAGAACAGACAATGGCACAGAATTCAAGAATAAAATTGTTGATGATTATCTCGAATCGGTCGGGATAACACATCAATTTTCTGCTGCCAGAACACCAGAACAGAATGGAGTAGTAGAAAGGCGAAACAGAACTCTAGTTGAGGTTGCTCGCACTACTCTTAGACACTCTGATCTGCCTCTATTTCTGTGGGTTGAAGTTGTGTCAACTGTATGTTATACGCAAAATCGCTCAATCATTCATTGCTGGTTTGGTAAAACACAATATGCTTTGATTAATAATAGAATACCTTTCATCAAACATTTTCACATCTTTGGATGCAGGTGTTTTATGTTTAATGACAAGGAGAATTTGAATAAGTTCGGTCCAAAAGTTGATGAAGGCATTTTTATTGGATATTCTCAGACATCTGAAGCATACAAAGAAATGGATTTTGATCAAAGCAGTTCAGAACCTGTTATAATAGGAGTTTTAGCTACTGGACAAAGCATTTCAGAACCCGTTATAATAGGAGTTTTAGCTTCTGGAAAAATCAGTCCATAACCTACGTTAATGTTTCTAATTCTGATAAAGCGTCAACTTCAACATCTCATTTAACATAATTAGACTTGTTGTTTGAATTTTTCTATGATAAGTTTATTGGTTCCAAATTGACTAAACCTGTTGTGATTGACAAATCTGAAGATTCAAGCAATCAGCATCCAATCACTTCAGATGTCTCAACTGAATCCAATCCCCCGATTCAGGAAGAAACTCAAATTCAAACACCTACTCACTCAGTTGAAGTTGCTAATGAAACTGTCGAGCCAGAAGTTACACATTCAGTTGGATGTACGACAATGCCTACTCAACAGACATAAATGTCCAATCCACTGAAACTTCTGGACCGATTACTTCAACTTGAACCCCATACTGAACAAGAAGAAGAAAGTGGATATCTAGATTTTCAACATGATCAATCTGCATCTAATCCACTTCATCATGTATACAAGTGGACCAAAGAGTACCTGGTTCATCAAAGTATTGGAGATCCATCAAAGGCAGTGCAAACTAGGTCTGCAACAGCAAATGAATGTTTATTTGATTCATTCCTGAGCAAAATAGAACCAACAAAAGTTTCAGAAGCTCTTTGTGATCCAGATTGGGTTACAACCATGCAAGAAGAGCTCAACCAATTTGAAGCGCTTAAAGTCTGGCAATTGGTGCCACGAACTGAAGGAAAGACAATTATTGGCACCAAGTGGGTATTCAAAAATAAGAAGGATGAAGATGGTATTGTTATTCAAAACAAATCAATACTTGTATCCAAGGGATACAGACAAGAGGAAGGCATTGATTATGATGAGACGTATGCACCAGTTGTGCGTATTGAGGCCATTAGGACGTTCCTAGCCTACGATGCACATAAGAACTTTACGGTGTATCAAATGGATGTCAAGACAGCCTTTCTTAATGAATTGTTAAAAGAAGAGGTGTATGTTTCTCAACCTGAAGGATTCGTAAGTGCGGACAAACCTGATCATGTCTATAGTCTAGACAAAGCACTTTACGGACTCAAACAAGCCCCTCGAGCCTGGTATGACGTACTGTCCAAATTCGTTGTCAAGTCTGGGTTTTCCAAAGGTAAAATCGACACCACTTTATTCATTAAAAAGGAGAAAGCTGATATCATTTTAATTCAAATATATGTGGACGATATCATATTTGGTTCAACTAATCCAATGTAACGTAAGAATTTTTCTAACCTCATGGTGTCATGTTTTCAAATGAGTATAATGGGAGAGATAAACTTCTTTCTCGGATTACAAGTTCGACAATTTTCTACAAGGATTTTTATAAATCAAGCGAAGTATAGTGCTAACATTTTAAAGAAATTTAATATGTCAAATTGTACTCCAATTTTGACCCCGATGGCACCAAGAACTAAAATCGGAGCTGGTCTTTTGGGAAAAGTTGTTGATGTTAGAACCTATAGAGGAATGATTGGTTCTTTAATGTACTTGATGGCTAGTTGGTCAGATATTATGTTTTCTACATGCTTATGTGCTAGATATCAAGTTTCTCCTAAAGAATCCCATATGTCGGCTGTAAAACGCATATTTAGATATCTGAAAGGAACTGCAGATCTAGGTTTGTGGTATCCTAAGGATACAGGTTTTGAGCTAACAGCGTATTCAGACGCAGTCATGCAGGTTGTATGCTCGACAGGAAAAGCACATCAAGTCACATTCAATTTCTTGGAGACAAGCTCGTAAGTTGGGCATCAAAGAAACAACTTTGTGTTTCCACTTCAACTGCTGAAGCAGAGTATGTAGATGCTGCCAGTTGCTGCTCTCAAGTGTTGGGGATGAGAACACAGCTTCGAAACTATGGATTCTAATTCAAAAAAATTCCTATATATTGTGATTTGAAGATCACCATTGCAATATCATCTAATCCTGTTCAACACACAAACACTAAACATATTGATGTGCAGTATCATTTTATCAAAGATAATGTCGAAAAAGGTACAATTGAACTTTACTTTGTAAACATAGATTATCAACTTGCAGATTTATTTACCAAGCCGTTAGACGAAAAGATATTTAGTTTTCTCATTTCGAAACTTGGCATGCTAAACCTTAAGACGTAATCTGTAGTTACCTAGTACAGTTTATTTTTTGTTATTTTTCTTCATTTCTTAATTTTTAATCTGAACGATATCTACACTGAAAGGTTTTGTTCAAGTTTTCAGGGGGAGTGAGATAAAGCTTACTTGATCTACATTCTAGGGGGAGTTATAAATCTTGTTGCATATATTTTTCACTGACATATCTTATGATGCATATGTTCAGTGGGAGTAAGGATATTGAGTTCTGATTAAATCAAATCAGAACTTGTTCTTAAATTGTTTTACTGCTTTCATCTCTTTATTTTTCAATAAAGTTGCTGAATAAGACTTTGTACTTTGACGACTTTATGACTATTTGCAATATTTGAGGGGGAGCTTACATGATCAAATATATCATGACTTTGGAGTTGACTTCATGAGATTAATGTTGAGCGAAAGGAATAATTCTATTCTTAATCTCATAACATGTTTGAAAGATGGACTACCTTCAGACATGAAAACATGTTTTTAAACGTTCAAACCACTTCTTATTCTCAAAACGATTTCATGAATTTAGAAGTGTGATTTTATTTGTTTTCGGATATGAGCTTCATTGTTTAACTAACCGTGTGTTTCCAAAGATAGATACTTGTGTATTATCTTTTCTATATACTGTCAAGTATTCACACACACTGGTTTAGTACTTTTATTGACTAAGTTCTTACCATGTCTCAAAGTTGAACATAATTTTCATGGTAAGACGCCCCGTTTGATATTCAAAGTTTGTTGAGCGTTACATCATTCAAAGAGTTTCTTTCAAGATTTGTCTATAATTGTTCTTATAGACAACATTCAATTTTTCATGACCTAAGCTTTTATTGCTAAATCATTCCTATTTGATCTTTTCCATACATTGTCAGATTCTCAAACAAGTCATTTGTATTCATTTCATTCATTCTATATCCTTGTTTTGAGAGAATCTTTCATGATTAAAATGCTCAAATCTTCATGATTATCTTACTGAGCATACAAATATCTAACATGTACTTCATATTGTGCTTTAACTGAAAAAGTTAAACCAATTGAGCAACATTTTGCTTATAGGACAATTTACATGGGAATTGTGTGAGCTTAATTGAACTTCTATGGATTCACGATAACCAGTGTTTCCTACCTAAGAAGTTATTCTTGAGTGATCGAGAGGCGAGGTGTCAATATCTGAGTGTGGGTGTGTGCTGAGATAAAATGAAAAGAGAGTTTGGTTAGAAGTGAGCTTAAATGTTAAAAAAAAAGAGGGTGAGAGATCAGAGTAAAAGAATGTCAAACTCTGCACCAACTTCTTTCTGAGTCGGGCAGCCACATTACTGATGTTTCACAATTCTTTCATGAACTTCATTGAAACATGCAACTAGCACATGCCAACTCTTGCTTTAAACCCCACCAACTACTCATTTCTTTCTAAACAAAGAGATGTTTCAATATTTCTTGGGGATGCAACACATAATCTATCTCGTCTTCATTCGGAAGATATGGATATTGAAACAAAAGGAAGTCTGCCCCACTTTCGCACTTCGATCATGCACAATTGAGTTCGTGTATTACTGTTGTTGTCCCAATGGTTTACATATTTTGAGCCTATAATAAAACATTCATGTTTAAATTCTTTCATACACAAGCACGAACACACAAAAAATTGGTTTTTTTGTCGGAACGTTCATAGAATTACCTTGTGTTATTCGATGATTGAATGGAAGACCTGGGAAGTGAACATAAATAAAACTCCTTGTACAGTACATTCGTTGTACTAAGTGACTTTGTGTTATTTACAGGCATATTAACTGATTCATTTGTTGATTCAGGTTTACACTCTTATTTATTTGAATTTGAAAAGATTCGGATGAATATATTATGAATTGACAAATGATCAGAGGCTCATATGGAAAGATCATGGTCAGAATATTATGACATTTCTTGAAGATGTTTTAATGATTTCTATGCTACATCATCAAAAAGGGGAGAAATAGTTTCAAGAAATGTTGTTTGAAGAAAAGCTTGTAACAGTTATGGGATTAGTTATTTCAAGAAATGGTGACTAAAGTCCAGATGGTGAAAGTCCTGAAAGATTTATTATCAGAGTTATGGGGAGAATGATCAGAATAATTTCAAGAGTTCCAGGAATTCTGAAAGTTTACAGAAATCTACTGAAATTTTCTTTAAAGATTATTTGCTAAACCAAAGAGAGCTGAACCTAAAGATATTTTCTTTGTCAAAGTCTGAAAGATATTGATACAGTTCTTGAAAATCATTATCACAGACTTTGTAGAAGATTGTAATTTCTGAAGACAGCTCAAAGGAAAGAAAGATTGATTTTGAGCAGATTCACTCAAAGGAGGAGATTGACTTTCATAGCAAAATTCTTAAAGAGAGAGTATGTTCTTGAAAAGGGGAGAATGTGCTTTAAAGATGAAATTCTTTTGAAGAGAAGTACAAGTTTTTTCTGAAAGGGGGAGATTGTTCTTTGATGCTGAAAAATATTCTGAATCTAAAGGGAGAGCTTCAATGCCTATTTTTTTGAATATGATCTTGAGTCCGAAGGGGGAGATTGTAAGTGCTTAAATGTTGTATCCAAGATCATCAAGATTAAAAGTCAAAGCTCAAGTTAAAGCCTTCAAATGCAAAGGTAAAAGTCTAAGTTTCTTAATATGGAAAGTCAAAGTCTAGCAAGTCAAAGTGTTTTAGTTAGAGTTAGTTTAGTTTTGTCTTTGTATTTGTGTCTAGGTATAAATACCTTTTTGTTAGTAGAATTCATAAAGCACCTTGAGAGAACACATGTTTAGTGAGAGAAATATTTGAGAGAATCCAAATTGTAACCTGTGAATTGTAAATCAATACATATGACGATTTGGATTAGAGTGTTGTTGTCTTATTGATTGTTTGCACTTAAGGGACACACATAAAGGGGGAGATATTTCAAAGATAATGCTGACGTTGAAATGTTTTGATGATTCTGATTCTCATAATTCATCAAAAAGGGAAGAAATTTCAAGATTTCAAAGTAAGATTATTGTTTACTACAAAAGGGGGAGAAATTTTTAAAAAGTTGATTCAAAGAAGGAAGCAAAGTCGTGAAAGTCGTGAAGCTGATGAAATTCAAATTTCAAGTCAAAGCAAATTCTGATGATTACTATGTTGAAGAAATTTTATGAAAGCATGTTGCATTTTGTGACAAGTGAAGGAGATTGTTGAAGACGTTAAAGATTTGAAGTTTTTAAAGTTTTGTGAAGAAAGTCAAAGTTGTTCAAGATCCAAAGCTGTGAAAGATTTGAAAAGTTGAAGTTTTTGCAACAAGAAGAAGACCTGAAGATTATTGTCAAATTTTTTTAATCTTGAATCCAAAGGGGGAGAATGTTGAGTCAGAATTGTATTCAAGTTTAAAAGGTCAAGTTGTATTTGTTTGTGTTTGTTTGTAAAGACAAAGTCAATGTAAAAGTCATCAAAAGTCAAAGTTGTAAAGTCTTAAATAGTCAACGTCTTAGAAAGTCAATCTATCTTAAAGTAGTTAGTTGTTTAGTTGTCTTTGTAATGAGAGTATAAATAAGGTTTGTCTTTGTAATATTAGGTAGGATCCCTTGACATTGTCATATACGTATAGAGAGATTCTAGATATGTAGAGAGAGAAACTTTCAAGATCATGAATTAAACATTAAATTTGTAATGAAATCTTGTTTGATTAATTGAATGTGGACCTTTCAAGTTGGACTTCTAAAAAGCATAATTGTGTGTCAACCTCTACGGCAGAAGTTGAATATGTGGTTGCTGCTAGTTGTTACTCACAAGTTCTGTGGATGAGAACCCAACTAAGGGACTATGTTCTTGACATTGACAAAATACCCGTCCTCTGTGATTCCAAAAGTGCCATTGCGATCTCTGCCAATGTTATTCAGCACTCTAAAACCAAGCATATCGATATCAGGTATCACTTTCTAAAACGCCATGTGGAGAAGGGGACCATTGAAATGTACTTTGTGTCACAGATTATCAACTTGCTGACCTATTCACAAAGGCACTATATGAGAAGAGATTCTCTTTCCTTGTTGGCAAGCTTGGTATGTTAAGCATGAGTTGTGTTGGGAACTGAAGAATTTATCAAGTATGGTTAATGCTGTTGGTTCAGAGTTACTACTGCTAGAAGAATTCAAGGATAATAATGCTGAGTATTACTACTGCTAGTAGAGTTAATACTGCTAGTCAAAGTTAGTGTTGCTTGAACAAAGTTAGTACTGCTTAGCTAGTTAGTACTGCTAGTGGTTAGTTCTGCTTAGAAGTTAATGTTGCTTGAAGAAGTTAGTGCTGCTTATGACTTGAAGATCCGAATGAAAAGGATGACAGTTGGCAAGAATAAAGATATTCATGGAAGGCTTGAAGATAATGATGGAAGATATACTGAAGATATGTTTATTTATTGTAATTATCTTTTGATTCAGTATATGTATAGAATGTATAGAATAGTTTAGGATGAATTCATTAATTCTAAATTTTGTTCTAGAGAGAAATCAACCTCAAGGCATAGATCATAATTCTAGAGAAGTAGAATTCTTTTTGAAAGAGTCTGTTCTTCAAGATTGAGGTTGAGTGTGTAATCTTGTGATTTCAATTATTTAATACAAGTTTACAGTTTGTTCTTCATATTTACTGTTTTGGTTTACTGTTTCATTGAATATCAAAGTGTTATTCCACAAACTTCTTTGATATTGTTTATGAGAATTAATTATTGTTGAGAATTCGATCCTGACAAGTGGTATCAGAGCCTAATTCCCTCAGAAACATCTATTCATTCATCATGGAAAACCTTGTAGAATCAAACAGTACTCTGGTCTCTAAGGTTCCAATGCTCAAACCCAGTGAGTTTGACATGTGGAAGATCAGAATCAGACAATACATTCTTCTCACTGACTACTCAATGTGGGATATCATTGAGAATGGTCCTTCTGAAGCTGGAAGGATAGGACCAGATGGGAAAAGACCTCCACCAAAGATAGATGGTGAGAGGAAGATCAGACAGACAGAGATGATGGCCTTGAGCACTCTGCTCTTGGCCATCCCCAATGAATATCAACATCAATTTTGCAACTGCACTGATGCTCAGATTCTCTGGAATGCTCTAGAGAAAAGATTTGGTGGAACTAAAAGCATCAAAAGGAATCAAAGAGATGTTCTAAAGCAGCAGTATGAGAACTTCACTTCTTCAAAGAATGAGTCTATGACTCAAACTTTTGATAGGTTCAACATGCTCATTGGTGAACTGGCTACTGTAGGGGTGCAGATGGAACAAGATGATATCAACAGAAAGTTCCTCAGATCTCTTGGGGATGAATGGACTATGTACATTGTCTCATATAGACAGAGATAACAATCTGGAAGAGAAGGAACTTGATGATCTATATAATGATCTAAGAGTCTTTGAAACAGAAGTAGAATCCAAGAAGAAGCCCACTGGTTATAACCACAATGCTGCACTGCTTTCAACATCTACTGATACTACTGCCAACCCTGAAGCAGTTAGTACTTCCAGTAAAGTAAATTCAGAAAAAGGCACTGAAACTATCTTTGAAGCCTTTTTGTCCAGTCATAGCAACAATTCATTGATTAATGATGATCTGGATCAAATTCACCCTGATGATCTGGAGGAGATGGACATTAAATGGCAGATGGCCATGTTATCTATGAGGGTGAAGAAGTTTATTAAAAGAACAGGAAGGAACAACTTTTCTCAAAGAAGAGAAGATGGAGCTGGTTTTGACAAGACTAAGGTGGAGTGCTATAAGTGTCACATGAAAGGACACTTTGCTAGAGAGTGCAGGAGTGTTGGTCCAAACAACAACCACCAACAAGCTCAGAATGGAGGCCAACAAGTTCAGAATGGAGGCTACAATCAAAACAAGAATCCTGCTCAAGCCCTTGTTTCTCAACAAGGAATGGGATTTGACTGGAGTGATCAAGCTGAGGAAGCCATTCAGAATCAAGCTCTTATGGCAGAAGTCTCTGATCTTCCCTCTGAGGTAATTTCTAATCTTTGCACTCAATCTTGCATAGACACTGTCAAAAGATACAGGAATCACAATCAAAGTATGTGTGATGACCTCAAAAGATTAGAAAAGGACATAAGAGATTATGTGTTAATAGTAGAGAGATTTGAAGAGCAAATCAAAGGATTTCAAGCTAATGAACTTCAACACTCTTATGACACAAACTATTGGAATTAGGAAAAGAATGAGTTAGAAACCAAACTGTCTAAATCCTTAGAAGAGAATGATAGGCTGAAAGAGGAACTGTCCAAAGTTAAGCTTGACATAGAAAAGTTTTCATATGCTTCAAAAGCAATGGATTCTCTTCTAAAAGCTCAGATTCATGATAAGATGAAGCCTGGTATTGGATACAACAATACACCTCCTCCTTACAACAACAACTACATCTCTCCTACTTCAGACTTGCTAGAAACCAAGGAGAAAAAGGACTTGTCTGAGGAAGCCTTTAAAATAGATCCTTTGGATGAAGTAGTAGTTAAGGATTTAACTGAGAAAGAAGCCAGTGAATATAGGGATAATGCTGTGAGTAAAGAGATACCAATAGAAAACAACATTATCACCAATGAGGGATGTGGGAAAATCTGGGTGAAGTCCAAGGAGATAGAGAAGACCAAAGGAAAGGATAACAAGGTCCATTACAAACAGACCACGGTTGTGAATCTTGGATCTTGTAAACAGTGTGCTTGCAATGATGCTAAGAGCCTAAAGTCTGGTATCAAAAGAGGAAATCAAAGAAACTGGAATAATCAATGGGCTCAGAAACAAGGAGTTGATCTGAATAAAATCAATAGACCAAAACCTTGTTTCATATGTGGCAAGTTGAACCATTTGGGTAAGTATTGTTTCTTTAACCCTATTAACCAACAGATGAACTTTCAAAGATTTATGCAAAAGCCTGTTGCTTATAGGAAGGATGGAAAGAAACATGTGATAAAGAAACATGTTAAAAGAAAAGGCCCCATGAAGAAAAAGAGTTTAAAAGAAAGTATTAAAATGTGGGTGCCTAGAAGCATTAAAACTGTTAGTACTGCTGACAGGGATAGTGCTGCTGGAAGTATTACTGCTGCTACTAGTGTTAGTACTGCTGAAAATATTAATGCTGCTAATACTGTTAGTACCTCTTCAAAGGTTAATACTGCCAACACAGTTACTGCTGCTAACACAGTTACTACTTCTAACAAGGTTAGTACTGCTAAGCATGCAAGTGCTGCTAAGGCAGTTAGTACTTCTAAAACCAGTACTGCTTCTACCAAAAATGTTTCCAAGCCTATTATTGTAACAAAGTACTCCAAGAATGAGGAGTTAAAGTTCAAAAATCTTGTCAAGAAAGAATGCAAGTATTTTGATGAGAAAGGGGTACCCAAGACCACTTTGGCTTGGGTTCCTAATTCATACTAACTGATTTATCTTATGTGCAGGGCAAACAACAGCTCAAGGGAAAGAGCATATGGCATGTTGATAGTGGTTGCTCTAGGCACATGACAGGCAACATGTCATGCCTTCAGGATTTCAAGCATATCAATGGAGGAAATGTTGCATTTGGAGATAATCTTACTGGGGGTAAAATAAGTGGCAAAGGTAATGTCACCAAAGGTAAGATGACATTTGAGGATGTCTACTATGTTGATCAGTTGAAGTACTGTGTGTCCCAATATGCAATCATTCAATCAAGCAATCACATAAACAATATAATAAATCAAACCTGATATTGATATTCAATGGATTCAAAGGATTACAAGGTTGGAATTGAAATCCTCTTTTTCTCTCTTCTTGTTCTTCACGGCGCCTCACACCACCACCACTAAACCTCTCTCAATAATTAATTTGCAATTAAGATCCTTAAAACCCTAGTTAACTCTAAAACATACTATTTATACTTAGCCCATATAGCCTAATGGGCTTGCAAGTCTTAGGCCCAACTACAAACTAAACTTATTTAACTAAAATAAAAGACTAAAAATAAAATACGTAAAAATACTTTTGACTAATTATTACAAAAGGACCCTAGACTATTTGCTGAGACGACTTTAACAGCTTTAACTTCAGATTTCCATCTTCAAATTAATTATGATCTTGAATCCAATAAATATGTGCTTTAACAATCTCCCCCTTTGGATCAAGATCATTCTTTAAGCCCAGAAAATGTAATCTTCCTCTTTGTCTTCAGAATATAGCAATCTCCCCAATCGATGAGAATATCTCTTGGAAAGAAATTATCTCCAGTAAAGCATCTTCAAGGAACATTTCTTCATATCAGCATATCTTCCATTTCTTGATTGACGCTTCTCCCCCTTTTTGATGAAAAGAGTTCAGCAAAACGTGTCTTCAAGAAATTTCTTCCACCATTGATCTTGAAAACAGAACCACTGATTATCCGTCAATTCATTAATATGTTCATCCAGATCTTTGCAAATCTAGACAATTTATAGAATGAAGTGTAACTCCTGAATCAACAAATGAATCAGTTAAAATTGCCTGTCAGTAACACAAAGTCACTGTGTGTAACGAATACACAATATAAAGGAGCTTTTATGATGGTCACTCCCCCAGGGCTTTCATTCAATCATCGAAACACCACAAAGGCAATTTCTATGAACGTTATGACAAAGAAACAAATTCTTTGTGTGTTCGTGCAAGTGATAGAATAAATTAAGCAGATGATGTTTGCTTATAAGGCTCAAATAAGTGTAAACCACTGAGACAAGTAGTTAAACACAGACTCAATGTGCATTAGTAAAGTGTGAAGGTGGGGCAGACTTCCTTCTTTTCAATATCCAGATTTTCCAAATGAAAATCAGATAGCATATGTGCTGCATCCCCTTTGAAAATGAAACATTTTCTTGTTGAGAAGAAAATGAGTAGATGGTGGGGTAAAGTCAAGAGTTGGCATGGGCTAGTTGCCTGTTTCAATAATGTTCACCAAGAATTGTGAAGCATTAGAAATGTGGCTGCCCGGCTCAGAAAGTAGTTGGTGCAGAATTTAAAAAATTCTTTTACTCTGATCTCTCACCCTCTTTCTTTTAATCTTTAAGCTCACAGCTAACCAAACTCTCTTTTAATATTGTCCGTCATCACACATCCCACACTCATTTCTTGTTGGATTCCTCACATTCTTTCACTACAGGATTAACTTCTTGGGTAGAAAACACTGGTTAACGTGAATCCATAGAAGTTCACTTAAGTCCTAGCACACTGATCCCATGTTTTCCTATGAAGCATAAGATGCTCATTGAATCGTTTGCTTAATCAATATCAGTTAAGGCTCAATGATGAAGCAGAAAACATTAAAATCACACTTCCAAATCAAGAAATCTTTTTGAGAATTGGGAAGTGGTTTGAACAATTAAGAACATGTTTTCTTCTGATTGAAAGTTGTCCTTCTTTCAACCATGGAGGAGATGAAGATTAAGAATTATACCTTTTGAGTACGGTCTTACATCTCATGAAGTCAAGCTTAAAGTCATATAGATATGATCTTTGAAGCATCTCTCAACCTACAAAAGTCTAAAAGTCTAGTCAACGTAACTTTATTCATTGAAATTGAAATAACATAAAGCAGTAAAACAATTGATGTACGAGTTCTGATCAGACATAATCAGAAGTCATCGCCATACTCCTTTGACTTGATCGCTCCCCCTAAAATTATGCACTACTAATACTGTTGATCCAAACTCTCTCAGTGATTTGATAACGACCCTATTCCATACTTAGTGAAAATTACGTTTTAGTATGTATTAGTGTTTCACCATCAGCGATCAGACTGAGTCTGTTAAGTTATCGCTGATAGTCTTTCTTATAAACATTTCTATGTATTAGTGTTTCACTATCAGTGATCGAACTGAGTCTGTTCAGTTGTCACTGATAGTTCCTAAAGTAAACAGCCAACGTAATCCCTGAAGACAAGTCTCGCGTCAACATATGTTCATAGTTGAATCGAAGACGAAGCTGCTGAACAAAGAGAAGTCTACTAGTGACCTGATGCGGATATCAGTGAAGCAAAGACAACTCTACTTATACGCGAAGGAACATGAGACAAAGCTTCAGCGATAGCTGAACCTCTTTATCTCTGAACTTAGAGATACTCAGCGATCAAACGATCACAAAGCTTATGCCTCAAGTTTCCTTTTGTCTATCCTTGCACAACCTAGTACAATGTGTCAGAACGGACAAGTCTCTGCAACCATTCGTACAACAACTCTGTCTACTACACTGTTCATGACCCGGCCGAAAGCATGTCTCCCAAAAGTCAGACTCCCAAAGCCAATCAGTGAACGCCACGTGTAAAGTATCCTGTCATGCATTTAATGCATAGGGTATAAATAGGAAGTTCACCCCTTCATCTAAGTATGTGCTTCATCCTTGAACTCAAGATAGAAACCCTTGTTTTCTATATCTCTAATCCCCCATTCTCTGAACTTCTTGTGCAATTATCTTAGTGTTTCTTAAGTTTGTTTAGAGTGAGTCTGTCTTAATCTTATTCCGCAACAAACATGTAAATTGTATTTTGATTTATCAATAAACAATTTATTAAACTTTAAATTATGTGTTTGTATTCAACCCCCCCCCCTTCTACAAACTTGTTTAGCACCTTCGGGACCAGCAAGTGGTATCAGAGCAGTTTGTTTAATTCTAATAAACAAGATCTTGCTGTATACTCTTCCTTGCTATTCTAAAATGGCATTAAACACAAACACAAACTACTATGATAATGGTTCACTTTCTAAACCTCCTCGATTTAGCAGAGATAACTTTTCTCTATGGAAAAATCGAATGATGCTATTTCTTGAAGGTGCGGATCCTACTATACCTGAATATATAGAAAATGGACCCTATGAACCTGTTAGAATTATAGCTGCGGTTCCCGCTACTGCCACCACTGAAGCTGTCCCTGAACGATATGTCGTTAAGGAAATAAGACAGTGGAGTGATGAAGATAAAAAGAAGGTAGGCATAGATGCAAGAGCAAAGACCATTATTTCAATGGCTCTGCCTGATGAAGTTTTCCATTCCATCATGCATCTGAAAACTTCTAAAGAAATGTGGGAAACCATATGTGTTCAATATGAGGGCACCACTGAAATCCAAGAGACTCGAAAGATTAACTTGGTAAGACAGTACGAAAGTTTCATCGCTGGTAAGAATGAATCTCTTTCTGACGTTCATCAGTGATTTAACTGCCTAATAATTGACCTAAGAACTGTTGGTAGGACCTATTCTAATTCTGAGGTCCTAACAAAATTCTTGGAATGTCTTCCTGAAAGCTGGGACAGTTATTCAATATGTCTTAAGCTGACAAAAGACTTACATACTCTCTCCTTAAGCACTCTGTATGGAATATTGCTCAACTATGAGCAATCAAATCTTCTAAAAAAGAATCTTGTAAAAGATTCTAAAGACTCTAAAAGCACTCCTATTGCTTTAGTCTCTTCAGAGATAATTCCATCTTAGCGATCTACTCTCACCATCACTGAGTTAGATTCTGAATCTGAGGATCTATCAGACCCTGATCTTTCAGAGTTTGATGAGTCCTTAGCACTCTTGACAAACTCTTTTAAGAGATTTGCAAGAAAGAGTAACTTCCGAAGAAGTAAACCTCTCTCTCTTATTGAAAAGCCAAAATCAACTCCGGTTGATAAGGCTACTGCTACTTGCTATAACTGTGAAAAGATTGGACATTTCGCTAGTGAATGCAGGTCGAAAAAGGTCTTCAAACCTTCTACCTCAAGAAGATCCAGTGATGACAAATACCACAAGCTGAAGAACAAATATCAAAAGCTGAAAAGCTATCAGCGAAAAGGTAAAGGTCTCATCGCTGAAGAACACGACTGGGCTGAATCAGAAGAATCATCTTCTGATGACGAAGAAGTCGCTAATCTTTGCCTCATGGCTGAGATTAAAGAAGAAGTGGAAGAACCATCTGAATCTTCTATGAGCTACATATCATCTCAGGTATCTATCTCTACAAATCCCTCTCTACCTGAAGCTGAGAGAAGTCGCGCTGTTGATGTGCTGACAATTGACCTTTATAATGCCCTAAACGACAAAACTCAAGCTGAGAACAAAAATGTTCATTTAACTCAAGAGCTGGAGAAATGTCATGAAGAGATCAAAGAACTAAATCTTTTAGAAGAAAAGTTGAAAGATCAAGTCATTATAAATGAAATCATCAGTATTGAACGCGAACAAGCCATCGCTGCTCTAAAAACAGAAAAGGCTCATGTTGAAAAATGGTGCAAATCATCAACAAAGATCTCTGAGATAATAAATGCTCAAACTCCTGATAGTGATAAAACTGGTCTTGGTTTTTGGACACCTCAGGACGATCCAAAGGAAGAAAGTTCCTCGCTTAAGTTTGGAACTTTTGTCACCTCCTTCTTTGACACTTCTTACAATCAGTTTTATTCCTGTTCTTCTTCAAATCCCATCCCTGAGGAAAAATCCAAAGACACTAAGTCTATGGATAAAGGAAAGTCCATTCTCCTTCCTCAGAAGGTAAACAGGAAAGCAAAGCTGAAAGTTCCTTCTAAACCTTCAGCTAAGCAATCCTCTAGCTCTGTGATAGAAATCTTTGATCTCTGTCCTCCAAAGCTGAAGATTGACCTTAAACCTTCGAGATCTGAAGAAATGAAAATTCCTCCCAGATCTCAAGAGAAAAGTCTTCTCGGACCTGGCCCAGCTCATCTTAAACTTGCAAAACCTTCTACTTCTGATCCTAAAACCATTTTTAGATACAGAAAGTGTTATCACTGTGGTTTTACTGATCATATTGCAAGCAAATGTCCAACTGCCACTAAAGCTGATAAAATAGCTAAAGTGAAGAAAAATGCTTCTAAACCTGAGAAGATCACCAAGGTTGAAAAATCAACCAAAGTGAAATATACCACTAAGGTTAAGAAATTAACCAAAGTGAAGATTACCACTGAAGCTGAATCTTCATCTGCTGAGAATACTACTGAACTTACCTTATCCACTAACTCTGAAGGACCCATTGAAAAGTGGGTACCAAACAACGCTTAATCTTCCTTATGGGTGCAGGGATCAAAGGGCATCTGGTATCTTGATAGTGGATGTTCTCGTCATATGACTGGACAAAGAGACCTGCTCACTGAATACAAGGAAGAGAAAGGTCCCTCTGTGACCTTTGGTGGAAATGGTAAAGGATTTACCCGAGGGTTTGGTGTCCTCAGCAATGGGACAACTACCTTTCGAAGAGTCACTTATGTAGATGGACTGAAGCACAATCTTCTAAGCATCAGTCAGCTATGTGATAAAGACTATGAAGTACGCTTTACTAAGAAAGCATGTTCAGTGTTAAATGAGAAAGGAAAACTTGCTCTCAGTGGTCATCGCAGAGAAAATGTCTATGTAATAGATATGGACTCTACTATCACTGAAAACTTATGTTTTCTATCTAAAGCCTTTTCTGATGTCAACTGGCTATGGCATAAAAGGCTCTCTCATCTAAACTTCAAAACCCTGAATTCTCTCTCATCTAAGGAACTGGTTTCTGGTCTTCCTCAGCACTCATATGCTAAAGAATCTCTCTGCTCAGCATGTGAAAAAGGAAAACAAACAAAAGCAAGTTTCAAGTCGAAACAAGTTTCCTCAGTAACAAGTCCTCTTCAGCTCTTGCATATGGATCTGTTTGGCTCTGTCAACATCCAATCAATAGCTGGAAAGAAATATACACTTGTCATTGTAGATGAATATTCTCGCTACACCTGGGTTATCTTTTTTCGCTGTAAGAGTGATACTCCAGAAGAACTAATATCTTTTGTGAAAAAGATGGAAGTGCTGAACAATCTTACTGTTCGTTCAATAAGAAGTGATCATGGAACTGAATTCAAAAATAGTTCCCTGAACAATTTCTTTGAGAACAAGGGAATCTCTCACAACTTCTCTTCAGTAAGAACACCTCAGCAAAACGGAGTCGCTGAAAGAAGAAACAGAACGATAATAGAAGCTGCTAGATCAATGCTCAGCGATTCTCATCTCCCTACTCAATTTTGGGCTGAAGCTGTAAACACTGCATGTTTTACTCAAAATAGATCGCTGATAATAAAGCGATTTGGGAAGATAGCTTATGAACTTTTTGTTGGAAGGAAGCCTTCTATCAGCTTTCTTCATATCTTTGGTTGTCAGTGCTTTATCTTAAACAACAGAGATCAACTTGGAAAGTTCGACCCAAAAGCTGATGATGGAATATTTCTAGGATATTCCTCCATCTCCAAAGCCTACAGAGTCTTCAACAAGAGAAGACAAACCGTAGAAGAAACAATTCACGTCACTTTTGATGAAACTCGCTCAGCGAACTCCAAACCAATCGCTGACAATGAAGAGTTAAATGCTTGGATGCTTTCTCACTACAGAGAAACTGAACCTTTCTTCTCTAACCATCAGCATTCAAATCCTTCAGTTGCTGATGATGATCCAAACATTATACATCCTACCGCTGAATCCAACTCATGGATTTCAGTTGAACCTCTAAACACACTCCTACCATCAAATCTGCCTTCGTCTGAAAACCTCTCCAGTGAATCTACTCAACAGTTAATCGCTGATGAACCTCAATCGTCCTCATCAGTAAACATTCAAATTATTGATCCAACCTCTGAGTTAAGCAATAATGCTCCTGCTCAGCGATGGACCAAAGATCACCCAATAGATCAAATTCTTGGTGATCCAGATGCAGGTATTCAGACACGACGAAACTCAGGTAATATATGTCTCTTTGTAAACTTTCTCTCTTTAAAAGAACCAAAGAAGACTGATGATGCCCTCAGAGATCCAAACTGGGTCAGCGCTATGCAAGAAGAGCTGACTGAATTTTCTCGAAACAAAGTTTGGAATCTCATTCCTAGACCATCTGATAAAACTGTAATAGGCACTAAATGGGTGTTTAGAAACAAGTTAGATGAACATGGAACTGTAACCCGCAACAAGGCTCGACTTGTTGCTCAGGGATACAGACAAGAGGAAGGCATAGACTATGATGAAACCTTTGCCCCTGTGGCCAGGCTCGAAGCAATTCGACTATTCTTAGCTTATGCAGTCTATAAAGACTTCATCGTGTATCAAATGGACGTAAAATCAGCGTTTCTAAATGGAAAGCTGAATGAAGAAGTCTATGTAGAACAACCACCAGGGTTCTTTGACCCTAAGCATCCAAATTATGTTTATAAATTGGATAAGGCTCTCTATGGTCTAAAACAAGCCCCTCGTGCTTGGTATGACACTCTCTCATCTTTTCTGATCTCTGAAAATTTTGAACGTGGCAAAATTGATAATACGTTATTTTTCAGAAAGATTAAAGGTCATATAATTCTTGTACAAATATATGTCGATGACATAATATTTGGTTCTACTAACCCATCTCTGTGTACTCGCTTCGCTGAAAGAATGAAGAAAGAATATAAAATGAGTATGATGGGTGAGCTGACATATTTTCTTGGTCTTCAGATTAAACAATCTGACAAAGGTACTTTTATCAGCCAAGGTAAATATGTTAAAGATATGCTGAAAAAGTTTGATCTTACTCAAACTTCAGCTATGAAAACTCCTATGGCACCACCCCTGACACTTAACAAAGATCCTTCTGGAAAACCTGTTAATGTCACCGTTTACAGAGGAATGATAGGCTCTCTGTTGTATCTCACAGCAAGCCGACCTGACATCATGTACTCTACTTGTTTATGTGCTCGCTATCAATTTGAACCCAAGGAATCCCATCTGATCGCTGTAAAGCGAATTTTCAGATATCTGAAAGGAACTCCTAACCTCGGTCTTTGGTATCCCAAAGACTCAGGGTTCGATCTAACTGGTTATTCTGATAGTGATTTTGCAGGATGTAAACTTGACAGAAAGAGTACCACTGGTGGATGTCAACTTTTGGGAGGAAAGCTGGTAAGTTGGACAAGCAAGAAGCAAAATTCTGTGTCCACTTCCACAGCTGAAGCTGAATACGTAGCCGCTGGATGCTGTTGTTCTCAAATCCTATGGATGAGAAATCAACTATTAGATTATGACCTTCAGCTGTCAAAAATTCCTATCTATTGCGATAGCACTAGTGCTATCGCTATAGCTAATAATCCAGTGCTACATTCAAAGACAAAACACATAGAGATCAGATATCACTTTATCAGAGATCATGTGATGAATGGTGATATTGAACTTCACTTTATCCCTACTGACTTTCAGCTTGCTGATATATTCACCAAACCTCTTGATGAGACAAGGTTCAACTTTCTCATCAGTGAGCTTGGAATGCTGAATCTTGAAGAATAATTCTTCAGCATTCATGCATTGTGTCAGTAATCAAAAGTTCCCCTTTCATCATTCTCTCTGATAAATATTCTGACTCTCAGGTATGTTTTCTCTATCCCTACAACTGAATCTTCATTCAGTAGAGATATTTTCTAAAGATATAAATCTTAATCACTGAATTTTTCTTCAAATGATTAAAAGCTTTTTGAAATTAAATTTATCACTGATATTTATATTCAGTGATCCTTTTAAAAGAAAATCTATCCCTATCTTTTCAACAGGGATACTTTCAAAAAGAAAATTCTATCGCTGATTTTTCTTCAGTGATAATTTCAAAACGGAAAAATGAAGCGTCTCTTTCCCATGACGTCATTTTGAGCGGATAATCCACGACACGCCTTTTTCTGACACGTTCGTCTGTTGCTCTTCTATCCAATCAACTTTGTGGAACGTGTCACTGTCATGATGATTTTTTTTCCCCGCCTCATTCTTTCTCTTTCCTCTATCTCTTTGTATAAAAGGAATTCTTCTCTCCTTTATACGGTTTACGCTTTCAAAACTTTCATAGCAAGAAATACTCTCTCAAGAACACTCAAGCAAGTAAATCCAGAATATTGAATCTGCAAATCTTCTTCTTCGATATAAACAGGTTCATTTAATGTTTATGTGCATTGTTTGTCTGTTTTTTTTTAAAATCCTACTCGTTCTTGTTCTTCATGGATTTTTTAAATTTTTTTTGTTTAAAACTAAAAATCATTCTTTCTGATTTTATGTTTTTTTAAATAAAAACCTTTTGGTTTTTAAAGTGTTCTTCATTCTTTCTACGCAGAACACTATTTTTCTCTTCCTAAAAATAACTTGATATTTTTCCAGTTTCCCCTCATCTAGAGAAACTGGTAATCATATTATTTTTTAATCATAATCATTTCTTCTATTATGCTTCTTTCCATAACAGAAATGGCACAATCTTCGATCGTTGCTTCCAAGCATGTGCGCTTCGCTATCACTGAAGTTGAGATTACTAAATGTAATCACTTGGGACGACTCGACTTTAAAGCTGACAAATACCCACATCTGGTGGAAGCTGCTGAATTTCTTAAACAATCATGCATAGCTTACGCGATCACTGTGGATCCTAAGCCTTCAAAGACTCTACTCCAGCAGTTCTGGTTCACTGCTGATGCCACTGAACTCACCAACAAAAAGGGTGAACGAGTTCCTGCTATCTCCTTCAGCACGGATTTAGGTCCAGGGAGCATGACCGCTCTTAGCCTCAGGAAATCTTTGAGATTCCCTGACAAACCAAAGAGTGGGTTCGACGCACTCCCCACTGATGCTGAGCTGATTTCCTTTCTGGATGCAATGGGTTATTGTTGGGAAAACAAACCGAGATCTTCTATTCCCAACAAAAAGCTCACCAAGATTCTCAAAGCTCAGATGCCTTCACAACTGAACTTCATCTTCTCGCACATAATTCAGTGCATGAGCGGGAAGAGTGGTTCGCTGGATCAAGCCAGCAAAACACAACTGCAAATGGCCTATTCAGTTATCACTGGTCAAAACTTTGACTACGCCACTGCCATCTTTGAAGACCTGAGGTCGAGATTAGAGAAACCTGAACGAGATCCCAAGATCTCGTACGTACGTTTCATATGTACGTACATCAAGTTCCTCTATCCCAACACCTATCCCACCAAAGATGATGGCACTTTTGCCAGGATAGGTCAACGATCACTGGAGGTAAAGCCACTCGCCAACGAGGTAAGTATCTCTCTCCTTCGTTCTCGTCTCTCTCTCCATTCTTCTTCTTTTTCAGCGACCACGCAGATGGTTCCTTCGTCTGCTATCCCTGTAGCTACCACTACTTCAAAACGACCATCAGCTGGTCCGATTGGTCCTTCTAAGAAGGCCAAAAAGACTAAGGAAAGTACACCCTCTAGTACTATACCTGAGAAAGCCTCTCAACAAGCTACCTTAGATGCATTTGTGGGTCTTTCCTCCACAACTCCAGCAGTCACTCAACCTGCCGTGTCAGCGATTTCAATCGCTGTCACATCATCAGTGACCCCACCTACTATCTCATTCGCTGAGATTAACCCCAACCCTACTTCTATCCCCATAAATCTTCTCTCTCCTTCTTTGGTCTCTGAACCCGCTACCTCTCTACCTATAGGACCTGAACATCAAACGTTTGAGGAATCTTTGCAGTTCTACAAAATGTTTGATACGTCAGGTAAACCTATTATCCTAAACACTTCTTTTCCCACCTCTCCAAATAAGCCCATATCTGAACTGGTATCATTTTCAGGTCCTAGTTTGGCGTCTGTTGACACGCATGTCAACAGTCTGGGAAAAAGGTGGACGCTCTCACCAACACCATCAACAACACCACCAGCGCCGTAAATCAGGCTGGTGAGGAGCTGAAAAGGTTGACAGCCACCTGCTCATCCAAAGCTGAGAACTCCAAACTTTCAGCTGTGGAAGAACAAGTCGTCCAACTCAAAGAGTCCTCTCAACTCTTTCAGGGGCGATTTGAGTCTCTTACCACTGAAGTTCGAGATCTCTCTTCTAAGGTTGATCTCTGCACGTCCCTTCTACAGCAACTTCTCCAAAAGGTATCTGAAACAGCTCCAGCGCTGCCTCCATCCTTCACTGAAGATGATCGGACAAATCTCAACATCGCTGTGGAATTCATCCATGATGCCACATGCGACATCCCTGCAGTTGAAGAACGGGTCACGCGTCTGGAGGCTGACATTCAAGTGCTAAAAGCTTCAACAGCTACTCCAGCAATTGAGCAACCCCCTACCGCTGATAATGACAAAGTGGGGGAGAAAGCTGAAGAAACTTCTATCGCTGCTGCTGGGGAAGCTAAGACTCCAAAGAAACCTCCCTCTCAATATGAGGGGGAGAAGGCAAAAGAATCCTCATCTATTCATTCTCTTATCTTTGAAGATGATGAGGAAGAAGACGATGAAGAGGAAGATGATCTAGATCTTGTTGATCAAGAAAAGGATCAACCCTCCAATGATGACGACGACGATGAAGAAGACCAATCTATGTGGTTCTCCAAGCCGAACGTTTCATCAGGGACAACTTCGCAAGAGGTTGTCAAAGCAGGGGTGAGAGGTGATACATCTTCAAGCGCTCCTTCGCAGAGCGAAGACAAGCAACCAATCACTGAAGAATGCTTGAGGACTGGATCACAATCTGAGGGGGAGCATCCTTCTCAGGTATGTCTTTCAATTGTACCACTCTCCTACTCTTTCCAAACCCCTATTTCCTTCTAGCCTTTATCTTTCTTTTTCTAAAAATATACACTTATCCCTTCTTTCCTTCATTTTCTATCCAGACAGTTCTCACCCCTGCTTAAGGGTTCTGAACTACAAATAATCCCAATCTCTATCGCTGAGATTGATGATGAAGAAGAAGAAGATTCCCTGGTCCATCCATGAAGGCCTTCTCAACCATCTCAATGGTCAGAGAAAGTGGTGAAGAAAAGAGTTGAAATGATCGCTCAACTAGAGAGTCAACGGCTGAAAATCCCTCTTCAAACATCCTTCTCAGAGCTCGACTTCCTCACTGAAGCTGAACGAGAAGAATCTTCCAAAGCTGAGAAACTGATCGCTGAATGCAGACGAGATGCCCAACTCGCTTTAAAGATTCAGTATTCTCAAGTCAAGGACAAGAAGCTGAAAAGAAAGCCTGTGGAAGTTCAAGCTGCACTGCTGAAAGAAATTGAAGAGGAACGCTCCAAAGAACAAGAGATCAACGATAAGTCCATTGAATGGTGCAAACAGAAGATGGATTATCGCTCTGATCTTCTTCCAATAACAGCCGTGACTATCTCTGGTCGCAAGAAGAAGGATCAACTCTCAGTGACCATGGAGATTACCAGAGAGGATGGAACTCAGAAAGCTATGTACGTTTCCAAACTTGAAGGTTTCGGGTTTACAGAGTGGATAGAATTCTGGGATGCGCTGAAGAAATCGAAATCTACATACAGAGGCTACGTTGAAGGACTTCTTAAAGCTCTCATCAACAGAGTCACTTCTGTACTGAACCTGCCATCTCCTATCCCTCCCAATCCCAAGAAACTCAAAAGAAGAATCGGGTCCTCCTCCTCTGAAGATGTCGCCATCATCAGGAATGAAACTTCTGTCAAATTTTCAACAGATGCACTGTTTGGTCCTCCTCCTGATCTTTCAGTTCTGGATTTATCTCTGCCTCTTGGTGGTCCTTTCCAAGCTGGTCAAGTAATTGAACATCCTTATGGAATATTCTTCAGAGATGATGATGAGGAACTCAGATTTCAAAGAGTCTCTGAGATTCCTATCTGTCCTCTGAATCATCTCAAGGATCTACTATGCTTATGGTGTGACTTCTTCCCTGCTGCTGAGAAAATCAAATAAATTATCAGCAAAGAATCCTTGGAACGAAGACAGAAAGGAGAAGAAATACCTGAGTATATGATAAATCCTCCTAAATCTTCTTATAGCTGATAGATTAGTTTTCTCTTCTGTAATCTATTAGTTGTACTTACAGTAGTTAGTTATTTACTTGTAATTTTCATTCCTTGTAATTCTCTTCTTGAATTAATGAAATTTCAGTAAAGTACTTAACTTCATCAGTACTGTAAAAGATCCCTCAAAATAGTAATTGGGACATGTATGTTACGAGTCCTGATTATTCCATCATTTTGAATCATAAAGTAATTTTCTTCAGTTACTTTGTCATTATCAAATAGGGGGAGATTGTTGATCCAAACTCTCTCAGTGATTTGATAACGACCCTATTCCATACTTAGTGAAAATTACGTTTTAGTATGTATTAGTGTTTCACCATCAGCGATCAGACTGAGTCTGTGCAGTTATCGCTGATAGTCTTTCTTATAAATATTTCTATGTATTAGTGTTTCACTATCAGTGATCGAACTGAGTCTGTTCAGTTGTCACTGATAGTTCCTAAAGTAAACATCCAACGTAATCCCTGAAGACAAGTCTCGCGTCAACATATGTTCATAGCTGAATCGAAGACGAAGCTGCTGAACAAAGAGAAGTCTACTAGTGACCTGATGCGGATATCAGTGAAGCAAAGACAACTCTACTTATACGCGAAGGAACATGAGACAAAGCTTCAGCGATAGCTGAACCTCTTTATCTCTGAACTTAGAGATACTCAGCGATCAAACGATCACAAAGCTTATGCCTCAAGTTTCCTTTTGTCTATCCTTGCACAACCTAGTATAATGTGTCAGAACGGACAAGTCTCTGCAACCATTCGTACAACAACTCTGTCTACTACACTGTTCATGACCCGGCCGAAAGCATGTCTCCCAAAAGTCAGACTCCCAAAGCCAATCAGTGAACGCCACATGTAAAGTATCCTGTCATGCATTTAATGCATAGGGTATAAATAGGAAGTTCACCCCTTCATCTAAGTATGTGCTTCATCCTTGAATTCAAGATAGAAACCCTTGTTTTCTATATCTCTAATCCCCCATTCTCTGAACTTCTTGTGCAATTATCTTAGTGTTTCTTAAGTTTGTTTAGATTGAGTCTGTCTTAATCTTATTCCGCAACAAACTTGTAAATTGTATTTTGATTTATCAATAAACAATTTATTAAACTTTAAATTATGTGTTTGTATTCAACCCCCCCCCCTTCTACAAACTTGTTTAGCACCTTCGGGACCAACAAATACATTGATCAGTAAGTACAATGCATTCATAATTGCTCCCCCTCAAACTAACATTGATCATCTATAAGATACTTTTCACACCCCCCCTGAGACCATGAACAAACTATTAAAGAGCAGGTATCATGCGGAAATAATAAGAAAGAAATGATAAAGAAATACAATAAGAAACTTTAATAGGTAACCCCCGATTAGGTCTTAAGATTTAGCATACCAAGTCTTGAGAGAAGAAAATTAAATCTCTTTTCGTCTAAAGGTTTGGTAAACAAATCTGCAAGCTGATAATCGGTTTTTACAAAGTAAAGTTCAATTGTTCCATTTTCTACATTATCTTTTATAAAATGCTACCTCACATCTATGTGTTTGGTCTTTGTATGCTGAACAGGGTTAGCGGAAATCGCAATAGCGCTCTTCGAATCACAATAGATCGGGATTCTATTGAAATGAAATCCATAGTCTCACAGTTGTGTTCTCATCCACAAGACCTGAGAACAGCAGCTAGTAGCAGCTACATATTCCGCTTCGGCCGTTGATGTGGAGACACATAATTGCTTCTTCGAAGCCCAACTGACGAGTTTATCTCCAAGGAATTGTATATGACCCGAGGTGCTTTTCCTGTCTAACATGCAACCAGCATGATCTGCGTCTGAATAAGATGTTAGTTCAAAGCTTGTATCCTTAGGATACCACAGACCAAGATCTGCAGTCCCCTTCAGATACCTGAAAATCCGTTTTACAGCAGGCAAATGGGATTCTTTAGGATTGGCCTGATATCTAGCACATAAGCATGTAGAAAACATTATATCCGGCCTACTTGAAGTGAGATACATTAAGGAACCTATCATTCCTCTATAAGTCCTAACATCAACAGCCTTTCCCGAAAGATCGGTGCCAATCTTAGTACCAGGTGCCATTGGGGTACCAATCGGTTTACAATCTTCCATTATGAACTTCCGAAGAATATCCAGAATGTATTTAGATTGATTGATAAAGATCCCCGTTGAAAATTGTTTGACTTGCAATCCGAGAAAGAAATTCATCTCTCCCATCATGCTCATTTGAAAACGAGACACCATGAGGTTTGCAAAGTTCCTACAGTACTTAAGATTTGTAGAACCAAAAATAATATCATCCACATATATTTGAATAAGAATGATATCGCCTTTATCCTTCTTAATAAAAAGAGTGGTATCAACCGTACCTTTTGTGAAACCTGACTTAACCAAGAATTGAGATAGGATATCATACCAGGCGCGAGGAGCTTGTTTCAGTCCATAAAGAGCTTTATCCAAGATGTAGACGTGGTTCGGATTATCTGGATTAACAAACCCTTCTGGCTGTGAGACGTAGACTTCTTCTTTGAGTACTCCATTCAGAAAAGTTGTCTTCACGTCCATTTGATAGACGGTGAAGTTCTTGTGGGCTGCGTTGGCTAAGAACATCCGAATTGCCTCTATACGTGCCACTGGAGCTTAAGTCTCATCGTAGTCTATCCCTTCCTCTTGCCTATATCCCTTGGCGACAAGTAGTGCTTTGTTTCGGATAACGGTGCCATCTTCATCTTTCTTGTTTTTGACACCCATTTCGTACCAATGATGGTTTTACCTTGCGGTTTGGGTACGAGTCTCCAGACTTTCAGTGCTTCAAACTGATTCAGCTCATCTTGCATCGCAGTTACCCAATCTGAATCGGCAAGGGCCTCAGATACGCGTGTAGGCTCGATCTTGCTCAGAAAGGATTCAT
This sequence comes from Arctium lappa, assembly GCA_023525745.1. Classification (NCBI taxonomy): domain Eukaryota; kingdom Viridiplantae; phylum Streptophyta; class Magnoliopsida; order Asterales; family Asteraceae; genus Arctium; species Arctium lappa. The sequence goes on from CM042059.1 coordinate 36,361,578, forward strand.
ACATACATAGATTTGATGTTGCAGACCTAGTTTGCACCGGTGCAGAAGGATCTCCAATAATTTGATGTATTGGGTGCTCTTTGGTCCACTTATGTTCATGAGGGAGTGGATTAGATGTAGATTGATCATTGTCCGCATCTAGGAATCCACTGGTATCTCCTTCAGATGTTTCAGAATTAACGGGGGCTTCAGTTGAAGTAGTTGTTGCAGAAGTAGCAGTAGGTACAGCTTGGTCAATCTGTTGATCAGTCCCTACAGTACATCCTACGGAGTCAGCTACTTCTGTCTCGGCATTGTTGGTCACAACTTCAACTGTCGGAGTAGGCTTTTGAACTGGAACTTCTTGCTGAATAGGGGAACCAAATTCAGTAAAGATATCGGAAGTGGTCGAATGAGTAGTCATTGAGTCTTCTATCCTGTCAACCACAACAGAGTTAGGCAATTTAGAACCAAGAAATTCATCATAGAACAGTTCAAATAATAAATCCAAATCAGATAAATTAGAAGTAGACGACGAAGCGCCATCTGATTTGTTCTCTTGAGGTGCAGGTCCTGGACTGGTTGGTCCAGAAGCTAATACTCCAGTAATGACGGGTTCTGAACTGATGTGCTCAGAAGCCATTTCCTCGTCGAATGTAACATTGACGCTCTCGATCACTGTCTTCGACTTCTTTAAATAAACACGATATGCAGACGATGTAGAGGAATAACCAACAAAGATGCCTTCATCCGCCTTAGCACTGAACTTGTTCAGATTCTCTCGGTCGTTTAGAACATAACACGTACAACCAAAAACATGAAAATATTTAATGGTTGGTGTGCGGTTGTTGATCAATGCATACGGAGTCTTCTTAAATCGGCAGTGTATCATGGAGCGATTCTGAGTGTGACACGCAGTCGATACAGCTTCAGCCCACAAAAATAAAGGTAAGTCAGATTGGTTGAGCATTGTCCGAGCGGCCTCAACAAGTGTACGATTTCGCCTTTCGACGACGCCGTTCTGTTGAGGTGTGCGAGCATCAGAGTATTGATGTGATATCCCGACTAATTCGAGATATTCTTCGACTGTCTTATTCTTGAACTCTGTGCCGTTGTCAGTCCTGAGAATCTTGACTTGTTTTTGCAGATTGACTTGAGTTGTTTTTAGAAACGTAATGAGAACATCGGGAGTCTCATCTTTAGACCGTAGAAACTTAACCCAAGTGTATCGCGTATAGTCATCCACAATAACCAACACATACTTCTTTCCTCCTAAGCTTTGCGTTCGTATAGGACCGCATAGATCCATATGCAACAACTCTAATGGAGAGTTGGTACTAGGTTCAGGCTTTGGTTTGTGTGGGGCTCTCTTCATCTTTCCCTTTTCACACGCTGCACATAGATGTTCTTTCTCATACTTCAGCTCTGGAAGACCTTTTACTAGCTTACCACTGACCAGCTTGTTGATGTACCGAAAGTTGAGGTGAGATAGCCGTCGATGCCATAACCAGCTTTGTTGCATCGAGGCCTTTGATAGTAGGCAGACCTGATTGTCAGCCTGGACCTTTGACAAATTGATGGTGTAGAGGTTTCACTTGCGAGATCCGACCAGGAGTTCTTTTCCTTCTTCAGTGCGTACTGAACATGTCTTGGCCTTGAAATTAACCTCTAAATCTTTGTCGCAGAACTGGCCAATGCTGAATAGGTTGTGCCCTAAGCCTTCAACGTAGCTCACCTTCTTGATCGTAAGATTTTCATGTACAACATCACCATATCCCAGAATAGGTGAAAACTGATCATTCCCAAAACGAACTGTGCCACAGTATTTGTCCTTATAATTAGACAACATACTCTTCTGCCCGGTCATATGTTTGCAACACCCACTATCCAAATACCACATATGATGGGTCTGCACAAAACAAATCAAGAAAAAAGAGGTTTAGGAACCCATTTAAAAATGGGACCTCCACTGTTAGTACTTGATTTTGGCACCCATTTAAATTTGGGTCCGCTTTTTCTTTGAAAACCAGAAGCATGATAAGACGTATGATAATGATAAGATGAAACATTATATGAACCATACCAAACATCAGAATATCTACGAGAAGCATAATCACATTCACCATAATTTAAAAACTTTTTAGTACTAGATGGAGCTAACTGAAATAATTGCTTTATAGAATATTTCTTGCGAGAATCAACAAGATTATTTTTAAAAGTAGCAACATTCACACTCAAATCATCTTTACTAGAAGTCTTTTTATTCAAAATAAAACTAGAACTAGATTTAGCTTTCTCGTCTATCTTTTGTTTCGGTATCCATGCAGTCTTAACTCCAACCCTTTGCTTTCTCAAATCTGAAACATGTGAAACTTTAGAGTTAGAATGATGAGAATTAAGAGAATGCTTCTTCTTTGGCTTACCAGTGGGGATCGGTTTCTGTGAAAGCTGAGCTTTTTGTTTCTTACCTTTTGCTTTCTTAGACTTCATAGAAACTGATTTATCAACTTTCGTTGATGTTTCACCTTTTACATACACACTGGGTAATCCAAAAGAATTTACCACACAAGATGAATGATCAGGAAGTTCAGAAGAAAAATCAAACTGAGAAACACACTTATTTAAAACGCCTTTAGAGTTTATGAAATTAAGCTCATTATTAAGTGAACCAGATCTGTCATCCAAATTTAAAGCTTTGGAGAGTTTAGGAAAATTAGAATTTTTGAACACTGTTGAAAATACAGTTTGTTCTAAGTCCATCAACATTCTTTCATCTGAAAGAGTATTCTCAAGTTCAGAAATTTTACTTTCCAAAACGAGGGGAGGAACGTACAACTTGCCTTCAATGGGTTTAGCCTCCAACTCTTTAACAGAATAACTCTCAAAATAATCATTTGAAAGAAATTTTGATTTATTAGAACGATAACTGTTATTCAACTTCTCATAGCGAAATGGAAGTTGAACTTTAGTTGTGTTCTTTCTTTTATCATATTCCTTGGCTTTATCTTTTTCCGACAGACTAGTCCAAAAAGGTTTGAGTTCTTGATGTTGAGGAGCCAATAACATAAACCCAAAGTCATAAAGTGCAGGCACTTCAGATATCACCTTTTTGAGATGATGTGGGTTTTTGTAACCAAGTCCCGAAGTATCAGGTTTCTCTTTAGGTTTGTTCAAATGAATAGTGTGTTCAGTTTGTCCCAAAGAATGTAATTTTTCTTCCAAAGCATTCACCTTTTCTATTAAGGATTTATTCTCTTTTGAAGTAGAAAAGTACCTTTTAGCAATCTCTCTAGATTTGAACTCACATTCTTTAAACTTTGAATCAGTTTCAGATAACTCTTTATGAATTATAGTCTTTTCTTTAGCGCTGGTGTCTATATTTTTGTGTAAAGTTTCAATTAATACATTCTTCTCAGCAATATCATTACTAAGTTTGTGTATAGATTGATTTTTCTCATTTATGACACCTCTTTCACTTTTCAGTTTCGACTCTAATTCTTGGAGTTTAGACATCATGACATTCATTTGGTTAAGTAAATCAAGTTCAGTTAGGTTACATACCTCATCATTATCTCCATCATCCGAATCAGCTTCAGGTTCTGACTGGTTCTTCCCCATCAAACACAGATGTGCTGTCTCGTCCTTCTCTCCTTCTTCAGATTCATCATCCGAATGGTCGAGCCAATATTCATCCTCGGCCATTAATGCTTTTCCAGCCTCTTGTTGCTTGGCTAGAAGCATTTTATTCTTGTAATAGTCTGAGTTTCGGACTTTTGATTTGCGGCAGTCCTTGGCAAAATGACCGAGTCTACCACAATTGTAGCACTTAATCGGTTCTTCTTTCTTGGTCTCTTCAGCTCCATCCTTCTTCATTTCTTCTGATCTCCTTTCTTCAACTTTCTCTTTATGCTTGTAGTTGTTCGGACCAGACGAGTATCGCTGACTATTGGAGTTTGGCTTTTTATAGAACTTCTTTTGGAAAGCCTTGGTTAACATGAGCATGGTTTCCATCAGTTTTTCACAATCGTCAGTTTTAGACTTTTCCTCACAATCAGCTTCTTCCGAATCAGATTCTATCACCTTCTTCTTATTTGACTTCTTAACCACAAGAGCAACTGGATCAGCAACTGCTTTGTCAGCCTTTTTCATCTCAGCCTTGATCTCTTCTACCTCTTCCTCATTCTGTCTGAGGATCTCATAAACTTCATGAAGAGGAATGTCATGCAGATCCTTCAACTGTCTCATCTGACGGGTGAACCTCTTCCATTCAGGCTGAAGATTGCTGAGAAATTTCACATTCAGCTCCACGTGAGATTTGCTGATCTTGTTCTTGCTGAGCTCGTTCAGCAAAGTGACAAATCTGTCATAAGTAGCTTCAAGAGACTCTCCAGCTTTGGATTTGAACTCTTCATAATTATTCAGGCATGTAGATACTTTGAGCTGATTGCCGACTTTGGATCCGATCATCATCTTCTCCAATTGATCCCACATTTGCTTACCGGTAGCGTTATAGCTGTCAATCTTGACATATATTTCATTCGGTATGCCTTGAAGAATAAATGATCTTGCCAGCTTGTCACCCTTGTGTCTCTTCAGCTGATCTTCCGAATTTCACCAATCGGTAATTTGTACTCTGTCTCTTCTTCTTGACCATTTTCTCCAGCTACAGTGAGAACCTTGGTTGGAGGTGTCATGATCCCTTCTTTCAGAGATTTTCTGATTTCATCTCCCAAATCATGTCGATCAATGAAGTCCAAAAATTTGTCCTTCCATTGCTCGTACTCCCCCTTGAAGAGTACTGGTGGCTTCACATCTGTTCCAATAGCAAGAGCTTTCCGAGACATCTTTACTTATATGATTAGAAATCAAACTTATCTGATATTGAAACAATCAACTGGATGAGATCGTTAGAAGTCAAGATAAAATCACACAATACTGAAAATCTTAGAAAGAAATTCAGAAAAATCTGGTCACGAACAGAACTTTGTCCCCCTTCGCAGACTTAGCACGGGGGTCCCGCTACCCGGTTAGCGGGTGGGGTCAAGGGGCAACGCCCTTGCGGGGTCGAGAGGCAGCGCCCCTAGAGAAAAAATTTTGACATTAAGATGCCCTATTACAGTTTGCAAAAAACGACCGGGGATGTGCTTCGACCGGTATTGAGTCGACCGGAGACTTGTAAAGACCGGTCGAGAGTTCGACCGGGAACTTGTTCGACCGGGGAAGTGCAAAGACCGATATTGCCTTCGACCGGGAACTTGTAAAGTCCGGTCGAGTGATTTGACCGATAGAATGGTAAGACCGGATGGTTGATAAGACCGGATATTGGTAAGACCGGATGATTGGTAAGACCGGATGTTTGGTAAGACCGGATATTGGTAAGACCGGATGTTGGGTAAGACCAGATATTGGTAAGACCGGATGTTGGGTAGTGAGTGTCCCGGTCGAATGCTATAGACCGATAAAGGTAATCGACCGGAAGTAGACTTAGACCGATATGTTCGACCGGAGTGTTCTTGACCCAGTATCGACCCAGACACTCAAAAATCAGCCCAGAAGCAGATCAAAACACTAAATTGACCAACCAAACTTTGCATACACGATCGATTAAACGTATAGAACTAATTGCTACCAAATAATTTCAGTAAAAACCACTTTATGAAAGAATCGATTGAACACACAGTGCCGTCTCCAAACCGAACCCAGAAAACCAAATTCAACAAATTGATAATCAGAAACAATGCAATTATCAAATCAAACAATACCCAAACACTTTAATATGCAAAACAAATACAATCCAACCAATAATAACTTGAAAGAACAATAACACAATAAAAATTATGAATCTTTGACAGAAAATTAGAACCGAACAAAAACTTATTCAATCCAATCTGTATAGGCTCTGATACCAATTGTGTGTCCCAATATGCAATCATTCAATCAAGCAATCACATAAACAATATAATAAATCAAACCTGATATTGATATTCAATGGATTCAAAGGATTACAAGGTTGGAATTGAAATCCTATTTTTCTCTCTTCTTGTTCTTCACGGCGCCTCACACCACCACCACTAAACCTCTCTCAATAATTAATTTGCAATTAAGATCCTTAAAACCCTAGTTAACTCTAAAACATACTATTTATACTTAGCCCATATAGCCTAATGGGCTTGCAAGGCTTAGGCCCAACTACAAACTAAACTTATTTAACTAAAATAAAAGACTAAAAATAAAATACGTAAAAATACTTTTGACTAATTATTACAAAAGGACCCTAGACTATTTGCTGAGACGACTTTAACAGCTTTAACTTCAGATTTCCATCTTCAAATAATTATGATCTTGAATCCAATAAATATGTGCTTTAACAAGTACAACCTGTTAAGTGTATCACAGGTTTGTGACAAACAACAAAGTATATTATTTACAAATACTGAATGTATGATCCTTGCTCCAGGGTTCAAAGTAGTTGATGAAAGCATGATACTACTTAGAACTCCAAGAAAGGACAATGTGTATTGTCTAGATATGGACAATGTTTATAGTGATTCATCCCTGAACTGTCTTGTTTCAAAAGCTTCTGTGGATGAATCCTCTCTTTGGCACAGAAGGATGTGTCACATGAACTTCAAAACTATGAACAAACTTGTTAAAAACAACCTTGTAAGAGGTTTACCTTCAAAAGTATTTTCATGTGATGATCATTGTGTTGCATGTCTTAAAGGCAAACAGCACAAAACTTCTCATAAGACCAAAGAGATAAACTTTATTTCTTCTTGTCTCCAGTTATTGCATATGGATCTGTTTGGTCCTACAAATGTTATGAGTATTGGCAAGAAATCTTACTGCTTGGTTATTGTTGATGATTACTCAAGATTTACCTAGGTATAATTTCTAAGGACTAAAGATAAGACAAGTGGACTGATCAAATCCTTTATCCTAAGAATTGAAAACCAAACTAATCAAAAAGTAAAAGTCATTAGATCAGATAATGGGACTGAGTTTAAAAATCTTGATCTAAACACCTTTTGTGAAGAGAAAGGCATTGAGAGACAATATAGTGCTCCTAGGACTCCTCAACAGAATGGAGTTGCTGAGAGGAGAAATAGGACACTAATAGAGGCTGCTAGATCTCTGTTGGCTGATTCAAAACTGCCAATTACCTTCTGGGCTGAAGCAGTTAATACTGCCTGTTATGTTCAAAACAGAGTTCTAGTAGTTAAGCCAAAGAATAAGACACCATATGAGCTTTTAAATAAAAGAAAACCCTTTATTGGATTTTTCAAACCTTTTGGGTGTCCTTGTACAATTCTCAATACCAAAACTCACTTAGGTAAGTTTGATAGCAAGGCAGATGATGGATTTCTTGTTGGTTACTCATCTCAGAGTAAGGCTTACAGAGTTTTTAACTCTTTTTCCAGAATAATTGAAGAAAGTGACAATGTCAAATGCAATGAGAACACACCAAATCCAATTGGGTCTGGTCCTCAGTGGCTATTTGACATTGACTCACTAACTAACTCTTTTGGTTTCAGTAGTAGTGATTATGCAGGTACAGGGAGTGGAGGATCAGGGACTACACAAGTTTCAGAAAGTATATCTCAATCTGTGATTTTTCCCATACCCACAGTGGACCCTGTTGAAGACTGTGAAAAGGAACCATCTACTGGACCAAGTCAAAGTGAAGAAGAAAGTAGAGATGAGGAGACTCAAGACAATAAAGAATCAGAAGTAGCTGCTGAAAACACTTCAGTTGAGTTGAATGACTCTAATCTAGAGGTAGGACTTACTGAAGAACCTAGTCATAACACCAGAGTTCAAAAGAATCATCCTTCACAGCTGGTAATAGGAGATATATCTTCTCCTATGATGACTAGACATCAAAGCAGGATTCAAGAAATGCAAGATCAACAGCATACAGTGCTTTCTTGTTTTCTATCCCAGCTTGAGCTTAAAAAGGCACATGATGCTATGAAAGAATCCAGTTGGATAGAAGCAATGCAAGAAGAACTGTTGCAGTTCAAGCTACAAGATGTATGGGATCTAGTAGACCTTTCTAAAGGTCACAGAGCAATTGGCACAAAGTGGATTTTCAGGAACAAGAGAGATGAAAGAGGAATTGTCATAAGGAACAAAGCAAGGCTGGTGGCTCAAGGATATACCCAAGAAGAAGGAATAGATTATGAAGAAGTCTTTGCACCTGTTGCTAGGATAGAAGCAATCAGATTATTCCTAGCTCATGCTTCTTACATGAACTTCAAAGTCTATCAAATGGATGTAAAAAGTGCATTTCTTTATGGATCAATTGAAGAAGAAGTATATGTCTGTCAACCACCAGGGTTTGAGAACCCAAGCTACCCAGACAGAGTATACAAATTGAAGAAAGCTCTTTATGGACTACATCAAGCTCCAAGAACATGGTATGACACTCTGTCATCCTATCTCTTGGAAAATGGCTTTGAAAGAGGAGTCATTGATAAGACTCTATTCATCAAGAGAAAGAAGAAGGATATCTTGCTGGTCCAAATCTATGTTGATGATATTATCTTTGGATCAACAAGAGACAACATGTGCAAGGAGTTTGAGGAACTAATGCATCAAAGGTTCAAGATGAGTTCCATGGGGGAACTTACTTTCTTCCTTGGACTCCAAGTTCAACAGAAGTCAGATGGCATCTTCATTTGTCAGTCGAAGTATGTGCAGGACATTCTAACCAAGTTTGGTTTTTCAGATTCAAAACCTGCTAGCACACCTATGGAGACACACAAGCAAATAACAGCAGATCTTGAGGGGGAGGATATGGGTGTTCATCATTACATATCCATGATTGGCTCTCTCATGTATCTTACAGCCTCTAGGCCAGATATAATGTTTCCAGTCTGTGTGTGTGCAAGATTCCAAGTTAGGCCAAAGCAATCTCACTATCAAGCTGTTAAGAGGATATTCAGATATCTCAAAGGGCAACCCAGATTGGGACTTTGGTATCCTCATGACTCATCCTTTGACCTACTTGCATACTCAGATAGTGATCTAGGTGGTGCAAACTTGGACAGGAAATCTACTTCTGGAGGTTGTCAGTTTTTGGGTGCAAGACTAGTTTCATGGCAGTGCAAGAAACAAACCACAATATCCACATCTACAATAGAGGCAGAGTACATAGCAGCTGCAAGTTGCTGTTCTCAAGTCTTATGGATTTAGAATCAAATGCTAGATTATGGGGTAACCTTTCTACACACTCCAATTTTTATTGACAATAGCAGTGCTATTAGCATTGTGAACAATCCTGTCAAGCACTCAAAGACAAAGCACATTGAGATCAGGTATCACTTTATAAGAGATTGTAATGAAAAGAAACTTATTCAAGTTGTAAAGGTTCACACTAATAACCAGTTTGCTGATCTATTCACTAAAGCTTTTGATGTGGGTAGATTCACTTTCTTGGTAACAAGTGTGGGAATGCTCAACTCTGAATAAGTCCCTTCTCAAAAAGTGGTTTTATACCTGTATATTATTTATTCTTGGTGTTACTAATCTTCTATTTCAGGATATGTATAGCAGTACTCAGTATTTCGCAAGATTAAAGGAGTAAGTACAGTTAATACTGCTAGTCAGTTAATACTGCTAGTGGTTAATACTGCTCGCAGTTAATACTGCTAGTTAGTTAATGCTGCTAGTGGTTAATACTGCTCGCAGTTAATACTGCTAGTTAGTTAATACTGCTAGTGGTTAATACTGCTCGCAGTTAATACTGCTTGTCTGTTAATACTGCTCTAGGTTAATACTTCTAGTTAGTTAATACTTCTAGTGGTTAATACTGCTCGCAGTTAATACTGCTAGTTAGTTAATACTGCTAGTGGTTAATATTGCTCGCAATTAATACTGCTTGTCTGTTAATACTGCTCTAGGTTAATACTGCTTATATTCCGAATACTATAAATACCCTGTGCCCGCCTAAAAGTCCATAACGACTCTTTGCATACTGTTCACTTGCGCTCTAAACCCTTTCTCTCTCAAGTTCAAAGCTTTCAGGCAAGAGTTTCTCAAAGCTCAATGGCATCAATGGCATTCATAGATGAACACAATGAAATCGCGATGCTACAGAAGCCCAAACAGGCCGCTGGGTTCCACCAGATTGTGGATTTCCTCAAGTCAAGCCATATTGCCCATGCTCTTATTGTATCACCTACAATCTATATCGAGCATCAAAGGCAATTCTGGGCAAATGCCACCATTATTACTGAGAATGGTGTGCAAATGATCAAGACAAGGGTGTGTGACAAACCCTTGACAGTTACTGAAGAAGTTATTCGCATCAGTCTACGTCTAGACGATGCCTCTGGTATAACTTCTATCCCAAATGATGAACTGTTCTCTTCTCTTACAAGAATGGGGTATGGAGGCCCATTGGGTGTGTTCAAGTTCTCAAAAGCCAAATTTTCACCCCAATGGCGTTTCTTTATCCATACCCTTATGCACTGTATCTCCAAAAAGACTATTGGATGGAGTGAGTTCAGCAGCACCATTGCTTATGCTTTGGTGTGCTTGGCCACTGCCAGAAAGTACAACTTTTCTAAAATGATTTTCAGTGATCTTGTCTCAAACATGGGAAACAAAAAGAGTTTCTTTATGTACCCCAGGTTTGTCCAAGAAGTTATTACTCATGAATTGACGGATATACCTCATCCTGTTGGGGTATATGTACCTAAACCCCCCAAAGGCAAGGTTTTCTCAAATATGAGAAGATCTGCTGGGGACTCGGAAGGAGTTGACACCCCATTGTTCCCTACAATGATGGTGGTGTCCCACACTGATGAAGGTATGGCAGCAGGGTCAAGGCCCCCATTAGACCATCCTACTGCTAGCCAATCCCAACCTTCCCACTCTAAATCTATTCCCCAGTCCCTTCTTGAAAAACCAGCCTCACCAATCACCCAAACATACAAGAGGAAACAGGTAAAGAAGGCTCCTTCCCTTCTTGTACCATCAACCCCCAAGCCTTTAAGCCCTCTAAAGGAGAATTCTCCTTTAGGGAATATCAATAGGGAAACCAAAGGGGTGTCTCCCAACCCCAAGGAGGTGCTCTCTGAGGAGGAGGTTGAGCATATGGGTACTGAGGCTGCCACTACTTCTTCTAGCACAGAGAAGGACAGTGGTAACATAAATAAGACCTCCCCCATGGCAACTTTGAATGAGCAATCATTCAAAGGTCCCTGGTGCCAAGAAACCAAGGGGGTGGACAGTGCTTCTGCTAGGCAGAAGACTTCCACTACAAAAATATCCAATGATCCTTCCAAAGAAGGTAACACTTCTGGAGAGGGTGAGGACAGATATTCTTACTATGAATTGATGGAAACAATGGGCAACATCAACCTAGATGTTCTCAAACAAGGAAAAGAACTTGAAGAAATGAAATTGGTAATCTTGTCCCAACAAGTGCAGATTACCAAACTCAAGAAATTGGTGATGAAGCTAGTACAGAAAAAGAAGAAGAAACAATTTGTGCTAAGGAGAAGGAAATCTGGGAATGATGCTCCCAAAAAGGGGGAGATCAACATGGAAGAAGCTACAGAAAAGAGGGAGCCTGATGGGATGAAATATGGTGATAAGGGGGAGAAATTTGATGTTGAGGGGGAGCAGGAAGCAGAAACAGAAAGAGAATCAGTGCAAATAGAAACACAAGAAGCAGCAGAAATGGTTAATACTGCTGAAATTAAACAAGCAGCAGAAACGGTGAAAGAAGTATTAACAGATCTTGAGATTGCAGAAACCTTACTTAAAGCCAAGAATGATACCCCCAAGGTCACTTCAAAGACCAAAGGAGTAATCATCAAAGAACAAGGTGAAGTGATCAAGAAAGATAATTGTAAGAAGGCAATGAGCAAAGACAAAGGAAAAGCAAAGATGGTGGAATCTGATCAACCAGTCAAGAAGCAAAGGTTGGTTGAATCAGATGAAGCCTTAGCCAGGAAGATGCAGGATGACATTGAAAAAGAAGAAAGAGTTCAACTTGAAAAGGACAGGGAGATGGCAAAGGCTCTAGCTGCTGAACTGAATGAAGCTTATCAACAGAGTCTGGCAACTGAAATTGCACAGAAGAAAGCTGCAACTCTGAAGAAATCAGTGGTGAAAACAGCTGTAAAGAAGAGACAACCCTCAAAGACTTTCCTAGGTACCCAAGAGAGAAACAAGATGATTATATTTCTCAAAGGTGCTATAGGAGTCAGAAAGGAGATGTTCTCAAAGATGTCCTTTGAGAAGATTAAAGAACTGTATGATTTAGAGATGATAAAGCTTCAGGGGAATGAAACTGCAAGGGTGGAGATGGAGAAGAGGATGAAAGAAAGTAATGACTTTGATTTTCAAAAGCCCTTTCCAGATGAGCAAGAAACACCACCAAAGAAAGAAGCCACTCTGAAAGAAAGTCTAATGACTTTAAAGAGAACCAAGATGATGGCAAGGAGAAAGTCAATCAAGAAGCCTAGAATAGCTGAAGGAGAGGCTGAGAAGGTTGCTGAAGAAGAAGGAGCACCTGAGTCATCTAAACAGAAAGAGCCATCAAACACAGATGATGTAATTTTGTATATGGTAGTGATGGACAAAGTTCCTGAACCAATTTCAGCAGAACCTGTTGGTATAAAGCCTCCTGAGGTCATTCACTGGGATACTTTGACAGTGGATGGAAAGGAATACATAAGGCTCAAAAGGAAGGATGAAAAGTATGAGGTGTTCAATACCTGGAACAAGATTGTTAGAACCTGCTCAAGATCAGATATTGAAGAAATGTTTGAGATAGGAATGAAGTTATATGCAGATCAACTGAAAGCTCCAGTGATTTCACTTACAAAACTAATCATGGAGTATCTATGTATGATGTTGAAACCTGATGAAGTGGAAGAGATAATAAGGAATGTCTTTCAGTCAGTCAACAGTTGGACTCTATATGAAACTAGTGGAGTATATACAGTGACTTTGGATCTGAATCATACTGAATACTTCCTAGTGGATAGAGTGTACAATCATAGCAGATTAAAGCTTCATGCCATGCTGAAGAAGAAGCTAGGGTGTATTCCAGATTCAGAGATGGCTAAATATTTGATCCAAAGAACCATTAATCAGAGTTTGGGGTTGGATGCAAATACTGGAATTTAGGCCATTATGAAGTTTTGGGAGCATCTTGAAGAGCATCTGAAGAACTTGACTTCTTTTCCTAAAAGTCAAGTTAGGGGGAGATTGTTGGGAACTGAAGAATTTATCAAGTATGGTTAATGCTGCTGGTTCAGAGTTACTACTGCTAGAAGACTTCAAGGATAATACTGCTGAGTATTACTACTGCTAGTAGAATTAATACTGCTAGTCAAAGTTAGTGCTGCTTGAACAAAGTTAGTATTGCTTAGCTAGTTAGTACTGCTAGTGGTTAGTGCTGCTTAGAAGTTAATGCTGCTTGAAGAAGTTAGTGCTGCTTATGACTTGAAGATCCGAATGAAAAGGATGACAGCTGGAAAGAACAAAGATATTCATGGAAGGCTTGAAGATAATGATGGAAGATATACTGAAGATATGTTTATTTATTGTAATTATCTTTTGATTCAGTATATGTATAGAATGTATAGAATAGTTTAGGATGAATTCATTAATTCTAAATTTTGTTCTAGAGAGAAATCAACCTCAAGGCATAGATCCTAATTCTAGAGAAGTAGAATTCGTCTTGAAAGAGTCTGTTCTTCAAGATTGAGGTTGAGTGTGTAATCTTGTGATTTCAATTATTTAATACAAGTTTACAGTTTGTTCTTCTTATTTACTGTTTTGGTTTACTGTTTCATTGAATATCAAAGTGTTATTCCGCAAACTTCTTTGATATTGTTTCTGAGAATTAATTCTTGTTGAGAATTCGATCCTGACAAGTTGATTCACAGAGCCTCTGTACCGTGGCATAGAGCTTCTGTTGTACATATTACATTCCAATCTCTTATCTTTGCTTCTGTATGTATAGTTTGTCTTATTGTCATGTATAATTTTCTTTTAATTCACTTTTTGTTGGTCAATACAATGAAATTCCCTGTTCCATGTCTTGTGCAAAGCTTATCTTGTATGATCCAAGCATAGGTCAAGGGGGAGCAGAAGGAGTTAAATAAAGAATACCTTGACTATTCAAGGGGGAACAGAGAAGCCAACATTCGAGAGAAGTATGCAGAATCAAGTATGTTATTTGCAATTTCACAAGGACAAATACACTTTTCTCGGACACCAAAATTCCAAATATGTCCTAAATTTCTAATCAAAACATTTCCAAACTTTGGGTGATCAAAAATCTCAAATGAATTTCTCTAATTAAAAATTTTCGTCAAAAAGCCTCTGAGGTTTTTCACAGAGCCTCTGTGAGACACATCAGAGCCTCTGAGTCACACAAAGACTTTTTGACCTCTAATCTCTCATTCTTGTATCTAACTTGATCATTTTGATCAAATCTCAATGTTTTTGGGCAAGGAAAGTTTAATTTAATGCGAAAGAGCCAACCCCTAACTTCAGAAGCTCTTAACCCACAGAGTTTCTGTCATTCTCATCACTTATGAATTATTCAAAAGTTATGGGGTGCGGATTATTTTTTAAAGTAACGGTCATTTGGGTATAGCAAATGCCATGTGTGTGAGAATAAACGGAGGCACACGTACTAGATCGTGCACTGCCCTAAATGACATGGCAAAATATGATTGGGACGTAATTTGTACCATCGTTTTTTTTAAATGGCTAACTACTTCGTAGGTACTAATTACGGATTTGAAGTTTTATCTTTTACCGCTTATTTTTCTTACCCCTCTCGCATTATAAATGCCCAACCCTTCCCTTTTTTTCATTTTTTACCTGCAATTAAAACTCTCAAGCATTCAAAGGCAAGAACCTGCAACTTTCTATTTTCTACTCCATTCTTCATCCATGGCTTCACATTATGCTTCTGCTAAGAACTCCCAAGGTTCCCAAAACTCAAACAACTCCCAACATTCCGTAGCACAAAAGGACAATTCTGGCTCAATAGGACAACAAAATCAACACACAGGTCGAATGCTTTCATTCACTAGACACAAATACCACACCACTACCCTGAATCTGAAACCGAACAACCATTATGTGGTTCTTGACCCTAAGGGATACCCTGTTGAAGTTGCTCCTTTGATCAACCTCCTTCAAAATCACTTTCTAACCAAAGCCCTGACAATGACAATAAATGACATACCTGAATCCTATGTCCAACAGCTTTGGCAAGGATGTAGACATAAGAAGATCCCAAACTACGTACACTGTGTAATGGGATATGCCACAAGCCTTGGAAGTGATAAGGTTCTAGACCTAGGCATCAATAAAAAGAAGGTTTCTGAGATTTTTGACCTCCCTACCAAAGACCAACTCAATTAGGTTAAGTTCTCAGAGGAACCAATTGACGAAGAGATCTTAGAATTCCTAAGATTCATTGGGTACGCCAAACCCATTACAAAGAGGACAAAGTTCAGACGTCAGAACCTTCCACCTCTGTGGAATCTCTTGTTTTCGATCCTCAACAGGGCTCTGACATGTAAGATAGGAAGCCCTGATCAATCGAGCCACAACATTCTGGCGATTATGTATGGGATCTATTATGATCTTCCCTTGGACTATGCCAAACTAATATTCAGGGAGATCATGAACGATGTGATTGCAAAAGAGGGTGATCAGAGGAGAGACACACAACCAAAGACTATGGTGTTCAACAGATACATCGTCGTTCTGCTTGGAAATTAAATGATCAGCAAAGGCAAGTTACCCTCAAAGGGTAAAATGACTAACACTTATGAGATGAAGTCTCATAAGCTAACAACTTTGTGAACTGGATACCCGAATTCCAGACCTCTGTCGACGAAGCTTCTGACCTACTTGGGTAGTGAAGATGATAGGTTAGAGTATGTTCGTGGGCACATGACTCCTGAACTGAGTCCTGCAACCCCCCCTGCATAGGTTTCCTAGTGGGTAAGATTGCAATATATCTTAGGAATGAGGTAGCTGAGGGAGTACAAGGTGATGTGGCCGCAGAGATACAGGTAGAGAGAGTAGAAGAGAGAATAGAGCTAGAGAGTGGGGAAAGGGGAGAGACGCCCAAGAAGGAAAAGAAAATAAAACCTAAAAAAAGGATTGTAGAGGAAGCGATCCCACAAGCAGAGGTTAAAATTGTAGAGGTTGAAATCGTAGAGGCTGAAATGCCTAAGAAGAAGAAGAAGGCCAAGACAGTGGATGCAGTGTCTCTTAAATCTGTATTCAAAGAGGCTCACGAGGTGCAAGCCTCTGAAGAGCCTTCAAAGAAGTCCAAAAAGAAGAAACTCATCAAGATGGCCTCTGCTGAAGCTGAACCTGCAGGTCCATTGAAGGAACCTGCAGAGGAGAAGGATACTCCTCTGCAGAGGAAGAAGAAGAGAAAAGTCATCCTAGAAGACTCTCCCATCCCTGCTAAGTCCACAGAAGCTGAAATCATCAGGCCTAAGAGCCCTCTGAAGGTGGTTGCAGAAATAGCCGAAGAGGTGGTGGAACAACTAAGTTCCCCACCCATAGAAGATGAAAGTCAGAAGCTAACCACAGAAGGTCTAGGAGATACAGACACTACAATGGATGTTGAAGACCTAACTGGTCTTCCTAAAATTGATGAGGAAGACAGAGGGGAAGGAGAGAGAGAAAAAACAAAGGAGGAGAAAAAGGGAATAAAAGATGACAAGCGCACACAACCCAAACCAATCCCCAGTGCAAGCCACATTTCCATCCCTGCAGATCTAGTGTAGAGGGATGTTGAAGAAGGAGTGCACACTCCGAACCTAACTCATGTTATCCCAGTTTAATCTAGTTGATAATTAACACACAAACACAATAGTATCAAGAGATATAAAGATCAGAATAACATACCAATCCCTTGAATAAACAGTTAAACCTTATGTGTTCTTGATACCTTGAATACAGAGAATACGTATGGCTACTATAATCTCTAAACAATAATTATTCGGTATCTTTACCCTAAAACTAAATCAATTAACACATTAAGTACCTAGGCTTTTAAGGCCTAATGGGCTTGGGCCCAACTAATAAATAACTATTAACTTATTACAACTTAAACCCCAAACTTTAACTATCAAGTAAATACAAATTAAACCATGAACTTTAACTTTAATCTTGAATACAATTTATGATCCAACAATCTCCCCCTTTGGATTCAAGATTTAAAAAAAATTGCAATAGTCTTCGGGTCTTCATTTGTCTTCACTTTGAAAAACTTCATATATGACGTTGATAGCTTCAAAACTTGATATCTTTGAAATCTTCAGCAAAATTCTTGAAATCTTCTCTTTATTCTCCTTGTTGGATTATTCTCCCTCTTTGTATATTCTCCCCCTTTTTTATGAGTGGTGAGAATCATCATCATCAAAACTTGTCAAAACAATCTCCCCCTTTGAATATGGTCATCAATTTAGCATTGTCTTCATGGAACGAGCCCTGTGTGAAATAAGAGCAGTCTCTCCAAATGGAGAAAGTGATTATTTCAATCTTTTCAGATTCAAATAATAAAAATGTGGTAACCCCAAATCAACAAATGACTCAGTTAAAATACCTATCAGCGACACAAAGTCACTGAGTAACACAAAGTTACTATATAAGGAGCTGGTTTTAATGTTGGCTCCCCAGGACTTCCATTCAATCATCGAATAACATATGGTTATCTATGAACGTTCTGACAGAAAACAAATTTCTGTGTGCTTATGCATGTGTATGAAAGAATTAAGCATAGATGATTGCTTTTTCATAAAGGCTCAAAGTATGTAAACTTGTTGAGACAACAACAAATTATACAAAGACTCAATGTGCATGAGAAAGGGTTCGAAGGTGGGGCAACTTTCCTTCTTTTTCAATATTAGTATCTTCCAAATGAAGAACCAATAGCGTATGTGCTACGTCCCCAGAAAATGTGAAACATTCTCTTTTTGAGAAAAGAATGAGTAGCTGGTGGGGTTTTATGCAAGAGATGGCATAGGCTAGGTGCATTTTTCAATGATGGTCACCAAAAAATGTGAACCAATCAGATTATGTGGTTGCCCGGCTCAGAAAGAAGTTTGGTGCAGAGTTTAATATTCTTTTACTCTTTTCACTCACCCTCTTTCTGTTAATGCTCACTTCTAACCAATCTCTCTTTTTCATTTTACCTCTTCACACACCAACACTCAATCTTTTAACCCCTCTCCCCTAAATCACTTAGGGAATACTTCCTGGGTAGGAAACACTAGTTATCGTGAATCCATGGAAGTTCTGTTAAGTTCTCACACTGAATCCCATGTATTTTCCTAAAAGAACATATTGTTCAACAAGCTTTTGTACATGAAAGCACAAAGGAATACAAACATGAAGAATAAAAATATGGTGAAGTCAAAACATAAGATATTTGACAATACGATTATCCTCCTCATACAAAAAAAGGTTGGCATTTAAGCTCTTTGACAATGAAGCTCCCAAAAATTATTTAAAATCACACTTCACAATTCATGAAAATATTTGAAGAATAGGAAGTGTTTTGAACATTTAAGAAACCATTTTTCACAAGTGAAAGTTGTTCTTCTTTCAACAAGTCATAAAGTGTAAGGATTAGAAGGATATACCTGTAAGTCAGAATCCTTAACTCTCCTTGGAATGAATATTTTCAATGAAGTATCCTTGACAAAACTCAGATATCCTCCCCCTTGATACCTGTAAAAAGTCAGTTAAATCAGAAAAATATATCAGTAGAAATATTAAGCATTTAAGCTCCCCCTTAATATGTGCATAATTCTTAATTATGAAACCGAGTTCTGAGTTACTAGGATTAAAGTAAATTCAGAAGTCAAACTCTTTGACATTGATGTCTGAGTCCTAGACTGTATTGTCTAGAAGTCATCATTCTTTGACAATAAGGTACGGGTTCTAAGATGATTTACTTAGAAGCCTTTGTTCTTTCTCCCCCTTAAACTTTGGGTGCCTGCAACACAGATTTAGCTTTTGGTACCCACTAGTAATTGAGTCCTAATGGGTTAGTTGCAGTTCTAGTAGGAGAGATGAAGTAAGAACATACCAGTTATTAACGTAATCTTTTCTGACAAAATCATTTGAGCCACAGTAGGAACAACTAATTTTCTTTTGTGCTAACCTGATCAGTTGATTAATAGTGTAAACCAGATCAGGTTTGCCAAAAGTTTTACCTTTTGAGGCATAGTTCCATTTTGCATTTGATGTATGCACAAATGAATTATCTTTCTTCTTTTCCTCTGGAGATCCTTTAACTCTCCAGATCCAATTTTCTCTGTCTTTCTCATCTTCTCTTCTCCAGAAGCTTTTCTTCTGAGACTTAGTCTTCTTGAAGTTACCTGAACCATCAACATTTTTGTCATAGAAAAGGTTAGAAGGACGAATCTGATCAGTAGATTTAGAAGTAAGACAATCATCTAAATCATAGAAAGGATTATAGAAAACATTTGAAAAATGTGAACTTGAAGTTGTTTTTAATGAACTATTTGAATCAGCTAGATCATCTCTCGGTGATTGAGCTATTGACTCTGGCGTCTTGTCCTCAGTCAGCTTCACCTTGAATACGATCTCTTCAAGTTCCTTTATCTTTGAAGACAAACTGTTTCTTTCCTTTTCAATCAGATCAAACTTCTTATGCAACTCAGATTTTGCATTCTTCTCCTTCAGAATGGTTGTTGACAACTCAGATAACTTTCCTGTCAGCTTGGCTATCTCAGTCTCTAGATCTTTCTTTTCTTTAGAAAAGTCTTTATCTATATCCTTCAGCTCAGTTGTCTTCTTCTCTTTCTCAGCCTTTTCTCTTTCAATAATGATAACCTTCTCAAAGTCTGAAACTTGTTGAGAAAGCTTAACACATCTAAGCTCTAATGATTTCTTCTCTTCAAAGGCTTTTCTGGAGAAATCAGAGAATTTCTTAGCAAATTCTTTTCTTTCTTTCTCAATCTTCAACATTTCATCTTGAGCTGTTGCATTGTCTCTGTCTTGGGTTGCCTTTTCTTTCAGCGTTTTAATCTCAACCTCAAGACTGAGAACTTTATCTTTTTGTTTATCT
Source organism: Arctium lappa (assembly GCA_023525745.1). Lineage (NCBI taxonomy): Eukaryota > Viridiplantae > Streptophyta > Magnoliopsida > Asterales > Asteraceae > Arctium > Arctium lappa. The sequence goes on from CM042059.1 coordinate 36,381,667, forward strand.
CTTTCCGCAAAGACTTGAAAATTTATCTGTTTTAGTCCTTTACTAGTATCATTTGCAACACTTGTATTTCTTCTAAGCTCCTCAAACTCTCTTTGCATTGCATCCTTCTTTGACCATGTAGAGTTGGACTCAGATATTTTCAACTTTGCTTGAAGATCTAAGATTTCCTTTTTATTAGACTCAATAATTCCTGCAAAGTCAATTTTAGAATCATAATCTTTTGAATTTTCTTTTAAAACATTGATCTGAGTAAGAAGAGAAGAGTTTTGAATCTTTAGATTTTCATTCTCAGCATCAAGAGGTAAAATATCGGATTTGAGCTTTTTAATCTCCTTTTCACAATCATAAGCCATGTCTGTATATCTTGACAACTGTCTAGCAAGACGTTTAGCATTTGCTTTTGCTTCAGAATGTGTCATCTTTTCAAAATCAAGGTTGTAACCTTCAAACATATTTAGTTGTATGGTTAGTAAGCAAACTTTTCTGTATCAAGACAACCAACTAGATGAGATCGTTAGAATCAAGATAAAATAAAAACTACACTAAAAAATTTCCAGAAAAATAAATTTCCAAAAATAATTAAATGTAGTCCTTTCAAAAACTCAAATAGATAATACTGAAAAATCAAACTGTGAAACTCTGACGAAAAAAAATATTTTCGCAAAACTGAATTGTAACTTGCGTGAACCGGTGTTGGCGCAATGTGAGGTTTGCGTGAGCTGAGTGTCGCACAAAGTGAGAATTGCGTATGTAGTTGGTTGCGCATAGTGAAGGTTTGTGCGTGCTTTGAGTGGCCCAAAGAGGGGTTCTCGCGAGCAGTGTGTCACGCAAAGTAGAGGTTCGCGCGAGCCTTGGGTCGCACAAAGTGTGGTTCTCGTGAACAGGCACTCGCACAAAGTAGTGGTCGACCGGTAACTTGTCTCGACCAGGGAATTGCACGACCGGTAAGTTGTCTGACCAGTAGGATGCTTCGACCGGTAGAGTGCTATGACCGGTATGTAGAGTTCGACCGGTATTGGTCTTGATCGATAAAGGCTTTGATCGATAGTGATTGTGAGTGGTGGACTGTATGTGTACCGGTCGACCAGACTAATGTGAGGACCGATATTCCGTGGACCAATATTGGGTTTTCGACCGGTATACCTTTAGACCGGTATGGAATGTGGACCGGTATGATGTATGAATCGGTAAACGTCGACCGATGTGGTCTAAGTGTTTATCGGACGACCGGGATAGTGTTTGACCGGTATTATGCTTGACCGGAACCGATATGATTTGGTCGACCGGTATGTTCTTAAGTTATTGACCCAGAACGCGATTAACAGCCCAGAAAATCAACCCAGAAACCACACAAAACACAGAAATTTAAAGCAAAGATCAGACTTTTGTATCCACTAGCATGCATCGATCACAACATAATCAGAGTTAACAACTCAACTAAACTTTCATGCATCAAATCGAAGAGCACAGTGACCAATAGAAATATGAGCCCATATTCAAAAAAACTACCAACAACCGATCGATTTGAGATATTTAGTGCAATTAACTAATCAGATAGCTTTCAATAGCATAAATCTAGTATAATCAGATCAATTTAAAGCATAAAAACACATTAAATCATGAACTTGATTTTCACTTGATGAACCCAGAAAAAGTCGATGAACAGTAATCAGATAAATCGATAAACAGTTTTAATTCACAACTTGATTCTTAGGCTCTGATACCACTTGTTATCCCAGTTTAATCTAGTTGATAATTAACACACAAACACAATAATATCAAGAGATATAAAGATCAGAATAACATACCAATCCCTTGAATAAACAGTTAAATCTTGTGTGTTCTTGATACCTTGAATACAGAGAATACGTATAGCTACTATAATCTCTAAACAATAATTATTCAGTATCTTTACCCTAAAACTAAATCAATTAACACATTAAGTACCTAGGCTTTTAAGGCCTAATGGGCTTGGGCCCAACTAATAAATAACTATTAACTTATTACAACTTAAACCCCAAACTTTAAATATCAAGTAAATACAAATTAAACCCTGAACTTTAACTTTAATCTTGAATACAATTTATTATCCAACAACTCAAGCAATCCGGACAGAGGTACTTCATTCCTTCTCTGTAAAATTTATAGTTGGGGAAGCCCAAACAACCCCATCCTCTCAAAAGGATGGTGGTGTAGTAATAAGTGTTCTTTCGCCCCAGAACAAGCCACCACCCTCTGCAGAGGCATTTGTTGTCTCTGATCCACACATAAGCGATATCCAGAACACTTCAGAGGTGTTGGTGAGAATAAATACTAACTCTACGGGTCTAGATCCCCCACAGAGTCCACTCATCGAGAATCTAAGGAAAGACTCTGAATCTTCTCCTAAGAAACTTGATGACAAAACCTCTATAGATGATTCCTCTAAGTAACTTCGAGGATTAGAGGGAAATTTCTATCCCAGTTTAATCTAGTTGATTAACAATCACAGAACACAATAATAATCAAGAGATAATAATATCAAGAATAACATACCAATCCCTTGAATAAACAGTTAAACCTTGTGTGTTCCTGATACCCTTGAATACAGAGAAAATAGGATTGCCTCTCAAATATGATTATGAATAATTATCAAAGGTTAACCTAAAAACTAATTAAGTAAAACTATTTATACTTAGGCTTTTAAGGCCTAATGGGCTTGGGCCCAATAGCTAATAAACTATTAACTTATTACAACTGAAACCCTCTAACTTTAACTATCAAATAAATACAGTTTAGACCCTCTAATTTAACTTTAATCTTGAATACAATTTATGATCCAACAATCTCCCCCTTTGGATTCAAGATTAAAAAAAATTGTCAATAATCTTCAGGTCTTCACTTGTCTTCTCTTTTCTTCAGATATGACGTTGATAGCTTCAAAACTTCAAAACTTGATATCTTTAAATAATCTTCAAATCTTCAAAACTTTTGAAAATCTTCAGCAGTCTTCAGATTCTATTCTCCCCCTTAATATATTCTCCCCCTTTTTGATGAGTGGTGAGAATCATCATCATCAAAACTTGTCAAAACAATCTCCCCCTTTATGAAAAAAATCTCCCCCTTTGTCTTTATAGACTTCAATGTAGCACCATCTTCTTGTAACGAGCCCTGTGTGGAAATAAGAGTAGTCTTCCCAGATGGAAAGAGTGATTATTTCAATCTTTTCAGATTAAAATAGAAAGTAGTAACCATTCGAATCTTTGCAAATTCAAACAGTTTAATAGGTGTAACCCTGAATCAACAAATGGCTCAGTTAGAATGCCTGTCAGTAACACAAAGTCACTGAGTAACACAAAGTTACTATATAAGGAGCTAGTTTAATGTTGGCTCCCTAGGTCTTCCATTCAATCATCGAATAACACATGGTTATCTATGAACGTTCTGACAGAAAACAAATTTCTGTATGCATGTGCATGTGTATGAAAAAATTAAGCACAGATGATTGCTTTTCATTTTAGGCTCAAAGTATATAAACTTGTTGAGACATCAACAAATTATACATAAACTCAATGTGCATGAGAAAGGGTTCGAAGGTGGGACAACTTTCCTTCTTTTTCAATATTAGTATCTTCCAAATGAAGAACCAATAGTATATGTGTTGCTTCCCCAGAAAATGTGAAACATTCTCTTTTTGAGAAAAGAATGAGAAGTTGGTGGGGTTGTATGCAAGAGATGGCATGGGCTAGTTGTCTTTTTAAATGATGGGTGGCTTCCCGGCTCAGAAAGTGGTTTGGTGCAGAGTTTAATATTCTTTTACCTTGTTCTCTCACCCTCTTTCTTTTAATTCTCACTTCTAACCAATCTTTCTTATTCATTTTACCTCTTCACACACCATCACTCAATTCTTTCGACCCCTCTCCCCTCAATCACTTAGGGAATACTTCCTGGGTAGGAAACACTGGTTATCGTGAATCCATGGAAGTTCTGTTAAGCTCACACACTGAATCCCTTGTATTTTTCTAAAAGAATGTGTTGTTCAACAGTCTTTTGTACATGAAAGCACAAATAAGCACAGAGTTACATGAAGAATAGAAAATTTCGGAGAAGTCAAAACAGTTATGTTTGACGATGCAATTCTCCCCCTCAAACTAAAAAGAGTTTGACAATTAAGTATCCAAACATTATTTAAAATCATACTTCACAAATCATGAAAATCTTTGAAGAAAAGGAAGTGGTTTTAACATTTAAGAAACCATTTTTCACAAGTGAAAGTTGTTCTTCTTTCAACAAGTGATAGAGTGTAAGGATTAGAAATATATACCTGTAAATCAAAATTGTTGGGAACTGAAGAAAAGCTCAAGTATGATTAATGCTGCTAGTTCAGAATTACTACTGCTAGAGGACTTCAAAGTTAATACTGCTGAATATTAATTCTGCTAGATAAAGTTAGTACTGCTTGAACAAAGTTAGTACTGCTTAGCTAGTTAGTACTGCTAGTGGTTAGTGTTGCTTAGTAGTTTATGTTGCTTATGATTAGTACTGCTTATGAATTGAAGATCCGGATGGAAAGGATGACAGCTGTAAAGAATCAAGATATTCATGGAAGGATTGAAGATAATGATGGAAGATATACTGAAGATATTTTATTTTTTGTAATTATCTTTTTGTTCAGTATATGTATAGATTTGACAAAATAGTTTTAGGTGACAGATTTAATTCTAAGTTTTTGTTTTACAGAGAATCAACCTCAAGGCATAGATCCTAGTTCTAGAGAAGTAGAATTCGTCTTGAAAGAGCTTGTTCTTCAAGATTGAGGTTGAGTGTGTAATCTTGTGATTTGATAATTGAATACAAGTTTACAAGTTGTTGATTATATGCTGTTTTGATTACTCTTACATTGAATATCAAAGTGTTATTCCGCAACTTGTTTGATATTGTTTCTGAGACTTTATTCTTGTTAAGAATTCGATCCTGACAAGTGGTATCAGAGCCAGACTCTCTCAGAAACATCTATTCATTCATCATGGAAAACCTTGCAGAATCAAACAGTACTCTGGTCTCTAAGGTTCCAATGCTCAAACCCAATGAGTTTGACATGTGGAAGACCAGAATTAGACAATACATTCTTCTCACTGACTACTCAATGTGGGATATCATTGAGAATGGTCCTTCTGAAGCAGGAAAGATTGGACCAGATGGGAAAAGACCTCCACCAAAGACAGATGGTGAGAGGAAGATCAGACAGACAGAGATGAAGGCCTTGAGCACTCTGCTCTTGGCCATCCCCAATGAATATCAACATCAATTTTGCAACTGCACTGATGCTCAGATTCTCTGGAATGCTCTAGAGAAAAGATTTGTTGGAACTAAAAGCAACAAAAGAAATCAAAGAGATGTTCTAAAGCAGCAGTATGAAAACTTTACTTCTTCAAAGAATGAGTCTATGACTCAAACTTTTGATAGGTTCAACAAGCTCATTGGTGAACTGGCTACTGTAGGAGTGAAGATGGAGCAAGATGATACCAACAGAAAGTTCCTCAGATCTCTTGGGGATGAATGGACTATGTACACTGTCTCATATAGGCAGAGTGACAATCTGGAAGAGAAGGAACTTGATGATCTATATAATGATCTAAGAGTTTTTGAAACTGAGGTAGAAACCAAGAAGAAGCCCACTGGTTATATCCACAATGCTGCACTTCTATCAGCATCTACTGATATTACTGCCAACCCTGAAACAGTTAGTACTGCCAGTGGAGTGAATTCAGAAAAAGGCACTGAAACTATCTTTGAAGCCTTTTTGTCCAGTCATAGCAACAATTCATTGATTAATGATGATCTGGATCAACTTCACCCTAATGACCTGGAGGAGATGGACATTAAATGGCAGATGGTCATATTATCTATGAGGGTGAAGAAGTTTATCAAAAGAACAGGAAGGAACAACTTCTCTCAAAGAAGAGAAGATGGAGCTGGTTTTGACAAGACAAAGGTGGAATGCTATAAGTGCCACATGAAAGGACACTTTTCTAGAGAGTGCAGAAGTGGTGTTCCAAACAACAACCACCAACAAACTCAGAATGGAGGCTACAATCAAAACAAGAATCCTGCTCAAGCCCTTGTTTCTCAACAAGGAATGGGGTTTGACTGGAGTGACCAAGCTGAGGAAGCCATTCAGAATCAAGCTCTTATGGCAGAAGTGTCTGATCTCCCCTCTGAGGTAATTTCTAATCTTTGCACTCAATCTTGCACAGACACTGTCAAAAGGTACAGGGATCACAACCAAAGCATGTGTGATGACCACAAAAGATTAGAAAAGGATAGAAGAGACTATGTGTTGATAGTAGAGAGATTTGAAGAACAAATCAAAGGCTTTCAAGCTAATGAACTTCAACAATCTTATGACACAAACTATTGGAAGTGGGAAAAGAATGAATTAGAGACCAAACTGTCTAAGTCCTTAGAAGAGAATGATAGGCTGAAAGAGGAACTATCTAAGGTTAAGCTTGACATAGAAAAGTTTTCATATGCTTCAAAAGCAATGGATTCTCTTCTAAAGGCTCAGATTCATGATAAGATGAAGCCTGGTATTGGATACAACAATACACCCCCTCCTTACAACAACAACTATATCTCTCCTACTTCAGACTTGTTAGAGACCAAGGAGAAAAAGGACTTGTCTGAGGAAGCTTTTAAGATAGATCCTTTGGACGAGGTAGTAGTTAAGGATTTGACTGAGAAAGAAGCCAGTGAGAATAGGAATAATGCTGTGAGTAAAGAGATACCATTAGAAAACAACATTATCACCAATGAGGGATGTGGGAAAATCTGGGTCAAGTCTAAGGAGATAGAGAAGACCAAAGGAAAGGATAACAAGGTCCATTACAAACAAACCACGGTTGTGAATCCTGGACCTTGTAAACAGTGTGCTTGCAATAAAGCTAAGAGCCTAAATTCTGGTATAAAAAGAGGTAACCAAAGAAACTAGAATAATCAATGGGCTCAAAAACAAGGAGTTGATCTGAATAAAATCAATAGACCAAAACCTTGTTTCATATGTGGCAAGCTGAATCATTTGGCTAAGTATTGTTTCTTCAATCCTATTAACCAACAGATGAATTTTCAAAGATTTGTGCAAAAACCTGTTGGTTATAGGAAGGCTGGAAAGAAGCATGTTGGGAAGAAATTTGTTGAAACCAAAGGCCCTATGAAAAATAAGGTTTTAAAAGAAAGTGTTTTAATATGGGTGCCTAGAAGCACTAAAACTGTTAGTACTGCTGACAGATATAGTGCTGCTAGAAACATTAATGTTGCTAACAGTGTTAGTACTGCTGAAAATTTTAATGCTGCTAACACAGTTACTACTGCTAATAGTTACTACTGCTAACACAGTTACTACTGCTAAGTATGCAAGCACTGCTCATGCTGTTAGTACTTCTAAAACCAGTACTGCTTTTAGCAAATGTGTTTCCAAGCCTATCATTGTAACAAAGTACTCCAGAAATGAGGAGTCAAAGTTTAAAAATCTTGTCAAGAAAGAATGCAAGTATTTTGATGAGAAAGGGGTACCCAAGACCACTTTGTCTTGGGTTCCTAATTCATACTAACTGATTTATCTTATGTGCAGGGCAACCAACAGCTCAAAGGAAAGAGCATATGGCATGTTGATAGTGGTTGCTCTAGGCACATGACAGGTAACATGTCATGCCTTCAGGATTTTAAGCATATCAATGGAGGACATGTTGCTTTTGGAGATAATCTTACTGGTGGTAAAATAAGTGGAAAAGGTAATGTTACAAAAGGTAAGATGACATTTGAGGATGTCTACTATGTTGATCAATTGAAGTACAACCTGTTAAGTGTATCACAGGTTTGTGACAAACAACATAGCCTATTATTTACAAATACAGAGTGTATGATCCTTGCTCCAGGGTTCAAAGTAGTTGATGAAAGCATGATACTACTTAGAACTCCAAGAAAGGACAATGTTTATTGTCTTGATATGGACAATGTTGATAGTGATTCATCCCTGAACTGTCTTGTTTCAAAAGCTTCTGTGGATGAATCCTCTCTTTGGCACAGAAGGATGTGTCACATGAACTTCAAGACTATGAACAAACTTGTTAAAAACAACCTTGTAAGAGGTTTACCTTCAAAAGTATTTTCATGTGATGATCATTGTGTTGCATGTCTTAAAGGCAAACAGCACAAAACTTCTCATAAGACCAAAGAGTTACACATAATTTCTTCTTGTCTCCAGTTTTTGCATATGGATCTGTTTGGTCCTACAAATGTTATGAGTATAGGCAAGAAATCTTACTGCTTGGTTATTGTTGATGATTACTCTAGATTTACCTGGGTATATTTTCTAAGGACTAAGGATGAGACAAGTGGACTGATCAAATCCTTTATCCTAAGAATTGAAAACCAAACTAATCAAAAAGTAAAAGTCATTAGATCAGATAATGGGACTGAGTTTAAAAATTTTGATCTAAACACCTTCTGTGAAGAGAAAGGCATTGAGAGACAATATAGTGCCCCTAGGACTCCTCAACAGAATGGAGTTGCTGAGAGGATAAATAGGACACTAATAGAGGCTGCTAGATCTCTGTTGGCTGATTCAAAACTGCCAATTACCTTCTGGGCTGAAGCAGTTAATACTGCTTGCTATGTCCAAAACAGAGTTCTAGTGGTCAAGCCAAAGAACAAGACCCCTTATGAGCTTTTAAATAAAAGAAAACCTTTCATTGGATTTTTCAAACCTTTTGGGTGTCCTTGTACAATTCTCAATACCAAATCTCACTTAGGTAAGTTTGATAGCAAAGCAGATGATGGATTTCTTGTTGGTTACTCATCTCAGAGTAAGGCCTACAGAGTTTTTAACTCTTCTTCTACAATAATTGAAGAAAGTGACAATGTCAAATGCAATGAGAACACAGCAAATCCTATTGGGTCTGGTCCTCAGTGGCTATTTGACATTGATTCACTAACTAACTATTTTGGTTTCAGTAGTGATGATTATGCAGGTTTAGGGAGTGAAGGATCAGGAACTACCCAAGTCAAAGACAGTTTATCTCAATCTGTGATCTTTCCCATACCCACAGTGGATCCTGTTAAAGACTGTGAAAAGGAATCATCTACTGGACCAAGTCAGAGTGAAGAAGAAAGTAGAGATGAGGAGAATCAAGAAAATCAAGAACCAGAAGTAGCTGCTGAAAATACCTCAGTTGACTTGAATGACTCTAATCTAGAGGTGGGACTTAATGAAGAACCTAGTCATCACACCAGAATTCAAAAGAATCATCCTCCACAGCTTGTAATAGGGGATATATCTTCTCCTATGATGACTAGAAATCAAAGTAGGCTTCAAGAAATGCAAGACCAACAGCATACAGTGCTATCTTGCTTTTTATCCCAGCTTGAGCCTAAAAAGGCACATGATTCTATGAAAGAGTCCAGTTGGATAGAAGCCATGCAAGAAGAGCTACTGCAGTTCAAGCTGCAAGATGTTTGGGATCTGGTAGACCTTCCTAAAGGCCAAAGAGCAATAGGAACAAAATGGGTCTTCAGGAATAAGAGAGATGAAAGAGGAATAGTCATAAGGAACAAAGCAAGGTTGGTGGCTCAAGGATATACACAAGAAGAAGGAATAGACTATGAAGAAGTATTTGCACCTGTGGCTAGGATAGAAGCAATTAGATTATTCCTAGTTTATGCTTCTTATATGAAATTCAAAGTCTATCAAATGGATGTCAAAAGTGCATTTCTTTATGGCTCAATTGAAGAAGAAGTATATGTCTGTCAACCACCAGGGTTTGAAAACCCAAGCTATCCAGACAGGGTATACAAATTGAAGAAAGCACTTTATGGATTACATCAAGCTCCAAGAGCATGGTATGACACTCTGTCATCCTATCTCTTGGAAAATGGCTTTGAAAGAGGAGTCATTGATAAGACTCTATTCATCAAGAGAAAGAAGAAGGATATCTTGCTGGTCCAAATCTATGTTGATGATATTATCTTTGGATCAACAAGAGATAACATGTGCAAGGAGTTTGAGGAACTAATGCATCAAAGATTCAAGATGAGTTCCATAGGGGAACTTACTTTCTTCCTTGGACTCCAAGTTCAACAGAAGTCAGATGGAATCTTCATCTGTCAGTCCAAGTATGTGCAGGACATTCTAACCAAGTTTGGTTTCTCAGATTCAAAACCTGCCAGCACACCTATGGAGACACACAAGCAGATAACAGCAGATCTTGAGGGGGAGGATATGGATGTTCATCATTATAGATCCATGATTGGCTCTCTCATGTATCTTACAGCCTCTAGGCCAGATATAATGTTTCCAGTCTGTGTATGTGCAAGATTCCAAGTTAGGCCAAAGCAATCTCACTATCAAGCTGTTAAGAGGATATTCAGATATCTCAAAGGGCAATCCAGATTGGGACTTTGGTATCCTCATGACTCATCCTTTGACCTGCTTGCATACTCAGATAGTGATCTAGGTGGAGCAAACTTGGACAGAAAATCTACTTCTGGAGGATGTCAATTTTTAGGTGCAAGACTAGTTTCATGGCAGTGCAAAAAACAAACCACAGTATCCACATCTACAACAGAGGCAGAGTACATAGCAGCTGCAAGTTGCTGTTCTCAAGTCTTATGGATTCAGAATCAAATGCTGGATTATGGGGTAACCTTTCTACACACTCCAATTTTTATTGATAATAGCAGTGCTATTAGCATTGTGAATAATCCTGTCAAGCACTCAAAGACAAAGCACATTGAGATCAGGTATCACTTCATAAGGGACTGTAATGAAAAGAAACTTATTCAAGTTGTAATAGTTCACACTGATACCCAGTTTGCTGATCTATTCACTAAAGCTTTTGATGTGGGTAGATTCACTTTCTTGGTAACAAGTGTGGGAATGATCAACTCTGAATAAGCCCCTTCTCAAAAAGTGGTTACATACCTGTATATTGTTTATTCTTGGTGTTACTAATCTTCTTTTGCAGGATATGTATAGCAGTACTCAGTGTATCACAAGCTTAAAAGAGTAAGTATGGTTAATACTGCCAGTGCACAGTTAATACTGTTAGTGGTTAATACTGCTCTCAGTTAATACTGCTAGTAAGTTAATACTGCTAGTGGTTAATACTGCTCTCAGTTAATACTGCTAGTTAGTTAATACTGCTAGTGGTTAATACTGCTCTCAGTTAATACTGCTAGTTAGTTAATACTGTTAGTGGTTAATACTGCTCTCAGTTAATACTGCTAGTTAGTTAATACTGCTAGTGGTTAATACTACTTTCAGTTAATACTGCTTTCAGTTAATACTGCTCTAGGTTAATACTGCTCTAGGTTAATACTGCTTATGTCCCGAATACTATAAATACTCTTTGCCCGCCTAAAAGTTCATAACGACTCTTTGCATATTGTTCACTTGCGCTCTAAGCCCTTTCTCTCTCAAGTTCGAAGTTCTCAGGCAAGAACCTTCAAGATCAATGGCATCAATGGCATTCATAGACGAGCACAATGAAATCGCGATGCTACAGAAGCCCAAACAGGCCGCTGGTTTCCACCAGATTGTGGATTTCCTCAAGACAACCCCCATTGCTCATGCTCTCACTGTCTCGCCTTCAATCTTTATCGAGCATCAAAGGCAATTCTGTGCACATGCCACCATTGTTACTGAGAATGGTGTGCAAATGATCAAGACAAAGGTGTGTGGCAAGCCATTGACAGTTACTGAAGAAGTAATTCGCATCAGTCTACGTCTAGACGATGCCTCTGGTATAACTTCTATCTCTAATGATGAACTGTTTTCTACTCTTACAAGAATGGGGTATAGAGGTCCATTGGGTGTGTTCAAGTTTTTAAAAGCAAAATTTTCACCTCAATGGCTTTTTTTGTCCATACCCTTATGCATTGTATCTCTAAAAAGACTACTGGCTGGAGTGGTTCAGTAGCACCATTGCTTATGCTTTGGTATGCTTAGCCACTGCCAGAAATTATAATTTTCCCAAATGATTTTCAATGATCTTGTCTCAAACTTGGGAAACAAAAAGAGTTTTTATATGTACCCCAGGTGTGTTCAAGCAGTTATCACCCACGAATTGACGGATATGCCTCATTTTGTTGGCATATATGTACCAAAACCCCCTAAAGGCAAGGTTTTCTCAAATATGAAAAGATCTGCTGGGGACTCGGAAGGAGTTGACACCCCATTGTTCTCTACAATGATGGTGGTGTCCCAAACTGATGAAGGTATGGTAGCAGGGTCAAGGCCCCCATTAGACCAACCCACTGCTAGCCAATCCCAACCTTCCCACTCTAAATCAATTCCCCAGTCTCTTCTTGATAAACCAACTTCACCAATCACCCAAACATACAAAAGGAAACAGGTAAAGAAGGCTCCTTCCCTTCTTGTACCAACAACCTCTAAGCCTTTAAGCCCTCTAAGGGAGGATTCTCCCTTAGAGAATATCTACAAGGAAACCACAAGGGTGTCTCCCAACCCAAAGGAGGTGCTCTCTGAGGAGGAGGTTGAGCATATGGGTCCTGAGGCTGCCACTACTCCTGCTAGCACAGAGGAGGACAGTGGTAACATAAATAAGACCTCCCCCATGGCAACTTTGAATGAGCAATCATTCAAAGGTCCCCGGTGCGAAGAAACCAAGGGGGTGGATAGTGCTTCTGCTAGGCAGAAGGCTTCCACTACAAAAAGATCACATGATCCTTCAATAGAGGGTAACACTTCTGGAGAAGGTGAGGACAGATATAACTACCATGAATTGATGGATGCTATGGGAAACATCAATCTTGATGTCATTCAACAAGGAAAAGCCATAGAAGAGATGAAGCTGGTGATCTTGTCACAACAAGTACACATTGCCAAGTTAAAGAAATTGGTGACAAGGCTTGTGTAGAAGAAGAGGAGAAAACAGTATGTGTTGAGGAAGACGCCAACTGATAAAGATGCTTCCAACAAGGGGGAGAAAGAGACTGAAAAAGAGAAAGAAAGGTCTTCTGAAAAAGCTGCTGAGGGAGTTGAAGTTGAGGGGGAGAAAGAGGAAGGAATAGAAGCAGAAACAAGGCTCTCTGTAGAGGAAATAGAAATTGCAGAAACACTGGTCAAAGCTAATAATGACACTCCTAAGGCTACTCAAAAGGCCAAGGGAGTGGTCATTACAGAAGGAGGTTTCTCAAAGAAAAGAAAAGAAACAAGTAAGGCAAGTCTGCAGGATGCTAAGGGAAAAGGAAAGATGGTTGAATCTGAACAACAATCTTTAAAGAAGAAAAGTCAGATTGAGCTAGATGAAGAGTTAGCAAAGCAACTTCAAGAACAGATGGAAAAGGAGGAACAACTCCAAACTGAAACAGATAGAGAGCTTGCAAGGATAATGGCCAGAAAACTCAATGTAGAGTATCAAAAGAGCTTAAAAGCAGCAGTTGAGGCCAAGAAACTTCCAGTCAAAAGAATGCCACTCAAAAAGCAGAAGAGACAACCCTCCAAGACCTTTTTGGCCAATCAGGAAAGAAGAAAAATGATAAATTTCCTGAGAGGTTCAATTGGTGTAAAAGGGGAAATGTTTAACAACATGGCATACAGCAAGGTGGAGGAACTATATAATAAAGAAATGGCAAAGCTCCAAGGGGATTCCTCTAAAAGGGAAGAAGCAGAAAGAAGGATGAAAGAGAGACATGATGTCAACATTCAACAGCCATTCCCTGAGGAGACTACACCTTCAAAGGATAAATCTGAAAAAAAGAAAGAAGAGCAAGAGAGTGTTGGTATAGAAACTAAATCTGCTAAGAGGGTGAAGACCATTGCTTCCAAGAAACAATTCAAGAAGCCAAGGGTAGAAGAAGCTGAAAAGAAGGCAGAACCTTCAGTCACACCTTCAGCAGAATCTGTGCAGAACCCAGAAAAGTCCAATAAGCAATCTAATGAGCATATGGGGTTGTATATGACAATTATAGAACCAGTTCAGGCTGTCCCAATTTCAATGAAGGCTCCAGAGGTCATCTTCTGGGATATCTTAAGGGACAACAGAAAGGATTACTTCAGGGTGAAAAGAGTTGGAGATGTATTTGAAGTATATTCTACCTGGGGGAAATTAGTCAGAAGTTGCTCCAGGGCTGACCTAGAAGAGATGCATAAGGTTGGAATGAAGCTTTATGAGCCTGTGTTGAATGGTACTGAAGAAAACCTACTCAAAGTAGCTATGGAATATCTGTGTATGATGTTTGATCCAGAAAAGGTAGTATACAGGATTAAAGATCTTCATCATGAGTATGGATTCAAGAAGATTGATCATTGGATACTCTTTGAAAACTGTGGTGTGTACATGATTAAAATTGATAAATGTTATCATGAATACTACCTAGTTGACAAAATATATGATCATAGCAAGGAGAAACTAGAAGGGATGCTGAAAACTAAGCTAGTTTGTGCAAAGGATTCAGAAATGGCTAGAATTGTGGTAAGAAGAACTATCAATCAAAGTCTAGGCCTAGATCCAAATTTGGGAAACTGAACCTGAAGTGTTGAAAGCATCTTGAAGATCAGATCTGAAGAACTTGACTTTTTTTCTTAAAAGTCAAGTTAGGGGGAGATTGTTGGGAACTGAAGAAAAGCTCAAGTATGGTTAATGCTGCTAGTTCAGAATTACTACTACTAGAGGACTTCAAAGTTAATATTGCTGAGTATTAATTCTGCTAGATAAAGTTAGTACTGCTTGAACAAAGTTAGTACTGCTTAGCTAGTTAGTACTGCTAGTGGTTAGTGCTGCTTAATAGTTTATGCCGCTTATGATTAGTACTGCTTATGAATTGAAGATTCGGATGGAAAGGATGACAGCTGTAAAGAATCAAGATATTCATGGAAGGATTGAAGATAATGATGGAAGGTATACTGAAGATATTTTATTTTTTGTAATTATCTTTTTGTTCAGTATATGTATAGATTTGACAAAATAGTTTTAGGTGACAGATTTAATTCTAAGTTTTTGTTTTAGAGAGAATCAACCTCAAGGCATAGATCCTAGTTCTAGAGAAGTAGAATTCGTCTTGAAAGAGCTTGTTCTTCAAGATTGAGGTTGAGTGTGTAATCTTGTGATTTGATAATTGAATACAAGTTTACAAGTTGTTGATTATATACTGTTTTGATTACTGTTACATTGAATATCAAAGTGTTATTCCGCAACTTCTTTGATATTGTTTCTGAGACTTTATTCTTGTTAAGAATTCGATCCTGACAAAAATCCTTAACTCCCCCTGAAATTAATATTTTCAAAGAAGTATCTTTGACAAAACTCAGATATCCTCCCCCTTGATACATGTAAAAAGTCAGTTAAATCAGAAGAATATATCAGTAGATATATTAAGCATATAAGCTCCCCCTTAATATCTGCATTCAAATATGAAACGCGTTGTCATTGACGTCCGAGTCCTAAGTTGTTATACTTAGAAGTCATCGTTTTGACAATGAGGCAAGAGTCCTAATCTGTAGTAATCAGAAGTCGTTGTTCTTTCTTTGAGGTACGGGTTCTAAGTTGATTTACATAGAAGCCTTCGTTATTTCTCCCCCTTAAACCTTGGGTGCCTGCAACACAGATTTAGCTTTTGGTACCCACTGGTATTTAGGTCCTAATGGGTTAGCTGCAGTTCTAATGGGAGATATGAAGTAAGAACCATACCAGTTATTCACATAATCTTTTCTTACAAAATCATTTGAGCCACAGTAGGAACAACTAATTTTCTTTTGTGCTAACTTGATCAATTGATAGATTGTGTAAACCAGATCAGGTTTGCCAAAAGTTTTACCTTTTGTAGCATAGTTTCATTTAGAATTTGATGTATGCACAAATGATTCTTCTTTCTTCTTCTCCTCCGAGGATCCTTTAACTCTCCAGATCCAGTTTCCTCTTTCTTTCTCATCATCCCTTCTCCAGAAGCTTTTCTTTTGAGACTTAGTCTTCTTGAAGTTACCTGGACCATCAACATTTTTGTCATAGAAAAGGTTAGAAGGAAGAATCTGATCAGTAGATTTAGAAGTAAGACAATCATCTAAATCATAGAAAGGATTATAGAAAACATTTGAAAAATGTGAACTTGAAGCTGTTTTTAATGAACTATCAACTAGATCATCTCTTGGTGATTGAGTTATTAACTCTGGCGTCTTGTGCTCAGTCAGCTTCACCTTGAATACGATCTCTTCAAGTTCCTTTATCTTTGAAGATAAACTGTTTCTTTCCTTTTCAATCAGATCAAACTTCTTATGCAACTCAGATTTTGCATTCTTCTCCTTCATGATGTTTGTTGACAATTCAGAGAGCTTTCCTGTCAGCTTGGCTATCTCGGTCTCAAATATTTTCTTTTCTTCAGAAAAGTCTTTATTTATATCCTTCAGATCAACTTTCTTCTTCTCATTCTCAACCTTTTCTCTTTCAAGAATGATAACCTTCTCAAAGTCTGAAACTTGTTGAGAAAGCTTAACACATCTAAGCTCTAAAGATTTCTTCTCTTCAAAGGCTTTTCTGGAGATATCAGAGAATTTCTTGTCAAAGTCTTTTCTTTATTTCTCAATTTTCAGTATTTCATCTTGAGCTATTGTATTGTCTCTGTCTTGGGTTGCCTTTTCTTTCAGCTTATTAATCTCAACCTCAAGACTGAGAACGTTATCTTTTAGTTTGTCTCTTTCAGCAAAGACTTGAGACTTTCACTTTCTAAGCTCTTCAGATGTCTCACAATAAATGTTTGTTCTTCTTCTCAGCTCATCAAGCTCTCTTTGCATTAGTTCCTTCTTTGACCATGTTGAGCTAGATTCAGATCTTTTCAGCTTTGCTTGGAGGTCTAAGATCTCTTTTTCTTTTGACGCAATTATTCCTTCAAGGTCAATTATAGAATCAGAATCTTTTGAATTTTCTTTTAAAGCATTAATCTGAATAAGAAGAGATGAGTTCTGAATCTTTAGATTTTCAATCTCAGCTTCAAGAGGTAACATCTCGGATTTGAGCTTTGTAATCTCCCTTTCACAATCATCAGCCCTGTCTCTATTTCTTGAGAACTGTCTAGCAAGATATTTAGCCTTTTCTTTTACTTTAGAAAGAGGCATGTTGTTAAAATCAAGGCTGAAACCTTTAGACATATTTAGCTGATTCGACATCCTAGTTGTATGGTTAGTAATCAAAACTAATCTGTACCAAGACAACCAACTAGATGAGATCGTTATAATCAAAATAAGAACTACACTCAAAAAAAATTCAGAAAAATAAATTTCCAAAAATAATTAAATGTAGTCCTTTCAATCAGAATAAAGCACAAATAATACTGAACAAACCGAATTGTGAATAGTGAACAGTGAACAGTACATTGAACAGTGAATAGTGAAGTGAACAGTCACTTGCGCAAAGTAGAGGTTTGCGCGTCACTTGGGTTGCGCAAAGTGGATTCGACCGGAAAGATGTAAAGACCGGTATTTTGTTCGACCGGGAGCTTGCTTCGACCGGTAAGTGATAGGACCGATACTATGCTTTGACCGGTATTGGTCTTCGACCGATACAAACGTATGGACCGATATAACTATTCAACCGGTATTCTATTTGATCGATAAACTTTCCAAACCTAGACATTTTTATGTCCTAACAATCTCCCCCCTAAAGTTTTGTAAAGGAATCATCGTCTTTGAAGCACCAACTCTTCTCCCCCTTGATTTCTTTGAAAAACTTTAGCGTTGCGCATCTTCAAGATAGCTCAGGCCCCCCTTGAATGAAGCTCTTATCCTTCAAAGTTTCAACTTTAAAACCAGATTCGATGTGTGCAATAACCTCGACTGAGTGCACTAAAGACAACTTTTATCTCTAGAAACTCAACACATTCGTTACGCCCACAAGAAAGAAATGCGTGAGTTTTGCTTGACAACCACAATGCATCTTCAGTGTATAACAGCGAATCTGTCTTTGAACTGCGAGTTGAATAGGAGTTCAGCTTAAGAACTTGTACTGATCAGCTCGTAGGAGAAAGCATCGTGTAGCAAGCACTACTAGGCAAGGGTTAGAAGCAATCGTCGAGAAAAACTGAACGAAAAAAAATCTGGAACAGATACAAAAATATTTCTTGAAGAATTCTACCAAAATATGATCGTATACGGCCCAACAAAAATTCTATCAAAATAAGCCTAACTGTGAACACGACCCAACAAAAATAATCCGGATAGCATAAGAGGAAAACCGGAACAAAAACATATTACCCGGTTCTACTTATCACAAGTCCGGATGGCATGAATTTAACATTAAATCCTGGATGGCAATGAGGGTCTCTCGGTCCATTAATGTAAACCCGGACACATGGGAATAACTCCTGAATCATGAAGACCCGGATCACTCGGCTTTGTAATACACACCAGGATTAAGCTTTCAAAATTGTAACTCACGGCCGACCGCATAAAATTAGAAGCACCGACAAAAATTTAGCCGCCGGCCATAAAACATACTCCATCGATCACTAATAGTCGCCTATCTCCATGCTTGAATCACCATCACCGATGATAAAAACAAAACAACCGCTGGATATGAAAATTGTGGCCGCCGAACACCGATTTTTGAATTCATCGAATTCAATTAGAAACTGCAGCCACTTATCAAATTAATTGACAATTGGATCCACCGAGTTTATAATTTGTATTCACCGTCAATTGATAATCAATCCACAGCCGCTGAATAATAAATTTGAACACCAACTAGTAGCCGCCGATAAGATTAAATAACCGCCGTTTGATTTAATTCATCCACCAATTATCAACAAACAACCTCAATCAAAAATTGAATCACCGACCCATTAGCATGTTATAACTTATAACCAATAATAATTGAGATCAAAACTCATGGATCACATAGCCATCAAAATTTTAATAACCTGCCGCCATGAACTTCAAATAACCAATCACATTAGAGATTAAAAATAGATGATGGCATGGTGTTGTCGATTACAATTATCACGACCCATTATCACAATCTATGCCGCCGATCGTATACTTAAATCCAGTTCAACAGTCGCATGTCATAAACTTTGTTCCATCGATCACACATTTAGAAACAAAACTCAATTCAACATCCAAACAAAATTGCTAAAACACAAATTCATAA
This sequence comes from Arctium lappa, assembly GCA_023525745.1. NCBI lineage: Eukaryota > Viridiplantae > Streptophyta > Magnoliopsida > Asterales > Asteraceae > Arctium > Arctium lappa. Next base: position 36,400,800 of record CM042059.1, read on the forward strand.
AAAATCGGGTTGTAGATCAACGAACTGTTGAAAATCGATCGAATCAAAGAAAAAATTATTCGATCCGGCTCTGATACCACTTGTTATCCCAGTTTAATCTAGTTGATTAACAATCACAGAACACAATAATAATCAAGAGATAATAAGATCAAGAATAACATACCAATCCCTTGAATAAACAGTTAAACCTTGTGTGTTCTTGATACACTTGAATACAGAGAAAATAGGACTGCCTCTCAAATATGATTATGAATAATTATCAAAGGTTAACCTAAAAACTAATTAACTAAAACTATTTATACTTAGGCTTTTAAGGCCTAATGGTCTTCAGCCCAATAGCTAATAAACTATTAACTTATTTCAACTTAAACCCTCTAACTTTAACTATCAAATAAATACAGTTTAGACCCTCTAATTTAACTTTAATCTTGAATACAATTTATGATCCAACAGAAATCCTACTGGGCTCATCGTCTAAACAGGCTCTGTAGGTGCCATAGGCTTAATGGCTAAATCTAGACCATGTGTTGGTCCAGAGGTTACCCCAAACATGTATGTCACGAAGGATGAGCTAAAAACCTTCGAGGACAACATGTTCAAGAAGATCGAGGAGTTGAAAAGCTCTATCCCCTAAGCTCCTTCCACTTCAACTGCTAAACAAAAATCTATCGCAGAGGCTCTGCAGGCTAATACAGAGGCTCTGCTCGAGCTGAAAAGGGTCTCGAATCAAAACTCTACAGACATCAAGAGTTACTTGAAGAATCTGCCACACATGCTACTCATGACGACTCAACTACAATCATCGGAGCAGTGGATAAATAAACGGTGATGCAAAAATTCTTGGGCAGATCGTTATGGATGAGGTAGAAAAATTAGCCGCAGAGACCGCAACCTCTGGAGTTAGCGACCTTACAAAGCTAAGAGATGAGATAAAGGACATGACTCGCAATGTGATGGTCCCTCCTCAAGCTCCTTCATCCTCACAAGCGCAGAAGCCTCCACAAGCCAACATTCCTTCAACTCTTGCCACAAAAGACGAGCTTACTTCTATGGGCAAGATGCTCTTGCAGAATATGAACCTGATTGCAGATGACATGATCTCGAAGGGCAAGTCTGTCACAGACGATATAAAGAAGACCGTGGCCCGTCTGAAATTCAAGTTTGGTTACGAGATCAACAGAACTTCCATGGAATCCAATGATGCTGTGAAAATGATCAAGCATCATGCTGAGTCACACCTCTACAAAAGGAAGAAAAGGAAGGCACCTGCTACCTGCCAAGCTGAGGCAGAGCAAAAGAGGCCAAAGCACTATGACCAGGGGCCCGATGCCTCTGGTCCTGGGCATCGTGAGGGGGATAATGCCAACACAACCACCTCTACACCAATCGCGGCTACTCCTCTTCAAGATGTTCCACATAAGAGAACCTCAAAGGGCACTTCACAAAGATCCAATGCCTCTGAGATGAAAAACATTGTTGCTACAACTCCAGTCATCAACTCTGAAGAACCAAAAACAAAAGTGAAGGTCAATGCTGGCACTAAATTCTTAGCAGAGGGACTTGAGAAGTTAGTCGAACTATCGAGTCCTGAACTTATGCCCATTGCACCAACACCCTCTGTCCAATTCTCATCACTCGAGCCAATAAACGCCAAAGAAGATGCTGCAGAGATCCCAAGACAAACCTTGCCAAAGAAATCTTCAGAGCCCAAAGCCAAAGCCAAGACACCCTCTGCTGCTACTACTTCTGCACCAAAGCCAACAGATGATAGACTAAAAGAGATAATTCAATCTATGGACGCAATGCGGATACCTATTCCAAGGCCACCACAGAATGAGCTAAAATTTCACGAAAACATCTATAACTACTTGTACAGCGCAGAACCTGTAGCGGTGTTTCTTGAGGCAATTATGCATCCTCTGATAAAGAAGGATGTCAGAAGAGGATTCAATGACACTGCTTAAGATAAATCTAAGGTATGGTCTCTATCAGACATCAAACGGGTTGTAGGGCTCTCATTGCACTCATTCGCCAACAGGGCAATTATGTATGTGAAGTATGTGGTCAAAAGAAAGGATGGAAGGCAATACACTTTCACAGATGCAGACTTGAAGAATCTCTATCCTTATGATCTACCTCAGTTTCACGCATTCACAGAGTAGAGATTGGACAAGAGGAAAGAGTTCAAGATCGCCAACGGGTGTATGAAAGAAGTCATGCACGAGCATATCAAGTATCACAGTAAGATGGACTTCGAAATTGCTCTGCATCTTAGAGTTGATAGACTGTCGATCACAAGACCACATGATCAAATCCCAGACATAGAGGACATACCCTCTAATTCTCTGATCACTAAGCCTAAATATGGGTTCGTTTACAGGGATGATGATGGCAAGAAGAAGATTTTAAAACCTCGTCAGAGCCACAAATACTCAAACAGTACCCTATCAAAAAGCAAGCTCACTATCCTAAGAAAAGTTGGCACAGAGATAGTGCAGAGTGGACCGCAGAGAAGATGATTGATGAAACATTGCGCAGATAAAGTTTAGGGATCTCATCTTAAGCATGAAGAAAACATTAGCTGAGAGTTTCACTCAACCGATCAATGATTTCCCTATGTAATTTTGTAATAGTATAGATTTTCATTCATGTAATTTCAATGTCTTGTATTTGCCTTCTGGACTTTCTTTATATTATGAATGAAAAATCAGTCTTCAGAGGTTGAGTTCCTTTCACCTCTTACGTTTCTAACTTAGCCAAACACTCACCATTCCAAATTTATTTTTCAATACTTAGGGGGAGATTGTTAGAAGCAATTCAATGTATAGAAAGTATTGAAAAATAGGCTAAGTTTAGGAACCTCGGAAGATTGTTGCATACACCAAGATACACCACAGAAGTGTCGAGCTCAGAAACTCTGTTAACCATCTACCCGAGAAGTTCTTAACCTAAAGTTTACTTTCAGACCACAAAGCCTCTGTGATCACTCACAGAGCCTCTGTGTGGCTAAACTCTGGATATTTCAAGACTTGAAGATTGCACAACACAATTGACAATACAACATCACATGCAGATCACTTGACCCTGCTGTACGAAGATTCTCAAGATCATTCGTACACACAACGATGGTTTTACTTTCCAGGTGGCATTCTTTCTATGAAATGCCAGCCCTTATCTTGTACTATTGTGTGATCCCCTTGTATATGAAGGGAGCACCTCATGTAGAATTAGCATGCGAACACACACAAATCTTAATGCCTTGTTTTAGCACTATTATCTTTGAGAGCATTTTAGCGCACAGTAGTGTGTGTTCTTCGTGTATTATTCAACTTTAATGAAGTTGATCTTCCTGTGACTTATTCATATTTGTCTACTAGTTTCTTCCTTACTTGATTGTGTGTCTACTACCAAACCAAACCATCTTACTATATTTAAATCACTTCCGCAATCATCATATTCTGTTTTGTGTAGTTTGTATTCGTTAATCATTTGTTAGAACACCATTATTGGGATTAACATAGTATGATTGGTTTTTTACCGTACTTAACAGCCAGTAGACCGAATATAATGTTCGCTACATGTTTCTGTGCTCGTTATCAGGCAAATCCAAAAGACTTCCACCTGGAAGCCGTTAAACGGATCCTCCGATACCTCAAAGGTACTCCCAAGCTAGGCCTTTGGTATCCGAAGAAGTATGGTGTCGATCTTATTGCTTTTACTGATATAGATCACGCGGGATGCAAACTATACAGAAAGAGCACTTCGGGTTCTTGTCAGTTCTTAGGCGATAAACTCGTTAGATGGACATCTAAGAAACAGAATTGTGTTTCAACCTCGACAGCTGAAGTTGAATATGTTACTGCTGCAAGTTGTTGCTCACAAGTACTGTCGATGATGACTCAACTTAAAGATTTTGGCTACTCTTACAAATGCGTGCCTATTTACTACGACTCGAAAAACGCCATTGTTATCACTGTTAACCCGGTGCAACACTCGAAGACGAAGCACATAGATGTTCGCTATCACTTTATCAAGGATCATGTAGAGAAAGACGATGTCGAGATGCAGTTTGTACATACTGACTACCAGCTTGTTGACCTTTTTACCAAGCCCGTGGATGAAAAGCGTTTCAAATTTCTGATCAGTAAGTTAGGTATGCTTAACATGTCTTCATGAGTCTGTAATATTTTCCTACATGTATCTTGGGGAATTTCTTTTATTCATGCAATTTTTTAGGGGGGATTCGGATATTTGATTATATCTTATTAGTACTGAAGAAGGCGGAATCATCACAGATGATTACCAAAATCATTCTCATTTTGTAGGTTACAAATATGTTTTCATCAAATTTGCTATTCTCACCGGAGAATATGTAACATCGGCTTCTGGATAATTCAGTTCAGAACCCGCACTTCAAAGTTTTTGATCTTTCCTGAAAGTTGAACGATCAATCCCAATCAGGAAGTATTTGTTGTTTGTTTTAGGGGGGGGGGGAATTAAAAAGATAGGGAGATTGATTTTTAACTGATATATTTTTAAGGGGGGGGGAAGAGGAAAGAGGAAAAATGCATGTTGTTTTGTGCTAATATGTTTGACTTTTTACAGGTATTGGATAGAATATCTGATGTTTTGTCAAAAGGGAGCTTAATTGCTTAACTTTTGTCTTCCTGTTCTTAATTGAAAGGGGAGATAGAATATTCATTTCAGAGGGAGTTAAGAGATCTATACTGATGGTATATCATTCTAATTCTTAATCTCAACATACTTTGAAAGAAGAACAACTTTCATGTATGTAAAATATTTTTCTAAATGTTCAAACCACTTCGTGTTCTCAAAAGATTTTATGAATTTCGAAGTGTGATTTTAAATTATTTGTAGTTTGGAACTTTCATGTTTAAACTGACCGTGTGTTTCCAAAGATCAATACTTGTGTATTATCTTTTCATATACTGTCAAGTATTCACACACAACGATTCAGTATCTTTCATTTGACTTTGTTATTACCATGTCTCTAAACGACAAATCTTTCGATGGTAATACTCTCGTTTGAATTTCACTTTTGAATGAATATTAGACATCATTTCTATATTTTGCGTGTTCATGGTCAATATGTTTATATTCGTTCATATAAAAAAATTTCAATTCTTTGATACCCCAAGATATTTTTCATGATAGTTGATCTGATTAATACAGTGTCAGATTCTCAAAAACAATTCTCTTGATTTCATTTCATTCATTCATTATTCTTGTTTTGAGAACTCTTCAATGTTCAAAAGCTCATACATGCATGATATTCTTTGGAGCTTACATACATTTGACATATGTACTTCATATTTTGTGCTTAATTGTCTATGATTAATTGTTGAGCAACACTATTCTTTTAGAGAAAAATTCATGGGAATCAATGTGAGAACTTATCAGAACTTCTATGGATACACAATAACCAGTGTTTCCTACCCAGGAAGTTATCCTCGAGTGATTGAGGGGAGAGGAGTCAAAATCAGAGAGTGGGTGTGATGAGGTAAAATGGAAAAGAGGGATTGGTTAGAAGTGAGCTTAAATGTTAAAAAGAAAGAGGGTGTGAGAACAAAGTTAAAAGAATATGAAAACTCTGCACCAACTTTTTCTGAGTCGGGCAGCCACATAATCTGTTGGTTCACATTCTTTGGTGACCATCATTGAAACAGGCACTAGCCCATGCCAACCCTTGAATTAAACCCCACTAGTTACTCATCGTTTTCTTAACAAAAATATGTTTCATATTTTATTGGGAAGCAACACAAAATCTATCTGATCTTCATTTGGAAGATCTGGATATTGAAACAGAAGGAAAGTTGCCCCACCTTCGAACCTCTTTCATGCACATTGAGTCCATGTAATAATGTTGTTGTCTCAATTGTTTACATATTTTTTAGCCTAATAAATCAATCTTTATGCTTAATTCTTTCATACACAAGCACATTCACATAGAAAATTCTTTTTTCTGTCAGAACGTTTATAAAATTACCTTGTGTTATTCGATGATTGAATGGAAGACCTGGGGAGTCAACATCACTAAATATCCTTGTATAGTACATTCGTTATACTAAGTGACTTCGTGTTACTTACAGGCATATTAACTGTATCATTTGTTGATTCAGGGTTACCAATTCTTATTTTGTCTGAATTTGAAAAGATTCGGATGAATACATTTTATGAATTGACGGATACATGCTCAAATCAGATCAGATGGAGATATTCTTAAGGAGATATTATTGATTATCATGTTATCCTAAAGGGGAAGATTGTATCAAAGACTGCGAAAATTGTTAAAGTTTTGATGATTCTGATATCTCATCATTCATCAAAAAGGGGGAGAATATTCAAAGTTTAATTTTAGAAAAACGCAAAGTCAAAGTTTCTGCTGTTTTATTAGAAAGTGGGGGAGAGAATTCAAAATTCCAATTTTGAAGAAAGTTCAAGTCAAAGTGAAGGTTGAAAAGTGAGAAAGTTTGAAGATTTCAAAGTTATTTCTGAAGATAATCGTGAAGGAAAATATATTTACCAAAAGGGATATAGATTACAAGTTTTGAAGTGTCAAAGTTTGTGAAGAAAGATAGAGTCAAAGGGGGAGATTCATTCAAAGTGAAGAATTTTCTTGAGAAAATTCAAAGATCAAGTGATGCTTGTTAAAGAAAGTTTGTTCGAAGCGTTAAAGAGTTGAAAGTTTCGAAGTTGTGAAAGACTTTTGTTGAAGATTTTTCAAGTGAAAGAAGACCTGAAGATTAGTGTCAAAAAAATTTAATCTTGAATCCAAAGGGGGAGATTGTCGAGCCAATAATGTTGAATTCAAGATTAAAAGGGTCAAAATGTAATTTTGTAATAGTTGTGTTTGTAAAGCCTTGTAAAGTCAATGCATTTGACTTACCTTTAAGTGTTTGAGTTGTAAGGTCAATCAGATTGACCATATAAATGGTTCGAGTTCTTTGTAATCATGTAACTAGAAACAGACACGCACATTCATATACATTTTAGAGAGAGAGCTTAGAGAGAGAAATAGGTATATGGCACTCTGGATTGTAAGAGAAATCATTGTATTCTTTGTAAAATCAATAAATATGATTTATACATATTGTGTGTATTGATTAGTAGCTTCAATTTGGGACCAACAAGAATGAAATACTTGATTTTTTGATGTAATTTATTTAATTATAATATTAGTTATTTTTAAATTTTAGTTTAAAATTAAGGAGGTAAAAGATTTTTAATTAAAAATAAAAAAAAAAGTCAAATAAGGTAGGTATTGATATCAAACTTTTATTTTTGTCCCTAATCATTTCTCAATTAACCTTATTAGAGCATCTCCAACATCTATGTTATATTTTCTCCAAATTAGAGGATTAAAAGTCAAAAGCGCTTAAAAAATTACTTTCAACTCCAACCGCTATTCTATTTTAGAAATTGTAGCATTGATTATATTATTAAAATAATCAATACATTAATAATATATTATGTCTCCATCCAAGACATTTTACTTCAATGCTTCTTATTAATGGAAAAACTAATATATTCTATTCTCTTTCTTAAAAGTGGGTTTTAAAGATTTTCCAAATTTGGTGATTTTTATCTTCTATCTCCTCTTTTTTTCTATTTTAGCATCCAAAATAGTATAGTTGTTGGAGTGAAAAAATTGCTAAAAGCTCACTTTCTCTATTTTAGCATAGTTGTTGGAGATGCTCTTATGTTTAAGCCATTTATTACTTTTCTAAATTTTGATTAATGGTCAAGATTGGTCCTCATATTCAAGATGAAAATGTATTAATAATCAATGGTTAATATTAATAATGTTAATTTTGGTAATCATCCATTAAGCTTCAAAAGAATTTAAATTATGGATTATATTTAGGGGTAAAGTAGTCTTTTTGTAAGTCTCTCTTCTCTCCTCTCTCCTCTAGCGAAGTTACCGGTTTCAAACCCATATCCCTTACGACACACATTGTGATACATTACCACTATGATACCCTCAAGAAAATCTATGAACACTGTGAACATTACCACTATGATATACTCTATGAATATCACCAATGTGATACATTGTGATACAAGTTGTAATGCACTATGATTTTTTTTGCATGTTTCATGATTTTGAGCTTTAATGATACATTGTGATTTCATGATTTTGCATATTTCATGTTTTTGTTCTGATGGGCGATACTGATTGAATGTTTGATAAAATCAAAAAAGGTAAATGTTGATCCCATTTTTCTCAATTAATTGATCTAGAGATGAATACAATAGGGGAAGCACAATTGATCATTGTTTATCAATCGGTATGAATAATAGAGAAAATGTCACCGTCATATGTATATTGATTCAAATATGAGGATTACAATTGTGTTGAAAGAGAGGAATACTTGAAATTACAATCAAAGCTATAAGTGTATGATCATCAAAAGGTTATCAAAAGTTATCAAACTAAAGATGTGAAGCAAGTATTTATAGGCCCTTGAAAAGTAAAGTCAATGCACCATCAAATAGTAGGCTTTTTTTGTGTAATGGTTCATAACTAACTTTGGGTGGGAACTTTTGATTTTAAGAGCTTAAGGTCTTCAAAATAGGACAAGTGTTGAGACCTCTGGAGATAGACTTCAGAGCTTGACTTGGTGTTCTGGTTAGCGTCATTAGAGGCTTTGAAGGTCTCTGGTTAAGCTTATCAAAGATCCAACACTTAGAAAATATTCAAACATTTTATTTAGCATACTTTTACATTTCAGAACCACAGATAGGGCTATAAGAAACTAATTGATTAATTTAGGAGATTTAAGGTAACCGCATCAATGATAGATAACTGCTAAAAAGAATAATTCTAAATTTTAATTACTGAAATTACTAATATACTCTTATTTTATTGATTAATTAACAAATTTAATATTAATAATTGATTAGTTTAAATTGGATCCCACGGTCATCACAAGTTATTGAGTTCTTAATTGATTAGGTCTCTATATATATGTAGTTTCATATACAACCCACTCCATTGTTACAAATCTATAAAGAATGGCATTTTTGTCATTTTGATTATCTTTCTTAATTATCTAATTTGGTTACCCTATTTAACGGATTTAAAAATATTTTTAAAAACTCTCATCCGTAAGGATATATGACTATTGGATCACATATGAGTCGTTGGTTGCACTTATGAATAAAAAGATTTCATATATGAAACATTTTGTTGCACCACCTCTGAATAAAGATGTTTCATATATGAACTATTTGGTTGCACTTCTAAATAAAGAGGTTTCATATATGAAACATTTGGTCATTGATTACGAGTGGTGTATTTTCAAATATAAAACAATTGGTTGCACCTATGAATAAAAAGATCTCATATATGAAACATTTGGTTCCATCCCTAAATAGGCGGTTTCATATATGTAGATGGAGACGGGATGTAGAGAGGTGTTGGGATACGATTGCTAAGACATTCGTTGAGGGAGCGATTGAGAGTGGATGATTTTGCATGGTGGCTTGTAGATCCCAGTTTAGATGTTCTTTAACTTGATTTAACCTTTTACTACACACAGATTATATAACTAGAGTGCGGAAGCGTTTAAGATGTGTAGAAGAGATTGAACATGCAAAGTGGTAAACACACAGGTAATTAATGAACAGGAAGTAAAGTATTACACGAAAGTTACTCAAAGAATTGTTTCATTAATTACCGAAGAACACCAAGAACATGCACTGGTATGTGCAAAAAAAAGGTGCTCAAGGAATATACAGACTTCTGTTTTTATGTGTGTTCTCTCGTACTATGAGCTCTAAGGTGGTGCTCCTTAATATAGCAGAAGGATGCACCCCTTAGTACAAGACAAGAACTGACATTCCATAAACGGAATGCCACCTGTAAAGTAAACATCGTGGGACGCCCATTACTTTGATCTTGAGGATCTTCGTACAGCAGGTCTCACGTGTTCTGCACGTGGTCTTGTTTTGATCTCTAAGAAAAGCTTCAACAGCTGATCTCCAGAGGTTGGCCTTCACAGAGGCTCTGTGAGTGATCACAGAGGCTCTGTAATCCAAGTATCATTCAGGTTCTATTTCTGGTAGATCTTCTGCGGGGTAACCTCCAAGCTTTGCACCTTCTGTGGTATATTTGAGTGTTCAGCGGCAGGCTTCTGCGATTTCCATACTTAGCCTATTTTTCAATACTTCTATACAAAGTGAGTGGAGCTAACAATCTCCCCCTAAGTATTGAAAAATAAAAATTTGGAATTTAGAGCGATGGCTAAGCTAGAAGCAAACGAGGTGAAAGGAACTCAACCTCTGAAACTTGATTTTCATTTAAAATAGGATAATGCCATAAGGCAATTACATTTGAAAAAAAAATTACAGGTTATCAGAGCCTATACTTTGGCGTCTGGAAAATCATTGATCTTCTTTCCAAACCCACCTTCTTTCTTCAGTTCTCTGTAGTAGCATATGCATAGGTCTCTGAAGTTTAAGGTTGCACCTATGTTTGTCAGAAGGATGTCTGCGGCTTCTGCAGGTACGAGTGGGGTGCCTCTGTGTTTGATAAGTAGATCTTGAATGAGTAGCAGAGATTTGGTTGAGTACTTTTGGCTTTCCATCCCTATGAACAATTTCTTTTCTCCTTTGAGATTTAAGTACACAAAGCCAAATGAAGGTGAAGTGGTGATGGAGTTTGGCAAAATATTGGCAGAGGGTGCTAAGCTGTCTTCTAGTGGAGGAAAGTTGACCTTTTTGACTCCCAGGTCAAGTGCCACTTGAAAGTCAGCTATACTGTAGAACAGCAACTTTTCTCTCATGACCCTCTTGATTGTGAGATGTGCTTCTTGGTGATCCTTCTTCCAGCCGAACTTATCCTCTGTCCATTTGAATAGCTCTGGAAGATCATGAGGATGAAGATTGGGTAGATCTGCGTCTGTGAAAGTCCATATCTTCGTATCTTCCCTTTTTACAGCATATTCACTGAACCAGAAGTTCTTACACTTTGTATGTCCAAGCTTGATTGCCACGACCTCCGTGATTTTGGCCATGCTGAAGACTTTGGATTTTGTCTTGGATTTATCTTTGTAGAATCTCCTTCGCTCCTCTGATATAGCTTCCTCTGAGAGTCTGACTGTTGGAAGATCTTGAGCTCCGCGGCTATAGGGGTATTTGTATACTTCTTCTTCGATGTCCTTTTTTGGAGGAACAGGGAAGGGTCTTCTTAGGCTCTCAAATCCTTGGATAACCTCTGCAACTCTATCCTCTGATGATGTGTCAAGTGGTTGTAGGATGGGGAGTTCTGACAGAGGTTGTAGATCAAGGGCCCAGTCTTCCTCTTCAGGTTTCACTCTTTTGAAAGCATCAAAAGAGCTTTTTAGTAGTTTCTCAGAGGTGGGAGGAGGAGATTTGACCTTCTTCAGAGGTTCTGTAGCTATTGCCTTGCCTTTGTCTTTTGCAGTTGGTGGGGATTCAGTGATTTGGATTATGGTGGGAGAGGGGGCTGCAGAGACCTTTTGTTTAGATGAGCTCTGTGGTTCAGGTTCTGAGCTCATAGGGACTTGGTTTAGGGGAGACACTGATATTGGTGCTTCCTTTGTGGATTGCAGATTCTCCCCCTCATGAGGACCATGGCCGGAGGTATCAGGATCTTGGTCTTCATGTCTTGCCCTCTTCTGTCCTGCCTGGGTTTGGCAAGAGACAGGTTCCTTCCTCTTCTTTGGCGTACAGAGGTTGTTGTCGACATGATTTGTGATCTTCTTGATTGCGTCCTCTGCAGCCAATGACAGAGCGTTGATTTCTATATCTGACTTGAAACGAAAAGTGGTTATAGAACGCTTCAAGTCAGCTGATAGCGTCTCTCCTTGGTCTTTGAAGTTGGATCGAAGGAGTTTTTGGTCTTGCAGAAACAGATTGCCCATTGCTTCTAAGTCAGCTTTTGTTGCAAACGTAGAGGAGTCTGGGGCAGAGGTTGATGCCTGTGTGTGATCCGGGACCATAACACTGCGAGTTATGTCCTTTATTTCCTCTCTGAGCCTGCCCATTTCGACCACTCTGGTCTGAACTCCGGTCGAAGCATATTTGGGGAACTCCTCTGTGCAAAGATCGCCCAGAACTTGAATTTGATGGGAGTGTGCGATGATGGCTTGTCCACAAGCTTGAAGATCATCCCTTTTTGCGCAGTTAGTACTGAGTGCTTGCAGAGCTTCAGTATTAGCTTTTAGTGCCTCTGCAAGGATTTGAGAGTTGGCTTTGGACTCTCTGGAGATCGAGCTTTGCAACTCGTCAAGTTTTTTGAGCATCATGTCAGCAAAGGCTTTAAACTCGTCCTTTGTGACGAAGGTGTCAGAGGTAACCTTTGGAACAACACATGTTCCAGATTTAGCCAACGAGTCTTTGGCACCTTCAGAGCCTATTTTTATGATGCGCTCTGGAGGATTTTCTTCCAATCCTCGATGTTCCACAGAGGAAGCACCTATGGAAGTTCTGGCAACACGTTCTTTGAGGGAGGGTTCAGAGACTCCCTTAAGATCGATGTTGAAAGGATTCTGTGGTTGTTCTAGAACCACAGAATCATCGTGTTCTCGCACCATCAACTCTGAGATGGTTTGGATGTCACTCTTGTGTGTGACAGAGGTAACGAATACCTCTGTGTGAGAAAGAGATGTGTCCTGGGGCAAATGGACACGCAGAGCAACACTCTCACCCTTTTGAGAGGGTGAGGTGGTTTTAGTTTCCCCTGATGGTGGCACAGAGGATGAAGGAATATCCTCTGTCCGGATGGTTTGGGCGGGGTTCGGACTGTGCGGTCCTATTTCAATACCCCTCTGCACTAGAACTGCAGGGGTAGAAGTGTGGGTTGCACTGGGAGTTGGTTTTGGTGGTGTGCCAAAGGCATCTTTTATGTCCCTCTCCTCCAACAATTTTTTACTTGGTTCCACTTCTTCATTATTGCTCTGTGACCTTCCTGTCACATCATCTAATTCCATTGCCACGGTTTCCCCTAATCCGCCAGAGTATTGAAGAGAGACCTCGCGTGCTATTGCAGAGGCTATTTGAGTTGGGCTCTGAGGTTCATCCTCAGGGGACTCTGCAAGGACTAGGGCCCTTCTTGCCTTCTGCAGGGGCTTTGTCTGACCCTCTGCCTCTGCAACTCTCTTTTTCTTGTTTTTCTTTTTCTTCTTTCTCTCACTCCCCTCCCCTCTAACTAATGGGTTCTCTTTTTCACTCTCTTTAGCCTCTGCGGCTTGAACTTCTGTTCGCACTTCCTCGTCTCTCAGGTACACTACAATATCTCCTACTTTGAATCCTACGCGAGGGGGGGTTACAGGACGCAGTTCTGGTGTCCTGTTCCCTCGTATGTATTCCCTAGCCTCTTCTTCGCTACCCAAATAAGTCAACATTTTTGTTGACAGAGGTCTGGCTTCTGGATATCCGGTTTTGATGGTGGTGGGTTTATGAGACTTTATCTCATATAATTTGATTGTCTTATCCTCTGTTGGTAGTTTTCCTTCTCCGATCAAGTCATCGCCTAGTAGCAGTCCTAGGAAACGTCCAAACACGATGTTCTTTGGTTCTGTCCCTCTGTCTTGGTCCTGTTGTTTGGTAATCACGGCATTTTGGATCTCCCTAAAGATAAGTCCAGCGTAGTCTAGTGGGAGATCGTAGTAAATCCCATACATTATTGCCAAATTTGTATGGCTTGATTGATCAGGGCTTCCAACCTTCGATGTTAGGCATCGGTTCAGAATCGAGAAAAGGACGTTCCACAGAGGAGGTAGATTATGTCGCCTGAAGTTCGTTCTTTTGGTGATTGGAACTGCGTAGCCAATGAACCTCAGAAATTCTAGTATCTCTTCCTCTGTGGGCTCTTCTGAGAATTTTCGCAGGTTGAGATCTGTTTTGGTGGGAAGTCCAAAGACATCGGAGAGTTTCCTACGATTGATCCCTAAGTCCAGAATTTTTGCAGTTGAGGGATGGGTTGCATATCCAATGATGCAATGACCATATTTGTCCATTTTGACATGGCGGGCACTTAGCCAGAACTGTTGGATGTAAGATTCCGGGATGTCATCTCGTTTCATCGTTATGGCTCTAACTAGGAAATGATTCTTGAGGAGTTGAATCAATGGTGCTGCTTCAGTGGGAAAACCAGAGGGATTTAGGGTGACAAAGTGGTTATTTGGCTTGTTATTCAGTTGGGCCAAGTGATAGTCATGTCTGGTGAAGGACAACATCCTGCTCGTGAGCACATGTTCTTGGTCGACGGAGTCTGAATCAGCCTTTTGAACCATTGAGTGATGAGAGTTGTTGGATTTCTTGGATCCATTAGAGTTCTTTGCGGAAGATGAGGGAGAAGCCATTGAAAGAACATAGGAGAAGAGGAAAGGCTTTTTGCTTGACGTTCTTGAGAGAAAAAGGTGCAGGTAAAAAAGGAAAAGAAGGGGCAAAAGGGATTTTATACATGGAAGGTAAAAAGAATGAGCGGTAAAAAACTAAGTTTTCAAATCCGTGATGAGTGAAAACGGATAAGAAGTCGTTTCATAAAAACGACGGTACAGATTACGATCCAATCAAATATTGCCATGTCAGATGATGGCGGTGCACGATCTAGGACGTGCGCCACCCTATTCTCACGCGTCTGGCATTTTCTATTTTCACGTGACAGTGAGTTTCAAAAATAACCCGCATCACATGACCTGAGTTTCTCAAATGATGAGAATGACAGAAGCTCTGTGAATAAGAGGCTTCTGAGGTCATAGGCAAGTTTAAGAGAGAGAAAAGTGCGATGAAATGATCGAGTTCATTTTAAAGTGCATTTGCTTAAGCACCCAGTTTAGAGGTGCAGACTGTGATAGATCACAGAGGCTCTGTGGTCGACCTCAGAGGTTCTGAGATCAGAAATTTCCTTTTTAGGAAAGATTTTCAAAGATTTGATCATTTCAAAGTTTTGATTGTGAAATTAGTACAAATAGGGATCTTTCTGAGGGCATAGTGCTCGAGAAAGAGTTTTGACCCTTGGTTCGGATGGACTAACCTCACTCTGTAGTCTGTTACGAAGAACAGTCTTGCTCCCCCTTGAAAAGTCGCGATTGGTGATGGTTAGATCTGCTCCCCCTTCAACTATGCTTGGATCATATAAAGATAAGATTTGCACAAGACATAGATTTGCAAAAACAATGTAATATAAAGAAAGTTAAAGAGATTATTTACAAATAAGAAATATGTTATATACAAATATGTGCAACAGAGGCTCTGTGCAGGGGCACAGAGGCTCTGTGGTCAACCCATGTTGAGCATACCAATCTTGCCAACTAGAAAAGTGAATCTTTTCTCATCCAATGCCTTTGTGAAAAGGTCGGCAAGTTGGTAGTCTGTGGGCACAAAATACATCTCTATTGTGCCCTGCTCCACATGATGTTTCAGAAAATGATACCTGATATCGATATGCTTGGTCTTAGAGTGTTGTACTGGATTGGCAGAGATCGCAATGGCACTTTTGGAGTCACAGAGGATGGGGATTTTTTCGATATCGAATCCATAGTCTCTAAGTTGGGTCCTCATCTACAGAACTTGGGAACAGCAACTTGCAGCAGCAACATATTCTGCTTCTGTCGTAGAGGTCGAGACACAGTTCTGTTTCTTGGAAGTCCAACTTACTAGTTTCCCTCCTAGGAATTGGCAACTCCCAGAGGTACTTTTCCTGTCGAGCTTGCATCCTCCGTAATCGGAATCTGTATAAGCCATGAGATCAAAGCCAGAGTTCTCCGGATACCAGAGACCAAGATTTTTGGTCCCTTTTAGGTATCTGAAGATCCTCTTGACAGCATAAAGATGAGATTCTTTGGGGTTAGCTTGAAATCTTGCACAGAGACATGTGACGAACATTATATCGGGTCTACTTGAGGTTAAATAGAGCAGAGACCCTATCATGCCTCTGTAGAGTTTACACTCCACAGGCTTGCCTTCTGGATCTGCATGAAGTTTGGATCCAGTGGACATAGGAGTCTTCATTGGTGAGGAGTCAGAGAGCTTGTATTTTTCAAGTATGTCACAGACATATTTTGATTGGTTTATGAAAATGCCCTATGTGGTTTATTTGACTTGCAATCCTAAGAAGAATGTGAGTTCTCCCATCATGCTCATCTCAAACTCACTCTTCATCAATGATTCAAATTTTTTGCAGTATAAATCATTTGTAGACCCAAAAATAATGTCATCAACATAGATCTGTACAAGTAGAATCTCACCTTTTCTCTTTTTAAAGAATAAAGTAGTATCAGTTGTACCTCTTTCGAAACCATTTGCAAGGAGGAAGTTTGAAAGTCTGTCGTACCAGGCTCTAGGAGCTTGTTTCAGTCCATACAGAGCCTTGTCCAAGAAGTAGACATGATTTGGGTACTTGGAGTTCTCAAACCCTGGTGGTTGTTGGACATATACTTCTTCTTGAATCTGTCCATTCAGAAAGGCTGACTTGACATCCATTTGATATACTTTGAAACCTCTGTGGGCTGCGAAGGCAAGAAAGATTCTTATTGCTTCGAGTCTTGCCACAGGGGCAAAGGTTTCTTCGTAGTCGATGCCTTCTTCTTGGCAATATCCCTTGGCCACCAGTCTTGCTTTGTTTCTGATCACCACACCATCCTCGTCCTTTTTGTTCCTGAAGACCCATTTGGTTCCTATTGCGGTTTTGCCTTTCGGCAGAGGCATTAGGGTCCATACTTCGTTTCTTTCAAACTGCAGAAGTTCTTCTTGCATAGCTTCTACCCAGTTTGGATCTACAAGTGCTTCAGATATCTTTTTGGGTTCGATGATACTCACAAATTTTGTATAGTAACAAAAGTTTGCAGTACTCGATCGAGTTTGGACCTTGTCAGAAGCGTCACCGATGATTTGGCTCTGTGGGTGACTTTTGGTCCATTTTATCATGCGGGGTAGGTGATCATTGGAAACTTCTGTGGTAAGTTCTGGAGCATATTCGTTTTGATGTAGATCATCTTCTGTTGAAAGAAATTGATCATTTGTACTTTCCACAGGACTTGGTTGTTCACCATGAGTGGAGGTAGAGAGTTCTGGAGAGCCTTTATCTGGTGTTGACCCTTCTGAGAGGTTTTGAAGATGACCATCATCTTGATTGAGCTTGGGGCCTTGAGTTGTATTGTCCTCATAGTGCTCCCCCTCGATGGTTGCACCTGCAGCATTACTGGAGGAGGGAGAAGCATTACTAGGACCAGTTAGAGAAGTACCTGATTGGTCCTCAGAGGGTTCGGCTTCAGAGGCTCTGCAGTCACCTTCAGAAGGTTCATCATCATTGAACATCTCTTCAAACAGATGATGAAGGTCATTTGTTCGTGATGATCCACCAGAATCTTCATCCTGAAGTTTGAGTCCTGAGCTGATTTGCTCATAAGTCATCTGAAAAGAATCATCAAATGAAACATTAATACTTTCGAGTATATGCTTGGATTTGAGTACATAGATTCTGTATGCCTTGGAGTTTGATGAATAGCCAACAAATTTGGCTTCATCGGCTTTGGGACTGAATTTCCCTATCTGGTCTCTTTGCTGACATCGATGTCTCCTTTGGCAATGATTCCATAGCCTTTTATTTGACCCTTTTTATTATCTCCAAAGGTTACAGATCCTCCTCCATGTTTTTCTTTGTAGGAGGAAAGCAACCCTCTGTCGCCAGTCATGTGTCTTGAGCACCCGGAGTCTAGGTACCAGATAGGCACATGTTGTTTCTTCTGTGGACAGATTAGAGAGTTTTAGGTACCCATTTACAAATGGGTCCATTTTTGTTAGTAGACTTTGAAGATGCCTTAACATCTTTGGTTTTGGATTTATCCTCATTTGCAGAGGTACCAGTTTGTCTCTTCTCACCCTTGAATTTTGCATTCTTGGCCTTGGGGTGAGATATAAGACAGGAGGGCCTTGAGAAGTGTTGATTCAAAGAATGCATGAGATCAAAGCATTTACAATAAGGAACATTTGAAGCAAATTTCTTGAAAAATTCATTAAATTTGTCAAAGGAGGGTACAGAGCAAATTTTACTACAACCCATTTTAGATTTGGGTTTCCTTTTACAAAAAGCTTTGTCTAATCTAGGTTGAGTTTTTTCAAAAACTCTTCTTGAGTGACTCTTTGGTTGTACTCTCCCTTGATCTTCTTTCCTTGCTTTCACTGCAACAGAAGCATCAAGTTTATCAATTTTAGGCCATTTATTCTTCTGTTGCCAAGTGAGTTTTTCTTGAAAAGGTTTTAATGGTCTTGGAGCTTTTGAATCATGAGGGATCTTGTTCCTTTTAGATCTTTCAAGCTCAAGAGAAGTCTTTGCTTGCAAGCACATGTCCAGGAAATCAGGACAGATAGATACACCTGTGGTTTTCCTTTTGGGAAGAACTGTTCTATTGAGAATGCCAGAGGTAAGTTTACTCTTCTCTGGACCACAGGGGAGTATCTCAAGTTCCACAGAACTTGTCTCATTTCCAACAGAGAACTCTGATTTTGACTCAGAGTCTGAATCGAGGAAGTCTCTGTGAATGAAATCTTGACCTTCTGCAAGTGCCTTGATTTGTCCATTGGTGTCCTCTGAAGTATTTAGAACTTTTGAAATACACGGAATGACCATAGGAACGTTAAGACAGTTTTGTAGATCTTGCTCAAAGATTTCTCTTACATCAGAGATAATATCAGGATGATTAAGAAAATGGTTTTCATAGGTCTTTCTCAAGTCATTTTCCAGAAATCTTTTAAAAAGTTTTTCTTCCACAGAGGCCGGAACAAACTCTGGAGCTTCAGAGGACAATTCCTTTTCAGGAGTCATCATGCATACAAAAGCCATTTGAGTTTGTGTTTCTGGATGACCGAATCTGAAGATTCCTATCTGTTTTTGAGACAGATATTTCTTTGGAATAGAATTTCTCTTTGATGAGAGAGAAGAAGGTAGATTATTGTTTTCATACCATGTATCTACCATCAACAGAGGATTCCTCAGATGTGGTTCTTCGGATGTTTTTCGCCTTTTAAATGTGGATAGAAGGTTTGGAAGACTTGGATTTAATGATTTTCCAACGCAGAAGATATTTGCTAAAGATTTGTTTCTTTTATTTCCAGTATAGGGATCGATATCATCGAACCCTATACCTCTTCTGCCAATTTGGGTGTTGACCTTTTCAGTGACTTTTTGAGCATCCTGATACCTTTTGATTTTGAGATTTCTGTCGAACAGATCTCGATGAAGATCTTCTCTTTCCTTTTGAAAGAAGTTTTTCAAAGAAGTGGCATTTAGACGATCACTCTCACATTTCTTAAGCTCTTTGACCTTTTCTTTCAAAGCTCTGTCGAGATTTGTGATTTTGTCCTTGAAATCCCTTTTTGTTGAAATATGCTCAGGGATGAGAGTTTTGTTTTGAATGTAAAGCTTATCCTTCTCCTCTGTGAGAAGTCTAGTTTCTCTTTCAAAGAAGGCAAGCTTTTTCTCAAGATCTGAGCATGTATGTTTGTAAGCTAGAAGATCATTTTGTATTTCAAGAAGCTTGCTTTCAAAGTCTGAGTTGCAAGAGTTAGAAGTAGATACCTCACTTTCGTTGTCAGAAGAGTGGACTTCTGCCATTCCATAGAAGAGTGCGTTATTTTCTTCATCAGATGATTCATCGGTCACAAGGTTCTCTTGTTCTGCCATTAGGGATTTCTGAGTGTAGTACTCTGCTTTCTTTTTGTAGAAGGCAGCGTCCCTTGTGGGTTTCCCTGTGTTGGCAGAGGACATGCACTCTGCTGCATAGTAGTCTGGTTTCCCGCATTTGAAGCATCCTTCAGTTTGCTTCGGGAATTTATCACCAGCTCTGCCGTCTGACTTTTGTCCATTTCTCCCTTCTTGCCTAGGTTCTTTAGACCACTCCTTTCTCTTGGCCTCACCATATCCTCTGCTTCTATCATCTCTTTCTTCTCTTCCTTTGTACTCCGGCTTCTTCTTGAGACCACGATTGAACTGTCGGGTCATTAGTGCAAGAGTTTTGGCCAGAGCAGACATGTCAATCTCCTCCTCAGAGTCTTCTTCACTTTCACTCTCTGCTACAAGTACCTTCTTCTTTTTCTTCTTCTGAGCCTCCTCAGCTGCCTTATCCTTCTTTCCCTTGTCTTTGCCTTCTGAGGCACATCCTACAAGAGCCAGAGGACCTCCGACAGAGGTTGATAGTTTGGAAATTCTGTTCTCTTGGCTAATTAGTGTTCCGAAGAGATCAGATATGGACCAAACATCAAGATCCAATGTGGCTTGCATGGACATGGTTAAATGAAGCCATTCATCATTCAGGCTCTGTAGAAATCTGACATTGTTTTCTTCGGAGGTTCTGTGGATCCCATATCTCTTGCACTTGTTTATCAAAGAGTTGTATCTATTGTAAGTGCTTTGAATGGATTCACCCGGCAGAGCTTTGAATGCAAAATACTCATTTATGCATAAGGCTCTGTTGTTCTTGAGGGTTTTGGCACCACCCTCAAGTTGTTTCTCCAGCTCTAACCATAGGTCCTTTGAAGTTTCACATGAGTCAAGAGATTGAAAGATATCATTTGGAATAGCCATTATGATTAGTCTTTTGGCTTTATTTGCAAGCTCATGTTGTGCCTTTTCTTCTTCACTCCATTCAAGGACTGGTTTGGGGTGTTGATATTCAGGAATTTCAGGAGTATTGGCAGTGGCAGGAACACGAGGAACTGTTGTCATTGGAATGAAAGGAGGATTGTGAAGAAACTCAACCAGACCAGGATCCACACCTTCAAGGAAATGCACCATCCTGATCTTCCACTGAGGATATTCATCCCTTAGAAGAGTGGGAGGTTTGGATTGAGATCCCGCACTGAAGTAGTTGACAGTGTTTACCATTTTGGTTTCAGTGAGTAAAACAGAGTATGGCACGAATCAGAAAGAGTATTACAGTGATGATGTGTGAAGATGAGAATATGAATTGGTAAGAACAAATGATCAACCAACTAGCTTTGAATCTGCCTTTAAGTGAAGAACACACTTGTACCTATTACTATATCAAACAGGTTGATATAGCTTCAGAAAAGCAGAGTGTGACTGTGAGTGGAGTTTGGAACGAAGAACAGACTCAAATTACTACCTTGAGTACTGGAAACAAGTATAGAACAATATCCTTTGATATTGAAAATCAAATTTTGCTCTGATACCAATTGTAGATCCCAGTTTAGATGTTCTTTAACTTGATTTAACCTTTTACTACACACAGATTATATAACTAGAGTGCGGAAGCGTTTAAGATGTGTAGAAGAGATTGAACATGCAAAGTGGTAAACACACAGGTAATTAATGAACAGGAAGTAAAGTATTACACGAAAGTTACTCAAAGAATTGTTTCATTAATTACCCAAGAACACCAAGAACACGCACTGGTATGTGCAAAAAAAAGGTGATCAAGGAATATACAGACTTCTGTTTTTATGTGTGTTCTCTCGTACTATGAGCTCTAAGGTGGTGCTCCTTAATATAGCAGAAGGATGCACCCCTTAGTACAAGACAAGAACTGACATTCCATAAACGGAATGCCACCTGTAAAGTAAACATCGTGGGACGCCCATTACTTTGATCTTGAGGATCTTCGTACAGCAGGTCTCACGTGTTCTGCACGTGGTCTTGTTTTGATCTCTAAGAAAAGCTTCAACAGCTGATCTCCAGAGGTTGGCCTTCACAGAGGCTCTGTGAGTGATCACAGAGGCTCTGTAATCCAAGTATCATTCAGGTTCTATTTCTGGTAGATCTTCTGCGGGGTAACCACCAAGCTTTGCACCTTCTGTGGTGTATTTGAGTGTTCAGCGGCAGGCTTCTGCGATTTCCATACTTAGCCTATTTTTCAATACTTCTATACAAAGTGAGTGGAGCTAACATGGCTAATGTTTTTGCTCGATTTTTTGAATGCCACTGTTACTTGTGGATCAACGACAAGAAGAAGAGGATGGACTAGTGGTCCGGCGATAGAAAGAAGAGGAGGGGAGAGAATGTGAGATAATTATGGAATGTATAATCATGTAATCAATTAGTGATTAAAATTCAAATTAAAAATATTTAAAAAGCTCATTCCAATATTGCCTTTTCCTTGATTTTTCCTCATTTAAAATTCAAATTTTCCCCTTATTTCCATACTTTCCATAATAACTGCTGATCATAGAAAATTACAGTGTGGATGGGTTTTATACAAGTTTGCAACAAGTAGAAGTTTTGTATTTGATCACTCTTATATTAATATATATAGGGGCCTAATCAAATGAGAACTGTGTAATTTGTGATAACCGTGAGATCCAATATGAACCACTCATTTAAGATAATAATTTTTTTATTAAATTAATATAAAAGATTATTTTGGTAATTTGGATATTTTGCAATTAATCAGTTACCTAATATTGTGGAACAATAGATTTCATTCCTTTTAGGGTACCCTATTATTATGGAATATATTGTTTTGAAATCCACAATCAAAAAATCCGGTGACTTACACCTCCGGTGATAAAGCTCCATTCGGTGACAACCGAGATATTATTCGCACCGTCAGTCTTCTCGGTATCATATTGTGGTATCATATATGCATAATTGTGAAATCACATTGTATCACAAATTATATCACAGTGTATCACAACGTGGTTTGTATCACAGTATGTATAGTTTGTATGTATTTTTTGAATAGTGTCGATGTTTTTTAGGTATTACAATGTATTTTCGTTGTTTACAAAATGTATCACAGTTTGTCTTCTTTGTTTTACGAAGGGTATCACAACATTTCTTATGTATTTTCATTATTTTCGTTGTTTACAAAAGGGTATCACAGTGTGCATCATGTGTTCGCCAGAATAATGTTCGCCGGAAAGAGGCGAGAGAAGATTTATAAACTACCTAAAATACCATTTAATTAATATTTTAATTAAAAATTACCAAAATTATTGATTTCCTAATTTAATTTGTGTTTAAGATTGGATCTCACGGTTATCACAGATAACCGAGTTCTCCCTTGAATGGCCCCCTATATATATGTATATATATAGGGTCCCTTTCTTTTGTTAACCTTACCATTAGTCTTAACCATGTTAACCAATCTCATCCATCGAAAATCTTGATCAACGGCTTAAATGAAACACTGATTTTAAAACTCATGCACGCGCTTGGTTTTAAGATGCACATATGCACAAGGGTAGTTTGGTCAAAACACATAAATCATAACATTGAAAAGTACATATTACCCTCTTAAATGGGTTCCACATTTCAAGCAACCCGATTGGTAGGAATAAGTTTTGACCAAACTACCTAAAATTTCAACCCGATTTAAAGTTAATTATCTAAAGTAATTGTACTAATAAAAATTTCCTAAAATTACTCCTCTTTGTTAGCTCCAATCATAGTGTATAGAAGTATTGAAAAATAGGCTAAGTATAGAAACTGCAGAAGTTCGCTCAGAACATCCAAGTGTACCACAGAAGATGCAATCTCTGAAGACATCTCTCGACACTCTGCCAGAGGACACGAAACCTGATAATGCTCTTCAGATCACAGAGCCTCTGTGATCACTCACAGAGCCTCTGTGATGGCTATCCTCTAGGGACTTCGACGTTTAGCAAACTCAGTTCAATACAAGGTCACATGCAGATCACGTGATGCCTGCTGTACTAAGATTTCTAGATCACCTTGGAGCGGCGCACGATGGTTTTACTTTCCAGGTGGCATTTCGTTTATGGAATGTCAGCCTTTGTCTTGTACTACAGGGTGCATCCTCCTTGAATATTATGGGAGCACCACCTTAGAGTTTTATAATGCAAGCACACACAAATTGTCTGAATAGAGATTGTATTTTCCCTGAGCATATTTGCACACACCAGTGCGTGTTCTTGGTGTTCTTCAGAAAATCAATGAAACAGTGTTTTAAGTAAACTTCTTGCAATACTTTACTATTCTGTTTATTGATTACCCGTGTGTCTACTACCTTGCATGTTCTACCTTTTCCACATATTATAAACGCTTTCGCACTCTAGTTATTCAATCAGTGTGTAGTAAAAGGTTTATCAAGTTAAGAACATCAATTGTTGGGATCAACAATTGGTATCAGAGCAGACTTTGATTCTTAATATCAAAGGATCTTGTTCTATACTTGATTCCCTCGATTCAGGTAGTAGTTTGAAGTCTGTTTCTTTGCCTTAATCCCCACTCATAAACATACTCTGTTTTTTGGAGCTACATCAACCTGTTTGACGTAGAGTCAAAAGCAAGTGTGTTTGAACCGCTAAAGACAGATTCAAAGCTTAGTTGATTGGTTGTCATCTTTCCCATACCAAATACTCATCCTCGTTAGGCACATTCGTTGTTGTTTTTTTCAAAAAGGGAACTCTTAATACTATGTTTTTCCATTTCTTTAAAAATGGCGAACCCTGTTAACTATTTCAGTGCAGGATCTCAATCAAAACCTCCCACTCTACTGAGGGATGAATATCCTCAGTGGAAGATCAGGATGGTGCACTTTCTCGAAGGTGTGGATTCTGGTCTTGTTGAGTTTCTTCACAACCCTCCTTACATCCCAATGACAACAGTTCCTCGTGTTCCTGCCACTGCAAACACCCCTAAAGTTCCTGAATATCAGCATCCCAAACCCATCATTGAGTGGACTGAAGAAGAGAAAACATTACATGAACTTGCAAAGAAAGCCAAAAGACTACTCATTATGGCTATCCCAAATGACATCTTCCAGTCCCTTGATTCCTGTGAAACATCGAAGGACTTATGGTTAGATCTAGAAAAACAGCTTGAGGGAGGTGCCAAAACCCTCAAGAACAATAGAGCACTATGCATCAATGAGTATTTTTCATTCAAGGCTCTGCCGGGTGAATCCATCCAAAGCACATATAACAGATATAATTCTTTGCTAAACAAGTGCAAGAGGTATGGCATCCACAGAACCTCTGAAGAAAACAAAGTCAGATTCCTTCAGAGCCTGAATGACGAATGGCTTCATCTAACCATGTCCATGCAAGCCACACTAGATCTTGATATTTAGTCCATCTCAGATTTCTTTGGGACTTTGATTAGTCAAGAAAACAGGATATTGAAGTTGATAAACCCTGTTGGTGGTCCTCTAGCATTGGTGGGAAGCACCACAGAGGGTCAGGACAGAGGAAAGGAGAAAGCGACAGAGGAAGATCAAAAGAAGAAGAAGAAGAAAGTTCTCGTGGCAGAGAGCGAGAGTGAGGAAGGATCTAAGGAGGAAAATGATATGGCTGCTCTGGCCAAAACACTTGCACTTATGACCCGACAATTCAAACGTGGTCTCAAAAAGAAGCCAGAGTACAGAGGAAGGGAAGAAAGAGACAATAGAAGCAGAGGATATGGTGAAGTGAGGAAGTATGGGAGAGAAGAATTCGAGGAGCAGAGACAAGAAGAGAGGAGGAGTGGACAGAGGCCAGACGGCAGAGGTGGCGACAACATCCCCAAGCAAACTGAAGGTTGCTTCAAATGCGGGAAACCAGGCCTATTCGCCGCAGAGTGCAGGTCCTCTGCCATAAAAGGGAGACCCACTAGAGACGTTGCTTTCAACAAAAAGAAAGCAGAATACTACACTCAGAGATCCCTAATGGTAGAACAACAGGACCTTGAAACTGATGAGTCCTCTGATGAAGGGGACAACAACGCACTCTTCTGTGGAATGGAAGAAGTCCACTCTTCTGACGACAAGAGTGAGGTATCTACTTCCAACTCTTATAACTCTAACTCTGAAATCGAACTTCTTGAAGTACAAAATGATCTTCTTGCTTATAAAAACATGTGCTCAGAGATAGAAAAGAAATTGGCCTTCTTTAAGAGAGAAACAAAGCTTCTCACTCAAGAGAAGGACAAGCTCTATCTTGAAAGAAAATCTCTCGTCTCTGATCATATTGGTGAAAAGAATGGGTTAAAAGAAAAAAATTCCAATCTTGATAAAGCCCTGAAAGACAAGGTGAAAGACCTAAAGAACAGTGAGAGTGATCGATTAAATGCAATTTCCTTGAAAAACTTTTTTCAAAAAGAAAGAGAAGTCCTTCATCAAGATCTGTTCGACAGATATCTCCTAATTAAGAGGTATCAGGATGCTCAAAAGGTCCATGAAAAAGTCAACACCCAGATCGGCAGAAGAGGAATAGGGTTCGATGATATTGATCCCTATACTGGAAATAAAAGAAAAAAATCTTTGCAAATATCTTCTGCCGGAAATTTTTTAAAACCGAGTCTTCCAAACCTATTATCCACGTTTAAGAGGCGCAGAACCTCTGAAGGACCACATCTAAGGAAACCTCTGCAGATGGCAAATGTATGGTATGAAAACAATGATTTACCATCTACACTCTCATCAAAGAGAAAGTCTATTCCAAAGAAATATTTGTCTCAAAAACATAGAGGGGTCTTCAGATTTGGTCAACCAGATACACAAACTCAAATGGCCTTCATGTACATGATGGTTCCTGAAAAGGAATTATCCTATGATGCACCAGAGTTTGTTCCAGCCTCTGTGGAAGAAAAACTCTTTAAAAGGTTTTTGGAAAGTGACTTGAGAAGAACCTACAAAAATCACTTTCTCAACCATCCTGATCTAACCTCTGAAATAAGAGAAATCTTTGAGCAAGATCTTCTAGGTTGTCTTAGTGTTCCTATGGTTATTCCCTGTATTTCAAAAGATTTAAACACTCCCAAGGACACTACATATGGACAAAGCAACGCATTTCCAGAAATTCATGATCTCATTCACAAGGACTTTCTTGATACAGATTCTGAATCAGAATCTAAGTCCTCTGTCGAAATAGAGACAAGTTCTGTGGAACTTGAAATGGTAATCTGTGGTCCAAAGGAAAATAAATTAACTTCTGGCATCCTTAACAGGATAATCGCTCCCAAAAGGAGAACCACACGAATACCAATATGCCCTGACTTTTTAGACATGTGTCTTCAAGCAAAGACTTCTCTTGAGCTTGAAAAATTGAAAAAATGAAAAGATCAAGATCACTCAAACTTCCAAAGTTCTAAAACCTATCAATACAACAAAACCTTTTCAAGAAAAGCTCACCTGGCAACAAAAGGCAAAATGGCCCAAAAGGAAGGTCGTCGAGGGAGAGTACACACAAAGAGCCGTCCAAGTGAAGTTTTTGACAAAAGACACCCTATATTAGACAAAGCATTCTGTAAAAAGAAACCCAAATCTAAAATGGGTTGTTGTAAAAGTCGCTTTGTACACTCCTTTGACAATTTTAATGAAACATTTAAGAAGTTTGCTTCCAAGATTCCTTATTGTAAATGTTTTGATCTCATGCATGCATTAAATCAACACTTCTCTAGGCCCTCTTGTCTTGTATCTTACCCAAAGCCAATGAATGTAAAATTCAATGGTGAGAAAGGACAAAATGGTGCCTCTATCAAGGAGGATAAAGCCAAAATCAAAGATGTTAAGGCATCTTTAAAGACTCCTAACAAGCCCGAACCCATTTGGAAATGGGTACCTAAGTCCTCTTAATTTGTCCACAGAAGAAACAGCATGTGCCCATTCGGTACCTAGACTCCGGGTGTTCAAGGCACATGACTGGCGACAGAGGGTTTCTCTCCGCTTATAATGATAAAATTGGAGGTGGTTCTGTGACCTTCGGAGACAACAAGAAGGGTCAAATTAAAGGTTATGGAGTCATTGCCAACGGAGACATCGATGTCAACAGAGTTGCATATGTGGATGGCCTCAAGCACAACCTGCTAAGTGTTAGCCAACTCTGTGACAATGGACTCGATGTGATGTTCAAAAAGAAATATTGCTCCTTGTTCAAAGAAGACACAACTATAGAGCTTATGCGGGCCAAGAGACGAGGTGATCTATACCTCATAGACTTCAAGTCCATCAACAGAGACGAAAAACTCTGTCTGGTCTCAAGTAAGAACGAAGAAGCTTGGCTCTTGCACGACAGGTTTTGTGACTTAAACTTTCATTCCTTGGACAAACTTGTGAAACTAGATCTGGTAAAGGGGCTACCAAGTATCAAATTCGATAGAGATCATCTATGTTCTACATGTGAAATGGGCATACTCAAAAGAGTTGCCCATAAAACTAAAACAGACATGTCTTGCACTAGACTTCTGCAGATGCTTCATGTAGACCTCTGCGGTCCCATATCTGTGCAGAGTCTAGGTGGCAAGAAGTACATCCTTGTACTCATAGATGAGATATCTAGATATACTTGGGTGGAATTCGTTAGAAAGAAATCAGATGTTCCTGAGGTGCTAATCAATCTTCTTAAGAGAATACAAGTTCTTCATGATTACAGGGTTCAGAGAGTTCGAAGTGATAATGGGACAGAGTTCAAGAACTCAACAATTGAAGCCTATCTCTCGATAGAAGGCATCTCACAGAACTTCTCCGCTGCAAGGACTCCACAACAAAACGGGGTTGTTGAACGCAAAAACCGAACCCTTGTGGAAGCCACAAGAACCATGCTCACTGCCTCAGGACTTCCAATTTCCTTTTGGGTAGAAGCCATATCCACGGAATGTTTCACCCAAAATCACTCATTGGTGGTAAAAAGACATGAAAAGACCCCTTACCACCTACTCAATCAAAGAAAGCCAAATATCAAGTACTTCCATGTCTTCGGCTGCAGATGCTTTGTGTTGAACGATAGAGAGCAATTAGGGAAATTCAGTCCCAAAGCTGATGAGGCCAAATTTGTTGGCTATTCATCAAACTCCAAGGCTTACCGAGTCTATGTACTCAAATCAAAACATATACTTGAAAGTATTAATGTTTCATTTGATGACTCATTTCAGGTGACTTCTGAGCAAATCAGCTCAGGACTCAAGCTCCAAGATAAGAATACTGGTGACTCATCAAGAACAAATGAACTTCATCATCTTTTTGAAGAGATGTTAGATGATGGACCCCGAGAGGATGACCGTAGAGCCTCTGAAGCTAAAGCCTCTGTAGACCAATCATGTACCTCTCTGTCAGGTCCTAGCAATTCTTCACCCTCTTCTAACACTTTTGTAGGTGCAAACGTCGAGGGGGATAATCAGAGGTTAATACTGACCAAGGCTCCAGGCTTAATCTAGAACTTGGTCATCTACAAGATATCTCTGAAGGGTCAACACCAGAACAATCAGAGAACTCTGAACAAGGCACCACAGAGCTCATGACTTCAACTCAGAACGATCAAAGTCCTATGACAAGTACAAATGATCTCCTTTCTACAGAGGGTGATCAACCTCAAGAAACTGAACATGCTCCAGAAGTGATTCCAGAAGGTTCCAATGATCACCTACCGCGCATGACAAAGTGGACCAGAAGTCACCCATAGAGCCAAATTATTGGTGACCCCTATGACAGAGTCCAGACTCAATCAAGTACCGCAAATTTTTGTTACTATACAAACTTTGTGAGCATTATCGAGCCCAAAAAAGTCTCTGAAGCTCTTGAGGACCCAAACTGGGTAGAAGCTATGCAAGAAGAGCTTATGCAGTTTGAAAGAAACAAAGTATGGACCCTAATGCCTCTGCCGAAAGGTAAAACCGCAATTGGGACCAAATGGGTCTTCAGGAACAAAAAGGACGAGGATGGTGTGGTGATCAGCAACAAAGCAAGACTGGTGGACAAGGGATATTGCCAAGAAGAAGGGATTGACTACGAAGAAACTTTTGCCCCTGTGGCTAGGCTCAAAGAAATAAGAATATTTCTTGCCTTCGCAGCCCACAGAGGTTTCAAAGTGTTTCAAATGGATGTTAAGTCAGCCTTTCTAAATGGACAAATTCAAGAAGAAGTATACGTCCAGCAGCCACCAGGGTTTGAAAGCTCCAAGTACCCAAGTCACGTATATTTCTTGGACAAGGCTCTGTATGGACTCAAGCAAGCCCCCAGAGCCTGGTACGACAGAATTTCAAACTTTCTTCTTGCAAATGGTTTCGAAAGAGGTACAACTGATACAACTTTGTTCTATAAAAAGAGAAAAGGTGAGATTCTACTTGTAAAGATTTATGTTGACGACATTATTTTTGGGTCCACAAATGAATCTTATTGTAAAAAGTTTGAGTCTTTGATGAAGAGTGAGTTTGAGATGAGCATGATGGGAGAACATACCTTCTTCCTAGGATTGCAAGTCAAACAAACCAAAGAGGGTATTTTCATAAACCAATCTAAATATGTCTCTGACATACTTGAAAAATACAAGCTCTCTGACTCTTCACCAATGAAAACCCCTATGGCCACTAGATCCAAGCTGTATGTAGACCTAGAGGGCAAATCTATGGAGTGTAAACTCTACAGAGGTATGATAGGGTCTCTATTGTACTTAACCGCGAGTCGACCCGATATAATGTTCGCCACATGCCTCTATGCAAGATTTCAAGCTAACCCCAAAGAATCTCATCTTCATGTTGTAAAGAGGATCTTCAGATACCTTAAAGGGACCAAGAATCTTGGCCTCTGGTATCCGGAGAACTCTGGCATTGATCTTGTGGCTTATACAGATTTAGATTACGGAGGATGAAAGCTTGATAGAAAGAGTACCTCTGGGAGTTGTCAATTCCTTGGAGGGAAACTAGTGCGTTGGACTTCTAAGAAGCAGAATTGTGTCTCGACCTCTACGGCAGAAGCAGAATATGTTGCTACTGCCAGTTGTTGCTCGCAGGTTCTGTGGATGAGAACCCAACTCAGAGACTATGGATTTGATATCGAGAAGATCCCCATACTCTGTGACTCCAAAAGCGCCATCGCGATCTCTGCCAATCCTGTTCAGCACTCTAAGACAAAGCATATCGACATCAGGTATCACTTCTTGAAACATCATATGGAGAATGGGACGATAGAAATGTACTTTGTCCCCACAGATTACCAGCTTGCCGACCTTTTCACAAAGGCATTAGATGAGAAAAGGTTTACTTTTCTTGTTGGCAAGATTGGCATGCTTAACATGAGTTGATCTACAGAGCCTCTGCAGTACATACTGTATAACTGTAAATGTTCTCTTTTCCTTTGTATTTTTTTTTAATCTTTTGTTAGATGGCTCTCTTGCTTTGTGTCTTGCTCAATGTTGATTTCTAAAAGGACCCAAGCACAGATCAAGGGGGAGCTGAAATAGGAGACCTTGACTTTTCAAGGGGGAGCTCGACATCTTTTGTCAAACACGTCTTTCTGCCCCTCAAAAATGATTTCACAACTATTGAGTAATCACCAACCCATATTATTTCCTAAATTAGAAGTTTTGGATCTCAGAGCCTTTGAGGTCCTCCACAGAGCCTCTGTGACCCTTCACAGAGCCTCTGTACCTCACAAAAGGGGTCTCGGGTCCATTACTCACATGATTGGGTTTGTGCTCGATCAACTCATAAGTTCTTTCGAAAGTCTTGGTCTTCTCAGTGTTCTGAAACCTCATAATGACCTCAGAAGATCTTGACCCACAGAGCTTCTGCCAATTTTAACTTCAACATCTTTACCATTCAGTCATTTTGTGCGGGTTATTTTTTTCAAAATCACCGTCATGTGGGAATAGTAACTGCCACGCGCGTGAGAATAGAGGGAGGCGCACGTACTCGATCGTGCACCGCCTATCCTGACGTGGCACATTCCTATTGGGCCATATTTGTACCGTCGTTTTTTGAAAACGGCTACCTATCCGTTAGCACTCATTACGGATTTCAAATCCTCATTTTTTACCGCTAATTCTTTTCACCCCTCTCTGTATAAAAAACCTTCTACACCTCTTCTTTCCTTTTTACCTGTATTCTTTGCTCTCAATAAATTCTTTGCAAGCATTCTTCATTCTCACAGCAATGGATTCCCACTCAAGCTCTTCCAAGAACTCAAATGGTTCGAAAAACTCCAACAAATCCCATCACTCCACAACTCAAAAAACTGATTCGAACTCCATTGAACAAGAACAAGTGCTTACGAGCAGAATGCTCTCTTTCACTAGGCATGACTACCATATGACTCAGATGAACAATAAACCAAACAATCATTTTGTCACCCTGAATCCTTCTGGATTCCCTGTTGAAGCTGCTCCCCTGATCAAAATCCTTAAGAATCATTTCTTGGTCAAAGCCCTAACTTTGACGAGAAATGACATCCCTGAATCCTACATCCAACAGTTTTGGCTGAGTGCTCGACATGCCAAGATGGAGGGATACGGTCACTGTATCATTGGATATGCATCCCATCCATCGACCACAAAAATTCTGGACTTAGGCATCAACCGAAGAAAACTGTATGATGTTTTTGAACTACCCACCAAGGTAGATCTTAATCTGCGCAAATTCTCAGAGGAGCCCACAGAGGAAGAAATACTAGAGTTTATGAAGTTCATTGAATACGCAGTTCCAATCACCAAAAGAACAAACTTCAGAAGACAGAACATGCCCCCTCTGTGGAACGTGCTATTCTCAATTCTGAACCGCTTCCTAACGTCAAAGGTTGGAAGCCCTGACCAGTCCAGCCACACAATATTGGCAATAATGTATGGGATCTACTATGATCTCCCACTAGACTACGTTGGACTCATTTTCAGGGAGATCAAGAATGTTGTCATAACCAAACAGCAAGATCAAGATAGGGGCACAGAGCCCAAAAACATCGTTTTTGGACGTTTCCTGGGATTACTTCTAGGAGATGATTTGATTGTGGAAGGCAAATTACCGGCAGAGGGCAAGACAATTAAACTGCATGAGATGAAGTCTCACAAACCTACCACCCTCAAAACGGGGTACCCACACGCCAGACCTCTATCAACAAAGCTATTGACATATTTGGGTAGTGAAGAGGGTGTTAAGGATTACATACGAGGGCACAGGACTCCAGAACCGAGTCCCGCAACCCCCCCTCGCGTAGGATTCCAGGTAGGTGATGTAGTTATATACTTGAGAGATGAGGGAGAAAGGGAGACAAAAGTTGTGGCCACAGAGGCACAAGTTGTGAGTAAGAGAAAGGGAGAGTTAGATAGCGGGGAGGGCAGTGCGAAAAAGGCGAAAAAAAAAACAAAAGAAAAAGAGAATCGCAGAAGAAGAGGTTCCAAAACCCAAGAAGACTGCAGAAAAAACAACAGAGGTTGTCAAATACTCTGAGAAAAAGAAAAGGAGAAAACTGTGTACCCTTGCAGAGAGGGAGCGATCTGCTGAAGCCAAGGTTGAGACTCTAACTGCCAGAAGTGAACCTGCAGAGGGTGGTGATAAAACTCTACAGAAGACAAGAAAAAGAGCACTAGTCTTTGAAGAAACCCTTGAGGAAACCCCTGACGTCAGACCTCAAAGCCCCTTGAAATTGGCCTCTGAAATAGCTAGAGAGGTCATTCTCAAGTACTCAGGGGATTTGGGCAAAACCGTAGCTTTAGAGATCGAAGATGTGACCAGAAAGTCACAGAGTGAAAAGGAAGAAGAAGAGAACAAAAAATCGAAGGAGGAGAGTAGAATAAAAGATGCCTTGAGCACACCACCTAAGCCAACTCCCCGTGCAACCCACACTACTACCTCTGCAGTTCTTGTGCAGAAAGGTATTGAAGAAGGACCGCACAGTCCGATCCCAACCCAAGCCATCTGGACAGAGGATATTTCTTCATCCTTTGTACCACCTAAATCCGGGGAAACCATACCCACCTCACCCTCTCAAAAGGGTGAAGGTGTTTTTAGTGTCCACTTGCCCCAGGACACAACTCTACCTCACACAGAGGCATTCGTTGCCTCTGTCACGCACATGAGTGACCACCCAACTGCCTCAGAGCTGGCAGAGAAAGAGCACAACAGTTATGTGGTTCTAGAAAAACCACAAAACTTGATCACTAGGACTTTTGAGGAAGCCTCTGAACCCTTCCTCAAGAAGCCTACTGACAGAACTTCCATAGATGATTCCTTTGTGGAACATCAAGGATTGGAAGGAAATCCTCCAGAGCTCAACATCATCTCAGGCTCTGAAGGTGCCAAACACTCGTTGGGTAAATCTGGAACATGTGTTGTTCTAAAGGTCACCTCGGATACTTTCGTCACAAAGGGCGAGTTTAAAGCCTTTGTTGACATTGTGTTCCAAAAATTTGACGAGTTGAAAATCTCTGTCATGAAGGAATCCCAAGCCAACTCCCAAGCCCTTGCAGAAGCTCTCAAACCAAATACAGAGGCTCTGAAAGCTCTTCATCAATCTTCGATACAACATTCAGCGGAGATCAAGCAGAGAACTCTGTGACTCGAGCTGATCTTCAAGCATGCGGTAAAAAAATCATCGCTCATTCAGATCAAATTCAGGTTCTGGGGGATATCTGCATGGAGGAGATGGGAAACTTTTTCGCACAAGTAGTTCAGTCAAGGATGGATGACCTGACCAAGCTTCGAGACGAAATGAAGGACATAACTCGCAGTGTTATAGTTTCTTTTCAACCATAGGCGTCCACTTCTGCACCCCCACCCTCCACCTCTGCCACTGACATCTCTGGCCTAGCTACGAAAACGAAATTAGAGACAATGGGGCGAATGATTCTAAGCAATCTCAACCTTATTGGATCTGACATCTCTCAAGAAGGCAAGAAATTGATAGAGGATCTGAAGAAGACTGTAGCCACGATCAGGTTCAAGTCTGATTTGGAAGTAAACAAACTATCGTTGGCTATAGAGGATGTACTGAAGAAGATCTCAAAGCATGTTGAAGATCACCTCTGCAACAGGCGAAAGAGGAAGGCACCTGCGACCTGCCAAACAGAGGCATCGTAGAAGAGGGCACGACATGAGGACCAACATTCTGATGCCTCTGGTCCTCATGAGGGGGAGATCTTGCAGATTACAAGCCACATTTCAGCAGAACCCTTGACCAACAAGTCCTTACAAGCTCAGAGCCTGGACCTCAGAAGCCAGATCAAAAACAGGCCTCTATAGCTTTATTATCTCCCACAGTCCAAATCCCTACAATCCAAACGAAAGCACCACCAACCGCCAAAGACAAAGGCAAGGCTATTGCCACAGAACCTATGAAGAAGAAGTCGCCTCCTCCAAGCACAGAGAAGCTCCTAAAAATCTCCATGGATGCCATCAAAAGTGACACTCTGAGAGGCATAAAACCTGAAGAGGAAGATTGGGCATTTGATTTGCAGCCCCTCTCTGAACTCCCCGTCCTTGACCCAATTGAGAAATCATCAAAGGACAGAGTTGCATAAGTAATCCAAGGCTTCGAGAGCTTGAGAAGACCCTTCCCCATTCCTCAGAAGAAGAACATAGAAGAAGATGTCTACAAGTATCTCTACAGCCGCGGGGTCCACGATCAGCCTTCTGTAAAACTCTCAGAGGAAATCATTTCAGAGGAGATGAGAAGATTCAACAAAGATAAATCCAAGCCAAAAGCTCAAGTCTTATCCATGGACAAAATCACAGAGGTTCTGTCAATCAAGCTGAGCTATACAAAATGCAAGAACTTCTGGTTCAATCAGTATGCAGTGAAGAGAGATGATGGGGAAATATGGACGTTCACCGATGTAGATCTGACAACTCTCCATCCCTACGATCTCCTAGAGCTATTCAAATGGACAGAAGACAAGTTCGGGAGGAAGAAGGAGTACCAAGAAGCCCACCTCACGATCAAAAGAACTATGAGGGAAAAGCTACTCTTCTACAACGTGGTGGATTTTTAGGTGGCACTTGATCTGGGGGTCAAAAAGGTAAACTTTCCTCCACTAGAGGATAGTCTACCACCCTATGCCACAATCCTTCCAAACTCCATAGTCAATTCACCTTCCTTTGGCTTCTTGTACATGAATCCCAAGGGCGAAAATAAGATCTTCATGGGGATTGATACAAGATCTTCAGTATCTGCTATTCATACAAGATTTGGTCATCAAACACAGAGGCACACCACTTGTACCTACAGAAGTTGCAAATGTTATTCTGGAAGATATAAGTGTAACCATAAACTTCAGAGATCTGTGCATGTTTTACTACAGATAGCTGAAGAAGGAAGGTGGGTTTGGAAGAAAAATAGATGATTTTCCAGACGCCAAAGTATAGGCTCTGAAGATATGTATTTTATTTACTTTCATTTATTGTACATAAATGTAATTTCCTTCTGGCATATTTTTTTTGAAAGTAAGTAGACAGAGGTTGAGTTCCTTTCACCTCTTTTTGTTTCTAACTTAGCCACGCTCTCAAATTTTCAATTCTTTATTTTTCAATACTTAGGGGGAGATTGTTAGCTCCAATCATAGTGTATAGAAGTTTTGAAAAATAGGCTAAGTATAGAAACTGCAGAAGTTCGTTCAGAACATCCAAGTGTACCACAGAAGATGCAATCTCTGAAGACATCTCTCGACACTCTGCCAGAGGACACGAAACCTGATAATGCTCTTCAGATCACAGAGCCTCTGTGATGGATATCCTCTGGGGACTTCGATGTTTAGCAAACTCAATTCAAGACAATGTCACATGCAGATCACGTGATGCTTGTTGTACGAAGATTTCCAGATCACCTTGGAGCGGCGCACGATGGTTTTACTTTCCAGGTGGCATTCCGTTTATGGAATGTCAACCTTTGTCTTGTACTACGGGGTGCATCCTCCTTGTATATTATGGGGAGCAACACCTTAGAGTTTTATAATGCGAGCACACACAAATTGTCTGAATAGAGATTGTATTTTCCCTGAGCATATTTGCACACAACAGTGCGTGTTCTTGGTGTTCTTCAGAAAATCAATGAAACAGTGTTTTAAGTAAACTTCTTACAATACTTTACAATTCTGTTTATTGATTACCCATGTGTCTACTACCTTGCATGTTCTACCTTTTCCACATATTATAAACGCTTCCACACTCTAGTTATTCAATCAGTGTGTAGTAAAAGGTTTATCAAGTTAAGAACATCAATTATTGGGATCAACACTCTTAAATGGATTTAAATCAGTGTTGCATTAAATTACCAAACTTTTTGATCCATTGAAAATCTTGGATTTAAATAGTTGATATCACACGTCTATTAATAATTTTAAATTACTCCTCTTAAATGGGTTCCACATTTCAAGCAACCCGATTTTCATCGCTGACCAACCACCGGCCACCTCTATAGCCCGCAGATCCAACGCGACGGTCCTAATAGTTGGCCATCTCCATCGCCTATTGTTCCATCTCCACCATCGATTCGGCAATGTGTGTGTGATTGATCTGGTTCGTGTGTGTGTGTGTTTGCTTCATCCGTGAGGTCAATTTTGAAAGTCGAACCAGATCCCAAACTACAGCTAGATCTGTTGTTGTATGTATGTGTTTTTCATGGAAGAAATGGTTTGTTTGTCTCATCCTCAGATTGTGATATTTGTGGAAGAAACCAAACATCCAACCCATATCATGATTTTGCTTCGTGGAAGAAACCAAAGATGAGAGTGTAAGGAAGAAATCGATGAAACTACCAACCAATAACAAAACAATTTTTTTGAAATAAATTATTTATTTTCATGCATGTGCACAAATGCACATTCATGCGTATTCACATATGCACAAATGACTATTTTGTATGTTAAGCCTTTAGACCAATGTGTTTGACTATGCAATTAATTTGGAGCAGGTACATGCTTAAAGTTGAAATCCATTCTTCTTCAGAAAATGTGGATTTGCACATTGCCCTCATGAATGGATTTTTTCATGTCTCCAGTGTGAAATTCCAATCCAAGTTCTAACAAAATGTACACTAATCAAGTAGAAATCATCTTTGATTAATAGAACAACAATTACAATGATTTCATGGTGCCACAAGTCTCACAGTGCCACATGTCTATTGTTTCTTTCTCTCTCTAAAATTCTTATGTGTGTGTTCTCTCAAATTGTACGTATTCTAATATGTGTATTACAAACTAACAAAGACACTCACTATTTATACTTGGTCAACATGACCTTCAAGCTAATTAAAGTCAAGGTCAAACCCTTTGACATACAACTCAATTAACAACAAAACTACTTATACTTTTACAACATTTACACTTTGACCCCTCATTTAATCTTGAATACAATCTTAACTAACAATCTCCCCCTTTGGATTCAAGATTAACAAAAAAATGATGATAATCTTCAGGTCATCTTCTAGTTGCAAAAACTTCAAAATAGAATCTTTAACAGCTTTGAATCTTGAATAATCTTTCTCTTTGAAACTCTTTTCAACACAAATTTGAAATCATCAGAACTTTGATAATCTCTTCAATCTCCCCCTTTGGTAGATCATAATTTGAAATTTCTCAAAAATTATCTTCAGATAAGCTTCAAACTTTGAGCTTTCTTCAACAATCAACTTTTAAGTGCTTCCTTATTAATATTAATTAATGATTTTGCTCAGTAGGAGGGCATACAACCACTCAATTGTCCACTTCTAATAAACGTAATTGTGCCACCCTCGGTAGGGCTCTACTAGTGCATGCGTCTTCATCTTCCAGAACAGTTTCTTTTCTTTCACTTTGACTTTGAAATCTTCTGAAATTGATCTTCAAAAAATTAATAATCTTTCTCTTTTTTTGATAAGATCAATCATAAATCTGACTTTGAAATTCTTGAAATATATCTCCCCCTTTTGATGAATTATGAGAAATCAGAATCATCAAAACATTTCAACGTCAACTCTTTCTTTAAAATATCTCCCCCAAATATCAATATAAGCACAGTCTTCATGAGAAACAATCTCCCCTAAAGAGAATATGATCTCCGTATGATCTGATATGAACATTCTGCAATCAATTCATAAATGTATTCATCCGAATCTTTTCAAATTCAAACAAATTAGGATTGGTAACCCTGAATCAACAGATGAATCAGTTAACATGTCTGTCAGTAGCACGGAGCCACTGTGTACAACGAATGTACATAGGAAATGAGCTTTTGTGATGTTCACCCTCCAAGGCTTCCATTCAATCATTGAAAATCCACAAAGGAATTTTCTATGAATGTTAAGACAAGAAAACATATTCCTTGTGTGCTCGCAAGTGTAGCAATGATTGAAGCATATAAAGCTTGAACAGGCTCAAAATATGTAAACCATTGAGACAACAACAGTATTACATAGACTCAATGTGCATGAATGAAGGTGGGGCAACTTTCCTTCTTTTTCAATATCAACATCTTCCAAACGAAGATTTGATAGATTATGTCCTGCTTCCCCAGAAAAATATGAAACATCCTTTTGTTGAGAAAAGAATGAGTAGCAGGTGGGGT
Source organism: Arctium lappa (assembly GCA_023525745.1). Lineage (NCBI taxonomy): Eukaryota > Viridiplantae > Streptophyta > Magnoliopsida > Asterales > Asteraceae > Arctium > Arctium lappa. The sequence continues at coordinate 36,439,984 of CM042059.1, forward strand.
TTATGCAAGAGTTGGCATGGGCTAGTTGCCTGTTTCAATGAAGTTCACGAAAGAATTGTGAAACAACAATAATGTGGCTGCCCGGCTCAGAAAAAGTTGGTGCAGAGTTTGATATTCTTTTACTCTGATTTATCACCCTCTTTCTTTTAAACATTTGAGCTCACTTCTAACCAATCTCTCTTTTCCATTTTACCTCAGCACACACCCACTCTCTATTCTTTTGACCCCTCTTCCCTAAATCACTCGGGATAACTTCTTGGGTAGGAAATTCGGGTTAACGTAAATCCGTAGAAGTTCTGATAAGCTCACATATTGAACCCATGAATTTTGTCCTAAAAAGTAATGTTGCTCAACAGTTTATCTTGACATATAAGCACAAGATATCATTATCATAAAATGTATGCTCATTAAAAGTTAGAATGAAATTTGAGAATTTTGAACATTTAAGATCTCTCAAAACAATGAAATTGAATGAATGAAATGAAACCAAGTTAAGTGTTTTGAGAATCTGACAATGATCCGATCAGACCAAATATCATGAAGAAAAATATTGGGATATCAAAGAATTGAAATGTGTTTATATGAATCAAATATAAACATATTGACAATGAAAGCACGAAATTTAGAAATGACGTCTGATTTCAAACAAATTAGAATTGCAAACGGGGGTATTACCATCGAAATATTTATCATTTTAGACATGGTAATAACAAAGTCAATGAAAATGTACTGAACCAATGTGTGTAAGAATATTTGACAAATATAAAGACAAGACAATACACAAGTATTAAACTTTTGAGAAACACACGGTCAGTTAGTCAGTAAAGTACCGATATGAAAAACATTTAAAACCTCACTTCGAAATTCGTAAAATCTTTTTGAGAATACAAAGTGGTTTGAACATTTAAGAAATTGTTTTTCACATCCAAAAGTCGTTCGTCTTTCAAAATGTGATAAAGATTAAGATTTAGAATGATATACCTTCAGTGTAGAAATCTTAACTCCCTAAAATGAATATGTATCATTTAATCTCCCTTTGACAAACACTTCATATACTCTCCCTCTGTATATGTAAAAAGTCAAACATTAGAAAAGAACAATATGAATATAACAATGAAATATATTTGTCTTTTCTCTTCTCCCCCTTAAAAATATGACAGTGAAATTTAACTAACTCCCCCTAAAACAAACAATAACAACTTCCTAAAAAGATGTATCTTTTCAGCATCCTTAAGAAGAAAACTCTTAAGTCCGGGTTTTGAATAGAATTATCCATAAGCCATCGTTACAAATTCTTCGATGAGAATAGTAACTCCCCCTAAATGTAACAATCAATTTATCTTTTACTGAAAAATCATAAAATGAACAAGTAAAAATATAAAACATATAAGCTCCCCCTTAACATTTGCATAATCCTTAATCAATAAAATGAGTTCTGAATTACTATGATTGAAGTAAATTCATAAGTCAAACTCCCCATCTTTATCATTGAGAACCAGGTCTTAAACTGCTTTGTTCAAAATCCAATGTTCTAAACATTGAGGAACGGGTCTTGAACTGTTTTAATCAGAAACCATTGTTCTTTACTCCCCCTAGACTTTAGGTGCCTGCAACATAGATGGAGCTTTTGGTACCCACCGATATTTGGTTCCTGATTTGTTAGTTGCAGTTCTATTAGGAGTAATGTAATAAGAACCATACCAGTAATTCACATAATTTTTACTAACAAAATCATTTATACCACAGTAAGAACAAGATCTTTTCTTTTAAGCTAACCTGATCAATTGATTGACAGTATAAACAAGATCAGGTTTGCTAAAAGATTTACCTTTCGGAGCATTGTTTTTCTTAGCATTTGATGCATGCACAAATGATTTATGATCCTTCTTCTCATCTGAGGATCCTTTTCTACTCCAAACCATCTTTTGTTTGCCATATGAATTTTAAGATATACTTGAACCATCAACATTTTTATCATAGAAAAAGTTAGAAGGACAAATATGATATTTATGTTTAGAAATATGATATTTATGTTTAGAAGCATGATTATCATCTGAATTGACAAACAAAGGATTATTAGAAACATTTGCAAAATGTGAACTTGAAGTTGTTTTGAATGAGCATTCTGAATCAGCTAGATCATCTCTGGGTGATTGAACAATTGATTCTGGCGTCTTCTATTCAGTCAATTTCATCTTGAACATGATCTCTTCAAGTTCAGTAATCTTTGCAGAAAAGTTGTTTCTTTCTTTTGAAAGCATGTCATACTTCTTATGTAGCTCAGACTTCGCGTTCTTTTCCTTCATAACAGTTGTTGATAGCTCAGATAATTTTCTTGTAAGCTTCTTTATCTCCGTCTCAAAAACTTTTCTTTCTTCTTCAAAGTCTTTCTCTACATTCTTTCTTTGATCTGATATTTCTTTAAACACGCCAATATTCTTCTGCTCAACTTTCTTCTTCTCTTTCTCAAATTTGTCTCTTTCCATTATGATCACTTTCTCAAAATCTGACACTTGTTGAGAAAGCTTAGCACATTTGAGTTCAATAGCCTTATCTTCTTCAAATGATTTTTTAGAAAACTCAGAAAACTTTTGAGCAAACACTTTTCTTTCTTTCTCAACTTCTTCTCTTTCTTTAGCAATCTGGTTTTCCAAAACTGATATCTTCTTCTGTAGAGTAGCACTAGAAGAATATAAACCTTTGACAATGTCCTCACTCTTCTTGACTAAATCTTCATTATTAAATTTGTCAATCTTAGCTTCCAATTCCAAAATCTTCTTTTTCAACTCAGCATTTTGTCTTTCCAAAACCTTTTTGATCTCTTCACTCTTTTTCAGCTCATCTTGTACACTGGAGTTGTCTTTTACAAGAGAAGCTTCTTCTTTCAGCACATTTACCTCTACTCCAAGACAAAACACTTTCTCTTTTAATCTGTATCTTTCTGCTTTAAGATTTGGACTTTTAGATTTGCTTTTCAGATCTTTTACTTCGGATTCAAGAACAGAGACTTTAATTTGCAACTCAGTTTTCTCATATTTAAGCTTTGTATTTTCCCTTGAGCAATCATTAGCCATTCTGGTGTAAATAGACAACTGTACAGCAAGATGTTTAACATTTGCTTTAGCTTCAGAAATATTCATCTGTGCAAAATCATAATTGTGACCTTGAGACATCTTAGAAATCTGTAAAATAAGAACTTGGAATGATCGTTAGTTCGATAAATCAAAAATCACCAACTCAGAAAAATTTCCAAAAAAAGATTTTCCAAAAATTTTCTAAGTTAGAAATCCTCAAACCAAGAGAAATCTTTTCGCACACTACTAGAAATTCGCAAGCTAAATACTCCAAAATTCGCACAGGGAACAAAATTCGCACACCACAGAACCACTTTTCGCAGGTCACTTGATGCGAGTTTTAACTATTCGCACGCAACTATATGCGAGTTCTTCCTTTTCGCACGCTTCGAGATGCGAGTTCTAGTTGTTTGCACGCTTCAAGATGCGAATTCTAACTATTCGTACGCTTTAAGATGCGAATTCTTGACTTAGCCAAACTTTTCAAGCCTCAAGCTTTTCGCACGATACCATTATGCGAATTCCATACTCAGCCAAAATCTTGATCTCAAACTTCTCGTATCGATACGAATTCTATACTTAGAAAATTTTCGGCTTCCTTATGCGAAATTCTAAGAATTCGTATGATATGATATGCGAATTCACAGAATTTGTATGCTTCACGATGCGAAAACCTCACTTCTCGTATCCTTCGGGATGCGAATTTTGTCCTTAGAATTTCAGAAATCAACTTTTCGTATAACACAGAGTGCGAATTTCTCCTTTTTGCATGTAGACAGATGCGAATTCTTAACTTATTGTACCCAAAGCTATACGAAATCCACACTTAGACTTTTCCAAAAATCAATGCCATGTGAATTCCCGCCATTTCTATGCGAATTGTGTAGATCTTGCGAGTTCTTCATGTGAGTTCTTCAATTTTCGGCCAAAATTGCTTCAATCGATCCAAAACCCAATCAATTCTTCGAAAGTGATTCTGTAATACCACCAATTTGACCACGATCAGTACTAGAAACGATTACAATCAAGGAATTATGCCAAAAACAAGTCAAATGAACATATTGATCTAGATACAATACGTAGAACTTAAACATTCGAAAAAACACAAAAACTTCAAATTGAATCGAAAATACAGTGCAATTGTGTATCTAATTCAAACAAGAATGGTCTAATACATCTATTGATTACAATACTTGCAAGAAATTGACAATTTCAACAAAAAATTTGTGAATTCGATAACAACATAGAAAACAGGGTGTGAGTTCTTCATTTTGTTGATTTTGTTCGAATCAGGCTCTTATACCAATTGAAAGTCCAATCCAAGTTCTAACAAAATGTACACTGATCAAGTAGAAATCATACTTGATTAATAGAACAACAATTACAATGATTTCATGATGCCACAAGTCTCACAGTGCCACATGTCTATTGTTGCTTTCTCTCTCTAAAATCCGTATGTATATGTTCTCTCAAATTGTACGTATTCTAATATGTGTATTACAAACTAAGAAGGACACTCACTATTTATACTTGGTCAACATGACCTTCAAGCTAATTAAAGTCAAGGTCAAACCCTTTGACATACAACTCAATTAACAACAAAACTACTTATACTTTTACAACATTTACACTTTGACCCCTCATTTAATCTTGAATACAATCTTGACTTAACAAAATGTCCCACCCCCAAATGCACTGTTTAAAGAATATGCATATATGTACAAATGCATATATGCACATTCTTACATATGTGGATATGCATGTATGCACATTCATGCATGTATGCACATGTGCACAAACGCACATTCATGCATATGTACATATGCCCAAAAGACTATTTTGTCTTTTAAGCATTTAGACCAATGTGTTTGAATATGCCTTTAACTTGTAGCAGGGTACATGCTTAAAATTGAAAACCATTGGATTTGATTATGGTATCTAGACATTATGATTTAAAAGCTATTGGACCAAGTTCACCTATGCACAACACATATCAATCGACGAACCAGTTGAAAAAAATTTGTTTATGGTATCCAGACATTATGATCCAATATAATGTTACATATGAATGGATTTGAATTAAATAGAAAATTAGGATTGATATTAAACCAAATTAATATAAACTTTGATTATCTAAAAACGCAGGTTTGCCAAAAAATTAGGATTTATATTAAACCAAATTTTTAGTTAGATATTATATTTAAAAAATATTAAGATAACTACCAATTTTAAAATTTGTTATATTTAGAAAATATTAAGATAACACCAATTTTAAAATTTAAGATAAATATGACAACTATTTAAACAACATTTTAATCAATTAAAATACCATTAATACCCCTTGGGCCATCAATAGGCGTGTGCTAGGATCAAATGGTTTGGTGAAATCTAATTGGTTGGAATTTGGTTAATACGGTTAACACCAATGGGTTGGTTAACAAAAAAATGGGGCTCTCTCTCTATAGATAGATAGAGAGAGTTGGGTTACGATGAGAAGTTAAGTTAATGTGAGAAGTGGTTATATATATATATATATAACGGTTGATAATCACTTCTCATGCTTCTCACCGTTAACTCAACTTTTTACCGGAACCCAACCCTATATATAATCAGGGTCGTGTTTGAGAGTGTTCCATCTTAAGATATGAAACAGGGCCTCAAAAAGTTTTGAACCACTTATACTTGTTTAAGCCTATACCTAATTATATATGTTGACGTCGGTTCATACGAGAACATCATCTATTTAAGAAAACACGATGACAACCGAGTACATACAAAATCATATATGATTCGCACGACTTAAGGTCGCGCCCAACATCGCCCGCGTCCGATTTTTTCGGGTTAATGTAAAATCATATATGATTTTGTATATGATCTGCTGTTTTTTGTTGTTTTTTTGTTTTTGTTAACTAGTTAGTGTCCTTGTTTAAATTTTCCTCTATACATGTTATAACCTTTAGCGCAATTATTGTGTTTTGGGCTTTTACTCTTAAACCTATTTGGTGATTTTTGATTCATGCTTTTGAAAAACGATTCTATATAAGTGAATTCCATGTTATTTTGAAATATATTTATTTCCTTTTATCTATTGCTTATGAAGTCTATCCGTAGTCTCGTTACGGGTATAACAGATCTCCAAAAAAAAATTGAAACACCTTGATAATAATTGGATCATGTGAAACTTTTATCTTCCGTGAGAAACCCACACGTGGAGATAATTAAATGAAACTTGGTTGGCATAGGCATACGAGAACATGAACCTTAGAGCATCTCCAACAGCATTGCTAAAATAGAAAATTTTGGTTTTTTCTTTGTTATTCCTCTCCAACAGCTTTGCTATATGGTTTGCTAAAATAGAGAAAGATCAAAAAATCTCTAAATATAGAGAATTCTCTATAATCTCTAAATTGGAGAGAGAAAATATTATTTTATTCAATCCAATCAATAAAATTCGATTTTTAACATTTTATTTTAAGTTTTTTTTTAAAAAGTGTATTGGGATGATAAATTATCGAATATTATGTTAGAAGATGATGATGATTGAAAGAGACGGTGAATATGTTGAAGGCTTGATGACTTCGATATATTGATTGAGAGAAAACATACAATAAGGCAAAAGTAATAATACAAAACTTAACCTAGACTAGAAGATACAAGGGATTTATATACAGAGACTATATGGGCCCATGTACATGGGCCTTATACACATATATACACTAACATCCCCCCTCAAACTCAATCGGGAGAAGAATGAGCCAGATGGAGTTTGGAAACCAGATCTCGAAACCGTCCTGGTAGATGAGCTTTAGTGAAAATGTCGGCCGGTTGATCAATAGTTGAAATAGGAAGAAGCTGGATAGTCTGACGAGTCACGTGTTGACGAACAAAGTGACAGTCAATTTCAATATGCTTCGTCCACTCGTGAAAGACATCATTGTGAGCGATCTGAATCGCACTGTTGTTGTCGCACCACAATGGAGTTGGTGAATGTTGAGGAGCCCCCATGTCAGAGAGTATCCAGCGTAACCACACAAGTTCTTGAGTCGTGTCAGCTAGTGCTCGATACTCAGCTTCAGTACTGGATCGAGCTGTGAGAGATTGTTTCTTGCTCCTCCAAGATATGAGTGAGTCTCCAAGAAAAAAACAGTAGCCGGTAGTGGAGCGACGATCAGTCATGTCACTGTCCCAATCAGCATCAGAAAATCCTCGCAAAGTCAATGATGATGCGGATGTAAAATGAAGACCGTGAAACATGGTCTCTTTTAAATATCGAAGGATGCGAAGGACAGCAGCATAGTGATCGGAACAGGGTGCAGACATGAACTGACTAACGGTATGAACAGCATAGGCAATGTCAGGGCGAGTCACTGTCAGGTAGACAAGTGACTCCACTAACTGTCGATACAAAGTACGATCATGCAGAGGAGGTCCAGCATTCGGAGCTAAGTGAAGGTTGTGCTCAAGATGAGTGGATGCAGTTTTGTTGTCAGTAAGCCCAGCTTTTGACAAGAGATCTGAGGTGTATTTGGCTTGACAAAGATAAATTCCCGATGGATCTGAGAGCACCTCAAGACCAAGAAAATAGTGTCAGGATCGAATTCTTAACAAGAATAAATTCTCAGAAACTAATATCAAAGAAGTTTGCGGAATAACACTTTGATATTTAATAGAACAGTAAATTAACACAGAAAATATGAAGAACAAACTGTAAACTTGTATTGAATGCTTGAAGTGACAAGATTACACACTCAACCTCAATATTGATGAACAGGCTCACCAATACGAATTCTACTTCTCTAGAATTAGGATCTATGCCTTGAGGTTGATTTCTCTCTATCACTTAGAATTAATTATTCTAAAACCAAAGTTAATTCTATCTATACTATACATTCTATACATATACTGATCAAAAGATAATTACAAAGAATAAACAAATCTGCAGTATATCTTCCATATATATCTTCTGTGTATATCTTTAGTATATCTTCAGTATATCTTCAGTATATCCAGCTGTCATACTTTCCATCCGGATCTCTTAAGCAGCACTAATTATGTTCAGCAGTAGTAACTTCTTCTAGCAGCATTAACTACTAAGCAGTACTAACTACTAGCAGTACTAACTAGTTAAGCAGTACAAACTTTGTTCAAGCAGCACTAACTTTGACTAGCAGTATTAATCTTCAAAGTACTCTGGCAGTACTAACTCTGAACTAGCAGTAGTAATCAGCAGTAGTAATTCTGTACTAGCAGTCTTAACCACACTTGGTAGAATCTTCAGTTCCCAACAATCTCCCCCTAACTTGACTTTTAGGAAAAGAAGTCAAGTTCTTCAGGATTAACCTTCAAGATGCTTTCAACACTTCGGGTTCAATTTCCCAAATTTGGATCTAGGCCTAAGCTTTGATTCACTGTTCTTCTCACCACAATCTTGGCCATCTCTGAATCTTTTGTACAAACCAGTGTAGCTTTGAGCATTCCTTCCAACTTCTCCTTGCTATGCTCATATATTTTGTCCATCAGGTAGTATTCATGATAACAGTTGTCAATAGTAATCATGTATACTCCACAGTTTTCAAATAGTATCCATTTGTCAATCTTCTTGAATATGAACTCATGCTTATGATCTTTAATCCTATGGTGTACTCTTTCTGGATCAAACATCATGCACAAGTATTCCAATGTCACTTTGAGAAGACTCTCTTCAGTACCTTTCAACACAGGTTCATAAAGTTTCATCCCCACTTTGTGTAGTTCTTCAATATCAGCTCTGGAACAACTTCTGATAACTTTCCCCCATGTTGAATAAGCTTCAAATGAACCATCAGCTCTCTTGATTCTGAAGAAATTCTTTCCATTTTCTCTTAGAATATCCCAGAAGACGATCTCTGGAGCTTGCATAGAGATTGGATCAGCCTTCAAAGGTTCCACTATGGTCATGTATGTATCCATATTCTTATCTGTTGGCTCACTAGACTGTTCTGGAAGTTGAACTGCTTCTGGTTGAGATATGACTGAAGGTTCTGCTTCCCTTTCAGTTTCTTCCACCCTTGGCTTTTTCACTTGCCTTTTTGAAGCAATTGATTTCACTCTTTTTACCGACTTGGCTTCTATACCAACACTTCCAGGTTCTTCCTTTTTCTCTTTAGTTTCCTCTTTTGAAGGTGTGGACTCCTCAGGGAATGGTTGTTGGATGTTGAGATCATGTCTCTCTTTCATCCTTCTCTCAGCCTCCTCCCTTTGTGCTGAGTCCCCTTGGAGCTTGGCCATTTCCTTGTTGTATAATTCTTCAATCTGAGAGTAAGCCATATGGGTAAACATCTCCCCCTTAACACCAATTGCACCTTTCAGGAAGTTTATCATCTTCCTTCTTTCCTGATTGGCCAAAAAGGTCTTGGAGGGTTGTCTTTTCTGCTTTTGCTTCTGAATAGGCATCCTCTTAACTTGAAGTTTCTTGACCTGAGCTGCTTCTTTCAAACTCTTTTGGTATTCTGTATTTAACTTCTTGGCCATTATCCTTGCAAGCTCTCTATCAGTTTCTGTTTGCAACTGTTCCTCCTTCTCCATTTGGTCTTGAAGTTGTTTTGCAATTTCCTCATCCATTTCAATTTGGGACTTCTTCTTTGCAGGTACTTCAGCTTCACTCATCTTCTCCTTTCCTTTTCCCTTTGACTCTTTTTCCTTTTCTTTCTCCTTCTGTTGACTTCCTCCTTCATTTATGACTACTCCCTTGGCCTTTTGAGTAGCCTTGGGAGTATCATGCTTGGCTTTGATTAAAGTTTCTGCTATCTCCATTTCTTCCACAGATAGCCCTGTTTCTGCTGCTTCAGTTTCTGCTGCTCCTGTTACTTCAGCAACATGAACTGTTTCTTTTTCAATTTCTTCCTCTGTCTCCCCCTCAACTTCCACTCCCTTTCCATCTGAAGATTCTTTCTCTGATTCTGCCTCTTTCTCCCCCTTGTTGGAAGCATCTTTATTCTTTGACCTCTTCTTTAAGACAAATTGCTTTCTCCTCCTCTTTTGTACTAACCTGGTCACCATTTTCTTTAATTTTTCAATCTGAACTTGTTGTGACATGATCACCAGCTTCATCTCCTCTATGTCTTGTCCTTGTTTTATGACATCTAGGTTGATGTTTCCCATTGTATCTATCAATTCCTGGTAGTTATATCTGTCCTCACCTTCTCTAGAAGTGTTACCCTCTTTTGAAGGATCATTGGATCTTTTTGAAGTGGAAGTCTTCTGCCTAGCAGAAGCACTATCCACCCCCGTGGTTTCTTGGCACCAGGGACCTTCAAATGATTGCTCATTTAAAGTTGCCATGGGGGAGGTCTTATTGATGTTACCACTGTCCTCCTCTGTGCTAGCAGGAGTAGTGGCAGCCTCATCACCCATATGCTCTTCCTCCTCCTCAGAGAGCACCTCCTTGGGGTTGGGAGACACCCCTGTAGTTTCCCTGTGGATATTCTCTAAAGGAGAATTCTCCTTTAAAGGGCTTAAAGGCTTGGGGGATGAAGGTACAAGAAGGGAAGGAGCCTTCTTTACCTGTTTCCTCTTGTAGGTTTGGGTAATAGGAGATGTTGGTTTTTCAAGAAGAGACTGGGGAATTGTTTTTGAGTGGGAAGGTTGGGTTTGGCTAGCAGTGGGTTGGTCTAATGGGGGCCTTGACCCTGCTGCCATACCTTCAGTGGTTTGGGACACCACCATCATTGTAGAGAACAATGGGGTGTCAACTCCTTCCGAGTCCCCAGCAGATCTTCTCATATTTGAGAAGACCTTGCCTTTGGGGGGTTTAGGTACATATATTCCAGCAGAATGAGGAATATCCGTCAATTCATGGTTAATAACTTCTTGAACAAACCTGGGGTACATGAAGAAACTCTTCTTGTTATCCAGATTTGAGACAAGATCATGAAAAAGCATTTGAGAAAAATTGAATTTTCTAGCAGTGGATAAACACACCAATGCATAAGCAATTTGACTGCTAAATTGGCTCCAGCCAGTTGTTTTCTTTGAAATACAATGCATTAAAGTATGGGCAAAGAACCTCCATTGGGGTGAAAATTTTGCTTTGAAAAACTTAAAAATCCCCAATTGGCCTTGATACCCCATTCTGGAAAGAGTTGAGAACAGTTCATCACTAGGGATAGAAGTTATACCAGAAGCATCGTCTAGACGTAGACTGATGCGAAGAACTTCTTCAGACACAGTTAAGGGTTGGTCACACACCCTGGTCTTGATCATCTGCACACCATTCTCAGCAACAATGGTGGCATTGGCCCAGAACTGCCTTTGATGCTCAATGTAGATTGTCGGAGCAACTGTAAGAGCATGAGCAATATGGCTCGACTTGAGGAAATCCACAATTTGATGAAATCCTGCAGCTTGCTTTGGCTTTTGTAGCATTGCGATCTCATTGTGCTCGTCGATAAACGCCATGCATGCCATTGAACTGGATTGTTCTTGCCTGGAAGACTAGGTACTTGAGAGAAAAAGATTTAGCGCACAAGTGAACAGTATGCAAAGAGTCGTTATGAACGTTTAGGCGGGCAAAGGGTATTTATAGTATTTGTAACATAGGCAGTATTAACCGCGAGAAGTATTAACTAACTATCAGTATTAACCAATTAACCAACTAGCAGTATTAACCAACTAGCAGTATTAACCAACTAGCAGTATTAACCAACTAACCAACTAGCAGTATTAACCAACTAGCAGTATTAACCAACTAGCAGTATTAACCAACTAGCAGTATTAACCAACTAGCAGTATTAACTGTACTTACTCATTGAAGCTTAGACTGAATTGCGTACTGCTATGTATGCCCTGCAAAGATAGATTAGTAACACCAAGAATCTATAATATTCAGATATTTATCCACTTTTTGAGATAATGCTTATTCAGAGTTGATCATTCCCACACTTGTTACCAAGAAAGTGAATCTACCCACATCAAAGGCTTTGGTGAATAGATCAGCAAACTGGTTGTCAGTATGAACTTTTACAACTTGAACAAGTTTCTTTTCATTACAGTCTCTTATAAAGTGATACCTGATCTCAATGTGCTTTGTCTTAGAGTGCTTGACTGGATTATTTACAATGCTGATAGCACTGCTATTATCAATAAAGATGGGAGTGTGTAGAAAGGTTACCCCATAGTCCATCATTTGATTCTGAATCCATAAGACTTGAGAACAGCAACTTGCAGCTGCTATGTACTCTGCCTCTGTTGTAGATGTGGACATTGTGGTTTGTTTCTTGCACTGCCATGAAACTAGTCTAGCACCCAAGAACTGACATCCTCCAGAAGTAGACTTTCTGTCCAAGTTTGCCCCACCTAGATCACTGTCTGAGTATGCAATTAGGTCAAAGGGTGAGTCATGAGGATACCAAAGTCCCAATCTGGGTTGTCCTTTGAGATATCTGAATATCCTCTTAACAGCTTGAAAGTGAGATTGCTTTGGCCTAACTTGGAATCTTGCACAAACACAGACTGGAAACATTATATCAGGCCTTGATGCTGTGAGATACATGAGAGAGCCAATCATGGACCTGTAATGATGCACATCCATATCCTCCCCCTCAAGATCTGCTGTTATCTGTTTGTGAGTCTCCATAGGAGTACTAGCAGGTTTTGAATCTGAGAAACCAAATTTAGTTAGAATGTCCTGCACATACTTGGATTGACATATGAAGATACCATCTGACTTCTGTTGAACTTGGAGTCCAAGAAAAAAGGTAAGTTCCCCCATGGAACTCATTTTAAACCTTTGATGCATTAGATCCTCAAACTCCTTGCACATGTTATCTCTTGTAGATCCAAAGATAATGTCATCCACATAAATTTGGACCAACAGGATATCCTTCTTCTTTCTCTTGATAAATAGAGTCTTGTCAATGACTCCTCTTTCAAAGCCATTTTCCAAGAGATAGGATGACAGAGTGTCATACCATGCTCTTGGTGCTTGATGCAGTCCATAAAGAGCTTTCTTCAATTTGTATACTCTGTCTGGATAGCTTGGGTTTTCAAACCCTGGTGGTTGACAGACATATACCTCTTCTTCAATTGAACCATAGAGAAAAGCACTCTTTACATCCATTTGATAGACTTTGAAGTTCATGAAGGAAGCATAGGCTAGGAATAATCTGATTGCTTCTATCCTAGCCACAGGTGCAAAAACTTCTTCATAATCTATACCCTCTTCTTGAGTATACCCTTGAGCCACTAGCCTTGCTTTGTTCCTTATGACAATTCCTCTTTCATCTCTCTTGTTCCTGAAGATCCACTTTGTGCCAATTGCTCTGTGGCCTTTAGAAAGGTCTACCAGATCCCATACATCTTGTAGTTTGAACTGCAACAATTCTTCTTGCATTGCTTCTATCCAGCTGGATTCTTTCATTGCATCATGTGCCTTTTTAGGCTCAAGCTGGGATAGAAAGCAAGAAAGCACTGTATGCTGTTGATCTTGCATTTCTTGAAGTCTGCTCTGATGTCTAGTCATCATAGAAGATGATATATCTCCTATTACCAGCTGTGGAGGATGATTCTTTTGAACTCTGGTGTTATGACTAGGTTCTTCATTAACATCAGCTTCTAGATTGGAGTCATTCAACTAAACTGAAGTGTTTTCAGCAGCTACTTCTGATTCTTTATCTTCTTGATTCTCTTCATCTCTACTCTGACTTGGTCCAGTAGATTGTTCCATTTCACAGTCTCCAAAAGAATTCACTGTGGATGTGGGAAAGATCACTGATTTAGATACACTTTCTTGAACTTATGTAGTCCCTGAACCTTCACCTCCTGAACCTGCATGATCATTACTACTGAAACCAAAGGAGTTAGTTAGTGAATCAATGTCAAATAGCCATTGAGGACCAGTTCCAATAGGATTTGGTCTGTTCTCATTGCATTTGACATTGTCACTTTCTTCAATTATTCTAGAAGATGAATTGAACACTCTGTAAGCCTTACCTTGAGATGAATAACCAACAAGAAATCCATCATCTGCTTTGCTATCAAACTTACCTAAGTGAGTTTTGGTATTGAGAATTGTACAAGGACACCCAAAAGGTTTGAAAAATCCAATAAAGGGTTTTCTTTTATTTAAAAGCTCATATGGTGTCTTGTTCTTTGACTTAACTACTAGAACTCTGTTTTGGACATAACAGGCAGTATTAACTGCTTCAGCCCAGAAGGTAATTGGCAGTTTTGAATCAGCCAACAGAGATCTAGCAGCCTCTATTAATGTCCTATTTCTCCTTTCAGCAACACCATTCTGTTGAGGAGTTCTAGGAGCACTATACTGTCTCTCAATCCCTTTCTCTTCACAGAAGGTGTTTAGATCAAAATTTTTGAATTCAGTCCCATTATCTGATCTAATGACTTTTACTTTTTGATTAGTTTGGTTTACAATTCTCAGGATAAAGGACTTGATCAGTCCACTTGTCTCATCCTTAGTCCTTAGAAAATATACCCAGGTGAATCTAGAGTAATCATCAACAATAACTAAGCAGTAAGATTTCTTGCCTATACTCATAACATTTGTAGGACCAAACAGATCCATGTGCAATAACTGGAGACAAGAAGAAATAGAATTTATCTCTTTGGTCTTATGAGAAGTTTTATGCTGTTTGCCTTTGAGGCAAGCAACACAATGATCATCACATGAAAAGACTTTAGAAGGTAAACCTCTTACAAGGTTGTTTTTAACAAGTTTATTCATAGTCTTAAAATTCATGTGACACATCCTTCTATGCCATAGAGATGATTCATCTACAGAAGCTTTTGAAACAAGACAATTTAGAGATGAATCACTTGTAATATTTTCCATATCTAGACAGTAAACATTGTCCTTTCTTGGAGTTCTAAGTAGTATCATGCTTTCATCAACTACTTTGAACCCTGGACCAAGGATCATACATTCAGTATTTGTAAATAATATACTATGTTGTTTGTCACAAACCTGTGATACACTTAACAGGTTGTATTTTAATTGATCAACATAGTAGACATCCTCAAATGTCATCTTACCTTTGGTGACATTACCTTTTCCACTTATCTTACCACCAGTAAGATTGTCTCCAAAAGCAACATGTCCTCCATTGATATGCTTGAAATCCTGAAGACATGACATGTTGCCTGTCATGTGCCTTGAGCAACCACTATCAACATGCCATATGCTCCTTCCTTTGAGCTGTTGGTTGCCCTGCACATAAGATAGATCAGTTAGTATGAATTAGGAACCCAAGCCAAAGTGGTCTTGGGTATCCCTTTCTCATCAAAATACTTGCATTCCTTCTTGACAAGATTTTTGAATTTTAGCTCCTCATCCTTGGAGTACTTTGTCACAATAATAGGCTTGGAAACATGTGTGCTGGAAGCAGTACTGGTTTTTGAGGTATTAACTGCCTTAGCAGCACTTGCATGCTTAGCAGTACTAACCTGGTTAGCAGTAGTAACTGGGTTAGCAGCAGTAACTGTGTTAGCAGTATTAGCCTTTGAAGAGGTACTCACTGTATTAGCAGCATTAATATTTTTAGCAGTACTAACACAGGTAGCAGCAGTAAAACTTCCAGCAGCACTAACCCTGTCAGCAGCACTAACAGTTTTAGTGCTTTTGGGCACCCACATTTTAATGCTTTCTTTTAAAATCCTTTTCTTCATAGGGCCTTTCTTTTCACCATGTTTCTTTTCAGCCTTCCTATAATCAACAGATTTTTGCTTACATCTTTGAAAGGTCATCTGTTGATTAATAGGATTGAAGAAGCAATATTTAGCCAGATGATTTAACTTGCCACATATGAAGCAAGGTTTTGGTCTATTGATTTTACTCAGATCAACTCCTTGCTTCTGAGCCCATTGATTATTCCAGTTTCTTTGATTTCCTCTTTTTAAACCAGAATTTAGGCTCTTGGCTTTACTGCAATCACACTGTTTACAAGATGCAGGATTCACAACTGTGGTCTGTTTGTAATGGACCTTGTTGTCTTTTCCTTTAGTCTTTTCTATCTCCTTGGACTTTATCCAGTCTTTCCCACATCCCTCATTGGTGATTATATTGTTTTCTACATGGATTTCTTTACTTATATCATTATCTCTCTTCTTACTGGCTTCTTTCTCAGTTAGATCCTTAATTACTACTTCATCCAAAGGGTCTATCTTAAAGGCCTTTTCAGATAAGTCATTTTTCTCCTTGGTTTCTAACAAGTCTGATGTAGGAGAGATATAATTGTTATTATAAGGAGGAGGTGTGTTGTTGTATCCAATACCAGGCTTCATCTTATCATGTATCTGAGCCTTTAGAAGAGAATCCATTGCTTTTGAAGCATATGAAAACTTCTCTATGTCAAGTTTAACTTTAGACAATTCCTCCTTTAGCTTATCACTCTCTTCTAAGGATTTAGACAGTTTGGTCTCTAACTCATTCTTTTCCCACTTCCAGTAGTTAGTGTCATAAGAGTGTTGAAGTTCATTAGCTTGAAAGCCTTTGATTTGTTCTTCAAATCTCTCAACTATTAGCACATAATCTCTTCTATCCTTTTCTAACCTTTTGAGGTCATCACACATACTTTGATTGTGATCCCTGTATCTTTTGACAGTGTCAATGCAAGTTTTAGTGCAAAGGTTAGAAATTACCTCAGAAGAGAGATCATACACTTCTGCCATAAGAGCTTGATTCTGAATGGCTTCCTCAGCTTGATCACTCCAATCAAATCCCATTCCTTGTTGAGACACAAGGGCTTGAGCAGGATTTTTGTTATGAGTGTAGCTTCCATTCTGAGTTTGTTGGTGGTTGTTGTTAGGAACAGCACTCCTGCATTCTCTAGCAAAGTGTCCTTTCATGTGACACTTATAACATTCCACTTTGGTCTTGTCGAAACCAGCTCCATCTTCTCTTCTTTGAGAGAAGTTATTCCTTCCTGTTCTTTTAATGAACTTCTTCACCCTTATGGATAGCATGGCCATCTGCCATTTGATATCCATCTCCTCCAGGTCATCAGGGTGAAGTTGATCCAGATCATCATTGATTAATGAGTTGTTACTATGACTGGACAAGAAGGCTTCAAAGATTGTTTCAGATCCTTTTTCTGAACTTGCTCCACCAGCAGTACTAACTGCTTCAGGGATGGTAGTAGTATCAGTGGCTGCTGAAAGAAGTGCAGAATTGTGGACATAACCAGTAGGCTTCTTCTTGATCTCTACCTCAGTTTCAAAAACTCTTAGATCATTGTATAGATCATCAAGTTCTTTCTCCTCCAGATTGTCACTCTGCCTATAAGAGACAGTGTACATAGTCCATTCATCCCCAAGAGATCTGAGGAACTTCCTGTTGATGTCATCTTGATCCATCTTTACTCCAACAGTAGCCAGTTCACCAATGAGTTTATTGAACCTATCAAAAGTTTGAGTCATAGACTCATTCTTTGAGGAAGTAAAATTCTCATATTGCTGCTTAAGAACATCTCTTTGATTTCTTTTGATACTCTTAGTTCCAGCAAATCTTTTCTCTAGAGCATTCCAGAGAATTTGAGCATCAGTGCAGTTGCAAAATTGATGCTGATATTCATTGGGGATTGCTAAGAGCAGAGTGCTCAAAGCCTTCATCTCTGTCTGTCTGATCTTTCTTTCACCATCTGTCTTTGGTGGAGGTCTTTTTCCATCTGGTCCTATCCTTCCAGCTTCAGAAGGACCATTCTCAATGATATCCCACATTGAGTAGTCAGTGAGAAGAATATATTGTCTGATTCTTATCTTCCACATGTCAAACTCACTGGGTTTGAGCATTGGAACCTTGGAGACCAAAGTACTACTTGATTCTGTAAGATTTTCCATGATAGATAGATGTTTCTGAGAGAACTTGCTCTGATACCACTTGTCAGGATCGAATTCTTAACAAGAATAAATTCTCAGAAACTAATATCAAAGAAGTTTGCGAAATAACACTTTGATATTTAATAGAACAGTAAATTAACACAGAAAATATGAAGAACAAACTGTAAACTTGTATTGAATGCTTGAAGTGACAAGATTACACACTCAACCTCAATATTGATGAACAGGCTCACCAATACGAATTCTACTTCTCTAGAATTAGGATATATGCCTTGAGGTTGATTTCTCTCTATCACTTAGAATTAATTATTCTAAAACCAAAGTTAATTCTATGTATACTATACATTCTATACATATACTGATCAAAAGATAATTACAAAGAATAAACAAATCTGCAGTATATCTTCCATATATATCTTCTGTGTATATCTTTAGTATATCTTCAGTATATCTTCAGTATATCCAGCTGTCATACTTTCCATCCGGATCTCTTAAGCAGCACTAATTATGTTCAGCAGTAGTAACTTCTTCTAGCAGCATTAACTACTAAGCAGTACTAACTAGTTAAGCAGTACTAACTTTGTTCAAGCAGCACTAACTTTGACTAGCAGTATTAATTCTACTATCAGTAGTAATACTCAGCAGTATTAATCTTCAAAGTACTCTGGCAGTACTAACTCTGAACTAGCAGTAGTAATCAGCAGTAGTAATTCTGTACTAGCAGTCTTAACCACACTTGGTAGAATCTTCAGTTCCCAACAAATAGTGTAAAGAGCCAAGGTCCTTCATCTCAAAACAGGAGCTGAGAGATGTCTTGAGATGAGCTATGCCTGTAGAGTCACTGCCAGTAATAATCATATCATCTACATACAAAAGAAGTAAGATTGTGCCAGCATCAGTGGTCCGAGTAAACAGACCAGAATCGTAGTTGTTGGGTGAGAAACCCAGAGAGGTGACTGTGGAACTGAACTTCTCAAACCAAGCTCGCGGAGCTTGCTTGAGTCCATAAAGAGCCTTCCGAAGACGACAAACATGACCTTGTGGAAGTCGAACGCCTGGAGGAGGTGTCATGTAGACTTCCTCAGATAAGTCACCGTTCAAGAAGGCGTTCTTAACATCCATCTGAAAGAGAGGTCATTGTTTGGTAGTTGCGATGGCTAGGAGACTACGAACAGAAGTGACTCGAGCAACAGGTGCGAATGTCTCCTCATAATCAATGTCGTACTCTTGATTGAATCCCTTGGCTACAAGGCGAGCTTTGTACCGATCAATAGAGCCATCAGATTTTGTCTTGATTTTGAACACCCATTTGGAACCAATGGGTGACTTGCCCGGTGGAAGAGGGACAGATTCCCATGTCTGAGCTTTGTCAAGAGCCTGAAGTTCCTCAGCCATAGCCTTTTGCCAATCAGGATTAGAGGAAACTTCCTTGTAGGAAGTAGGTTCATGATTGGACAGCAGAGTTGCATAAACATGATAATCACGAAGATGAGAAGGAACTTGTCTTACCCGATCTGATCGTCTAACATTCTGGAGATTGAGACGTTCCAGGAGCCAAAAACTCAGCAAGCAGCTCAGATGTTGGCTGTGCGGATGGAGCAGATGATTGATGTTGATCAGGAAAACGAGGAGAGGTAGGTTGTGTAGAGGCAGGTGACTCTGAAGGAGAGGCGGATTCAGAAGGTGTTTGAATAATAGGCGGAGACGAAGTGATGTCAGATTGGAGTGAGTCCAATGAGACGGAAGCATCAGTAAAGAATGGAGCGGTGAAGGTAGGGGACTCACGAAACTTGGATATAGAAGAAAAAGGAACATGTTCCCAGAAGGTAACGTGACGAGATATACGAAGACGCTGGGAGATAGGATCCAGCAGCGATAACCCTTGTGCTCAATACCATATCCAAGGAAGCAGCAAAGTCTGGAACGAGGTTCAAGTTTGGTATGTTCATGAGATTGTAACTGAACAAAACAAGCACTACCCCAAACTTTTAGAAGTTCATAGGCAGGGGTGACCTCATGAAGAGCCTCATAAAGAGACTTATTATTAAGTATGGGAGTAGGATGACGATTGATAGTATAAACTGCAGTGAAAGCAGCTTCACCCCAAAAACGTTCTGGACATTTTGCAGAAATGAGAAGAGTGCGAACCGTTTCAAAAATATGACGGTGTTTGCGTTCGGCACGACCATTTTAAGGAGATGTGCCTGGACAGGAGTACTGAGAGAGAGAGTCCCCTGAGATTGAAGAAAGAAGAGGAGAAAGGACTCTTTGTATTCCATAGCATTGTCAGCTCTAAGAATCTTTATAGATTTTGAGAATTGGGTGTGAATCATCCGAGCAAACATAATATAAATTTTAGGTAGTTCCGAACGATGTTTCATGAGATATATCCATGTGAAACGTGTATGATCATCAATAAAAATAACATAATATCGAGCACCCCCATGGATGGATGTGGTTGGTCCCCATACATCAGAATGAATAAGATCAAAAGGAGAAGTAGAATTAAACTCATTTGTTTCAAAAGATAAAGCATGATGTTTGCCAAGTTTTCATGATAAACAAGAAATATTGTCAGTTGACACACAATTTCCTAACACCCCTAAATTAGCTAATGATTTTATTCTGGCTAGAGATAAGTGACCTAGTCGGGCATGCCACAAGTCAAAGGAAGAAGTGATGGAAACTGAGGCAACAAAACTTGAAGAGGGTAATGGAAGACGAAGGTAGACCACTTCAATCATCCGTCCAACTTTACGGCCGAGTCCAATGATCTGCTTGGTCTTTGGATCCTGTACAACACAACCAGAAGAATGAAATAAAATGATCAGATTAGATTCTAGAAGCTGCGCAATCGAAACTAAGCTCAGATATAGTTTCGGAACATTAAGAACATCTGGTAATTGTATACGAGGAGTGGAGACATTTCCACTAAAAGATACCGGGAGGTCAGTGTTGTCAGCAGTTCGTACTGACGTAAAATGCTGAGGTGGTTTCTTAGAAACAAAACCATCAGTGCAGGGAGTCATATGATTGCAACACCCAGAGTAAAAAAACCATGAGTTACCTGATGCAGTTGAGTGTTGAGAATTCATACCCATAGCACCAGACATGATCTGCTCCATGAGTTCCTGATTACGACGCATTAGTTCCATGAGATCAGGTGAGGAGACTGGAGAAACCTCATTATCAGCGATAGTAGACCCAGCAATAGCGTGAGTCCGGTTCTGAGGGACAGTGTTCTTTGAGTTCTTAGGACAGTCGGACTCATAATGGCGCGGATGAGTGATGCCACACCTACGGCACTTGCGAATAGGACAATCAAGAAGAAGATGAGCAGTAGAATGGCAAAAGGCACGCTCAGATGTGTTCATCTTTCCCACAGATTTGGAATGGTTGTTGTTGGTCCATTTACCTTTGGACTTGGGATGAGACGTGTAGAGAACGCTATCAGTAGCGGGCATCGGTGAGCGCATGTGAAGACAAGTTTCTTCACTTAACAATTCTGATATGGCTTCTTCAAGAGTGGGTAGGGGTTGCCTATGAAGAAGAGAAGCACGAACATTCTCAAATTTATCAGTAAGACCCATCAGAATGGTGATCAAATGTAGATGGTTGAAGTAGGTTGCGAATTGTTGAGCCGTTTCATCAAAAATTTGTGGTGCTCCAAGACTTATATGATCTCTGAGAGACTGCATTTCAGAAATATAAGAGTTTACGGATTGATCAGGAAGTTGACGTTTGTTCTAAAAGGTGGTCCACAGTTGATACTGATGAGATAGGTCCGATGACGTGTACCGCTTGGCGAGAAAATCCCAGAGACTTTTGGCGGTGACATAGCCAATAAACTATTGATTGCTCTCAGGAGTAGTGGAGGCATTAATGAAACCCAGAATACGAGCATTATTGATGTCCCACTCATTCATGCGTTTTGCAAAATCAACAGCATTCTCAGTTGCTGCCTGAACTGGAAGTTTGGATGCACCAGTAACATATGTGTAAAGCCCATGGGATTTCAGCAGAATTGTCATATGGTGATGCCACAGGATGTAGTTGCTACCATTGAAAACAACCGAAATGGGATTTGAGTGACTGAGATTGGCAGCCATGGATGTGACGAGAAACAGTTCAGATTTGTGCTACGAGTGTCTGGCGCAAACTTCAGATTTGCGCTACAAGAGTCTGGCGCAAACTACAGTTTTGCGCTATGAGTGGCTGGCGCAGAGAGATGGTTCACGCTAAGAGTGTCTGGCGCAAAGTAACACTTTGCGCTAAGAGCTAATTGCGCAAAACTACCTTTGCGCAAGATGATGGTAGCGCAAAAAAGACTTTGCGCTAGAAGGCAATGGCGCAAACTACCTTTGCGCGATATGATGCTAGCGCAAAAGATACTTTGCGCTAGGGGGCAATGGCGCAAAAAGTTGACCGCTAAACACGGAGACTTGAAACTGGCACAAACCTGATGAACTGGCGCAAACCTGATGAACTGGTGCAAACTTGCGCCGTACGATGAGAGACAAAGAGGACGGCGAGGGCGATGAGAGACAGAGAGGGCGATGACAGCGAGAGTCTCAGAGGTTGTCTGCGGCTAGGGTTTCGGTTGTGGGCGACGGCGGCGGCGGCGACGGCGAGAGAAGAATGGTGACGGTGAGGGTAAGGAAGAAAGCAAACCTACAACTCTGATACCATGTTAGAAGATGATGATGATTGAAAGATACGATGAATATGTTGAAGGCTTGATGACTTCGATATATTGATTGAGAGAAAACATACAATACGGCAAAAGTAATAATACAAAACTTAACCTAGATTAGAAAATACAAGGGATTTATATACAGAGACTATATGGACCCATGGGCATGGCCTTATACACATATATACATTAACATATTATAATAATATAAATAATGATTGATTCTCTAAAATAGAAAAGTTGTTGAAGTTAGAAAAAAATGTTTTTAGAGATTTTGACTTTTCATTCAATATTTAAAAAAAAAAATTAGCAATGCTGTTGGAGATGCTCTTAACATACATTACATAGCTAACATATCTTTGGGAAAAAAAAAACTAAAACTTAACACATCTTAATTAACCTTGTCAAAATGTCAACATACATAAAAGATAACCTAAGATTCTTTAACATCAAATAAACTAGGTTGATCTCCTTACACCATTAAATATTAACATTATCTATTGACAATACCATTCAATTGTACGAAATCGATGGGATAATTTGAAGAAAAAAAATACAGTTGCAAACCCAAATGCATGTAGCCAAAATTCAGCATTTCAGCTTTTATGCAAGAATGATTTTCAACAACAAATAAAAGAACTGTGTCTTCATGAAAATCACTCACTCCATTTCAGCAACATTACCATATTGCCAAGGGTTGAACTCTGTCTTCATGACATCAGCTGCTTCTTCGTTCGTGTTTGCGTTCCCAATAGCATCCCGGTGTTGAGAATATTTCCCGTTATATTCGTAGATCTCCAAATCGCCCCAAGGTGTGAGAGCAACCTCTTCAGTCATGTCGAACCATCTTGGAATGAATGTCTGACCCTTTGCCTCTCGAGTCCTCTTCTCAGCTCTCTGTTTCTCCTCCAGACTACAAGTAAACCAAAGTACAAACTGTTAGATTTGTGTATTGAATCAAGCCCCGTTTGATTAGCCAAAAACTAGCTTTTCGAAAAGCACTTCAAGTACGTTTCAACAAGTTCAATGAGTATTTTTCAATTATGTCCCTTACATTTTTCCAATCAATTCCTCAATGTGTCGCTTTTATGCTTTATGAACCCAAAACTTTGATCCAGTTAATCTTGTTTATAAGGTTTAGAAATTGTAAGCTTGTTTTCCTCCACATACAACTAGATCTCTTATCATGTTTGATCATATAACAAATAACTTGTTTGACCATGAATCTCAACATGATCCCCAAAGGAAACGGAGGACAAACCATGAAACTCAAAAGGCACAAGGAAATCAAGAGATCTCTAGCCGGTGTGTGCCCGAGAGATAGTGATATATATATATATATATATGGGATCGCGTGAGAAATAAAAATTTCTTAAGAAGTGTAGGAACATAATAATATATTGTTAACGGATGTTAACATGGAAATGCTAATGTAAGATATATGTTAACTTATGTGAACAGCCGCTAACAAAGTGGTTCTTACTACTCATGAAATTTTGATTTCTCACCGGAAACCAACCCATATATATATAGAGAGAGAGGAAGGATCATGCAAGAAGTGTGATATCATATATAATTACACGGCTTATGGGTGTGTTTAATCATATATGATTAAACGTGTATGTATTGCCAGTATAACATGTGTTTAATCATATATAATTAAGCTTGTGTATCATATATGATTAAGCTTGTGTATCATATATGATCAAACACTTCTCGCCTTCTCACAAAATGTTAGTTTCTCGTTTGAACCTGCCTATATATATATATATATATAGAGAGAGAGAGAGAGAGAGAGAAAGAAGAAAGTTCCCGTAGAACCCAAAATTGATTAGGAACCCGCGAACCACCTACATCGCGCAACATATCCTTATTGGGGATGAATATTCGTCACGAATATGGAACTGTTATACGTCATGAATCACACATTGATAAATATGGACGTGTTATTCATCATGAATCACACATTCATGATGAAAAACACGTTCATATTCATGATGAATATGCAACATGTCGTGTTGGGGGTGGTTCCCGAGTTCCTAATCAATTTTAAGTTTCTAAGGGTGCGTTTGCTACACTGGACACAACAGAACAGAGATTAATGTACCACGTTTGGCAGGACTTCTATGTGGAACAAAATGGAACAGGTGTGTTTCACCCCCCATGAAACAAGGTGGAACAGACTTGCGTTTTACCAATATAACCTCAAAATATAACTTAATTCTCTTCTAAAACATCAAATACGCTTCCTCTTTACATTTTATTTCTTTTAAATTTTATATATTGTATTTTATGCTCTTTAAACTTTCACTTTACTATTTACTGTCCTCAAAATATTATTTTTATACGGGTTCCATATTTTGATTAGTTTAGGTTATTTATAAATACTAATAATAAAAAAACAACACAGAAAAGGTAGAAAATAAAAATTCGATACTACATAAACTTTTTATTTTGGTGTCATTTTAATCATCTTGACGAAAAGTGTTTAATGATATATTTTGTTATATAAAATATATATTTTATTATAATTTAATAAATTACATAATAAAATTATATAAAATATATAAACAACTCATTAGGGGTAAATTGGTCATTTATCTGTTCTGTCCTGTACAGTTATGTCTTACCAACGATGAACAATTGTTCTGTCTTGTCTTGTTCTATCCTCTCTGGATACCAAACGCGCCCTACTGAATATATATATATATATAGAGAGAGAGAGAGAGAGTGAAGTTCAAACGAGAACAATATGTATTTAAGAAAATAAGAAAACGACCGAACCACATGTGATTTTACACTAACGTCACGACAAAATCACATGTGATTCACGTGACTTTGCCCAGCAACCTGAAGTCGTGGCCAAAGTCGCCAGCACACCTTTCTTTGACCGCTAATGTAAAATCACAAGTGAATTTACACGTGATTTGGCCGTTTTCATATTTTCCTAAATAGTTAGCATTCTCATTTGATCTTTCCTCTCTCTATATAATATATATATATATATATCAATAAGGATTATGTGAGAAATTTTAATTTTTGTGGAAAGGTGAAGATACCTTTATATTGTGTGAAGGTTCCTGAACTTGTGTATTTTGTGAAAAGGTGACAAAAGGTGAAGGTACCTATCACATGACTTTCACATAATATAAGGTTATCTTCACGGGTCTCATCACAATCCTTCACATTATATGAAGGTACATTCGCCCTTTCTCGCCTTCTCAGAAATATGGGTCTTTCTGACCGGAACCCAACCCATATAGAGTATACATTGTTGGATTTATGTGCAAGGAACAAGACTTTTCGGTACTAACTATCTTGCTAATTACATATGAACCTATAGGGTCACACACAAAGAACATCAATTAAATAATATATATATATATATATATATATATATATATTATTCAATCAAAAGAAGAAAATTTTATTTTTGTATTATGTTGCTGAGTGAGCCTAATTAATGTCTAAGAAATAAAGTGGGGAAATTAATTAGATCAATGTGATTAATTAATAAAAGGGTTTTATTATTTAAAAGAGTTTAAATAATGTTTATGGGCTTAATTATTTATTTAGTTGGATTAAATAAATAAAAGGACTTTAAGGCTTAAAAAAAAGGAAAGCCCATAAAGCTTAAGATAAAAAAAGGAAAGGATTAGCAGATTAACATATATGTGCCTCTGGGTAGAGAGAGAGAGAGAGAGAGAGAGAGAGAGAGAGAGAGAGAGAGAATGGCATACATGCTCTTTTCTGAACCGGCTTTAGCCAAGTCACCCTTTTCAAGTGCATATCTATCTGACCGCAAGCGAGAATCTGATGCCAATAATTTTGGTGGTGCTGTATCAAAGCTGTTTACTTTATGCGCAAAATGCGTATACTGGAATTTGTCATTTGCAGGAGCCTCAGCAACTCTCCAGACCTTCAAAACATCATCAGAGGCAAAATAATGCCACATTTAACTTCTTTCCGTCAAGAGGTCAATATAATAAAACTACCATACTATAAACTACTGGCATCCCTAGTGGAATTAACTTCAAAACTTTGAGCATCAATTCTATATTACAGTCTAAACAAAAACTCACCCTATTATTTTCAGCACCAAAATATAATTGGGAAACAATTTCTTAACAAAACTATCTTATCAGAATCATCTCTTTGCAGAAATGAAACGAGTTTTTGGTATTTCCATGGAGAATCAGGATCGTGTAGGATTTTTCTTTTTCCTGTAGGAACCACTATGCTATCGGATGTTCAGATAAGTTAACATGTTAACATATGTTATCATGAATGTTAACACAAGTTAATATACGCCAATGTACATTAGCATATCTTAACATGAAATGTTAACGTATTTGAGGATGTTAACTCCGGTAACAAAATGGTTCCTACGGTTCCCACGACATTTTATATTCTACCAGAACCCAACCCTTTCCTTGGAAGCCTTTATGTCATCCACCAAATATTAATTATTTAATTCAATTCCCATGTTTTAAAATGAAGATGGATCAAAACTGAAGTCACTAGCCAAAGTAATGGATGCTTACCTCTTTAAGGTCGGTGCCTGGAAGGGGCTCTCCTTCCAAATCACAAGGCTGATAGCTCATAGATGTGTTCCATTTGCCCGTCATCAATATCTTAGGTTCTTCATCAGCATTATATACGTATCCATCCACTTCATAGCGACCAGCACTACAAACAAACACGAAAGTATCTATATTTTAGGCTAAATATTCCAGACAAAAGAATGTACATGTTGATTCTACACAATAAATGTAGTTCATTTCATCATAGCACTCTTGCAATTAGTTACTCATTAATGTCCAGGTAAACGGTTACATATGGTAAAACAGTACAACAAGAAGCATTTCATCCCAAGCATCTGCAATGAAACATATTTCTTCCTTGTTACTTTTTGTCCGGATATGCTTAGTGTCTGTTTCCCTATCAAAACCGTTAAAATTTCCTTCAAATGATTTGTTTATTTCATCATAAATAGCAAAAAGAATCTATACGATTTATGTTCTCTTTATATGATACATAAAAATAGGTAAGAAGGGTTGCCGAGTCCCAGAACTTCTCCAAGAGGTCTACATGGTCATACATATCTTTATTCTTTGACCATAATGCCATACATTGTAGAAACCTCCTTTTCAGGGGCTTGACACAACATTTCTGTTGACACCCTATCATTATCCTTCTCCAGATCAAAGATTCCTATTTATATCCCCTATATTTCACATTGGTTCATTTGATTAAAGAAAATATCTTCATAATTGATCTCTTTAACATGAAAGGCAATTTGTTTTCTCATAATGTTGAAGATGTATGCTCCTTATTTTTCTCTGAGACTCATAGGCAATAGCAGCAGAAGGGCTGTAGGAATCTAAACCATAATTGCTTTTAACAGACCTATTTCATTAGAATGAACACAGAATCCGTTTATCCATAGAAAGAGGGAGAAAATCAGAGATGATTCATCCGTTAAGGAGAAGAAGATCACCCTGAGTCAACCAAAATCACAAAAAGTCGTATTCAGAGATGTCTCTTATTATTCTTGTAGATAGGGACCAGCAAATTCTTCTTCCGTTCACCAAACATTTGTCACAAGGATAACATTAAATAATCTAGAAATGTGATCATTGACTACAATCTTATGGACATGAATGAGTTTATAACAGCCACTTTCTCCATAAAAACCTGTAGTGTTTCCTTAATCCACCACCGAATTATCCTGAGTGTGACGTTGACTTGCTCTAGTTTTTTGACTAACTCCTTAGAACCTCTAAATGCTCTTTTCAATATATTAGCCCTCCTATATCCACCTTACTTGACCATTTGATCATTACACACTTAGGATACTTCCTTCTAGGTTACACCACCTACTTATAGTGTGTTAAACACCCATACTTCACAATCCCATATCGACCACTAAAAACCAATTTTGCATCAAAACCTCTCCCATGTATGACATTATAATCTATACATGACATTTCCAGATAAGGGCAGAATCTACTGGCTACAGTTTTGAGCACTAACAAAGCCTATGACTTATTAGGTGTAACGCATCCTACAGAAAGTGTTAGCACCAATAAACCATATACTACTGCAAAATTTAAGATTTCTTGTAATTCATGATTCTGATAACCATCAACAAAACCTCGGATGAGTTCTTTTAAAGCCTTTTTGTCTCTTTGCAGTCATTGATATCCCCTCTAAAAGGTTTTCACACTAAGGCGCAGTTCACCAAACGCTTATTGGGTAAGCACTTATAGGCAAGAGTCACCACCTTCATTTACCTTATCGGGTAACATTATCGGTCATCAAAATGGTTTGTTGGTAAGCATCTCCTACCCGGTAAGCCCTAAGCGGGTAAAAGCCTTCTCCCTCACTTACCGCGTAAGATTCTCGGTCTTACCATGCTCACCCGGTAAGGTAAGTGTAAGTGACACCGAGTAAGCGTTTGGCAGACAGCCCTAACTGGTACCATAAAAACTTTTAGCCCTCCTGAAACTATCTTTTCATATTCATTCAAGACTACTAGAGACTAATGGCCATTAATTTCATTACAATATGTAAAAAATTGAATACCACAAATGAAGATTATAGCTATTTTTTAAACAGTTAAAGGGCCCCTAGCCCCTTCTGTTTTTACCTATGTGGGTGGGGGTTACAGATGGAGCAAGTTGAATAGGGGGATCACATTAGCTCTCAGCCTTCCACTGAAAGTATGCAGCAAAAGTACAAAAATTCCATATTGAGCATGTATATGAACACAAAAATAAGGAACAGAAAGAAGCTAGACATGTTTACAAAATTTGTTATCATGGATTAACAAAGATACACAGATTGCACCACAAACACCAAGAAAGAAATGTCAGAGGCACCTACCCAAACCAACCACAGGGTTGAAAATATAGCACAACTTTGTCTCCTGTGGTCAAGTTGGTCAAAACCATCTCTCCGGGAGAATCAACCCATGTCCTTCCAAATATTAAATTGTTAACTTTTGTGGGAGGGGGCACCAGTTCTAGGATTACTCCATCTTTCTTCAGCTTCAAACGAGTTCTGCATTCAAAATTTAAAAAAAAAATATCAGTAAAATATTGTCATGGTTCATTGGTATTTTTGGGCACAAATCAAGTCAAGTCCCACAAATGACCACTTAATTTTCTCGAGCAATAAGTAGTTAAGAGGAATTGACAACACTTCCTACCACATACTGCAATGTGCAAAAAAATTGTAGCAAGGAAGTTCAAAATTAAAATTAAGATGCATAATTTGATATATATATATATAAGAGGCAATCCAAAAAAAATCATGGAGATTAACATCAAAGAAATATATTACTCTCTTCATGCACAAGCACATAACAGTAAGACAAACTTCACCATAAGCACTAACATGTCAATATTTTCAATGAGAGATTATTTCATGACATTAAGCAAAAATAAGATTATGGTATTTGATATGATTTCCAAATATCTTCCAAAGATAAAGGGATTTCGTTTGATTAAAATGAATGTACATCAGTTTATACAATTAGCACATTTGAAAAAAGTATAATCAACTTATTTAACTTTAAAACTTAAGGGGATAACAAAGCAATAAAAAGACCAATCACGTTCATCAGCTGGAATTACGTCGTAAATGGAGTGCAAGTCCATACTGTGAACAACTAAGGTCCACTACATATACACATATATTAATAAATTAGAATTACAGTCTAGCTATCCAACAGTAGCGAGAATGTGAAAGGCAAGACTTGCAAACATGGAAATAGGTGGAGAGTTAAGGCTCACTAATGTTCTTAACTTGTGTCATTGAGTTGTGAAATGACTTATTACAGAAGGCTTGGGTTCATCACACATGAGATTTCTATAAATTGTTTGGTGTTCTATATGTAATGAAACAAAAATCAATGAGGAGCTACAGTACAAAAACCTCTTGAATCCTAAAGCTTAAGAAACACAAACATCATTTGATGCAATTGAACACAAGAATTTACCTCCCAAGAGGATATACATCCACCGAGTTTCCAAGAAACTTGGTCTTCACCTTTGAAGTTATATCATAAACAAAATGCTCATTTTCAGCATGTGCAGCACTCATTGGAGGGTGATGACTAACCTGATATATATAAAGAAGATAGTTGATCCAAGGCATTATACCATAATATATCATGATACTTCTTCAACAAATGAAATAGTAGAGAACGAAAAGATACTTGGCATAACAACTTCAGTGAAGAGGAAGTGTGGAAGATTCAGTAAACTTTGAACAATGTCACAGTGGGTTTTAGAGCTAGGAGAAAGCGAACGACAGGAAGAGAAAAACTTAGCCCTTCAAATAAGTTTGTCTGTAAAGACTATTGATGTTGTTCAGGTAACAGAAACCAATTCAGATTAGTCCTTCCCCCCCCCCCCCCCCAACACACACACACACAAAAAAAAAAAAAGAAGAAAAAAAGATAATTGTCCTCTTTCCTGTAGTGGCAAAGAGAAGAGCATTATCCTCTGTTTGTTTCACTTTCTACTGAACAATGTCACATTTGCCTTTTGCCTTAATCCTACTAAATCACACATGTCCCTCCCAGGTGCAGTGAATGAACAGAAATTATAATAATCGAAACCAGGTACACTATCCAAACCCAGAAAGAAAGTAAAAGACTTCTGACAGCATATAAGGTCTTTAAAATGTCACCTGCTCTGCAATAAATGTTATTCCTTGATGATTAACCATTTCATAAGTTTCACCAAGAATTGGATTGAAAGGCTTCCAGGTCCGTTGCAAAGCATAATATAATGATATGAACCACGATGCTGTAACAGAAAATATCAAGAACACCCAAAAATTAAATATGTGCATGTATATGGCACACACACACACATATATAGGAATAGATGGATAATTAGGTACATGTGTGTGCATAGGGAGAGAAGAAGAATTGTGTGCATGCTGCATCAAAGAAAACTGGATTGTTGAATAAACGGTGACTCATATGGGGTTGTATGTGTGGCTGTGTCTATGCAAATATACATGTGTGACATTCTTACCGGCATACACTAATCGCATGTATGGATCCTCACATTCATCTGCTAGCTCTAGCAGGTGGGAATATTCCATCAACTGGGAAAATAGTGTAATTAACTTCAGTAACTCAAAAACCTGTACAAAGTCAGAGACTAAAATCAAATAGGTAATATCAGACAAACCTCTGCCATTTTCTGCAGCATTGTCATTGGCTCAAAAATGAGTACAGGTAGCGTCACCATTGATGTGATATCAGCACCTACATACTTCTGCATCATCTTCCAGTGACCATCACGATCCTGCAAAGGAAGAGGTTCGATATTGTGAGCAGTTTCATGAAAGGCGCAGTTAATAAAAGACATAATGGACACCAAGTTGGTCAACTCAAGGTGGAACTTATGCATTGAATCTCATAACAAGTAACAGGTGTCCTTCATCAATCACTTAGAACAATAAGAGGTGTGAAATGCCACAAGGAAAGTATGTGCATTCCAGAATTTGCAGTTGATCAGACCAAGGTACAACATACAAAGATAATTAAGTTTCTCGAACTTGTAGTTGATTTACAATGACACAACTTCCCCATACTAGTGATATCAATTGAACACAGGCTTTCAGGAAGGGGGTACATACTCATGGGAAACTAGTATCAGTTACCTACAAGGTGTAAAGCAGAAGAACACATTGCAGATTATACACATCAAATCCTCCTGGTAGAGAGGTTTCATTTTTCTTCACTTATGCCATGTTGAAGGACCATAACCCTTTAAAACTTGGACATCACATGGAACATACAGAACAATGGTAAGCGCCTTTTTATAAGATAACTAAATAATGCAACAAAGAAGTTCAGTGAAACAAAGGAGTAACTACTAGAATATGTGGAACCCCTGTTCTTTCTCTAAAAGAGACATTATAGATAGAGGGGAGACCCTACATATATACAGGAGGGTTGGTCCATGACCAGCCGATGTGGAATTCCAACATGCCCCCTCGAACATAGGCTAGATTGGATGTCGAGCTCGCGGTGGTGATAGGCGCCAGCTCTGATACCATGTTAGTATTTGTGGAATTCCTTATTATCTCTAAAAGAGTCCTTATAGAGGGGGGAGGTTCGAATATATATACAAGTTAGATGGTGTTTGTTTTTTAATAAGCTTGATGTGTGGTTAGCTTAATTGGTAAAGTTATATTAAGGTGTTTGATTTATCTTAATACTAAGAGATTGACTTAATATGTTAAGTTAGCCTATCCTATTTTAATGCATTAAGTCAGAACTTTTTCCAAGCTTACACTTGTCCTACAATTTTAATCACATGCCTCATTAAAAAATAAATAGTTTACCAACATGCAAAAATTGAAAAAAATTGTAATCAAACAATAATAGTTAATTGTTTAAATATATTTTAAGTTATTAAGTATTGTGTTATGAACTCGTTGAATTCATATCATTTTTGTTATTTTAAATAATTCATATTATTTTAAACTTTTTGTCATTTTAAATATTTATGGAACAGTTTATTTTCATTCAACACTTATATAGACATAAGGTTAAAATGGTAATGTTTGTTGTTCAGACTGTTTATTAAGAACAAAAATCAAACAACATATCTTAATTTATTGAGACAAATTAATGTTTAAGGACAATTTAGTAGATTCAAAACTTAATGGATAAAAAACCAAATAACCCCTTAGATGGATCATGTGCAGCCGATGTGGGACTCCAACACGCCCCCTCGAAAGGAGGGTAGACGGTGTCCTCAAAAAACGGAGGCGAAAAAGCATGTTGAGTCCCTAGAGGGTGCTAGACGTCGGCCCTGATACCATACTTGTGGAAACAATAATATGACTTGATCTTGTATAAAGCAATTGCAAAAAATTTCTTAATAGCACCTTATAAGTACCTAAAATGAAACAAAGGGATGAGAATGTGGATAAATAAACAAAAAATATAATACCTCTTGCTTCCATCTGCCTCTTTGTGCTTCAACTTCAGCATCTTCTGTCCCTCCTTCAGGATTTATAACCTCCAGGCCCTCATAACCAAGCAAGCTACCAAATAAGTGAATCCACAAATCAGACACGTAAAAAATTCTGGTTAAGAGTTCATCATTTGCTATAGCCAGTCTTACCTCAGTACATGCACAGTTTATTACAACGCAAACAGAAGAGTAGACAAGCTCCAACCACGTAGAACCATAAATAACATAGCATTTACGTATGACATAAAGACAAGGCACTAGCCTATTACCCAGGTCAATGTCATTACTCATTAGCTGGTAAATATGTGAGATAGACCAAGAAACCAACTTAATGAGCAACAACATCAATTGTTTACAACTACACCCCTATCAAGTGATATTTTTGGATATCTGTTGCAAAACGTATAGCTCCAAATACATATTTGAGAGTAAATGCACGTGGCTATTTTAAAGAAATGGTAAATTAATTCAAAGACTGGTTTACACGTTGATGGGTGAACCAGAAACGGCTGTTCATCTGGATCTTTACCAATAAAGACGAGAGATATTGGCTAACAAACATGCACAGAGACAGAACACAAATCATATCAGCTCAAGTTAGCTCTTCACTTGTTTAAGATAGTGGGTTCAACATAAACATATGATAAAGGCAATCATTGCACTTATGCTGGTATATGCTATACAAGTGAATGTGGTACATATAAGCCATGGTAACTTTTTAACTTCACCAAGTTGAAAATCAGGCCACACTGCTCAACACTTAAATAATGAAATCATCATTTGGTTTCGTTGCTTTCGTAGAGCACAAAGATGCTTGCCAACCCAGTTACATGTAAAAGTTATGCTGAACTGTACAAAGCATGTGACTGTCTACCGTCGGTTTCAATTCAGTAATCTCACGTAATCCCTTGTACTAAGTTGGAGACGTTTTCCTTTGACATTGGTTTCCAAGAAAGAAGCATTATATACTATGCCGCCAGCTAGGCCCTATGTTTTCATAAATAAAAGCATCTCTATTCCACACAGTGGAGGCACTGTACACACTTCTATTTATATTTTGGTTTTGTGGGACCTTTTGGTGTATGCATGTGTCTGGATGTGGAGGAGGGTTGTCTCTTGCCATCTCATCAGCTAGAATGTAAGTTTTTTCATATATCACAAAGAAGGTATTAAAGAAGCAAAGTACAAAACATGTGACAGGTTTCAGGGGAAGAGCAATCATAGAATCACGTAACTAGCGTTTATAGGTTTTACATCATCAGATCCAAGTGGAGAAGAGTCCGCCATACTCTATCACAAAAACCAGACACTTATTTTGACGTTTAAATGAGTCATTTTAAGATCTAAAAGCAATACAGTAGTATCCAGACAAAACCTAGACAATATAAAAACTGAATTAAGCAACTGGTGAAGCCATCATATTTTCAAGTGATTATACTATCATGACCGTTTTGGATCTGGATGGATCTATTCAACCACAAAATCAACTTGTGCCACCAAATCTGGACTTCGATGCAATTGTAAATTGGTACCCTGTCCTTCTCTTTCCTTGGTCATGGATTCATAAATCTTAATGGGTATCAAAATCTTGAGACCTGTCAATCATTGGCAGTGGTAACTTTTACGCCTAGTATGTGATGATCCAAAAAGTTTGATCAGTATCAAGAGGGTCAACTCAAACGCTATTCGTGAATGAAATTTTCAAGCTAAGAACCTAAAACCTTATCAATCAAGTGCGAAGTATAAAACTTGCAAACAGAAAATTTCAAATAAATCAAGCGAATATTATTACTATATCCCATACTTCAGGAAATTTCAAGTTGAAATCGAGTCAAAACAACATCAGCACACCATGAATCGACCAAGCTGGTGGGCAAATCTATTGAGAAAGAAATTAAAAAAAAAAAAAAACAATGAGTTATTTACCCGTTAACTTGGTTCTTAAAGTTGGACAGACTTGAAGCAAGCGATGAGAAAAACCCACCACCACCACCTTGCTTCTGCGCCATATCTGATAATACAAAGCCCTAGAACTAGAATTTTGTTACTTTTCCTCCCAAATTAGGGGGTTTTCCCTGAAGCTATATATGAAATATGCAACAAACTGCGATTCAATAATACTTGTGAACAGCTAACCAAGGCAGATGTTATAATTGCTTTACAGATAGATTAAAGAAGCATACAATGATTCGAAAATACGTGCTGTTTTGATTTGAATATATTATATCAACGAAAATTTGGGGATCGACAGAAAAAGCTCCGTTGGCGGGTTCTTCCTTTTCAAGTCAAAATTGATAACAGCGATGAAGTGATGGCGGATAGGTTTTCCACGCGCTATTAAAGCGCGTCTTAATTTTTTCTATTTGTTTTTACTTCTTTTAGAGCTGGAATTGATAAGTTCAAAACAAGATATAACTTAATCTACATAAAGTACAAGTCATTGATGCATAGTTATTCTGGATCTGAGAATTATTGCTCTTTAAAAGAGAGGCGGCTGAATCCAATTTCTTATGCCGATCTCCACTCGGCCTGCATGGCTCTTCTCTCTTTCGTTCAAAACAAAACACCATTTGCAAAGTAGGGTCTCTAAACTCAAATGCCCGGAAATCTGGACTTAAATCCGAACCAAAAATAAACTATTTACACCAATTACAACAAAAAATCCGTCATATTCTTTCGTTAATTTGACATCCATATTGATATAACTTTTCATCCGTTTTTTCGTTGTTTTCGATTTTTCATATATCTATACTATATTATAAAAGAGACATAAAAATCTCTTAATTACAACTTTTTAAACACAAAATACAACTAATTAAAGTCAATTACTTAATTTACAACTTTATAATGCTTTGGTACAACTTAAAGAAACACAGTATCTCAAATTCGTACAAATCCTTCGTACAACTTTTATCGCTTCCAAACCCTAACCCTATCATCATCGCCGTTGCTCTCGATCGGATCATCTATCAATTTCGAATTTTTGTTCGATCCTCTGGATTTTGTGTATCTCAAATCCTTCCAACTTCAACAAAAAAAATTGTTTACAGGTGATTTCTTCTTCCATTTTCGAACCATCTGAATCGATCTTGGCAATAGTGGCGACGCTTGCTCCTCCTCCAATCTCATCGGTCGCGGCGGAAGCGATCAAGCCGAAAAAAGTCAATTACATGGACCTGCCGACCCCAATTCCTTACGAAGAAATCCACCGGGAAGCCCTAAGTTAATATCTCTCTGTTCTTGAACCTCAATTACTGAATTCGGTATCGTTTGATGTGTTTTTAGTTTTTTATGTTAATGGTTTTAGTTAGTTGATTGGAATTGTCTCGTAAACCCTAATCTCATTTTCATCGTTAAACCCTAAGTGTAGTTTAGTACTTAATACTTGTTTAAATCTTACTTTCTGAATTTGAATTGTTTTTATGGTTACGGAATATATGTTTGTCTTGAGTTCTTTGTGGCATCGGAGCATGTATCATGGGGATTAAGAGGATTTTATTATATTTTTGAAATTGGATTTCTTGCTTAATTATGTATAAGTAATGCATTTGTTGGGTTTGAGACAGATAACCTAGAAGATCTCATATGTTTTGCAGATGCTTTTGGATCTCCTCGTTTGAGGTATGTACACGTTTTGATTACACAATAAACCATGCTCAATAATGCTTTTTAAGATATGTCTGTTTTTTGAATAGCAGATATGACACTAGCATACACTTTCGACATCAGATTGCCTTTTTTATTGTCTTTCCATGCCACTATGCACTTATGGACCGACTATCTGTGAGATCATGTCCATTTGCTTAAGTTGTTCTGTTTCTGTTTTCTGATGTAACAAGACCCTGATTCGTTTGGTTGTCGTGAGCTTCTGATGAATAATGCAAGTTACAAATTTACAATACACACAAAATCATCAGATATCTCTTCAAAGTTTATTTCATTATTTAACCTTGTAGTGAAAGTTTAAAAACTAAATTAGCATTACACAGGGAAGCATGCTTAAATTTCATGGAATTATGTGATACAAAGAGTAAAGATATATTCTGGATGGATGAGGTAGCAGCAATGCAGGCATCCTCTCATTCACAATACTCTTATTTGGGAACATCTAGTGGAATCATACTTACAAGTAATGATTATGAATGTTGATTACTCTTTCTAAAAAGTATGTCCTCTATCGTCAAGGGGGCTAATTTTAGCTTCATGAATGATATATAATTCTAAGACATCCAGAAATAATGTTGATAACTGTATTATTAATCATAATCCATAGCCTACATACAGAAATTTTGGTGCTGAACTTACAAGGAATCAAAATTGACAATGAATCTGCTCAGGACGAAAAGCTACATGACCTATCATCGTTCCAGATCTCAAAATCTTCCACCATCGCCATCAACTCAAAGTCTCATTCAATCACCTCAAATCTCAGATTAAAATCGATTTGGTCGAGGTAATTGACTTCCAAAAGCTTCACAAATTCAACGAACAAATGTAATA
The DNA here is from genome assembly GCA_023525745.1 of Arctium lappa. Lineage (NCBI taxonomy): Eukaryota > Viridiplantae > Streptophyta > Magnoliopsida > Asterales > Asteraceae > Arctium > Arctium lappa. The sequence goes on from CM042059.1 coordinate 36,478,092, forward strand.
TGTTTGTATTTCTCTACTACATTTCCAATTTTTGTAGGCTGAAGACGTATTTAGTTCACTAGCCAATAATGCACAGAGATGCTAATATGTCATATAGGCATATATCGATTTTGGTGTTTTATTGTAATATGGTCAGATGTTGCAGACTTCGAAATTTCATTCCATGCCATAGTCATAGCTATCTCACATGAATATTGGTATATTGACTTGGCCGTTGTATTACTTGAATTGTTCATCTTTGCAGGTTTTGTCCTAAAAATGTTTGAACGATCTCCTTAGTGGGTACTGCTCTATTTTTCCTTAGTGGGTATTTACTCTTCGTGGGTATTTTTCCTTAGTGGGTATTTACTCTTCTAAATATTTTCTATGTGGGTATTGCTCTATTTTGAATGGTAATCATTTATTCTTCATCTCTTACTAATTTCTGATTGTGTTTGCAGGTGGGATAATCAATTTGTTGTTGCCACCTTTGATGGTCCTCCTACTGCAGACTCAGAAAGCTACAATAAAATGGACAAATCTGTTAGAGATGCCCATGAAGCTCAGGTATGATCTGCTCGGACACAATGTGCAGATTTTCTGAAAATTCATGTGTTATCTTAAGGCGTATAGAGAGGCAACTCTGAGAAAGGGGAAGTAGATAACGGAAGACTTAAGTAGTCGAATTATTGTAACCTGAAAGCAATTAGGGTGATATACATCTCTTAGGATGCGTTTGGTAGTATCTAACTAACATTTTGGATTACTTGCATTTGAACACAAGAGATGCATTTGATACTTTTAAGAGTGTAAGATGCATAATGTTTTCTTAATATTTAATGTTTTTGTTATACCATTTGAGCAGGATGAGGAGCTTTTTTTTTTGGTAACTGTAGGTTTCCGGGTCAGAGTTATGGCAGTGCCTAGACTCGAACATAGGGAAGATAAGACTTCCCTTACACGCCCTGAGTCTTACCAGTGTACCACAAACTATGTTAAACATGTACCCTTAACCATTTGTTATCCCTGACCATATGTCGCACGTGAAAACTTCTAGGGGCTCTTGTTGCTTGCTGGAATTTAAGTCCTAACAAATAGCAGATTCAAAGGACGATGCCTAAGAAACTTGCATTTTCAACTGCTCATTGAATTTCTTTTGGACTAATCCCAATTTGTTGGTATGCTTTTTATTCAAGCCTATTAGATTATACACATTTTCCTCCAAAGATGTTCCAACCATACCACTTGAAGGTAGATTCACACAATTAACTATATATGTTGTTTAATCAGGTGGAAATGTGGAGAAAGTAGTATGTGACAAAAATATGAATGACATAAGCATATGAGAAAGGAATGGATCACATAGAGAACTAATTAGAATGCCAAATTTTCAACAGGGGGATGGATCCTAGGAGTACAATGCTGGGGAGAAATGATGATTTCATCTCTAATAGCAGTCAAGTTATGTAGGGTTTTTCCTTATAATTAAATTATGTAAATCTATACTATATTATAAAGCAGACATAAAAAACTCTTAATTACAATATTTTATGCACAAAATACTACTAATTAAAGCCAATTACTTAATTTACAATTTCATACTGCCTTCGTACAACTTATCGAGCACAATATCTCACCTCTCGCCAATCTTGCTTCAATAACACACTTCCAAACCCTAACCCTACCACCATCGGCGTTGCTCTCGATCGGTTCTTCTCTTAATTGGTGTTGCTCTCTATCGGTTCTTCTCTCAATCGGCGTTGCTCTCGATCGTCGACCACCGTTCTAGGGTTCTGCTCAGGTAACAGAACTTCTCTCAATCAATTGCTTCTCCGTTTTTATCGACTTCTTTCATCTTCTATTTATGTTTTTATCGACTTCTTTCGTCTTCCCCATGGCTTCAAACCTAAGAATTAATGTTACCTGGTTTTGGTTTGACTAAATGTCAAACTGAATGGCATAACAACGACAAACGAAGGAATTTCGTTTTGTTTGATCGGAGATTTTATTCGTTTTTTTATTGTGTATATAGAGGCGTTGGGAGAAATAGTGAGGTTTTAGCGTCGGTAATGGTAGATTTTCGAGTTTGTTTGATGTGCAGGCTGCTGTTTGAAGTATATGATTTATAATACTTCACAGGGAGTTGTGAAGGAGAAGCTTAATGTTCATTTGGTACCGCATACACACGATGATGTTGGTTGGTTGAAGACTGTTGATCCAATAACTCTATTCAGGTATTTTTTTTAATCACATACAGACGTATAGATTTCTATTTTGCTTCATTGTTTGAATTTTTTAAAATTGTTTTATGCGTTTGTTAATTCTTCAGGGAGCATGTGTTCAAAACGTGCTTGATTCGTTGGTTCCAGCATTGTTGGCTGATAAGAATCGGAAGTTCGTTTATGTTGAACATGTTAATAATTTTGAAATCCTTTGGTTTAACTGAGCATTTTGACTTTCCAGGTCAAACAGACACGCTAGACCTTGATTATGGAATTTGTTACCAATTTATACCAGATGGATTTCTAATTGTAGAAGTTGTTTTGATGGTCAATCCGTCCATTAAAAGTTCTTTCAAAATTTGATGTTAAATAAGGGGTTGTTTGTTTTTTAAAAATAACCTCTTAATGACTCTTAAGTCTGAATCGTTCAAACCTTTTTATACACCACTTCTTATTAATCATAACTAAAATAAGACTTCATACTTTAGACCTCTTAAAAAACAAATGGTACCTAAGTCTGTCTTTGGCCTCCCTTTTACCTTGTTTTACTTTTTAAAATCTTGGAAAAGCTAGAGCATATAAGGACACACAAGAATGAGATGTTGATTAATGTAGATGTTATGGAAGTTCTTTTGAAGTATATATTTATTTATGGAAAAACTCACACCTTTCTCACTTTTGGGAGGTTGGCATCTGTAGGTAACCTGAGTACTGCTCAACTAATGACCCTTTTTATGAATGTTGCAGGCATTTTTCCAGCGCTGGTGGAGGGACCAGAGTGAGGCAACTCAAGCTATAGTCAAGCGCTTTGTTAGCCCGGGACAACTTGAGTTGATGTAATCAAACAAAGATGACTCTTTATTTATACTGATGCATACATAGGCTTGGGAAGAGTTTTTGTGTTGTGGGGTTATAGTTCACACTTTTTCTTAAGGGTATATCATGTTATGTGTAATTTGTTTTTGGTGGGCAGAAATGGGGGATGGTGCTTGCATGATGAAGCAGGCCCGCATTATATTGATATGATTGATCAGACGATATTGGGGCATGAATTTATTAAAGAACAATTCAATGTAACACCAAGGATTGGTTGGCAGAGAGACCCCTTTGGACATTCGGCAGTGCAGACTTACCTATTGGGGGCTGAGGTTAATTATTCTGTTCTCTTGGCTCTTCTAGAATATGTTGGATTTGAAGATTTCAGATTCACTTTTGAAATTGTAGAAAGTCTGTTACCATCATTACCATTTCAAAAGATCATAATAAATTATCTTAAATAAGTTCAATAGTTGTAATAATTTTGCTACATGCCTTCGACTCATATAAACTCGTGACCTTATGATCTTGTAGGTTGGATTTGATTCTCTTTTCTTTGGTCGGATTGATTACCAAGATAGAGCTAAGCGAAAAGATGATAAACATCTCGAAGTTATCTGGTCGGGTTCCAAGAGTCTTGGTTCGTCTTCACATGTGAGTTTTAAATGGTTGTGCTTTTCCATTTGTTATAGAATTGTTGATATCGATACAGAATGCATACAAAAGTGCACGATCTAAATTTTATTGTGGTTAGATTATGTGTTTATAGTTGTTTTCTCCGGAAGAATTTAAAGGTTGTTTGTTTACCTCTTAATGGTTCCTTTAAGAGGCAACCTATGAATCGCTAACATGCAGTAGACAGTAGTTATTTGGAAGTGTTGCTTATTAGTGTGTGTTTTTGGGTGTTTTTTTGTTTGTCAATCTAATAAAGGGTTCTGGGTGGTAACTTAAACATGTTTAATGATATGGGCTTCATAGGTTTTTTAGTTGATCTTATCTTGTGACACATGATCTTGAATCTTTATTTGATGTTTGAGTTGTTTAGGAAAAACTACTTTTGTGAAGAGACATTTGACCAAAGGTGCTTATATTCTGGGTAATAGTTTTGACAGGTGCTTATGTTCTTTTTCTTCAACTTCAAGAACCAATTAGGGTTTTTTTAGTTCAAAATTTCATACTTTCATCTTATCTACTGCTTATGTTTTTGTGTTTGTTTTTCTTTTCTTTTTCATGCTTTTATCTTTTGCTAAACAAAACCCCTAAATCGACTTATCCGTTTTTCTAAACAACGACAATGACTCGATGATCATGATTTTTACGGGTTTTTTTCCTAAATGTTTTCACTTTTCCGCGAATTTGTGAGGTTTTAATACTAAAAATTATGTACTTACATGTACCTATAGAATGATGTTGGTTCTTTACACGGGTTGCTTGTTGATGGTATACAACCACATTAAAAGCCTCTGTTTTGGCTTTTTTTCAATGTTTGATACTACCTTGTGGTTTGTTCCATTTAAAAGTTTCATTAGAAACTTGTTGTCTTTTTCCCTCTTTGTATAAAGTTGTCTTTTGGTATGTACTTTCTATTTCAGCTATTGAAAAACCTTCTCAGGAGCATAATACAAAATTTCTAGATGGTGTAATTGTTTTCTTTTTGGTTCTAAACTTGTAGATGAATGAGGATATGTTGAGAAACAAGGAGATATAGGAAGACATCATAGTGAAAATCCCAGAAAGGTATGGCTAGAATACACAATGATTCACTCTCCTTCCATCGCTCCTCTACAACTTCAATCCGGGTAATTTATTTTTGTTTTCCATAACGGTAATTTATTTCAATCCCAAGGCTATGTAAATGTGCTTTTACCTTCGACCAATTTGATTGATCCAACCAATCATATAGTATAATCATTCATTATCCTTTTGCTTCACGATATTTTGTTTTGAACTTAAGGCATAGATCTATCTCATCCTTTATTGTTCAAAGAATATGTTTCTCGATCCCAACATATTTGATTATACAAGTACCATTAGTCCAACTAATCCACTGTTCATGCATGTAAATCAAACTATGTAATCGAGGGGCCCAGAAATATCTCTTTCATCTTGAAAGGAGCAAATCCCATATTGCATGTACACGACTAACTACACAATTCATGTTATACCTAACATAGCCCTTATGATTACCCGGTTAAGGGTAACGTTAGACTATGTCAAAGCATAACACTCCTTGTGCATTAGATACCAATGCACATATCATGTATGAGGATAAAGAGTGTTTACTATTTCAGGACTCACCTTATGACGCCGATCTATGAGGTGATCCTGACCGTGGGTCTTGTCCAACGCCTTGTGCACCGACAAACGCATGTGACTCTGGTTGCACCTAGTGCACTTCCAACTTGGACTATGACCAGACTTCACAATGATCTTGATTTATTACTAGTCCCCTAGTAATAATCGATCAAGGACAATTCTAAATAATATGATCATCATATTTATTTAAGGATACTTAAACATGCTAATAAAGAACACATAAATGTTTAATGTATATACTCATACCCAGTATGCCATATCAGATAAAAACATAATTGTTTTAATGTTCCAGAAAGTTTAAAGTTTACTAAAATTATTATTCAATATAAAATTCCTCAAGCCTATAACATGAACATCATGTTTGTTTTGAGACATAGGCTTAACAAGTAGATTTGTATGTAAGCTCTTACAGCTCATAGTACCTCCGTTCAATACATATATCCCTATTACAATTCAAGTCATTACAGTCGGTTTGGAAACTAGCATCTGTGTATCCTTAAACACACAGATCTCTTTCATAACCGTTGTACAGTAAGAACATATCTTTAGTTATTCTCAGAATGTTCTTCACTGTTATACAGTGAGCATCACTTGGGTCTGACTAATATCTGCTCGTCATGCTCAGGGCATACGAGACGTCCGGTCTTAGTACATTAACATGGCGTACATGATTTGAACAGTTGGCTGAAAACACAAGGAACACCCTTCATACGGTTCATGTCCTCTTTAGTGCTAGGACTCTGAGTTTCGCTCAGATGTACACTATGTACTGTTGGCAAGTTTCCTTTCTTGGAACCCTTCATCTTGAAGTGTTTCAAGATCTTGTCAATGTATGTACTTTTGCTTAATCTAATTAAGCACTTTGATCTACCACGATAGATCTTTATACCAAGGACTTTGTCTCTTCTAGATCCTTCATTGCGAAGTACTGTTCTAATCCATGATTTTACACCTTCAAGCATTGGGATGTCATATAGGATCTAGAATACTGTTATGCTCCCACTGACCTTCTTGTATACAAGATTTCAATTACAAGATTATTGTTCTAGTCCATAAATGGACTTTTGCAACTTGCACTTTTAGGTTTGATGTTTTAAAGCCTTTTATACGTCCTCGCTCAAAATTCCTTTTAAGGAATGTGGCTTTTGACATCAGTCTTCATGGCATCTTGCCATTTATCAGTAATCCGATCTTCGAATTATTTTGTATCTCATTTATTATCTTCAACAGTTTGTTGAAGCTCAACATCTTGTTGAAGCTCAACATCTTGTTGAAGCTCAACATCTTGTTGAATGTCAGTGTCATCCATCGTCCCATCTTTGTGGTTCTTGAATTTCTTCAAGATCTACTGTGTCCCCATTTGTGATTCTTGACAAAAAAAAAATCTAAAGAACTCACCAGGGTGCGTTAACAAAACTTTTGTTCTCGCTAGACCTGTAGAAATAATATCCAATTGGATATCACATAAAGATGTACTTTTCAGACCTTTGAATCATGCTTTCCAAAAGCTTTATGATTAGCTTAAGCATTATAACCCCATATTCTCAAATATGATAACTTAAGGATCTTTCCAGTTCATTTAAGAGAGTGAGTTTTATTGGTCCTTGTTGGTTGCTTCATAAACTAGTATTTAGGCAACTGTTTCTAGGGCATAACCCCATAAACATTTAGGCAGAGTGGTGAGATTCATCATAGAGTGAACCATGTTTAACAGGGTTTTATTTCTCTTCTTGGATACACCGTTGTGATGTAGTGTTTCGTGAGGAGTCAACTGGGATACAATCCCAATAATCTCTAGGATGATCTATTGGCTCAGATATTCAAGACTTCGATCTAACCGAAGCATCTTTATCCTTTGCCAAGCATACTCACTACTTATTTTCTAAAACTCTTTGAAAATTTCAAGGCTTTTATATTTGTTCTATTAGGTAAACATACCTATCTCTACTGAAGTCATCAGTAAGATGTAATGAAGTAGTGATGACCGTATCTTGTGACATAACTATAAGTCTCACATACATCATTATGGTTAACCCGTAATATTTCTTGTAGCCCCTAAAGGTTTACCCTTTGAAGGCACTTTTGTCATCTTGACTAACAAGATACACATGTATCATATGAATCATCATATGATTCCAACTCTCCGTTCGCCTGGAGTTTGGCTATGTGTTTCTTGTTTAAATGTCACAAATAGATCAGTTTTAAGCCATGCTTAATTCGTTATATTGGTTTATAATTACAACTATTAATTTCATAAAACATTTATTAAGATAAAACGAAAAATTTATTTATGAAAACATAAATTCGGTTCGTTGTAACTGAGAAAATGAAACTAAATTCCTAGCAGCACTAGGTACATGAAGACACTTGCTAAGTGTTAATGTAAGACCATCTAGAAAGTTCATATCATATGTCCCTTTGAGCAACAACAACTAACTTAGCTCCATTTGGTCTGATTTCATCTTCTCTTCACTTCTTATTTCCCGAAAAGTAGTACTAATATGAGTATCATACTCAATATGTAACACTTAGTCAGAAGTGAATTAAATCAAATGGTAAACATACCTGAAGGTCCGACTCTGGTAGCCTTCTGCTTCTTGATTTCTGCCAATCGGGTTGGACAAGTTCTCATTTGGTGCCCCATGGTGAAAACAATTATACCATACTGCAACCTCAGGAATTTCTCCTTTGCCCTTATCTATGTTGGATCTTCCAATATATGTTTTACCCTTGGTTATCTCCCTTTTTTTCTTGATTGTCCCATTGTCAGGTTTGATCATCAAAGCCTGTTTTGGTTTGGTTGAACCCAACTTGGATTTCATATCCCTCTTAGTAGTTTTAAGTATGCTGTGAAGCCTTGTGAGAGTCTTATTCAAACTTTTCATATTATAGTCCTTAACGAACTGCGTATATGTTTTGGGTAGAGAGTTGAGAACCATATCGATTTCCAACTCTTGACCCAGTGGGAAACCAAGACGGGTCAGTTGGTCAAAGTACCCTTTCATTTTCAAAATGTGGGTACTAACTGACGAACGCTCAGTCATTTTACAAGCACACAATGCTTTAATTGTATCAAATCTCTCCCGTTTTATTTGTAACCGAAACATAGACTTCAGTGAAGATATCATATCCCAAGAAGTCATGTTTTCATGATCGCGTAATAATTCGGGAGTCATGGTGGCTAACATTAGGTAACCAACAATCAGAGAGTCAACTTGGTACTTATCATAAGCAGTTCTGACTTCAGTTGGAGCATTTTTGGTAGGAGCATTTGGAGGGGGGGTTTCAAGAACGTAGAACTTCTTTTCATACCTAAGTATTGCCCTTAGGAAGCGAAACCATTCGATGAAGTTCGTTTCGTCCAATTTTTCATTATTTAGGATTGACGTAGTGTGATTGGGATAAGTTGTTTGAGTTTGAATCTGAGGTAGACATCTACAAAAACATGATTTAATTTTAGTAACTTTAATATCTCAAATAAATGGATTAACCTTTCAAAATCATTTGATTTGAGCTAAGATCCATATTTCACCTACTTCTATAAATGGCCAAGCAACTGTCTATGGAATTAGGCGATTTAGGTAGGCATCATCCAATTATGTTCCACATAACTCTTAGATGTTGTGGGATCCTATTCAATATATCATATATTGAAATTGGCACGTTTAATCCCACTTCAACGCCTTGAAAATACTCATAAATGGCCAAACAACTGTCTATGATATTCTCAAGTAAACAAACCATACTAAGGTATCGTGATCCCGCCTAAATACTAGACTTAGGGTTTACTGGGATCAGTCGTCCAAAATACGACTATTTAAGTGAATGGCCAAGCAACTGTCCACTTAAATCTCGTTATTTTGGCTCCTTGTCTTACACTATATTCAACCGATATGATTGGCCGAGCACTGACCACACCGGAATCCTGTATGCTCGACAAGTACCTTAAATGGGTGGCGTTAAGTTTACGTTTTGTAAAAGGTTTAATTTTAGAAAACATTCTAATTCTTTTAAAACGTTTTGATTTTATATTTAAAAATCTTGTTTTAAAAGTTTATATTTATTAAATCGGTTTGAGTTTGATAAACATATCAATTTTAAAATATCATATTTTATTTACCGATTCAAAATCTGTTTTGCGTTTGATTTTATTTTTAAAATGTTTGCAATTATCATAATAATAATAAAACAATAAATAAAAGCAAACACAAAATAAACAACCACAATAATAATATACGGATTTGCCCCTAATGTGGTGTTGTGAGCCAACACAACAACCACAGTCAAAACTAAGGACGTCTTCAAACTCCCACTGGCCTCGCTATCTTGGTGAACTCCAGGGACTCCGTCTCGACCTCTTGGAACTCCGTCTTCGTTTGATTTACAATTTAAAAATAGAAAGATAACATATCCTAATCTATTTACAATGGCCCCTATCTAGGAAAATTTAAAATTACAACCCTTGCAATTAATACATTTTAATTTTCCAAATACAAAAATAAACAACCACAACCACGGGTCTTTGGGGCAAACCATATATTATTCAATATTGTAAACAAAAAATAAATATTTGACCAAAGTATAATTAACATAATCAAAAGGTCAAATCATAAGGAAAAAAATTTTATATGGCAACATAAATTTAATTGACAAATTTTAATTTGTAGGTTAACAAACCTAACCCAAAAGAGAATTGATCCATCAAAACAGGGCCTTGGCCCATCCTACGGCCCATCCGTCTAGGGCACATGCCTAACACGAATAAATCAGGGTGAAAGCCCAAAAACAATACTTGGAACTACTAACCCGGGCCCAACACCCAAACAGGGCTTCGGCCCAAAAAGTAAAATTGGGATAACAACCCAAGATGGTGGCTTCAAGCCAACCGTGACCGGACATTAAAAACGATCGATAACATTAAGAATCTCGATCGACAACATCCGTATAAAAAATAATTTACCTTTTAAATAATATAATCTAGTCATCTTAAATAACATATTTAAAATGACCAATTAATGGAAGAGATAAACATTTGGCAAAAATTTTGAACCGATCAAATCCAATAAAACAGTTGGATTTGCATTTCACCCAAATACCAAAAATTTCCCAAGACAAACCAGAAATATCCATGGGCTTTTGGCACAACTTAGACCGAGACAAAGCAGGGTCGTGGAACCCAAGAGGAAAACTGACACCATGTCGTCGCCTGGGGAAAAAATGTTGGGAGAAAACGCACCACCGAGCTGTGGTCGATCTACTCTCGAATGACGCAAGGGTCGTGATTTGAACACCACACTGTCATGGACAAAGACCGCCATATATGGTATCCATCCGTGGCTGGGAACGTCACGAATATGTGGCTAGAAAACATCCAAAAGGAAACTCTAAGCATAGCCAGAACCAGCTCGAGTCGTGCCTCACAACAAAGCAACACCAGATGGTATCCCACCATGAATCCTGAACCGAGAAGAAGACATACAGGGGTTGTGACAGGCAACACCAACACTCGCATAGAATAAACCAACCATGGTCCAAAGACCTGGTATGAGATGGTCCGTCAGCCTATGGTTACAAAGTCGTATATGGCTTTTCGGATTTGTGGAGGGACGATGGAAAAGAGGCAACAAAAGCCGTAGATGGCACCGACACGACCACAAAAAAGTGGAGAAGGCTGGCGGCGACAACTGCAGATAACCAGAGGCGACCGACGATCAGTGGGTAGAGAGGATGCCGCTTAGCAGCTGTGATGTAGGAGAGAGGTGATGGGAGTAATAGGGTTACAAACCCTTTGTCACCTTCAACCGACCTGTAATTATCATAATTACAGTTTAACACATATTTTCATAATTATCCTTTAAGAATAATTATTTTCTTAATCAACTTGATTTAATCCGGGTTTCTAAAGATGGAGACAAACACATTCTTTGTGTGCGACCCTATAGGTTTACATAATCCTTAGCAGTATCTCTGTGTGACACGTGTCGTGGGCATATAATAACTTACAGGGATGAAGGGGTTCTTAAAATTCAGAATCAAACCAAGAAATCGAACCCATAAATGAGATTTGGGATGGAGGTATTCTTCAAACCTAAAATCGACCCAAGAACTAGAACATGGTGAGTTAGGTTTTTTTTTATCGTTCTTGAGTTTTAGTTAGGATTTTCTTAGATTGCTCTTCGATTTTGAGTTAGGATTTCTGGTTGTTGTTTACTTTGATTTATTTTTTAAGAAATTTGTGTTTGGTTTAGTTTAGTTTGTGTTTTTATATAATTTGTATCTATTGATGATCTTAAGATTCAGTTGTGTTTGGGATGGATTTTGTGTATAGTGGTGCTTGATGGAGCATGGTGGTATATTGTGTTTGATTAACCTTATGAAAACATATAAATAATGCATCCTACTCGATTCACCTTATGAAACACTGATTGTGTTTGGATCTGGATATGTGTATAGTGGTGTTTGATGGAACATGGTGGTACATGGTGTTTGATTCACCTTATGAAACACAATGTGAATCTGTTGAATATGTGTGTTTCATCTGGTGAATCTATGTTGTTGAGTCATAATGTTGCATTCAAGATTAAAAAGGGTCAAAAGTGTATTTTGTATAAAGTCTTTGTAAAGTCAAGTATGTTTGACTTGTCTTGTGTTGTAAAGTCAACTAGATTGACTTAGTATATAAGGGTTTAAGTCTTTGTTGTTTGAGGGATTGTAGAGAGGAGCACACACACATTTAGAGAGAAAGACTTATGATTATAGAGAGAGAAAGTCACTATGTATATTGAGAGAGAATTCATTGTAAGCATTTGTTGAATCAAATACAAATGAATTATGACTAAATTGTGTGTTTAATCTGTAAGCGAGCTTGAATCTGGAATCACAATTGGTATCAGAACAGATCAGAAAAATCAGAAAAATACAAAAAATTTATCGTTATTGAAGAACTCGCAGAGCGAACCGTGTGATTTTTGATTTTGTGATTTTGAGTTGTTTTGATTAAATTGTTGCTTGAATTGTATTCGTATTCGTATGATGTATTAGATTAGTTATTGTTTAGATCATATTGACAAATTCACAACAGATTGCATCAATTTTGAGTTTTTGTTGATTTGGTGGTTCAAAGTTCATAAGACTGTAAGCAGTTCGAAATTTGATTTCTAGTGGTTCTTGATCGAAAAAGTTTCCAGAGAATATGTTCAGAAACTGATCGAGAGTAATCCTGCATAATTTCAAATCAATTGGTCGAGAATTGGAGGAGTTATGACAAGTGTATTATAGTCGACAATAACAAGAACACGCACGATCTAGAGTTTTCGCAAGATTCATCAAGTAATTCGCAAGGGAGGAATTCGCAAAGACTTGTATATGAAAATCAAGGAATTCGCAAGTTACTGTTGAGTTTTGGATTTGCTAAGTTCAGAATTCACAAACCCTTTGTACGAAATGTTCACAATTCGCAAATTGTAGTCTGCAAAAAGCTACTGTTCTTTGTTAGTTGCCTGGGGAAAGCTCCAGATTTCGCACAATTGAAGATTGTTGAATTTTTTCTAAGGACAAAATTTGCAGAGTGCTTCGTGCAAAAAGTTACGTGCCATACGAAAAGTACACAACTTGCATATCAATACCTGCGAAAAGCAAGGAATTCGCACACCAAACTTTGCGAAAAGCCAAAACTCGCATCTCCTTGCCTGCGAAAAGTTCTTCTGCGAAAAGTTTGAAATTCATTTTGCAACTAAGTGAAGAATTTGCAGAATATCCTTAAAATTCTATACTTAGAATATTTTTGGAAGTTTTTTTGAATATTTTCATGTTTGACTTTTTAGTCAAGATTTCTGATTTTTCCGACTAACGATCATTTCAAGCTCTTGTTTTACAGATATCAACATGTCTCAAGGTTACAGTTATGAATTTGGACAGATGAACATTACAGAAGCTAAAGCGAATCTTAAGCATCTTGATGGACAATTGTCAATCTACACCAAGATGACTAATGACTGTTCAAGAAAAAATACAAAGATTAAAGTTGAGAAAGCTCAGCTGCAAGTTAAAGTGTCTGCTCTTGAATCCGAGATAAAGGATCTGACAAGCAAATCTGAAAGCCCATATTTTAAAAGCTGAAAGAGACAAACTGAAAGAAAAAGTCTATAGCCTTAAAGTGGAAATAAATGTGTTGAAAGAAAAAGCTTCTCATGTGAAAGACAACTCCAGTGTGCAAGATGAGTTGAAGAAGAGTGAAGAGAACAAAAATATATTGGAAAGAACAAATACTGAGTTGAAAGAGAAGTTTTTGAAATTGGAAGCTCAAATTGTCAAATTCAAACAAGAAGACTCAGTCAAGAAGAGTGAGAATATAGCAAAAGGTTTAGAATCTGCAAATACAAAGCTACGGAAGAAGTTATCAGTCTTGGAAAAGCAGATCTCTAAAGACAAAGAAGAATTTGAAAAGGAAAGAAAAACTTTTGCACAAAAGTTTTCATAGTTTTCCAGAAAAATCATTTGAAGAGAAGAAATCCATTGTACTCAAATGTGTCAAACTTTCTCAATAAGTGACAGACTTTGAGAAAGTGATTTTCATGGAAAGAGATAAATTTGAGAAAGAGAATAAGAAAGTTGAACAGAAGAATATAGGTGTTTTTAAAGAAATATCTGATCAGAGAAAGAGTGTAGAGAAAGATTTTGAGGAGGAAAGAAAAGTTTTTGAAACAGAGATAAGGAAGCTTACAAGGAAATTTTCTGAGCTATCAACAACTGCTATGAAGGAGAAGAATACGAAGTCTGAACTGCATAAGAAGTTTGACTTGCTTTCAAAAGAAAGAAACAGTTTATCTGCAAAGATAATTGAACTTGAAGAAATCATGTTCAAGGTGAAATTGACTGAACAAAAGATGCCATAATCAATTGTTCAATCACCGATAGATGATTTAGCTGAATCAGAATGCTCATTCAAGACAGCTTCAAGTTCATATCATACACATGTTTCTTCCAAAAAGTCAGTAAATTCCAAAGATCAGATTCGTCCTTCTAATCTTTTCTATGATAAGAAAGTTGATGGTTCAGGTAAATCTAAAAAGTCATATAGTAAAGAAAAGATGATTTAGAGAAGAAAAGGATCCTCAAATAAGAAGAAAAGGATCCTCAGATGTAAAGAAGGATCAGAAATCATTTGTGCATACATCAAATGCCAAGAAGAGCAATGCTCCAAAAGGTAAATCTTTTGGAAAAACATGATCTTGTTTATACTGTCAATCAGTTGATCAGGTTAGCACAAAAGAAAATAATTGTTCTTACTATGGTGCAAATGATTTCATTAGTAAAACTTATTTCAATTACTGGTATGGGTTTTACTACGTTTCTCCTAAAAGAACTACAACTAACAAATCATGACCCAAATACCATTGGGTACCAAAAGCTCCATCTGTGTTGCAGGCACCTAAAGTCTAGGGGGAGAAAGAACATTGACTTCTAGACAAAGCAGTCTAGAACTCGTACCTCAGAGATCAAGGGGAGTTTGACTTCTGATTATATCAGATCAGGACTCGGTCTTCAAAGACTTTTAAAGATAATGCAAATTTTAAGGGGGAGCTTATACTCTTTATATTTTCTTACTGATAAATTTTCTGATTTTTCAGGGGGCGCTTATCAGAACTATCGGAATTGAAGAGGAAGTATTTTTGTTTTTAGGGGGAGAAATTGAAAATTATATATCATTTCTTTTACAGATATCAAAGGGGAGCATATTTGAATTTTGTCAAACTGTTCTTAATTGAATGGGGAGATAACAGGAAATATTATTTTTAGGGGGAGTTAAGAATCTTACGTTAAATGTAAGTGGTTCTGATTCTTAATCTCAAACATATTTGAAAGACGAACAACTTTCAGATATGAAAAATGTTTTCAAAATGTTCAAACCACTTCTTGTTCTTAAAGGATTTCTTGAATCTAGAAGTGAGACTTTAAATGATTTGTTTTTGGAACTTTATTGTTTAACTGACCGTGTGTTTCCAAATATCAATACTTGTGTATTATCTTTTCTATATACTGTCAAGTATTCACACACACCGGTTTAGTATCTTTTTTTTTACTTTGTTATTACCATGTCTCTAAATGACACAATTTTCGATGGTAATACCTTCGCTTGATTTCAAAGTTTTTGAGTATTAGACATCATTTCTAAATTTTGTGCGTTCATCGTCAATATGTTTATATTTGTTCATATAAACAAATTCCAATTCTTTGATACCCCCAAGCTATTCATATTTCATGATAGTTGATCTGGTTGATACAATGTCAGATTCTCAAAACATTTATCTTGATTTCATTTCATTCATTCATAATTCTTGTTTTGAGAGATCTTCAATGTTCATAAGCTCACACATGAATGTTATTTCTTTAGACCTTACATTCATTTGACATTGTTATCATATTTTGTGCTTAACTACTACCGGTCGACAATACACCGGTCGGTCGCCACCGGTCCATACCGG
The DNA here is from genome assembly GCA_023525745.1 of Arctium lappa. Classification (NCBI taxonomy): domain Eukaryota; kingdom Viridiplantae; phylum Streptophyta; class Magnoliopsida; order Asterales; family Asteraceae; genus Arctium; species Arctium lappa. The sequence continues at coordinate 36,493,909 of CM042059.1, forward strand.
TCGGTCGATACCGGTCCACACCGGGTCCGGTCAATATTCAACCAAACTTGCAGACGATTCAGAACTTTGTACAAAATACCCAGATCTTTAAATTGATCGAAAACACGGATAAAAACTCAACAACGAGATCATTTACCGACTATAACTCTTAAATAGAAGTTTTAAACTAGAATCATACCTTTATTTCAAAAACAACGATCGTTCCTTTGAAACCTAGTTCTTCTTCTTCCTGCTCTCGTGTCCTTTAGTCGGTTTAATAAATCTCAGTATAATCTTTATCAATAACTTAAGGTTAATATATATATATATATATATATATATATATATATATAGGGTCAGGTTCACGTGAGACCAAGCTGTTTCCGTGAGACTGCGTGAGACCAAGCCTTAAAACATGAAACTTCACACCGAAACACTGTGAAGGTAAAAAACATTCGAACCTTCATAATGTAATCACACTATGAAGGTAAAAAAATCTAAACCAAGTAAAAAAAAATCAAACCTTCACAGATAAAAGACTTTGAAGGTATATCCGAACCTTCACAGTGAAGACGTTGTGAAGGTAAAAAAAACGAACATTCACAGCGAAAAACACCGTGAACGTAACATTTACGGTGTTTTCCCTATGAAAAGTTCGATTTTTTTTACCTTCACAGTTTTTTGGTGTGAAGTTTCATACTTTAAAGCTTGGTCTCACCGGTCTCACGGAAACTGTTTGGTCTCACGCAAACTTAAGTCTATATATATATATATCCTTTCAATGTTTGGTATTCCATCTTTTGATGATTTGCCAGATTTGTCTCTTTCTTGCTTTTGAGGTTTAGTCTATGAAGTTTTCATCTTTTGAGATTTATTTAGAAAACAATGGGAACCATTGAAATGATTCTTCATCATAATCATGAGATTGATGCAATTGCAATTAACATATCAGGATGAAGTTTGAGCAAAACTTTTGATTTCATTGATGACATTTGGTACATGTTTCTTTGGAAATCTATCTGAACTAGTACTAGGAATTCTACGAACATTCCTATCCACTTCAGACTTCTTGGCCTTCTTTTGATGTTGATTTTTCTTGGCCCAAAACATCTTCTTTTCCTTTTTGCTCACCGCACAATCAGGAACAGAATGGTTAATTGCTTGCCATTTGTCTTTTTGTTCAGGAGTGTATTTGATAGGTTTGTAGGCATATAATTGTGAAGTGTTAGTTTTAGTCTTTGCTTTTTTCCTTCAATACTTTTTCCAATTCTAGAGATGACTTGGCCTTTAGACACATGTCCAGAAAGTCAGGACAGATTGGTACTTTGGGTTTTGGTTTGGAAATTTGAATTGAGTTGTTTAAAATTCCAGACTCCATAATCTTTTTTTCTTTGTGAATGACCTCTTCTGTAGTGAAAAGGATTTGTTCATCAATCTTTGAGTCAGAGTCAGAGTCAGAGTCAAGAAAGTCTATTTCCATTCTATCAAAGGTGACTACCTCTGAAGTTTTAACAATCTCTCTGGGTTTTGAAATTTTGATTATCTTTTTCATGCAAGATTTCTTTATAAAATCAGATATGACATTTTATTTGTAAATTCTTCTAATATCATCTTTAAAAGTAGTTCTGATTCTTTCATCTGACTTTGGAGATTACAGAGCTGCTTATGGATCAAGTGAGCTCTGAGTTTTAACTTCAGAAGTACTTGCTTCATATACCTCTGGTTCATGAATGATGAAGGAATCAAATCTGAAGATTTCTTCAGGATTATTGCTCTGAGATTTTATTAAATGAACCTTTGATGTTTCCTTTTTGATTCCAAGATAGGTTTTGAATTTGTCTTAGCTTCAGAGTATGAGATATTTTTAAATTTAAAAGCTCTGAGTTTAGATCCCTATGAGGTTTTAACTCTCTTGAAGATATTATAATTCTCTAAAGCTTGAAAATCAGGCTTCTGGACCTTTCCAATCCAGAAAGTAGAAGACAGTGACGTTTTCTTCTTTCAGTGAATGGATCCATGTCATTGAATCCTAAGCCCTGAGTGTGCATCTGTAAGTTTATCTTGATATGCACATCTTGTGCATCTTGATAGCTTTTGATTTGAAGTTCTTTTCTCTCTAGAGATTGATGTAAAACTTCCCTTTCTTTTTGAAAAAAGTTGGTCAAAGCAACAGAGTTGAGCCTTTCATACTCTATTTTTTAATTTCTTCTTCTTTAGCCTTTAAAATCTTTTCAAGCTCTTTGTACTTTTCAGAGAAAGATTTTTCTTTTATCTCTGAGATTTTTCAAGCTCAGTTTTTTCATTAAAAATCTCTTTCTTCTCTGATTCTAGAAGATCCTTTTCTCTTTTGTAAAAGTTCAAGTCTTTTGTAACTTGTTTCTCTTTTCCTTTTTATCAGAAAGTTTTTGCTTTAAGCTATGAAATTCATCTGTGAGTTTAAGCACATCCATTTCAACTCCAGTTTCAGAAGTAGATGGAGAATTTACCTTTTCAGAGTAGTCCTAGGATGATCAATCTGATTAATCACCATCTGCAATAGGCATACCACAGAGGTTGGTTGGATCTTCTTCTCCATCACTAGTTGAGTCTGAAATCTAGTCTTCCATCTCTGGTACAAGTACCCTTTCTTTGACATTATATTTGTACTTGTTCTTGTAGTAGTCCTGATCTTTGATTAGTCTACCCTTACAATTTGTAGAGAAGTGGCCTGGATTGCCACATCTAAAGCATCTTCCATCATTCTGATTTATTGGAAGAACAACATTTCCTTCTGTCTTTCGAGGTTGTTGTTGGTAGTATCTCTGAGGTTGGGGATACTTTTGTTGAAACTATTGTTGAGGTCTTAAATGTTGAACAAGTTCATGGTGAATGTACTGAACAACCTTTTGATCACTATGCAGAGTAGATCTTGGCTCTTGGTGATATTCTTCCTTCTAAAATCTCCTTTTTCCTCTACTATCTCCTTCCTCTCTTCTTCTTTCAAACACTTTCTTTCCAAATTTCTTGTTAAATTGATGAGTTATTAATGCAAGAGATTTAGCAAAAGCATTTATGTCTTCATCTTCATATTCATCTGAATCTGAATTTTTGTCATCTTCAGCTATCATGGCCCTCTTTGATTTTCTTTTGGACTCTTTTTCTAAAAAAGTTTCTTTTGATGCTTTTGATCTTTTGGATTTGTTTTCATCATGGTTTTCTTCTAAAACTCCTTTTTCTATTGACACAAGGGCAAGAGGTGCACCCAAAGAGGTTTTGGCCTTTTGCTTGATAACTTCCTTTTCCTGGGCAACAAGTGTGCCATAAATGTATCTTAGTGACCATTATTCAAGATTTTGACTTGCTTGAAGTGACATGGACAGTTGCAGCCACTCATCATTTAAGCTTTTCAGAAAAAAGTACATTGTTCTTCTCTTTGGATCTTACGACCCCGCACTTTCTGCATTTGTTGATCAAGACATTAAACCTGGAATATGTTTGTTGCAGTGTTTCTTCAGGTAACGTTTTAAAGTCATGATATTCATTTATGCATTGTGTCCTTCTGTTTTTCTGAGTTTTAATACCACCTTCAAGTTGATTTAACAACTGGTATCAAATTTTTTTTGCAGTTACGCATGAGTCAAGCTCTTGAAAGATGTCATTTGGGATGGCCATGATTAAGAGTCTAACAGCTTTGGAATCATTTTCCATTTTAGTTATTTCTTCATCAGTGAATCCAGTTGTCTTTTTCTCAAAGTATGCATGTATTTCTGCAGTTGTTGCTGTAGAAGGAACTCTATAAGAACCAAAACCATTGGTTGATGAGGTCCATGAGTGACATATCTCATAATATCTTTGTCCATTCCTTCCAAAAAGTTGACCATCTTAATCTTCCATTGTGGATATTCATCTCTCAAAAGAGTAGGAGGTTTAGTTAAAGATCCAGCAATATAGATTGCACTTATACTTGAGTTTGACATTTTGAAGGTAAAAAGATGATTTTTTTGAAAAGGATGAAGCTTGAGATCTTTTGAAGAAGAAGCTAAAGTTAGATTTCAACAATATAAAGTACTATCAATATTTTTCAAAGATGTAGCATATGATGTTCTTGAGAAAACAAAGTTTATAGGAACATAGATAGGTATGAAAAACTGAATAAAAAAGACAGGAATCAGTCCGAGTAAATCAGACTTGATCTTTGTTTGTTTTAAGAAAAACAAAGAGGCTCTGATACCAATTGTTGGATCATAGATTCTAGTCTTAACAATGATTTAAACAAATAATAACAGTGAAATCAAATAATGTTTAAATCAAGTTTGATTCATACTCACAATAAAGAAGATATATCCAATAAAGAAAAGAACAAATATTCACTAGATAATTCAATGTAGATTATGAAGAACACCCAAAAAGGTGGTTTAATCTTACAAGATCTTCTTGTACAATTCACAGTACATAAAGAATAATTCTTTTACAAGTAGGTAAAGGAAATGCACACTTTGAGCAATGGGTTGCACGTCCTATTTATAGGACCATAAAGTGAACAGTGTACTTTCCAGACACATAAGACATGCTTGAACTATAACCTATCTAAAAGGTAAATATTATCACTAGGTGATGTGTCTTCTGAATGTGTGTCAACACTTGTAGAATTTCTTCAGCTGGAACTTTAGAGACAATGTCTTCAGAGCTCTGATGTAGGTACCTCTGATGAAGCTATCTCTGATGTCTTCTTGCTGAATTTCTCTAACTCTGGAATGTTCTTCAGATGCATGTTTGCTCTCTGAAGGCTATATCCGAAAGTCCTCTGAAATATGACTTAAATTATTTTCAATACTTTTACATATCAGAGTTGGGGCTAACATCTTCTCTATGATTGGTATCTTACCGAACATTACATTGCATACACACGTAAACATTCAAAAGGAAGGTGCATCAAAATTAAAGAAAAAGAAGTGGATCAACAAGGTTCATTCCTAATAAAAACTTATTAGAAACTATAACAAGAGGAGGAATCACAGGGAGGGGTTTAACCCACTTTTGAGGCATTCACACTTCACTCTAGTCTTACAAGTCTCGTAACCAACATAGATTCAAGTTTGCACAATAGGTGAACATCTCTCTCTACCTATGGCATTGACATTTCATTATTCATAACATATTTGTCCAAGTTCCCAAAAGATATCTAGAGTTTCTAAATGTAGTTACCAATTACCAAGAGAAATAACTGAATTGTGGTAAAACAATCAAACCAATTATGTAATTATTTTTATATGTTTTTTTATTTTTTTTACAATATTATATTTTTTTCTGTTTCAAGATTTCATCCAAACAAATTTTCACACGAACTATGAAGGTACTATTGCATCTTCTCTACGATTGGTGTCTACTTTTGATTTACATAATCTTTTATCATTTTCTAATTAGATTAAATCATTGTTACTGCATCTGTTAGAGCACATAATTGTTGGATTCAAGATCATAAAGATTGAAGACAAAAGATCAAAAAGTCAAAGCTGGAAAAGTCAACTCTCAAGCAAAGTCAAAGTCATTTGTTAATAAAGTCAAAGTCAATGTAATTGTATTTTGTTTTTCCTTTGTAATTGTCAAGGGTATAAATACCTTTGTTGTCTTTGTAATAAAAAAGGATCAATCAGTTGTAAACATACACACATGAATTCAGAAGTGAGAGAGCAGATTAGAGAAGAGCATATTGTTTCATTATTCTAGAGAGAGAGTAGTGAGAGAAAGTTTGTAATTTGTGAATTTCATCAATGAATATGATTTGAAATTCTCATCTTGATTGTTTTGTATTGATTAGAACTTGATTCTAGGACTAACAATTGGTATCAGAGCAGATCCAAATAGAAAAATCAAGAAATTTCAGAAAGTTCGACTGTGTTCGTCGGTGCAAAATCAAATTCGAGTTTTAGTTCGTTTTTGGAGTTGTAATCGATTAGATTTTGTTCAGATAGCATAATGGATCGAGTTTGAATAGGTGATTTCAAGAAATCTACTGTATTTGATCGTTAATTTTGATTTTAGTTGAGTTTGAAGTTCACGAGTCCTGTGCACTGTAATTGAGTCGATTTATATATTTTTGTGTATTTGATCGAAATTAGTTGTTAAGATTGTGATCTAGTTGGTTAAACGATCAAATTGTCGAAATTTAGTGTTGAAATTCTAGCTTTAAATGAGTTTTTGGTGTGATTTTGATCGATTTTAGAGGTTTGCGGGTGTTCATCAAGGTTTGCGGGTGCTCATCAAGGTTTGCGTTTCATTCATCGAGGTTTGCGTTTCATTCATCAAGATTCATCAATGAGAAACGTAAAGTGATATTTGCGTTTTCAACAAGAACCGAGAAGCGAGCTTTGAGTCTGTAACTACAAACGCAAAGTTCGGTTTACGTTTGTATCGTGAAACGCAAAGTTCATCGTTTGTCTTTTTGACGACACACAAAGTTGGTAAACGCAAAGTAGATGTGTATCAAGAAACACAAAGTTGAGTTCAGAGATAAGTTGTGGTTTTCGTTTGCCACTTGAACTGCAAAGTAAGGGTTTGCGCTTCCCACTTGAATCGCAAAGTGAAAGTTTGCGATTCCCTCTTGAACCGCAAAGTAAGGTTTGCGTTTGTCTCTGGAAACGCAAAGTAAAGGTTTGCGCTTCTAACCTGAACCGCAAGGTTATGGTTTGCGCACCACACTAGAGGGGGACATAATTCTGATTGTGATCAAAATCTCTGAATTTTTATTTCAAGTTTTTCTGTATTCTTGTGATTTCATTTGGATTAACGATCAAGTTCAAGTTCTTTTTGAATCAGATATTTAAGATGGGATATTTTTCTGATGATGATGACAAGAAGATTAAAGAGCTCAAAATGGAGAACCAAAATCTTACTTCCTTAGTTGATTATTACACAAAGAGGTCAAAGAGATACAAAGATGAAAGAAAGCTACTGAGAGAAGAAGTTAGTGCTTTGAAGAAGATAAATGAAGATCTTTTGAAACAAACTTCTGGGCTTAGTGAAGATAATCTTTGACTTGGAATATCAGATTATCCAAATCCAGCAGCAAGCATCTGTTAAAAGTTATGAGGAGACGATTAAGAGTCTGGAAGATGCTAATGCTGAGCTTCGAAAGAAAATATATGATTTGGAACAAAAGATGGTCAAAGATAAAGATATTTTTGAGAGTGACAAGAAAGAATTTGCAAAGAAATTCTCAGAGTTTTCCAGAAAATTTGCTGACGAGAAGAAGAAGGTTGAGCTTAAATGCATTAAGCTTTCTCAACAAATCTCTGATTTTGAGAAAGTAATCATTCTGGAAAGGGAGAATTTTGCCAAAGAAAAGAAGTTAATAGAGCAAAAGAATGTTGGGATATTCAAAGAGATATCTGGTCAGAGAACAAATGCTGAAATAGGCTTTGAGGAAGAAAGAAGCTTGTTTGAAGCTGAGATTAAGAAGCTTACTGTGAAGCTATCTAAATTATCTACAACTGCATTGAAAGATCAAAAAGCAAAGTCTGAATTCAAGAAAGAGATTGAACTGCACATCAAAGAAAAGAACAGTCTGTTTTCAAAGGTAAAAGAGCTTGAAAAGATTGTTTCAAAGGTGGTGGTGACTGAGCAAACGACTCCAGAGTCAAAAATCCACTCACCAAGAAATAGTTCAGTTGGTTCTAATAAGTCAGCATCAAGCTCACATCAACAAACTGTTTCTACAAAAAGGTCATTTAAATCTTCCAATCAGATTCGTACTACTAATCTTTTCTATGATAGCAAAATAGATGGTTCAGGTACACATAGAAGAAGGAGATATAAAGAAGAAAAACTGGTATGGAGAGTGAAACCAGTGGTTGAAAATGAGAAGAATGATGAGAAGAAGGAAGAAAAGAAAGGAAAGAAGGAAGAGAAGAAAAGTAACAAATCAGTTGTATCTGCATCAAATGCAAAGAAGAACAAAGTGCTGAAAGGTAAACCTGATCTTATTTACTCGAGAGATCAAATGATCAGGTTATCTAAAAAGAGGTATTGTTCTTATTGTCATACATATGATTTTGTTCATAAAGCAAGTGATCATTATTGGTATGGTTCTTATTCAGTTACTCCCATTCGAACTGCAACTAACACACATGGACCCAAATACCAGTGGGTACCAAAACCGAAGATTGATTCTATGTTGCAGGCACCACAAGTCAAAGGGGAGTAAGAGAATCGATGAGCGAAGGATTCTAAGTAAATCAGCTTAGGACCCGTACTTCAACGGAGTTTGACTTCTAAACACAACAGTTTAGGACTCGCTCTTCAATGATGAAAAAGAAATGCTACTCCCGGGCTGATAAGAGAGTGTACTCAGATACTCAGAAGAGGAAATCAACCTCAAGGGGGAGTACATAAATGTTTCTGGAAATATGTATTCGGAAGATATGACGAACTACACTTCGAAGGAAGTTGTAGATATCTATCATGTGCTTTTTCACTGATAAATCTCAGATGCATATTTTCAGGGGGACTAAAGGATATGATTTCTGATTATTTCAGATCAGAACTCGTACAATCAACGTTTTATTACTTTATGTCATTTTATTTTCGAATAATTTTGTGAATAAATTTGCTTTGACTAGACTTTGAGACTTATGCAGGATGAGAGAAGCTGACACGATCATATCTTTATGACTACAGGTAACTTCATGAGAATTAAGATTGAGCGAAAAGGTAAATTTCTGATCTTAATCTCAAATGTATCTGAAAGAAGGACAACTTTCCAATATAGAAAACATGTTCTTAAATGTTCAAACCACTTTCCGATTCTTAAACAAATTTCATGAATTGGAAGTGTGATTTTAAATGTTTTTCAAGAATTACTTGTGCTTACATGATTATAAACCGTGTGTTTCCAAATATAAATACTTGTGTATTGTCTTTTCTACATACTTTCAAGTATTCACACACATCGGTTTAATTTTTGATCAAATTGTTCTTACCATGTCTCTAAATTGAAACAATTTTTCGATGGTGAGACACCCCGCTTGTACTTTAAAGATTTTTGAGCGATATTTCATTTCGAAACGTCATTTCAAGAATGTCTATATTTTTATTTCGTATAGACAATATCCATTATTCTTAACCATAAGCCTTAATTGATATATCATTTCATTTCTGATCATTTTCATACAATGTCAGATTTTCAAACAGGACTTTTGCATTTATATTCATTCATTCAGTATACTTGTTTGAAAATAATTCAATGTCTAAAAATGCTCAAATCTTCATGATTATATTTTATGAGCATACATTCGTCTGACATTTGTATATGAGTTTTAACTGATAAAGTTAAACCATCTTGAGAAACACATGTTTTCATAGGAAATATGGGTTCTTTGTGCTAGGACTTAATTGAAACTTCTATGAAATCACGTTAACCAGTGATTTCTACCCAAGAAGTTAATCCATAGAGATTGAGTGTAAGGAGTCTAAAAGAAATGAGTGTGGGTGTGATGAGGTAAAATGGAAAAGAGAGTTTGGTTAGTAGTGAGCTTAATGATTAAAAGAAAGAGGGTGTGAGATCAGAATAAAAGAATATTAAACTCTGCACCAACTACTTTCTGAGTCGGGCAACCACATTACTAGCGTTTCACAATTCTTTGGTGAACGTTATTGAAACAGGCAAATAGCCCATGCCAACTCTTACTTTATACCCCACCAAACACTCATTTTCTTCTCAAAAAGAAAATGTTTCACATTTTCAAAGGGGACGCAGCATATAATCTATCTGGTTTTCATTTGGAAAATCTGGATATTGAAAAAGAAGGAAGTCTGCCCCACCTTCGCACTTCAATCTTGCACATTGAGTCTGTGTTTATCTACTGTTGTCTCAGTGGTTTACACAATGTTGAGCCTTATTGAAAAGCAATCATTCGTGCTTAATTCTTTCTACACATGCACGAACACATAAATAATTTGTTTCTTTGTCATAACATTCATAGAAATTGCCTTTGTGGTGTTTCGATGATTGGATGGAAGCCCTGGGGGAGTGAACATCACAAAAGCTCCTTTATATTGTGTATTCGTTACACACAGTGACTTCGTGTTACTGACAGACATTTTAACTGATTCATTTGTTGATTCAGGGGTTACATGTTCTTATTTTGTCTGGATTTGCAAAGATCTAGATGAATACTTGGTTATGGATCACATAATCAGAGGCTCAATTTGACAGATCAGAATGGTCAAAGACATTTCTTGGAATAAAAGTTTTGATGATATAGATGCTCTAATCATCAAAAAGGGGGAGAAGATCAAGACATGTGTATTTCAAAGAAATGTTAAAGTTGAAAGAATTGTCCGGAAAGAAGTATTTGTATTGGATATGGAGAGAGATATTTCAGAATTGTAGTTTGTTCAAAGATGATAAGCGAAAGTTCAAAGAATTTCGAAAGCAAGCAGATTTTGAAGAAATTTTATTTGAAGAAAGTTGGAGAAAACATTCAGAGCTGTAAATGAAGATAATTTCTTTCAATGTCTGAAAGAGGTTTGTTTATAATCTTGAGGGAGATTGTTACTATTTTGAAGATCAGAAGTTTAGAAGATTGCTGAATGTTTTTGAAGATAAAGCTTATCAAAGAAGAAATTTCATTGTGTTAAGGGGGAGTTTGGAAATTATGTTTGTATCAAAGGGGAGATTTCATGAGAAGATAAAGATTGTTAAAAGGGGGAGTTACTTCAATCGAGCTTAATTAGAGAAGATCGCATTGCTAAATCTTTTAGTAATGATCTTGATCCAAAGGGGGAGAATGTTAGAGCACATAATTGTTGGATTCAAGATCATAAAGATTGAAGACAAAAGATCAAAAAGTCAAAGCTGGAAAAGTCAACTCTCAAGCAAAGTCAAAGTCATTTGTTAATAAAGTCAAAGTCAAAGTCAATGTAATTGTATTTTGTTTTTCCTTTGTAATTGTCAAGGGTATAAATACCTTTGTTGTCTTTGTAATGAAAAAGAATCAATCAGTTGTAAACATACACACACGAATTCAGAAGTGAGAGAGCAGATTAGAGAAGAGCATACTGTTTCATTATTCTAGAGAGAGAGTAGTGAGAGAAAGTTTGTAGTTTGTGAATTTCATCAATGAATATGATTTGAAATTCTCATCTTGATTATTTTGTATTGATTAGAACTTGATTCTAGGACTAACAACATCTCCTTTTGTGTTCTTAAGGTTCTTGGGGATTTGCTATATAGGTTGTTTTTTTTGTTGAATTTGTGATTATTGAACAAAAAAGATGTTGAACTAAGAAAAAATGGCAAGTTCCCATACTAAGTTGGTTCTTCATGATCCGACAAGAGTCTAAGTTAGGTGAAGTCCTAAAACCATAGAAGTATTAAGAAATTCATATTACAAAGAAGGTTAAGAAAGGAGATGGATAAGGATTGAACATAAACATAACATATACTTACCAAATAGTGTTTAAGGATAAAAACATGTACTAGGTTGAATGATGTTACATGTGCACACAATCTAACTATGAGTGTGATTGATCATGAAAACAATAAAAAGAAGGGAAGATACCAAGAGAAACATATTGGTCGGTCTTGACATCCCACTAGGAGGTGGGGTGAAGATCTCTAAAGCTATGTGTTACTTCAATGAAATGTCAAAATAATATATTAGAATCTCATAAGCACCTCTCCATATTCCACATCAGGAATCCTCCTTGAAGTATTGTCAAAAAAATTTATCTCCCCCTTCAATTAAAAAGGTTGACAAAAATCAGATATGCTTCCCTTTTATATCTGCAAAAATTCAAAAATATCATCATTAAATTTTCTTTATCTCTCCCTAAAAACAATATTAATCAATTAATTTTCAATCTCCCCCTTTAAAAAAACAAAAATACTCCCTCTTCAACTCTGATAATTCAGATAACCCCCCCCCCCCCCCGAAAAATCAGAAAATATATCAGTAGAAAATATACGAATATAAGCTCCCCCTTAAAATTTGCATAATCCTTAAGCATTAAAACGAGTTCTGAATTACTTGGATTGAAGTAAATTCATAAGTCATTTTAAAAGTCTTTGGAGACCGAGTCCTGATCTGATATAATCTTCGTCAAACTCCCCTTGAAAATTTTCATTCATAAATTTATCAGAAGAAATAATATCTACTCCCTCTTGAAGATTGATCATCTTTTATGCGTCTGAGTACAAAAACTCTTTTGAGCATTGAAGAGTGAGTCCTGAACTATTGTATTCAGAAGTCTATCTTTTTATCTTTAAAGACCGGGTCTTGAACTGTTTTATCCAAGAGCCATTTCTCTTAACATTGAAGAACGGGTCATGAACTGCATTTTTTTCAAGAGTCATTTATCTTACTCCTCCTAGACTTTAGGGGCCTGCAACACAGATGGAGTTTTTGGTACCCACTGGTATTTAGGTCAAGATTTGTTAGTTGCTGTTCGTTTAGGAGTAATATAATATGAACCATACCAGTAATTAACATAATCTTTGTGAACAAAATCATTTGCACCACAGTAAGAACAAGATATCTTCTTTTGAGCTAACCTGATTAACTGATTTACAGAGTAAACAAGATCAGGTTATACAAAAGATTTACCTTTCGGAGCATTGTTCTTCTTGGCATTTGGTGTATGCACAAATGATTTATGATCCTTCTTCTCATATGAGGATCCTTCTCCAAACCATATTTTCTATTACATTTATTTTTCTAAAGATACCCGAGCCATCAACATTTTTATCATAGAAAAGGTTAGTAGAACGAATATAATCTTTGGAATTACTGACGTCATTGAAGAAACATGTGTATGACAAGAACTTGAAGCTGTCTTGAATGAGCATTCTAAATCAGCTAAATCATCTCTAGGTGATTGAACAATTGAGTCTGGCGTCTCTAAAGTGTTTGACTTTGATAAATGTCTTGTGTTGTAAGGTCACTTAAGTTGACCATATAAATAGGTTTTTATCTTTGTAATTTGAAGATATGCCAGAGAGCCTTAGATCAAGAACAAGAACACACATAAGTCTTAGAGATAGAGAATCCGCATACAGTAATATGTGGCACTGTGAGATCTGTGACTAAAAGAAATCATTGTAATTGTTGTTCAATCAGTAAAAGAATTATTTCTACATATTCTGTGCCAATTCTATAATCTAGGATTGGACTTTCAATAGGTATCAGAGCCTAATTCGAAGAAAATCAACAAAATGAAGAACTCGCACTCCGTCGACTGAACTTTGGATCAAATTCACAGATTTGATGGTGTTTTGTGCAAATTCTTGCTTACACTGTGATCGATTAGTGTTTTTGATGTTTCCTGTGTAAATCAATTGCACTTTGGTATTGTAATTTTTGATTTGATTTGTTGTTTTTGAGTTTTTTTATTGTACGAGTTCTATGCATTGTATTTCAATCAATATGTTTACATGAGTTGTTTTTATTACAATTCATTGTTTGTAATCGATTCTAGATATTTTCGTGGTCAAATTGGTGGATTTGCATAATCAAATTCGAAGGTTTGATTGGATTTTGGATCGATTGAAGCAAATTTTGGCTGAAAGTTGAAGAACTCGCAAGATCCGAATTTTTCGCATGGCATTGGATTTTTGAAAAAGTCTAAGTGTGGACTTCGCATAGTGTTGGATACGAAAAGATCAGAATTCGCATCACGAAGGATACGAGAAGTGAGAAATTCCTATTGTACAGTATACGGATTTCAGGAATTCTCATCTTTCATCATACAGATTTTGGGAGTTTCACATAGAAAAGTTGAAAATTTTCTAAGTATAGAATTTGTATCGATACGGAAAGTTTGAGTGTGTGAAAATTTCTAAGTATAGAATTCTCATAAGATCATTGTGTGAAAAGCTTGAAGTTTGAAAATACACAAGTCAAGAATTCGCATATTGTTGCATGCGGATAGTTAGAACTCGCATCTCAAAGCATCCGAAAAGATAAAATTCGTACATAGAGGCGTGCATATTTTGTTCTTTGTGCGAATTCTGAGTTACTTGGTGTGCGAATTGTTTTTGGGTGTGCGAAAAGAAATTCATTTGGTGTGAGAATTTTGTGAAGATTAGTGGTGTGAGAATTTCTGACTTAGAAAATTTTTGGAAATTTTTTTCTGGAAATTTTTCTAAGTTGTTCTGAGTTGATTATCCGAACTAACGATAACTCCAAGCTCTTATTCTATAGATTCTAAGATGTCTAAAGACTTGCTTTCCATGGGGTCTCAATCCAAACCACTAGTTCTGTCAATTGGAGAATACCCTCAATGGAAACGCCGGATGACTCAGTTCCTCAATCATAAGAACAGGGATTATATGAAATCAATCATTGAAGGCTTAGTTTTCCCTGTTGTTACTATTTCCAGCTACAAAAACTTCTCCCGAGATATTAGTCAGATATGTGCCAAAGCCTTACCAGTATTATAGTGAACGGGAGAAGGCACAAGCAAAGATCGATGAAGAAGCTCTCATTTATTTGACTATGTGTCGGTCCAACAATGTTTATATCAAGTTCTTAGATTAAACAACAATAACGATTACCAACCTGTATTGATATATAACAAAGGTTACAAGGTTGATCGATTTAAGCTTGGACGTGTTCACTCTGTATTACACCTTTAAGTGTGTGTTTTGTGTGTCTGATAATATCTGATCTGTTAAGAGATACTAGAGATAACACAATAAAGATATCTAATTTAGTGTGTCTAATACACTTCCTATAATAATATCTAGAATTAATATATAGATATTATTTCTAATAACTAAAATAACTAAACTAACTAAGTTAAACTAGATCTAATATCTAATAGAAATAGATATTTAAACTAAGTTAAATAATATAATAAACAAACAATTACATTGACATTTATTACAAACGACATAGACTTTAATATCGAGAGTCGACGTTCCGGCTTTAGCTTCAGATTGCGATCTTCAGATTGGATGATCTTGAATCCAATGAGACTGTGTCTTAACAATATCCCCCTTTGGATCAAGATCATTACGAAAATGATTTTAGCAATTCAGTCTTCTTGTTCAGCTCAGAAGATGCAATCTCTTTCTCTAGCTCTTAAATCAGTATGTCTTCAGAATACTTGCTTTTGAAGATTTCAATCTTGGACGTGATTCTTGAAACATGTAATCTTTGCCATTTCTTGTTTAGTCATTCTCCCCCTTTTTGATGTTAAGTGCAACAACTTCATCAAATCTATTTGTAAGAAATGTCTATCTTGCAGTTAGAGCCTCTGATTCGTCAATTCATAAGATATTCATCCAGATCTTTGCAAATCTAGAAAAAGTAGTCATGTAACACCTGAATCAACTAATGAATCAGTTAACTTGCCTGTTAGTAATACTAAGTCACTGTGTGTAACAAATACACATTGGAAAGGAGCTGTTTGATGTTGACTCCCCCAGGGCTTCCATTTAATCACCGAAACACCACAAAGGTAATTTCTATAAACGTTATGACAAAGAAACTAATTCCTTGTGTGTTCGTGCTTGTGTTAGAAAGAATTAAGCACTTGATGATTGCTTATTTGGCTCAAAATTTGTGTAAACCACTAAGACAACAGTAAGTTAAACATAGACTCAATGTGCATGATTGAAGTGCGAAGGTGGGGCAGGCTTCCTTCTTTTCAATATCTGGTTTTTCCAAATGAAAATCAGATAGCATATGTGCTGCATCCCCTTAGAAAATGTGAAACACTTTCTTGTTTGAGAAGAAAATGAGTAGATAGTGAGGTTTGATCAAGAGTTGGCATGGGCTAGTTGCCTGTTTCAATAATGTTCACCAAAGAATTGTGAAACACTAGTAATGTGGCTGCCCGACTCAGAAAAAGTTGGTGCAGAGTTGTGATATTCTTTTAACTCTGTTCTCACACGCTCTTTCTTTTAAACATGTAGCTCACTCTAATCAACCTTTCTTTTTCAGCTTAACACACTCATTTCTTTTGACTTTGCACACTCAATCACTAAGGATTAACTTCGTGGGTAGAAATCACTGGTTAAGGTGATTCCATTGAAGTTGTGTTAATTCCTAGCACAATGATTCTTTGTTTTCCTATGATGCACGTGAAGCTCAGATTGGTTTAACTATTTCAGTTAAAGCACAATGAAATTTTGAAAACATTTAAAGTCACACTTCCAAAATATAAAATCTGTTGAAAAATCGGGAAGTGGTTTGAACATTAAAAACAATGTTTTCTATGATTGAAAGTTGTCCTTCTTTCAACCATATATGAGATGAAGATAAAGGATTATACCTTAACGTGCGATCTTACATCTCATGAAGCTAAGCTTTAAGTCATAAACATATGAACTTGTAAGCATCTCTCAAAAATTCTGCAAAAGTCTTATGTCAAGTCAAAGTAAAATTTATTCACTTAAATTGAAAAGACAAAAAACAGTAAAACTTTTAAAGTACGAGTTCTGATCAGTAATAATCAGAAGTCATATCCAAATTCCTTTGACTTGAAGAGCTCCCCCTAAAATCTTGCACTACAAAAATTTGACATAAAAGGTAAATGCATAAATCTTATGAGCTCCCCCTCAAAATAAGATTGACGACTTGTCAATTTCTTCTCATTCTCCCCCTTGGATCATGAACAGTATATAGAAGTGCAGATATCTTGCGAAAATGAAGAAATGATGAAAAAGTTTACAATTAGAAAACTTTGATAGGTAACTACTGATTAAATCTTTAGATTTAGCATACCAAGCTTAGAGACAAGAAAGTTAAACCTCTTTTCGTCTAAAGGTTTGGTAAACAAATCGGCAAGCTGATAATCAGTTTTTACAAAGAAAAGTTCAATTGTTCCTCTTTCAACATGATCTTTAATGAAATGATACCTGACGTCTATGTGCTTAGTCTTAGTGTGTTGAACAGGATTCGCTGATATTGCGATGACGCTCTTGGAGTCACAGTATATCGGGATCTTGTTGAAGTGGAAACCGTAGTCACGCAATTGAGTTCTCATCCATAAGACCTAAGAATAGCAGCTAGCAGCAGCTACATATTCTGCTTCGGCCGTGGAGGTTGAAACACAAAGTTGTTTCTTCGATGCCCAACTTACTAGTTTGTCACCGAGGAACTGTACATGTCCCGATGTGCTCTTCCTGTCTAACATACAACCTGTGTAGGTTGTTAGTTCAAAACTAGTATCTTTAGGATACCACAAACCAAGATTTGCAGTTCCCTTTAGATACCTAAATATGCGCTTCACAACAGACATATGGATTTCTTTAGGATTGGCCTCATATCGTGCACATAAGCATGTTGAGAACATTATATCTGGCCTACTAGAAGTAAGATACATTAAAGAACCTATCATCCCTCGATAAGTCCTAACATCAACAACCTTTCCCGAAGGATCGGTGCCAATCATAGTACCTGGTGCTATTGGGGTACCAATCGGTTTTGAATATTCCATTTTGAACTTCCGAAGAATATCCATAATGTATTTTGATTGATTGATAAAAATACCCAATGAAAATTGTTTGACATGTAAACCGAGAAAGAAATTCATCTCTCCCATCAAATTCATCTGAAATCTAGACACCATAAGGTTTGCAAAATTCTTACAGTACTTAGGATTTGTAGAGCCAAAAATAATATCATCTAAATAGATTTGAATTAAAATGATATCGTCTTTTTCCTTTTTGATAAACAAAGTGGTATCCACTGTTCCTTTTGAAAACCCAGTCTTGACTAGAAAAGTGGAAAGGACATCATACCAGGCTCGAGGTGCTTGTTTCAGACCGTAGAGTGCTTTGTCGAGAATGTAAACGTGATTCGGCTTCTCTTGATTGACAAAACCTTCTGGATGAGAGACGTAGACTTCCTCCTTCAGAATTCCATTCAGGAATGCTGTCTTCACGTCCATTTGAAAGACCGTGAAGTTCTTGTGGGCTGCGTAGGCGAGAAACATTCTGATTGCTTCTAATCGCGCCACAGGAGGATATGTCTCGTCGTAGTCGATTCCTTCCTCTTTTCTGTATCCTTTGGCTACTAGTCTTGCCTTGTTTCGGATAACGGTACCATCTTCGTCTTTCTTTATCTTGAAAATCCACTTCGTACCTATAATGGTTTTACCTTGAGGCTTTGGTATGAGTCTCCCGACTTGAAGTGCGTCGAACTGATTCAGCTCTTCTTGCATTGATATCACCCATTTTGGATCAGCAAGTGCCTCTGATACACGTGTTGGCTTGAACTTGCTCAGAAAGGAGTCATGCATGCACATGTTCATTGATGCTGACCTAGTTTGCACCGGTTTTTATGGATCGCCAATAATCTGTCTTAGCGGGTGCTATTTGGTCCATTTATGTTCATGAGGCAGTGGATTAGATGATTGTATGTCGGTTGTATCATCTACAAATCCACTTATACCCTCTTCTGTTTGTTCAGGAGGAATTATGATTGCAGTTGAAGTGGTAGGTTCAGAAGGCTCAGCAGGTACAGCTTGTTCCGGCTGTAGATGGATCTGTACAGAACATCCTACTGGTTCAGCTACTTTTGTCTCTTCATCACATGGAACTTCTTCAACTGTTGGAGTCGGTATTTGAATTGGAACTTCTTGTTGAATCGGGGCGTTGGATTCAATAGGAACATCTGATCTGGTTGGATGAGTAGTCATTAAGTCTTCCATCCTGTCAACCATAATAGATTTCTTTACATTAGATCCAAGAAATTCATCATAAAACAATTCAAATAATAAATCTAAATTAGATAAATGGTTAGTAGAAGTTGATGCTTCATCTGATTTATTCTGTTGAGACGTAGGTTCTGGACTGAGTTGCCCATAAGCTAGTATTCCTGTTATAACGGGTTCTGAACGTTGTTGTTCAGAAGCCATTTCTTCATCAAATGAGACGTTGATGCTTTCAATCACCGTCTTTGACTTCTTTAGATAAACACGGAATGCAGTTGATGTAGAGGAATAGCCAATGAAGATTCCTTCGTCCGCCTTGGCACTGAACTTGTTGAGACTTTCCCTATCGTTTAGCACGAAACACTTACATCCAAATATATGAAAATATTTGATTGTTGGTGTTCGGTTGTTGATTAAATCATAAGGAGTCTTCTTGAATCTGCGATGTATCATGGAGCGATTCTGTGTATAGCACGCGGTCGATACAGCTTCAGCCTACAAGAATAGAGGTAAGTCTGATTGGCTTAGCATAGTACGAGCAGCCTCGACTAGCGTTCGACTTCTTCTTTCGACCACTCCATTTTGTTCAGGAGTACGAGCAGCAAAGTATTGATGTGAAATCCCGACAGATTCGAGATATTCTTTAACTTTATTGTTCTTGAACTCTGTGCCGTTGTCTGTTCGTAGAAACTTGACCGGTTTCTGCAGATTCACCTGGGCCGTCTTTAGGAATGTGATGAGGACATCTGGTGTCTCATCCTTTGAACGTAGAAACTTGACCCGTGTGTATCGCGAGTAATCGTCCACGATCACGAGTATGTACTTCTTTCCGCCTAGACTCTGAGTTCGCATCGGACCGCATAAGTCCATATGCAATAACTCTAACGGAGCGCTTGTACTTGGTTCAGGTTTTGGTTTATGTGGAGCCCTCTTCATCTTTCCCTTTTCACATGCTGCACAAAGATGTTCTCTTTCATATTTGAGCTCTGGAAGTCCTTTGACGAGCTTTCCACTGACCAGATTGTTGATGTACCTGAAGTTGAGGTGAGAGAGCCTTCGATGCCATAACCAACTTTGTTGCATCGAGACTTTCGTTAGTAGACAAACTTGCTTGTCAGTCTGGACATGTGATAAATTGATTGTGTAGAGGTCTGATTCTCGAGTACCGACCAAGAGTTCTTCGCCTTCTTCATTGCGAACTGAACATCTCTTGGCTTTGAAGTTGACCTCTAAGTCTTTGTCACAGAACTGGCCTATGCTGAACAAGTTGTGTCGTAAGCCTTCTACATAGCTCACCTTCTTGATCGTGACATTGTCATGTTGTACATCACCATATCCCATGATTGGAGAAAACTGGTCGTTGCCGAATCTGACTGTTCCACAATATTTGTCTTTAAAATTGGACAATATCTCTTTTTGCCCTGTCATGTGCTTGGAACATCCGCTGTCCAAGAACCATGTATGACTAGTCTGCATAAGAGAAATTACAAATTTAGATATTTATACGACAACATTGGAATTATTCACTTTGATTATCGAAGTGCGGGTCTTGAACTGATTTGTTCAAAAGCCTATTTTGACTTTGATGTTCGGCTTTTGAACTGCATTATCCAAAAACCTATTTTGACATTGAAGAACGAGTCCTGATCTGTACATAATCAGAAGTCGAATTCTCTTTAAGCTTTGTGTGCCTGCAACACAGATTTAGCCTTAGGTACCCACTGGAATTTGGTTCCTGCTGTGTTAGCACAAGATTTTGGTACCCATTTCAAATTGGGTCCTCTTTTCTTCTGAAATGCAATGGAAGAAATAGTATGAGATGAATGCACATGAAAATTGCCAAACCAATCTCCAGAATCTTGACAAGAGATAGAAACATGTTTATCATAAATAGAAGACTTTCTAGCAGATAAAGATAACTGAAATAATTGCTTCATTGTATATTGTTTACGAGAAACAACAAGTTTTGAGTTCAAAAGAGCAACATCAACAATTAAGACATCTTTACTAGGCGAAGTCTTACTACAATTAACACTACTAAACGATTTAATAGTCTTGTCAAGCTTCCGTTTGGGTTGCAATTTAGAATTTACTTCTGGCCTTTGCTTACTCAGATCTGAAACATGTGAAACTGGTGAGTTAGACCTTTGAGCAACAAGCGATTGCTTCTTCTTCGGATTACCAGTAGTGTTCGGTTTCTGTGAATGCTGAGATATATTCTTACCTTTAGCAGTTTTAGCTTTCACAGAGACTGAGTTATCAACTTTCGTTGATTTTGCACTATTAACAGGCATACTGGTTTTGTTCAAAGATTTCTTAACAAAAGATGAATGGTTAGGAAGTTTTTCATTAAAATCAAATTGTTCAGAACAATCATCTAAACCATCGTTAGAGTTCAGAAAATCAAGCTCTTTATTAGCTAGACCAGACATATCCTCAGAGTTTGAAGCTTTAGAAATAACAGAATTTGAAAATACAGTTGAAAAAACTTTTTGCTCAATATTCATCAAAAGTCTTTCATCTGATAAAGAATTCTCGAGTTCAGAAATTTTACTTTCTAAAACGAGAGGAGGGACATATAGTTTACCTAGAATAGGCTTCGCCTCCATTTCCTTTTCAGTATAACTTTGAAAGAAATCACTTGAAAGAGTTTTCTTCTTTTGATATATTGGATTTTCATCATAACTATTATTCAATTTCGCATAATAAAATGGAAGATGAACTTTAGATGATTTCAAACGTTTTTCAGTTTCGTTGGCTTCATCCTTTTCAGATAGTTTAGTCCAGAAAGTTTTAAACTCAGGAATTCTGCGAGCTAATTGCATAGAAAGATGATCATAAAGTCCTGGCACTTCAAACATCCCCTTTTGTAGACAGTGAGGATTCTTATAACCGATTCCCCATCTCTCTATTTCCTCTTTGGGTTTATTCAGATGAATAGTCTGTTCAGTTTGACCCATTTTATATAACTTCTCTTCCAGACCTTTTAATTTTCCATGTAAAGAAAAGTTTTCTTTGATACATGAAGAATGCAATTCTTTAAGCTCATATTTATCAATCTCATTTTTTAGTAGTTTAGACTTGAGATCAGAATTCTCTTTAAGAATTATTGTCTTTTCTTTTGCGTTGGTGTCATTATCTTTATGTAAAACCTCAACCAATACTTTCTTCTCAGCAATTTCATTGCTAAGTTTCTGTATCAGTTGGTTTTTGTCAGTATTAACACCATTTTCTCGCTCAAGATTAGATTCTAACTCTTTTTGTTTTAAACTCATGGCATGCATTTTATTCATGAAATCTGAATCTGATAAATTACATACCTCCTCGTCTTCATTATCTGAATCAGCGTCAGCATCTGATTCTATCTTTCCCATCAAGCACATGTTGACTACTTCATCTCTCTCTTCGTCCTCTTCTTCATCATCTGAATGATCAAGCCAATATTCATCTTCAACCATCAGTGCCTTACCAGCCTCCTGTTGCTTTGCAAGAAGCATCTTGTTCTTGTAATAATCAGAGTTTCTGACTTTTGGCCTTCGGCAGTCCTTGGCAAAGTGACCTGTTTTGCCACAGTTGTAGCACGTTGGTGGTTCTGGCTGACTGGATCCTTCAGCTTTGAACTTTCTTTCTTCTGGTTTCCTCTCCTCTAATCTCTTTCCTTCAGACTGAAATCTTCTCTCTTCAGGTTTCCTCTCCTCTGTTCTTTTCCCTTCAAATCTCTTTCCTTCATATCTACTTCCTTCAACCCTTTCCTTGTGGATGTAGTTGTTTGGACCAGAAGAATATCTCTGACTGTTTGAACTTGGCTTCGTGTAGAACTTTTTCTGAAAAGCATTTGATAGCAGAACCATTGCTTGCTTCAGTTGTTCATTTTCATCCATGTCAGAGTTTACATAACCTTCATCTTCTTCTGATTCGTACACAATTGTCTTGTTCTTCTTCTTCCTGACAACAAGAGCAACTGTGTCTTCAACTGTCTTTCCTTTCTGCCTCTTTTCATCTAGAATTTCATCCACCTCTTCTTCATTTTGTCTGAGGGTTTCATACACCTCATGAAGTGGAATCTCATTCAAATCTTTGATCTGCTTCATCTGCCTAGCAAATGTTTTCCATTCCGGTTGAAGAATACTCAGGAATTTGACATTCAGCTCAATTTGAGATTTGTGGACTTTGTTCTTGCTAAGTTCGTTCAGTAAAGTCACAAACCTGTCATAGGTTTCTTCTATATTCTCTCCCACTCTGCCTCTAAATTCTTCGTAATTATTTAGGCAGTTTGAGATTTTCAGCTGATTCCCAACCTTTGAACCCAT
Organism: Arctium lappa; assembly: GCA_023525745.1. NCBI lineage: Eukaryota > Viridiplantae > Streptophyta > Magnoliopsida > Asterales > Asteraceae > Arctium > Arctium lappa. The sequence goes on from CM042059.1 coordinate 36,516,840, forward strand.
CATCATCTTTTCGAGTTGATCCCACATTTCTTTGCCGGAGGCCTTGTAGCTGTCAATCTTTACATATATTTCGTTTGGAATTCCTTGTAAAATGTATGACTTAGCTAATCTGTCGCCTTTGGCTCTTCTGAGGTTATCATCTCCTAGCTCATGAAACTTAAGTTCAACTTGAGTCGGCACAGTTCCAACTAAACGAGTCTTCATGACTGGTTTCATAACCCATTCTTCTATAGATTTCCTGATGAAATCACCCAGCTCATGTCTGTCAACACAGTTCAGAAACCGATCCTTCCACTGTTCGTATTCTCCTTTAAAGAGAACTGGTGGCTTGGTGTCAGTTCCGATTGCAAGGGCTTCTCTGGATGTCATTTTGAAGAAAATTCTAAGTCTGGATTGGAGCAAAGAGAGGTTTGCGTATCAAATAGGTTGCGCAAACTGAGGTTTGCGTATCAAGCACAATGCGCAAAGTGAGGTTTGGGTATCAAACGGGATGCGCAAAGTAGACTTGATCTTTTCGTGAAGAGACTATCACTTGAACTGAGGTTTGCGTATTGAGAGGGTTGCGCAAACTGGGTTTTGCGTATCCTTCTTGATGCGAGAAGTGAAGTCGAGGTTTGCGTATGCTTTAGGATCTGAGAAGTATGCTGTTGGATCCGAGAAGTGAGGTTTGCGGATTGCTTGAGATGCGCAAAGTAGGGTTTGCGTATCAGGCGTGATGCGCAAAGTGAACTTTGCGTATCATGTTAGATGTGCAAAGTTGGACTTTGCGTATGTTCATCTTCTGGTTTGCGCAAGTTCGTCCTGTACTTCGAAAATCAAATAAAAACTGTATTCTTCGACGATTAGCAGTACCAAACTGTTGGTCCCGAAGGTGCTAAACAAGTTTGTAGAAGGGGGGGGTTGAATACAAACACATAATTTAAAGTTTAATAAATTGTTTATTGATAAATCAAAATACAATTTACAAGTTTGTTGCGGAATAAGATTAAGACAGACTCAATCTAAACAAACTTAAGAAACACTAAGATAATTGCACAAGAAATTCAGAGAATGGGGAATTTAGAGATATAGAAAACAAGGGTTTCTATATTGAGTTCAAGGATGAAGCACACCTTCAGATGAAGGGGTGAACTTCCTATTTATACCCTATGCATTAAATGCATGGCAGGATACTTTACACGTGGCGTTCACTGATTGGCTTTGGGAGTCTGACTTTTAGGAGACATGCTTTCGGCCGGGTCATGAACAGTGTAGTTTGACAGAGTTGTTATACGAATGGTTGCAGAGACTTGTCCGTTCTGACACATCGTACTTGGTTGTGCAGGGATAGACAAAAGGAAACTTGAGGTATAAGCTTTGTGATCGATTGATTGCTGAGTATCTCTACATTCAGAGATAGAGAGGTTCAGCTATCGCTGAAGCTTTTTTCTCATGTTCCTTCGCGTATAAGTAGAGTTGTCTTTGCTTCACTGATATCCGCATCAGGTCACTAGTAGACTTCTCTTAGTTCAGCAGCATTGTCTTCGATTCAGCTATGAACATATGTTGACGCGAGACTTGTCTTCAGGGATTACGTTTGCTGTTTACTTTAGGAACTATCAGTGATAACTGAACAGACTCAGTCTAATCACTGATAGTGAAACACTAATACATAGAAATGTTTATAAGAAAGACTATCAACGATAACTAAACAGACTCAGTCTGATCGCTGATGGTGAAACACTAATACATACTAAAACGTAATTTTCACTAAGTATAGAAGAGGGTCGTTATCAAATCACTGAGAGAGTTTGGATCAACAATCTCCCCCTATTTGATAATGACAAAGTAACTGAAGAAAATTACTTTATGATTCAAAATGATGGAATAATCAGGACTCGTAACATACATGTCCCAATTACTATTTTGAGGGATCTTTTACAGCACTGATGAAGTTAAGTACTTTACTAAAATTTCATTAATTCAAGAAGAGAATTTGTTGGGAACTGAAGATTCTACTAAGTGTGGTTACTGCTGCTAGTACAAAAGTGGTTACTACTGCCAGAACAATCTGAAGATTAATACTGCTAAGTATTACTACTGCTAGTAGAATTACTACTGCTAGTTAAGGTTAGTGCTGCTTGAACAAAGTTAGTACTGCTTAGCTAGTTAGTACTGCTAGTAGTTAATACTGCTTACAGTTAATGCTGCTGGTAGAAGTTAATGCTGCTGGAAGAAGTTAATGCTGCTAAAGAGATCCGGATGGAATGTATGACAACTGGATATTCTGAAGATATTCTACAGATATACATAGAAGATATACATAGAAGATATACTGAAGATTTGTTTATTCTTTGTAATTATCTTTTGATCAGTATATGTATAGAATGAATAGAATAGATAGAAACAGATTTTGATAATTTTTGATAGAGAGAAATCAACCTCAAGGCATAGATCCTAATTCTAGAGAAGTAGAATTCGTATTGGTGAGCCTGTTCATCAATATTGAGGTTGAGTGTGTAATCTTGTAGCTTCAAGCATTCAATACAAGTTTACAGTTTGATAATCATATTCTGTGTTGTTTTACTGTTTTGTTAAATATCAAAGTGTTATTCCGCAAACTTCTTTGATATTAGTTTCTGAGAATTAATTCTTGTTAAGAATTCGATCCTGACAAGTGGTATCAGAGCCTGTTCTCTCAGAAACATCTAGTCATCATGGAAAATCTTGCAGAATCAAGCAGTACTTTGGTCTCAAAGGTTCCAATGCTTAGACCTAATGAATTCGATATGTGGAAGATCAGAATCAAGCAGTACATACTCCTTACTGACTATTCTATGTGGGACATCATAGAGAATGGTCCTTCTGAAGAAGGAAAGATTGGTGCAGATGGAAAAAGGACACCACCTAAAACTGATGCAGATAGAAAGATCAGACAGACAGAGATGAAAGCCTTGAGCACCTTGCTCTTGGCTATTCCCAATGAATATCAACATCAGTTCTGTAACTGCACTGATGCAGAGATGCTCTGGAATGCTCTGGAGAAGAGATTCTCTGGCACCAAAAGTACCAAGAGAAATCAGAAAGCCATTCTGAAGCAACAATATGAGAACTTTATGTCAACTAAGAATGAGTCCATGACTCAAACTTTTGACAGGTTCAACAAACTTATTGGTGAACTAGCCACAGTGGGAGTACAAATTGATCAAGATGATCTGAACAGAAAGTTTCTAAGGTCCTTGAGTGATGAATGGACCATGTATACTGTTTCTTTCAGACAGAATGATCAACTGGAAGAAAAGGAACTTGATGATCTCTATAATGATCTAAGAGTTTTTGAATCTGAGGTAGAGGCCAAAAGGAGGCCTTCTGGGTATGTTCACAATGCTGCACTCCTCTCAGCATCAACTGATTCTACATCCAACCCTGAATCAGTTAGTGCTGCCAATGGAACAAACCAAGAGAAAGGCACTGAAACTGTGTTTGAGGCCTTTCTGGCAAGTCATGGAAACTCTTCTCTCATTAATGATGACTTGGAACAACTCCATCCAGATGATCTTGAAGAGATGGACATTAAATGGCAGATGGCCATGCTCTCCATGAGAGTTAAAAAGTTCATCAAAAGAACTGGGAGAAACAACTTCTCCCAAAGAAGAGAAGATGGAGCAGGTTTTGACAAATCTAAGGTGGAATGCTACAAATGCCATCAAAAGGGACACTTTGCTAGAGAATGTAGAAGTGGAATGTCTCAGAATAACAACCACCAACAAGCTCAATCTAGAAGCTTCAATAATAACAGAAACTCTGCACAAGCCCTTGTTTCTCAACAAGGTATGGGATTTGACTGGAGTGATCAAGCTGAAGAGGCCATCCAGAATCAAGCTCTAATGGCAGAGGTATCCGATCTCCCAATAGAGGTAACTTCCAATCTTTGTACTCAAAATTGCATTAACACTGTTAAAAGGTATAGGGATCACAACCAGAACATGAGTGATGACCTTAAGAGATTGGAAAAAGACATAAAAGATTATGTGAGGATTGTTGAGAGATTTGAAGAACAGATTAAGGGTTTTCAAGCTAATGAGCTTCAACACTCTTATGACACAAATTACTGGAAGTGGGAAAAGAAGGACTTAGAGCTTCAACTGACCAGATCTAAAGAAGAGAGTGAAAAGCTAAGAGGAGAGTTAGCTAAAGTCAAACTTGATGTAGAAAAGTTTTCTAATGCTTCCAAAGCAATGGATTCTTTATTACAAACCCAGATTCATGATAAACTGAGAAGAGGAATAGGGTACAATAACACACCACCACCCTATAACAACAACTACATCCCTCCTAGTTCAGAGTTGTTAGAAACAAAGGATAGAAAGGATCTACCTAAGGGAGCAACTGAGATAGATCCCTTAGATAATGTGATTGTCAAGGATAACACTGAGAAAGAAGTTGTCAAGGATAAGAACAATACTGTGAGTGATCAGATTCCTATAGATAACCACATAATCACCAATGAGGGATGTGGAAAGCACTGGATCAAGTCCAAAGAGATAGAAAAGACTGAGGGAAACAACAAGAAGGTTCACTATAAGCAGACCACTGTTGTGAATCCTATTAAGCAGTGTTCTTGCAATAAATCTGAGCCCCAAAAACATGATAAACCAAGGGGAAATCAGAGAAACTGGAACAATCTATGGGCACAAAAACAAGGGGTTGATCTGAAGAAAATTAATAGACCAAAACCTTGTTTTATCTGTGGAAAGCTGAACCACATTGCCAAATACTGCTACTTTAATCCTATGAACCAAAAGATGAATTTTCAAAGACCTACTCGAAAATCCTTTGGTTATAGGAAGAAAGAAAAGAACCATGTGGCTAAGAAAGTTGTTAAAACTAAAAGCCACATGAAGAAACATAATATGGAAGATAATGTCAAGATGTGGATTCCAAAATGTACTAAAACTGTTAGTACTGCTGCCACAAATAGTGCTGCTAACAGTGATAGTACTGCTAGAAGCAATACTGCTGCTAGCAATGTTAGTACTGTTGACATTGTTAGTACTTCTATAAATGTTAATACTGCTAACTCTGTTAGTGTTGCCAACAAGGTTAATACTGCCCAACCTGTTAGTACTGCTAACTCTGTTAGTACTTCCAAAGACAGTGCTGCTTCTAGTATTAGTACTACTAAGCCAATAATCTTGACAAAGTATTCAAATACTAAGTTTTCTGATTTTAAAAATCTTGTCAAGAAAGAATGCAAGTATTTTGATGAGAAAGGGGTACCCAAGACCACTTTGGCTTGGGTTCCTAATTCATACTAACTGATCTATCCAATGTGCAGGGCAACCAACAGCTCAAGGGAAAGAGCATATGGCATGTTGATAGTGGTTGCTCTAGGCACATGACAGGCAACATGTCATGCCTTCAGGATTTCAAGCATATCAATGGAGGACATGTTGCTTTTGGAGACAATCTTACTGGTGGTAAGATAAGTGGAAAAGGTAATGTCACCAAAGGTAAGATGACATTTGAGGATGTCTACTATGTTGATCAATTAAAATACAACCTGTTAAGTGTATCACAGGTTTGTGACAAACAACATAGTATATTATTTACAAATACTGAATGTATGATCCTTGCTCCAGGGTTCAAAGTAGTTGATGAAAGCATGATACTACTAAGAACTCCAAGAAAGGACAATGTATACTGTCTAGATATGGAAAATGTTAAAAGTGATTCATCTCTAAATTGTCTTGTTTCAAAAGCTTCTATTGATGAATCCTCTCTATGGCACAGAAGGATGTGTCACATGAACTTTAAGACTATGAACAAACTTGTTAAAAACAACCTTGTAAGAGGTTTACCTTCTAAAGTTTTTTCATGTGATGATCATTGTGTTGCTTGTCTCAAAGGCAAACAACATAAAACTTCTCATAAGACCAAAGAGATAAATTCTATTTCTTCTTGTCTCCAGTTATTGCACATGGATCTGTTTGGTCCTACAAATGTGATGAGTATAGGCAAGAAATCTTACTGCTTGGTTATTGTTGATGATTACTCTAGATTCACCTGGGTATATTTTCTAAGGACTAAGGATGAGACAAGTGAACTGATCAAGTCCTTTATCCTGAGAATTGAAAACCAAACTAATCAAAAAGTAAAAGTCATTAGATCAGATAATGGGACTGAATTCAAAAATTTTGATCTAAACACCTTTTGTGAGGAAAAAGGAATTGAGAGACAGTATAGTGCTCCTAGGACTCCTCAACAGAATGGTGTTGCTGAAAGGAGAAATAGGACATTAATAGAGGCCGCTAGATCTCTGTTGGCTGATTCAAAACTGCCAATTACCTTCTGGGCTGAAGCAGTTAATACTGCCTGTTATGTCCAAAACAGAGTTCTAGTAGTTAAGCCAAAGAACAAGACACCATATGAGCTTTTAAATAAAAGAAAACCCTTTATTGGATTTTTCAAACCTTTTGGGTGTCCTTGTACCATTCTCAATACCAAAACTCACTTGGGTAAGTTTGATAGCAAAGCAGATGATGGATTTCTTGTTGGTTATTCATCTCAAAGTAAGGCATACAGAGTTTTCAATTCATCTTCTAGAATAATTGAAGAGAGTGACAATGTCAAATGCAATGAGAACACACCAAATCCTATTGGAACTGGTCCTCAATGGCTATTTGACATTGATTCACTAACTAACTCCTTTGGTTTCAGTAGTAATGATCTTGCAGGATCAGGAGGTGAAGGATCAGGGACTACACAAGTTCAAGAAAGTGTATCTAAATCAGTGATCTTTCCTACTCCCACAGTGAATTCTTTTGAAGACTGTGAAATAGAACAATCTACTGGACCAAGACAGAGTAGAGATGAAGAGAATCAAGAAGATAAAGAATCAGAAGAAGCAGCTGAAAACACTTCAGTTGAGTTGAATGACTCCAATCTAGAAGCTAATGTTAATGAAGAACCTAGTCATAACACCAGAGTTCAAAAGAATCATCCTCCACAGCTGGTAATAGGAGATATATCATCTCCTATGATGACTAGACATCAGAGCAGACTTCAAGAAATGCAAGATCAACAGCATACAGTGCTGTCCTGCTTTCTATCCCAGCTTGAGCCTAAAAAGGCACATGATGCAATGAAAGAATCCAACTGGATAGAAGCAATGCAAGAAGAAATGCTGCAGTTTAAACTACAAGATGTATGGGATCTGGTAGACCTTCCTAAAGGTCACAGAGCAATTGGCACAAAGTGGATCTTCAGGAACAAGAGAGATGAAAGAGGAATTGTCATAAGGAACAAAGCAAGGCTAGTGGCTCAAGGGTATACTCAAGAAGAGGGTATAGATTATGAAGAAGTCTTTGCACCTGTGGCTAGGATAGAAGCTATCAGATTATTCCTAGCCTATGCTTCTTACATGAACTTCAAAGTCTATCAAATGGATGTAAAGAGTGCTTTTCTCTATGGATCAATTGAAGAAGAGGTATATGTCTGTCAACCACCAGGGTTTGAAAACCCAAGCTATCCAGACATGGTATACAAATTGAAGAAAGCTCTTTATGGACTGCATCAAGCTCCAAGGGCATGGTATGACACTCTGTCATCCTACCTCTTGGACAATGGATTTGAAAGAGGAGTCATTGATAAGACTCTATTTATCAAAAGAAAGAAGAAGGATATCTTGTTGGTCCAAATTTATGTTGATGACATTATCTTTGGATCTACAAAAGATATCATGTGCAAGGAGTTTGAGGATCTAATGCATCAAAGGTTTAAAATGAGTTCCATGGGGGAACTTACTTTCTTCCTTGGACTCCAAGTTCAACAGAAGTCAGATGGCATCTTCATATGTCAATCCAAGTATGTGCAGGATATTGTAACCAAGTTTGGTTTCTCAGATTCAAAACCTGCTAGTACACCTATGGAAACACACAAACAGATAACTGCAGATCTTGAGGGGGAGGATATGGATGTGCATCATTACAGATCCATGATTGGCTCTCTCATGTATCTCACAGCATCAAGGCCAGATATAATGTTTCCAGTCTGTGTGTGTGCAAGATTCCAAGTTAGGCCAAAGCAATCTCACTTTCAAGCTGTTAAAAGGATATTCAGATATCTCAAAGGACAACCCAGATTGGGACTTTGGTATCCTCATGACTCACCCTTTGACCTAATTGCATACTCAGACAGTGATCTAGGTGGGGCAAACTTGGACAGAAAGTCTACTTCTGGAGGATGTCAGTTCTTGGGTGCTAGACTAGTTTCATGGCAGTGCAAGAAACAAACCACAGTGTCCACATCTACAACAGAAACAGAGTACATAGCAGCTGGAAGTTGCTGTGCTCAGGTCTTATGGATTCAGAATCAAATGTTGGACTATGGGGTAACCTTTCTACACACTCCCATCTTTATTGATAATAGCAGTGCTATCAGCATTGTAAATAATCTTGTCAAGCACTCTAAGACAAAGCACATTGAGATTAGGTATCACTTCATAAGAGACTGTAATGAAAAGAAACTTGTTCAAGTTGTGAAAGTTCATACTGACAACCAGTTTGCTGATCTATTCACCAAAGCTTTTGATGTGGGTAGATTCACCTTCTTGGTAACAAGTGTGGGAATGATCAACTCTGAACAAGTTTTATCTCAAAAAGTGAATAAATAACTGAATATTATAGTTTCTTGGTGCTACTAATCTATCTTTGCAGGGCATACATAGCAGTACTCAATTCAGCCTAATCTTCAAGGAGTAAGTTAGTTAATACTGCTAGTTGGTTAATACTGCTAGTTAGTTAATACTGCTAGTTCGTTAATACTGCTAGTTGGTTAATACTGCTAGTTAGTTAATACTGCTAGTTAGTTAACACTGCCAGTTGGTTAATACTGCTAGTTAGTTAATACTGCTAGTTAGTTAATACTGCTAGTTGGTTAATACTGCTAGTTAGTTAATACTGCTAGTTCGTTAATACTGCTAGTTGGTTAATACTGCTAGTTAGTTAATACTGCTAGTTAGTTAATATTGCTAGTTGGTTAATACTGCTAGTTAGTTAATACTGCTCGCGGTTAATACTGCTCGCAGTTAATACTGCTAGTTAGTTAATACTGCTCGCGGTTAATACTGCTCGCAGTTAATACTGCTAGTTAGTTAATACTGCTCACAGTTAATACTGCTCTAGGTTAATACTGCTATTAATCCAAATACTATAAATACCCTTTGCCCGCCTAAACGTTCATAACGACTCTTTGCATACTGTTCACTTGCTCTTCTAATCTTTTTCTCTCAAGTACCTAGTCTTCCAGGCAAGAACATCCCAGTTCAATGGCATCCATGGCGTTTATCGATGAGCACAATGAGATCGCCATGCTGCAGAAGCCCAAACAAGCAGAAGGATTCCACCAGATTGTGGATTTCCTCAAGTCAAGCCACATTGCTCATGCTCTCACTGTTGCCCCTACCATCTACATCGAGCATCAGAGGCAGTTCTGGGCAAATGCCACCATTGTTGCTGAAAATGGTGTGCAAATGATAAAGACAACCGTGTGTGGCAAGCCATTAACAGTTACTGAAGAGGTGATTCGCATCAGTCTACGTCTAGACGATGCCTCAGGTATAAATTCTATCTCTAATGATGAACTGTTTTCTAATCTTACAAGAATGGGGTATGGAGGCCCATTGGGTGTGTTCAAATTCTCAAAAGCAAAGTTTTCACCCCAATGGCGTTTTCTTGTTCATACCCTGATGCATTGCATCTCCAAAAAGACTACTGGATGGAGTGAGTTCAGCAGTCCAATTGCCTATGCTTTGGTCTGCTTGGCTACATCCAGAAAGTATAATTTCTCAAAAATGATATTCAATGATCTTGTATCAAACATGGGAAACAAAAAGAGTTTCTTTATGTATCCCAGGTTTGTCCAAGAAGTCATTACCCATGAATTGTCGGATATACCTCAACCTGTTGGGGTATATGTACCTAAACCCCCCAAAGGCAAGGTTTTCTCAAATATGAGAAGATCTGCTGGGGACTCGGAAGGAGTTGACACCCCATTGTTCTCTACAATGATGGTGGTGTCCCAAACCACTGAAGGTATGGCAGCAGGGTCAAGGCCCTCATTAGACCATCCCACTGCTAGCCAAGCCCAACCTTCTCACTCAAAAACAATTCCCCAGTCCATTCTTATAAAACCAACCTCTCCAATTACCCATACTTACAAGAGAAAACAGGTAAAGAAGGCTCCTTCCCTTCTTGTACCAGAATCCCCTAAGCCTTTAAGCCCTCTAAGGGAGAATTCTCCTTTAGAGAATATCCATAGGGAAACCACGGGGGTGTCTCCCAACCCCAAGGAGGTGCTCTCTGAGGAGGAGGTAGAGCATATGGGTGATGAGGCTGCCACTACTCCTGCTAGCACAGAGGAGGAAAGTGGTAACATCAATAAGACCTCCCCCATGGCAACTTTAAATGAGCAATCATTTGAAGGTCCCTGGTGCCAAGAAACCAAGGGGATGGATAGTGATTCTGCTAGGCAGAAGACTTCCATTTCAAAAAGATCCAATGATCCTTCAATAGGGGGTAACACTCCTGGAGAAGGTGAGGACAGATATAACTATGAGGAATTGATGGAAACCATGGGAAACATCAACCAGGATGTTATTCAGCAAAGAAAAGAAATAGAGGAGCTGAAGCTGGTCATCCTGTCTCAACAAGTGCAGATTGCCAAGCTCAAGAAGTTGGTACTGAAACAAGTACAGAAACAGAAGAGGAAACAGTTTGTGCTAAGGAGAAGAAAATTTGAGCAGGATGCTCCCAAAAAGGGGGAGATAAACATGGAAGAAGCAACAAGGGAGGGGGAGCTGGAAAAAGAGAAAGTTGAAGTTGAGGAGGAGAGGGAAGCAGAAAAAGAAAGAGTCTCAGGTACACTAGAAGCAGAAACTGATAATGCTGCTGAAACATCACAAGCAGCAGTAACAGAGTTATCACCAACAGAAGTTGAAGTAGCTGAGACATTGATCAAAGCAAAGCATGACACTCCCAAAACAAAGGGAGTGATCATAAATGAAGGGGGAGCAAAGAAGAGAGAAAAGAAAGAAATGGATGCAGAGGCAAAGAATAAAGGAAAAGCAAAAATGGTGGAGTCTGATCAACCTGTCAAGAAGCAAAAGTTGGTTGACTCAGATGAAGCCTTAGCAAGGAAAATGCAAGAGGAGATGGAAAAAGAAGAAAGAGCACAGGTGAAGAAGGATAGGGAGATGGCAAAGGCTTTAGCTGCTGAGCTAAATAAAGCCTATCAAAAAGGGCTTGAAACTGAAAAGGCTAAACAAAGGGCTATAAGTCTGAGAAAGGCTATCATAGCTAATTCAAGTGCAAAGAAAAGAAGACCTTCACAAACTTACCTTGCCACTCAGGAAAGAAACAAAATGATAACTTTCTTGAGGAGTGCAATTGGGGTAAAGAAAGAAATGTTTGTGAAGATGAATTTTGATCAAATCAGAGAGCTCTATGAGAAAGAAATGGGGAATCTGAAGAGAAATGAAAAGAAAAGAGTGGAGTTTGAAAAGAAGGCCAAGGAGAGTAATGATATAGATATGAATCAACCATTCCCTGAAAGTGAAGAGGGAACTCCTATCAAAGAAATGGCAAGGGAAAAGGAAGAAAAGAAGAAGGAAGCTACTCTAGTGCAGGCTCAAAAGTCTTTGAAAAGAACCAAAATGATGGCCAAAAGAAAGAAAGATAAGAAGCCTAGAGTAGAAGAAGAACAAAAGGTTGCTGAAGAAGAAGTGGCACCTGAGTCATCTATCCAGCAAGAGTCATCAATTAAAGATGATGTCAATTTGTATATGGTAGTGATGGACAAAGTTCCTGAACCAATTTCTGCAGAACCTGTTGGAGTTAAGCCTCCTGAGGTCATCCACTGGGATATACTGACAATGGATGGAAAAGATTACATCAGACTCAAGAGGAAGGATGATAAGTATGAGGTATTCAACACTTGGGTCAAAATTGTCAGAACATGCTCTAGATCTGATATAGAAGAGATGTTTGACATAGGAATGAAGCTGTATGCAGATCATCTGAAAGTTCCAGGGATTTCTCTTACAAAACTGGTGATGGAATATCTGTGCATGATGTTCAAACCTGAAGAAGTGGACCAGGTCATAAGGAGTGTGTTTCAAGTAGTCACAAGTTGGACTCTATATGAAACTAGTGGAGTATATGCAGTGACTTTGGATAGAAATCACACAGAATACTTCCTAGTGGATAGAGTATACAATCACACCAGACTAAAGATTCATGCCATGCTCAAGAAGAAGTTGGGTTGTGCACCAAATTCAGAAATGGCAAAGTACCTAATTCAGAGGATAATTAATCAGAGTTTGGGACTGAATCCAGACATAGGAGCATGATCTTTGAAGTTTTGGGAGCATCATAAAGAGATTCTGGAAGAGTATCTAAAGAACTTGACTTCTCTTCTAAAAGTCAAGTTAGGGGGAGATTGTTGGGAACTGAAGATTCTACTAAGTGTGGTTACTGCTGCTAGTACAAAAGTGGTTACTACTGCCAGAACAATCTGAAGATTAATACTGCTAAGTATTACTACTGCTAGTAGAATTACTACTGCTAGTTAAGGTTAGTGCTGCTTGAACAAAGTTAGTACTGCTTAGCTAGTTAGTACTGCTAGTAGTTAGTACTGCTTACAGTTAATGCTGCTGGTAGAAGTTAATGCTGCTGGAAGAAGTTAATGCTACTAAAGAGATCCGGATGGAATGTATGACAGTTGGATATTCTGAAGATATTCTACAGATATACATAGAAGATATACATAGAAGATATACTGAAGATTTGTTTATTCTTTGTAATTATCTTTTGATCAGTATATGTATAGAATGAATAGAATAGATAGAAACAGATTTTGATAATTTTTGATAGAGAGAAATCAACCTCAAGGCATAGATCCTAATTCTAGAGAAGTAGAATTCGTATTGGTGAGCCTGTTCATCAATATTGAGGTTGAGTGTGTAATCTTGTAGCTTCAAGCATTCAATACAAGTTTACAGTTTGATAATCATATTCTGTGTTGTTTTACTGTTTTGTTAAATATCAAAGTGTTATTCCGCAAACTTCTTTGATATTAGTTTCTGAGAATTAATTCTTGTTAAGAATTCGATCCTGACAGACTTACAAGGAATGAAAATTACAAGTAAATAACTAACTACTGTAAGTACAACTAATAGATTACAGAAGAGAAAACTAATCTATCAGCTATAAGAAGACTTAGGAGGATTTATCATATACTCAGGTATTTCTTCTCCTTTCTGTCTTCGTTCCAAGGATTCTTGGCTGATAATTTCTTTGATTTTCTCAGCAGCAGGGAAGAAGTCACACCATAAGCATAAGAGATCCTTGAGATGATTCAGAGGACAGATAGGAATCTCAGAGACTCTTTGAAATCTGAGTTCCTCATCATCATCTCTGAAGAATATTCCATAAGGATTGTCAATTACTTGACCAGCTTGGAAAGGACCACCAGGAGGCAGAGATAAATCCAGAACTGAAAGATCAGGAGGAGGACCAAACAGTGCATCTCTTGAAAATTTGATAGAAGTTTCATTCCTGATGATGGCGACGTCTTCAGAGGAGGAGGACCCAATTCTTCTCTTGAGTTTCTTGGGATTGGGAGGGATAGGAGATGGCAGATTCAGTACAGAAGTGACTCTGTTGATGAGAGCTTTAAGAAGTCCTTCAACGTAGCCTCTGTATGTAGATTTCGATTTCTTCAGCGCATCCCAGAATTCTATCCACTCTGTAAACCCGAAGCCTTCAAGTTTGGAAACGTACATAGCTTTTTGAGTTCCATCCTCTCTGGTAATCTCCATGGTCACTGAGAGTTGATCCTTCTTCTTGCGACCAGAGATAGTTACGGCTGTTATTGGAAGAAGATCAGAGCGATAATCCATCTTCTGTTTACACCATTCGATAGACTTATCGTTGATCTCTTGTTCTTTGGAGCGTTCCTTTTCAATTTCTTTCAGCAGTGCAGCTTGAACTTCCACAGGCTTTCTTTTCAGCTTCTTGTCCTTGACTTGAGAAGATTGAATCTTTAAAGCGAGTTGGGCATCTCGTCTGCATTCAGCGAACAGTTTCTCAGCTTTGGCAGATTCTTCTCGTTCAGCTTCAGTGAGGAAATCGAGCTCTGAGAAGGATGTTTGAAGAGGAATTTTCAGCCGTTGACTCTCTAGTTGAGCGATCATTTCAACTCTTTTCTTCACCACTTTCTCTGACCATTGAGATGGTTGAGAAGGCCTTCCTGGATGGACCAGGGAATCTTCTTCTTCTTCTTCTTCATCAATCTCAGCGATAAAGATTGGGATTATGTCTTCAGCGATAGTAGCTGGAATTATTTGTAGTTCAGATCCCTTAAGCAGGGGAGAGAACTGTCTGGTCAGAAAATGAAAAAGAAGTTAGATTATTTTTAAGGAAAGAAGAGAGATAAAGGCTAGAAAGAAACAGGGGTAGGATTTTTATAGAAAGATAAGGGAACAAGAGTAAGGCATACCTGAGAAGGATTCTCCTCAGGTAGTGAGATCATCTTTAGGGTTTCCTCAGCAAATACACCTTTGCTTTGGGAAGGGGTTCCTGAAGATGATCCCTGTCTCCCCCCTACTTGGATAACTTCTTTTGAAGCTATCGCTGATGATGTGGCGGCTGAAGAACACCAGAGAGATGGATCTTCCTCATCGTCATCATCATCATCTTGATGAGAATCATCCACTTGATCTTCAAGATCAAGGTCTTCATCATCGTCTTCATCCTCCTCTTCATCATCGACTATTTCAGCGATGGTGGGAGGGGCTTTATCAGCAGCTATCTCCCCCTCAACCTGAGAGGGAGTTTCCTTCAGTGGTTCAGCACAAACTTCAGCATCCGTGTTTTCTTCAACTGTCTTCTCCCCCTCTTTGTCATTATCAACAAGGGAGAGATCTTTTGAAGGAGATGAAGTTGTTGCAGTATCCAACTTCTGCACTTCAGCCTCCAGACCTGTGAGTCGTCCTTCAAGTGCAGGGATGTCGGACGTAGCTAGGTGAATGAATTCCACAACTATGGTCAGGGCTGAACGATCATCTTCTGTAAATGATGGAGCAGGAACTAGAGCTGGTGCATTCAGCTTGTCGAGGACTTGCTGAAGAGTCGCAGTGCAGGCATCGATCTTTGCAGACAGGTCATCATACTGCTGCTTGGATTCTTCCTTGACTTTGACAATCGCTGCCTGAAGAGTAGCGATGTGAGAAAGATCAACTTTGGAGGCGCAGGTGGCAGTCAGCGTCTTCAATGCATCACCAGTTGTTTGAACAGCGCTGGTGGTGTTGTTGAGAGAAGCAGAAAGAGAATCCACCTTTGAACTCAAACTGTTGACATTGGTGTCAACAGTCGCCAGACTAGGACCTGAAAGATAAGTTAGTTTTTCAGAACCAGGCTTATATGGTGAGTTGGGAGTAGTGTATAAGGTTATAGGATTACCTGAATTATCAAACATTTTGTAGAATTGCATAGATTCCTCAAAAGAATGATGTTCAAGTCCTATGGGTCCAAACTGAGGAGTAGGGATAGAAGGAGGGTTAGAGACCAAAGAAATAGGAGGACTAGAGATGGGGATAGAAGATGTAGGGATAGGGGTAGTTACCGCAGGTTGTGTCATTGTTGTTGTGACAGCGACCGAGATCGCTGGCACGGTTGAAGTGGTTGGAGCTGAGGATGTGGAGGAGAGACCCACGAAAGCATCTAAGGAAGTTTGTAGAGAAACATCCTTAGGTATAGAGCTAGAAGTAGCTTTCTCCTTGGTTACCTTGGCCTTCTTCGAAGGACCAAGGGAGCCAGTTGATGGTCGTTTGGAAGGGGTAGCGGCAGGGATAGCAGAAGAAGGAACTTCCTGCGTGGCCGCTGAAGACGAAGAAGTGAGGAGAGAGAGACGAGAGCGAAGTTGAGAGATACTTACCTCGTTGGGGAGCGTCTTGACCTCCAGTGATCTCTGACCCACTTTCGGAAAAGATGCATCCGAGTTGGTGGGGTAAGTGGTAGGGTAGAGAAACTTCAGGTATGCGCAGATGAAGCGTACGTAGGGAATCTTGGGATCCCTCTCGGTCTTCTCTATCTTTGACTTCAGGTCGTCAAAGATAGCTGTTGCGTAGTCGAAGTTTTTCCCAGCGATCACTGAGTAAGCCATCTGGACCTGAATCTTGCTGGCTTGGTCCAGTGACCCACTCTTCCCACTCATACACTGAATGATGTGTGAGAAGAAGTAGTTGAGCTGGGAAGACATCAGTGCCTTCTTCACGAGAGTCAGCTTTTTGTTTGGAATAGTAGTCCTTGGTTTGGGTTCCCAAGCGTATTCCATGGCATCCAAGAATTGGATGAGTTCAGTGTCAGTTGGCAATGAGTCATATCCATTCCTGGGCTTGTCAGGGAATCGAAGAGCTTTCCTCAGGCCTAGGGCAGTCATCATCCCTGAGCCTAGTTGAGTGCTGAAGGAGATAGCAGGAACCTGTTCACCCTTTTTGTTAGTGAGAGAGGTTTCTTCAGCGGTAAACCATAATTGCTGGAGTAGAGCTTTCGAAGGTGTGGGATCCACAGTGATAGCATAGGCAATGCATGATTGCCTTAGAAATTGTGCAGCTTCCACCAGATGTAGGTACTTGACACCATCAAATTCAAGGCGAGCAAGATGGTTGTTCTTTGGAAGTTCAGAATCAGTGATGGCGAACTTGACGTTCTTAGAGGCGACAAGTGCAGATTGAGACATTCTGAGAGTAAACAGATAGATGAATAGAAGAACAAGAACAAGATAGGATACAATTTTAAAGATTAAAAATATGTTCTTAAGATAGGATACAAGAACAAGAAGAAAAACCAAAGATTTTGAATGAAGAACAATCAAAATAAAACGTTTTTTTTAAGAATAAAATCAAAAATGAAAGTGATTTTATGTGATAAGAATCTTATAAACCCATAATGGTAGACCATAAATGGAGTTTTATGTAAAAAGATTTAAGATAAGAAATCAAGAATAACCTGTGGATCTTTGAAGAGGATGATGCAAAGGCTTGAGAATGCTAGAATGTTTGAGAGAGAATTCTTGCTTAGAAAGTATTTCCAGAAAGCGTAAATTGATAGAATGGAAAAGTATTCCTTTTATACGTGAGAGAGAGAGAGGAGAGAGAGTGTGAGAGAAGCGGGAAAACAAATGCACATCATGACACGGACACGTCCCACGAAGGTGATTGGATAGAAGAGCAACGGACGAACGTGTTAGAAAAAGGCATGTCGTGGATTGTCGGTTCAAATGACGTCATAGTTGAAGAAAGAGACTGTTCATTTGTCCGTTTTGATTTTATCACTGAAGAAAAAATATCAGCAATAGAATTTTCTTTTTGAAAGTATCCCTGATGAAAAGATAGGGATAGATTTTCTTTTAAAAGGATCACTGAATATAAATATCAGTGATAAATTTAATTTCAAAAAGCTTTTAATCATTTGAAGAAAGATTCAGTGATTAAGATTTATATTTTTAAAAAATATCTCAACTGAATGAAGATTCAGTTGTAGGGATTGAGAAACCATACCTGAGAGTCAGAATATTTATCAGAGAGAATGATGAAAGGGAACTTTTGATTACTGACACAATGCATGAACGCTGAAGAATTATTCTTCAAGATTCAGCATTCCAAGCTCACTGATGAGAAAGTTGAACCTTGTCTCATCAAGAGGTTTGGTGAATATATCAGCAAGCTGAAAGTCAGTAGGAATAAAGTGAAGTTCAATATCACCATTCATCACATGATCTCTGATAAAGTGATATCTGATCTCTATGTGTTTTGTCTTTGAATGTAGCACTGGATTATTTGCTATAGCGATAGCACTAGTGCTGTCGCAATAGATAGGAATCTTTGATAACTGAAGGTCATAATCTAATAGTTGATTTCTCATCCATAAGATTTGAGAACAACAGCTTCCAGTGGCTACGTATTCAGCTTCAGCTGTGGAAGTGGATACTGAATTTTGTTTCTTGCTTGTCCAACTTACCAGCTTTCCTCCCAAGAGTTGACATCCACCAGTGGTACTCTTTCTGTCAAGTTTACAACCTGCAAAATCACTATCAGAATAACCAGTTAGATCAAACCCTGAGTCTTTGGGATACCAAAGACCGAGGTTAGGAGTTCCTTTCAGATATCTGAAAATTCGCTTTACAGCGATCAGATGGGATTCCTTGGGTTCAGATTGATAGCGTGCACATAAACAAGTAGAATACATGATGTCAGGTCGGCTTGCTGTGAGATACAGCAGGGAGCCTATCATTTTCTATAGGCAGTGACATTAACAGGTTTTCCAGAAGGATCTTTGTTAAGTGTCAGGGGTGGTGCCATAGGAGTTTTCATCGCTGAAGTTTGAGTAAGATCAAACTTCTTCAGCATATCTTTAACATACTTACCTTGGTTGATAAAAGTACCTTTGTCAGATTGTTTAATCTGAAGACCAAGAAAATATGTCAGCTCACCCATCATACTCATTTTATATTCTTTCTTCATTCTTTCAGCGAAGCGAGTACACAGAGATGGGTTAGTAGAACCAAATATTATGTCATCGACATATATTTGTACAAGAATTATATGACCTTTTATCTTTCTGAAAAATAACGTATTATCAATCTTGCCACGTTCAAAATTTTCAGAGATAAGAAAAGATGAGAGAGTGTCATACCAAGCACGAGGGGCTTGTTTTAGACCATAGAGAGCCTTATCCAATTTATAAACATAATTTGGATGCTTAGGGTCATAGAACCCTGGGTGTTGTTCTACATAGACTTCTTCATTCAGCTTTCCATTTAGAAACGCTGATTTTACGTCCATTTGATACACGATGAAGTCTTTATAGACTGCATAAGCTAAGAATAGTCGAATTGCTTCGAGCCTGGCCACAGGGGCAAAGGTTTCATCATAGTCTATGCCTTCCTCTTGTCTGTATCCCTGAGCAACAAGTCGAGCCTTGTTGCGGGTTACAGTTCCATGTTCATCTAACTTGTTTCTAAACACCCATTTGGTGCCTATTACAGTTTTATCAGATGGTCTAGGAACGAGATTCCAAACTTTTTTTCGAGAAAATTCAGTCAGCTCTTCTTGCATAGCGCTGACCCAGTTTGGATCTCTGAGGGCATCATCAGTCTTCTTTGGTTCTATTAAAGAGAGAAAGTTTACAAAGAGACAGATATTACCTGTGCTTCGTCGTGTCTGAATACCTGCATCTGGATCACCAAGAATTTGATCTATTGGGTGATCTTTGGTCCATCGCTGAGCAGGAGCATTATTGCTTAACTCAGAGGTTGGATCAACAATTTGAATGTTTATTGATGAGGACGATTGAGGTTCATCAGCGATTAACTGTTGAGTAGATTCACTAGAGAGGTTTTCAGACGAAGGCAGATTTGATGGTAGGAGTGTGTTTAGAGGTTCAGCTGAAACCCATGAGGTGGATTCAGCGGTAGGATGTATAATGTTTGGATCATCATCAACGACTGGATGATCTGAATGCTGATGGTTTGAGAAGAAAGGTTCAGTTTCTCTGTAGTGAGAAAGCATCCAAGTATTTAACTCTTCATTGTCAGCGAATGTTTTGGAGTTTGCTGAGCGAGTTTCATCAAAAGTAACGTGAATTGTTTCTTCTACGGTTTGTCTTCTCTTGTTGAAGACTCTGTAGGCTTTGGAGATGGAGGAATATCCTAGAAATATTCCGTCATCAGCGTTTGGGTCGAACTTTCCAAGTTGATCTCTGTTGTTTAAGATAAAGCATTGACAACCAAAGATATGAAGAAAGCTGATAGAAGGCTTTCTTCAAACAAAAAGTTCATAAGCTGTCTTCCCAAATCGCTTTATTATCAGCGATCTGTTTTGAGTAAAACATGCAGTGTTTACAGCATCTGACCAAAATTGAGTAGGGAGATGAGAATCGCTGAGCATTGATATAGCAGCTTCTATGATCGTTCTGTTTCTTCTTTCAGAGACTCCATTTTGCTGAGGTGTTCTTACTGAAGAGAAGTTGTGAGAGATTCCCTTGTTCTCAAAGAAATTGTTCAGGGAACTATTTTTGAATTCAGTTCCATGATCACTTCTTATTGAACGAACAGTAAGATTGTTCAGCACTTCCATCTTTTTCACAAAAGATATTAGTTCTTCTGGAGTATCACTCTTACAGCGAAGAAAGATAACCCAGGTGTAGCGAGAATATTCATCTACAATGACAAGTGTATATTTCTTTCCAGCTATTGATTGGATGTTGACAGGGCCAAACAGATCCATATGTAAGAGCTGAAGAGGACTTGTCACTGAGAAAACTTGTTTCGACTTGAAACTTGCTTTTGTTTGTTTTCCTTTTTCACATGCTGAGCAGAGAGATTCTTTAGCATATGAGTGCTGAGGAAGACCAGAAACCAGTTCCTTAGATGAGAGAGAATTTAGGGTTTTGAAGTTTAGATGAGAGAGCCTTTTATGCCATAGCCAGTTGACATCAGAAGAGGCTTTAGATAGAAAACATAAGTTTTCAGTGATAGTAGAGTCCATATCTATTACATAGACATTTTCTCTGCGATGACCACTGAGAGCAAGTTTTCCTTTCTCATTTAACACTGAACATGCTTTCTTAGTAAAGCGTACTTCATAGTCTTTATCACATAGCTGACTGATGCTTAGAAGATTGTGCTTCAGTCCATCTACATAAGCGACTCTTCGAAAGGTAGTTGTCCCATTGCTGAGGACACCAAACCCTCGGGTATATCCTTTACCATTTCCACCAAAGGTCACAGAGGGACCTTTCTCTTCCTTGTATTCAGTGAGCAGGTCTCTTTGTCCAGTCATATGACGAGAACATCCACTATCAAGATACCAGATGCCCTTTGATCCCTGCACACATAAGGAAGATTAAGCGTTGTTTGGTACCCACTTTTCAATGGGTCCTTCAGAGTTAGTGGATAAGGTAAGTTCAGTAGTATTCTCAGCTGATGAAGATTCAGCTTCAGTGGTAATCTTCACTTTGGTTAATTTCTTAACCTTAGTGGTATATTTCACTTTGGTTGATTTTTCAACCTTGGTGACCTTCTCAGCTTTAGAAGCATTTTTCTTCACTTTAGCTATTTTATCAGCTTTAGTAACATTTGGACATTTGTTTGCAATATGATCAGTAAAACCACAGTGATAACACTTTCTGTATCTAAAAATGGTTTTAGGACCAGAAGTAGAAGGTTTTGCATGTTTAAGATGAGCAGGGCCAGGTCCAAGAAGACTTTTCTCTTGAGATCTGGGAGGAATTTTCATTTCTTCAGATCTCGAAGGTTTAAGGTCAATCTTCAGCTTTGGAGGACAGAGATCAAAGATTTCTATCACAGAGCTAGAGGATTGCTTAGCTGAAGGTTTATAAGGAACTTTCAGCTTTGCTTTCCTGTTTGCCTTCTGAGGAAGGAGAACGGACTTTCCTTTATCCGTAGACTTAGTGTCTTTGGATTTTTCCTCAGGAATGGGATTTGAAGAAGAACAGGGATAGAATTGATTATAAGAAGTGTCAAAGAAAGAGGTGACAAAAGTTCCAAACTTAAGCGAGGAACTTTCTTCCTTAGGATCGTCCTGAGGTGTCCAAAAACCAAGACCAGTTTTATCACAATCAGGAGTTTGAGCATTTATTATCTCAGAGATCTTTGTTGATGATTTGCACCATTTTTCAACATGAGCCTTTTCTGTTTTTAGAGCAGCGATGGCTTGTTCGCGTTCAATGCTGATGATTTCATTTATAATGACTTGATCTTTCAACTTTTCTTCTAAAAGATTTAGTTCTTTGATCTTTTCATGACATTTCTCTAGCTCTTGAGTTAAATGAACATTTTTATTCTCAGCTTGAGTTTTGTCATTTAGGGCATTATAAAGATCAATCGTCAGCACATCAACAGCGCGACTTCTCTCAGCTTCAGGTAGAGAGGGATTTGTAGAGATAGATACCTGAGATGATATGTAGCTCATAGAAGGTTCAGATGGTTCTTCCACTTCTTCTTTAATCTCAGCCATGAGGCAAAGATTAGCGACTTCTTCTTCATCAGAAGATGATTCTTCTGATTCAGCCCAGTCGTGTTCTTCAGCGATGAGACCTTTACCTTTTCGCTGATAGCTTTTCAGCTTTTGATATTTGTTCTTCAGCTTTTGGTATTTGTCATCACTGGATCTTCTTGAGGTAGAAGGTTTGAAGACCTTTTTCGACCTGCACTCACTAGCAAAATGTCCAATCTTTTCGCAATTATAGCAAGTGGCAGTAGCCTTATCAACCGGAGTTGATTTTGGCTTTTCAGTAAGAGAGATAGGTTTACTTCTTCGGAAGTTGCTCTTTCTTGCAAATCTCTTAAAAGAGTTTGTCAAGAGTGCTAAGGACTCATCAAACTCTGAAAGATCAGGGTCTTATAGATCCTCAGATTCAGAATCTAACTCAGTGATAGTGAGAGTAGATCGCTGAGATGGAATTATCTCTGAAGAGACTAAAGCAACAGGAGTGCTTTTAGAGTCTTTAGAATCTTTTACAAGATTCTTCTTCAGGAGATTAGATTGCTCATAGTTGAGCAGTATTCCATGTAGAGTGCTTAGAGAGAGAGTATGTAAGTCTTTTGTCAGCTTAAGACATATTGAATAACTGTCCCAGCTTTCAGGAAGACATTCCAAGAATTTTGTTAGGACCTCAGAATTAGAATAGGTCCTACCAACAGTTCTTAGGTCAATGATTAGGCAGTTAAACCGCTGATGAACGTCAGAAAGAGATTCATTCTTACCAGCGATAAAACTTTCATACTGTCTTACCAAGTTAATCTTTCGAGTCTCTTAGATTTCAGTGGTTCCTTCATATTGAACACATATGGTTTCCCACATTTCTTTAGAAGTTTTCAGATGCATGATGGAATGGAAAACTTCATCAGGCAGAGCCATTGATATAATGGTCTTTGCCTTTGCATCTATGCCTACCTTCTTTTTATCTTCATCACTCCACTGTCTTATTTCCTTAACGACATATCGTTCAGGGACAGCTTCAGTGGTGGCAGTAGCGGGAACCGCAGCTATAATTCTAACAGGTTCATAGGGTCCGTTTTCTATATATTCAGGTATAGTAGGATCCGCACCTTCAAGAAATAGCATCATTCGATTTTTCCATAGAGAAAAGTTATATCTGCTAAATCGAGGAGGTTTAGAAAGTGAACCATTATCATAGTAGTTTGTGTTTGTGTTTAATGCCATTTTAGAATAGCAAGGAAGAGTATACAGCAAGATCTTGTTTATTAGATTTAAACAAACTGCTTTGATACCACTTGTTGGTCCCGAAGGTGCTAAACAAGTTTGTAGAAGGGGGGGGGGGAGGTTGAATACAAACACAGAATTTAAAGTTTAATAAATTGTTTATTGATAAATCAAAATACAATTTACAAGTTTGTTGCGGAATAAGATTAAGACAGACTCAATCTAAACAAACTTAAGAAACACTAAGATAATTGCACAAGAAATTCAGAGAATGGGGAATTTAGAGATATAGAAAACAAGGGTTTCTATATTGAGTTCAAGGATGAAGCACACCTTCAGATGAAGGGGTGAACTTCCTATTTATACCCTATGCATTAAATGCATGGCAGGATACTTTACACGTGGCGTTCACTGATTGGCTTTGGGAGTCTGACTTTTAGGAGACATGCTTTCGGCCGGGTCATGAACAGTGTAGTTTGACAGAGTTGTTGTACGAATGGTTGCAGAGACTTGTCCGTTCTGACACATCGTACTAGGTTGTGCAGGGATAGACAAAAGGAAACTTGAGGTATAAGCTTTGTGATCGATTGATTGCTGAGTATCTCTACATTCAGAGATAGAGAGGTTCAGCTATCGCTGAAGCTTTTTTCTCATGTTCCTTCGCGTATAAGTAGAGTTGTCTTTGCTTCACTGATATCCGCATCAGGTCACTAGTAGACTTCTCTTAGTTCAGCAGCATTGTCTTCGATTCAGCTATGAACATATGTTGACGCGAGACTTGTCTTCAGGGATTACGTTTGCTGTTTACTTTAGGAACTATCAGTGATAACTGAACAGACTCAGTCTAATCACTGATAGTGAAACACTAATACATAGAAATGTTTATAAGAAAGACTATCAGCGATAACTGAACAGACTCAGTCTGATCGCTGATGGTGAAACACTAATACATACTAAAACGTAATTTTCACTAAGTATAGAAGAGGGTCGTTATCAAATCACTGAGAGAGTTTGGATCAACACAAACTTTACCAAAAAGTCTAAAAACACTTCTAGAACTGAATGCTAACACTCGATCTCGATAAAACACACTTTTTGAAAAGCAATTTGATGGCACAATAACTTTCTAAACTCGACTGTTAGACCACTAAATCACCAGAATGGAACTCGATAAAAGCTCTATAGTGAAATCAAACAACAACAACTCGATTTAGAATGCTAATCGATCACAACCTGATCGATTTTAACACCTAAAACACCTTAACACTCGAAATCACTTTTTTCAAATAGAACACAGAGTCGTTTTTGTAAAAAAAAACTTGATTTGATCTTAATCAGGCTCTGATACCAATTGTCGGTCCAACAATGTTTATATCAAGTTCTTAGATTAAAAAACAATAACGATTACCAACCTGTATTGATATATAACAAAGGTTACAAGGTTGATCGATTTAAGCTTGGATGTGTTCTCTCTGTATTACACCTTTAAGTGTGTGTTTTGTGTGTCTGATAATATCTGATCTGTTAAGAGATACTAGAGATAACACAATAAAGATATCTAACATAGTATGTCTAACACACTTCCTATAATAATATCTAGAATTAATATCTAGATATTATTTCTAATAACTAAAATAACTAAACTAACTAAGTTAAACTAGATCTAATATCTAATAGAAATAGATATTTAAACTAAGTTAACTAATATAATAAACAAACAATTACATTGACATTTATTACAAACGACATAGACTTTAATATCGAGAGTCGACGTTCCGGCTTTAGCTTTAGATTGCGATCTTCAGATTGGATGATCTTGAATCCAATAAGACTGTGTCTTAACACTATGGCTATCCCCAACGACATCTACAACCATGTAGATAGTCGTGACTCAGAAAAGGCTATGTGGGATGAGCTTGAGAGACAATTCCAAGGCACTAACCGATCCATAAAAGCGTAGCTGAATCAGAGTATCAACGCTTGTGAAGAGTTCTGAGCAAAGGAGGGTGAAGCATTGGTAGACATTTACAATAGATTTAATGTGATTTTGAACGATTCGAGGCAGAACGACATGAACAAGTCTGTGTCGGAGATTAACTACAAGTTTATTAAGAATCTCAACCCGGAGTGGAAGAGCTATGCCATTAATCTCCAGATGTCGAAAGATATGTACTTAGAAGATCTGAATGACATCTTTACCTATTTGTCTCAACATGAAGATGAAGTAAAGATGCTAAGTGAAGAGAAGAAAATGGTGAAAGAGTCATTAGCATTGCTAGCTGAGATGAAAGTGGGTAAGTCAAGTTCATATTCTGGTTCTGGATCAAAATCAAAGTCAAAGTTTCCTAAAGCTTATTTGTATGAGCTACCAAATTCAAGTTCTCAATCGTCGGTGGAAGAAGTAGAGGTGCATTCTGATGATGATGTTCAAAGGTTTGAGAAGAATCTGGCCTTCATAACCAAATAGTTCAACAAAAGATTTGGTAAGAAGAAATACTTTTCAAAGTCAAAGTATGAAGGTCACAAGAAGGATAAGTCTGATAAGTTTAAGCCCCGATATGAGAAAGGATATGAAAAGAAAGAAGAGAGGAAGGAAGAGAAGAAGGATGACAAGATTGATCCGCAAAGCGGAAGATGTTTTAATTGTGGAAAATTTGGGCACTTTTCTAAAGATTGAAAGTTCAAGAGGATTAAGAACTCAGAGTATTATGCCAAAAAGTCTCTTTTGGTCAAGAAGCTAGAAGAAGGGAAAGTTCTTATGGCCGAAGAAGAAAACTGGTTGTGTCAGACTTCTGATGATGAAGCGGCTCATTTTACTCAAGTCTGCATGATGGCCATGGTTGAAGATTGTGAACAACCTACTTCTGACAATTCTGACGTTGACTCTGAGGTAAGTGAACAATCTGATAATCCTGATATAGTTCATTCTTTACTTGCTCAAATTCAAAATATGGAAACTAAATTTTTTATAATTAAAAGTAAACTTAGCATTGAACGACAGCCAATGATGAATTTTCGTGATGAAAATGCATTGTTGAGATTTGTAATCGAGGACAAAGAAAAATAAAAAGATGATTTGAAAAAGGAAAAAGCTGAATTGAAATCCAAAATCACTGAGCTTGAAAAGGACATAGTGAATTTGAATTCTGAAAATGGTGAATTTAAAATAAAATTTGAAGTATGCTTTCAGGAATGCAATGAGGCATATTGTAAGATTATGCAACTAGAGGATTTAAACTTAAAAACAGGACAGACTGAACAAACTCTGAATCTTCTCACAAACAAACTCCAAGATGTTCGTTTTTATAATCCAAAACTGCAGTTAGGTTTGTCGGAAAATGATGTTTTAAAAAGAGCCCTTGAAAGCTTATATAATTTTGATAAATTGGATTCATCTGTTAAGAAGATTCCAGATATTCGCGACACGTACTGTCGGTCCCTTATCTTTGATCAAGTTGTTATCAAACAAACACAATCACAAATATATGATAAACAAACCTGTTAGATTACAAACCACAGATTACAGATCAGATGTTTTCGTTTTTCTCTTTAAGCTCTCAACCTTTTTCTCTCTGGATGAACAGTAAAACGTAGGCTTATTGTTTTTCTCTCTCTAACAACAACAACAACTAATATCTAAAAACTAATATCTAAAATATCTTAAAATAAAATATCCTAAAATATCTAATAAATAGATATTTAGGAATAATATAAAATACTCAAAACAAACTTTGACATTTTATTACAAACGAACATTAGACTAATATTAAGAGTGACTTTCCAGCTTTAGCTTCAGATTTCAATCTTCAGATTGGATGATCTTGAATCCAATAAATCTGTGATCTAACAATCTCACCCTTTGGATCAAGATCATTATAAAAGGATTTTAGCAATTCAGTCTTCTCTTTCAGCTCAGAAGATGCAATCTCCTTCTTTGTCTTCAAGATATAACAATCTCCCCAAAAGACGTAGATAAACACTCTTTAAGATGGTGGGAAGAAAATTATCTCCAGATTTAGCTCAAAATGCTTTAGCAAAGTATCTTCAAAGAAAATTTCTCTCAAATCAGCATGTCTTCAGAATACTTTGTCTTTGAAGAATTCAGAATACTTTGTCTTTGAAGAATTCTCTAAACTTTTGATCTCTGCCATTTCTTGGTTAGCTCTTCTCCCCCTTTTTGATGAAAAGAGCAACGATTTCATCAAAACTTTTAGTAAGAAATGTCGTTCATAAGGAGCCTCTGATTCGTCAATCCAAAAGATATTCATCCAGATCTTTGCAAATCCAGACAAAATAATCGTGTAACACCTGAATCAACAAATGAATCAGTTAACATGCCTGTCAGTAACACAAAGGCACTGTGTGTAACGAATACACATCGAAAAGGAGCTTTTTGATGTTCACTCCCCCAGGGCTTCCATTCAATCATCGAAACACCACAAAGGCAATTTCTATGAACGTTATGACAAAAAAACAAATTCCTTGTGTGTTCGTGTATGTGATAAAAAGAATTTAAGCATTGATAATTGCTTATAGGCTCAAAATTGTGTAAACCACTAAGACAACAATAAGTATAAACACAAACTCAATGTGCATGATTGAAGTGCGAAGGTGGGGCAGACTTCCTTCTTTTCAATATCCATATTTTCCAAATGAAAATCAGATAGCAAATATGCTGCTTCCCCTTTGAAAATGTGAAACACTTTCCTGTTAAGAAGAAAATGAGTAGCTGGTGTGGTTAATCAAGAGTTGGCATGGGCAAGTTGCCCGTTTCAATAATGTTCACGAAAGAGTTGTGAAACATTAGAATTGTGGCTGCCCGACTCAGAAAAATTTGGTGCAGAGTTATGATATTCTTTTTAACTCTGTTCTCACACCCTCTTTCTTTTAAACATTAAGCTCACTCTAACCAAACTCTCTTTTTCTGTATACCTCATCACACAACCCACACTCATTTCGTTTCGACTCCTCACACTCAATCACTATGGATTAACCTCTTGGGTAGGAAACACTGGTTAACGTGTATCTGTAGAAGTTGTGTTAAGTTCTAGCACAATGAAATCCCATGTTTTCCTAGAAAGCATGTGTTGCTCAAAATGGTTGAACTTATCAGTTAAGGCTTAAAGATGAATTAAGAAAACATTGAAAATTACACTTCCAAATTATAAAATCTGATGAAGAATCGGGAAGTGATTTGAACATTTGAGAACATGTTTTCAATGATTGAAAGTTGTCCTTCTTTAAACCATATATGAGATTAAGATAAAGAATTATACCTTTACGTGCAATCTTACATCTCATGAAGTTAAGCGTATAGTCATAATAGATATGAACGTGTAAGCGTCTCTCAAACTGCAAAAGTCTTAAAGTCAAGTCAAAGCAACTTTATTCACAAGAATTAAAAGGCAAAAAGTAGTAAAACAATGAAAGTACGAGTAAAATCTCCCCCTAAAATCATGCAACACAAAAATTTGACGTAAAAAGTAAATGCAGAAATTAGGTATTCTCTTTCTCAAATTAACGTTGATCATCTATGAGTTTCTTCTCACACTCCCCCTTAGATCATGAACAGAATATTAAAGGGCAGATATCTTTCAAAAATGAGGATAAAGAAATGATGAAAAAATATACAATAAGAAAACTGTAATAGGTAACCACTGATTATGTCTTAAGATTTAGCATACCAAGCCTAGAGACAAGAAAATTGAATCTCTTTTCGTCTAAGGGTTTGGTAAACAAATCTGCAAGCTGATAATCAGTTTTTACAAAGTAAAGTTCAATTGTTCCTTTTTCAACTTTATCTTTTATAAAATGAT
Source organism: Arctium lappa (assembly GCA_023525745.1). Taxonomy (NCBI): domain Eukaryota; kingdom Viridiplantae; phylum Streptophyta; class Magnoliopsida; order Asterales; family Asteraceae; genus Arctium; species Arctium lappa. The sequence goes on from CM042059.1 coordinate 36,545,943, forward strand.
ACCTGACATCGATGTGTTTGGTCTTTGTATGCTGAACATGATTAGCTGTTATCGCGATAGCGCTCTTCGAGTCACAGTAGATCAGGATTTTGTCGAAGTGAAAACCGTAGTATCGCAGTTGCATTCTCATCCACAAGAACTGAGAACAGCAGCTAGCAGCAGCCACATATTCTGCTTCGGCCGTTGAAGTTGAGACACATAATTGCTTCTTTGATGCCCAACTGACGAGTTTATCACCGAGGAACTGTATATGACCTGACGTGCTCTTCCTGTCTAGCATGCAACCAGCATGATCTGCGTCTGTATATGCTGTTAGTTCAAAGCTAGTATCTTTAGGATACCACAAACCAAGATCTGCAGTCCCCTTCAGATATCTAAAAATGCGCTTAACTGCAGACACATGGGATTCTTTAGGATTGGCCTGATATCTTGCACACAAGAATGTAGAAAACATTATATCTAGCCTATTGGAAGTAAGATACATTAAAGAACCTATCATTCCTCTATAAGTCCTAACATCAACAGCCTTTCTCGAAGGATCGTTGCCAATCTTAGTACCAGGTGCCATTGGGGTACCAATCGGTTTACAATTTTCCATTTTGAACTTCCGAAGAATATCAAGAATGTATTTAGATTGATTGATGAAAATCCCCGATGAAAACTGTTTGACTTGTAATCCGAGAAAGAAATTCATCTCTCCCATCATATTCATCTGAAAACGTGACACCATTAGGTTTGAAAAATTCTTACATTATTTAGGATTTGTAGAGCCAAAAATAATATCATCCACATATATTTGAATTAGAATGATATCGACTTTCTCCTTTTTAAGGAATAAAGTGGTATCGACCGTACCTTTTGTAAAACCTGACTTGACCAAAAACTTAGATAAGACATCATACCAGGCGCGAGGAGCTTGTTTCAGTCCATAAAGTGCTTTGTCGAGAACGTATACATGATTCGGTTTCTCTTGATTTACAAAGTGTTCTGACTGCGAGACGTAGACTTCCTCCTTGAGAATGCCATTCAAAAATGCTGTCCTCACGTCCATTTGAAAGACCGTGAAGTTCTTGTGGGGTGCATAGGCCAGAAACATCCGAATTGCTCCTAAACGCGCCACTAGAGCATAATTCTCGTTGTAATCTATTCCTTCCTCTTGCCTATATCCCTTGGCAACAAGTCTTGCTTTTCTAATAACAGTACCATCTTCATCTTTCTTGATTTTGAAAACCTATTTCGTACCGATAATAGATTTACCTTGAGGTTTGGGTACGAGTCTCCAGACTTCAAGTGCTTCAAACTGATTCAGCTCCTCTTGCATTGCAGTCACCAAATCGGAATCAGCAAGGGCCTCGGATACTCGAGTAGGCTCGATCTTGCTCAGATAGGATTCATGCATACACATATTCATAGAAGCAGACCTAGTTTGCACCGGTTTTGTTGGATCTCCAAGGATTTGGCTTATCGGGTGCTCTTTGGTCCATTTGTGTTCATGAGGGAGTGGATTATATGTAGATAGATCAATATCATCATATATGAATCCACTGTTATCTTCTTCAGGTTGTTCAGTAGGAATGAGGGGTTCAGTTGAAGTAGTAGGTGCAAAAGTCTCAGTGGGTATAGCTTGGTCAGTCTTTAGATCAATCCTTACAAAACACCCTACTAATTCAGCAACTTCTGTCTCTTCATTATTGGTCACAACTTCAACTGTTTGAGTAAGTATTTGAACTTGAACTTCTTGTTGAATCGGGGAGTCGGATTCAGTAGAAATATCTGAAATGGTTGGTTGAGTAGTCATTGAGTCTTCCATCCTGTCAACCACAACATATTTAGTCATATTAGATCCAAGAAATTCATCATAAAACAGTTCAAATAGCAAATCTAAATCAGATAAATGATTAGTAGACGTTGATGCCCCATCTGATTTGTTCGCTTGAGACACAGGTTTTGGACTGATTTGCCCAGAAGCTAGTACTCCGATTATCACGGGTTCTGAACGAACGTGCTCAGAAGCCATTTCCTCATCAAATGTAACATTGACGCTTTGAACAACAGTCTTTGACTTCTTCAAGTATACACGATATGCAATAGATGTAGAGGAATAGACAATAAAGATGCCCTCATCCACCTTAGCACTGAACTTGTTTAGACTCTCTATGTCATTTAGAACATAACACTTACACCCAAATATATGAAAATATTTTATTGTCGGTGTTCGGTTGTTGATTAACGAATACGGAGTCTTCTTCTATCTGCGGTGTATCATGGAATGATTCTGAGTGTAGCACGTAGTCGATACAGCTTCGACCCATAGAAATAGAGGTAAGTCAGATTGGCTTAGCATAGTTCGAGCGGCCTCGACTAGCATACGATTTCGCTTTTCGACCACTCCATTGGAATGTAATGAGAACATCGGGTGTCTCATCTTTTGAGCGGATAAATTTGACCCACGTGTATCGCGAATAATTGTCCACGATAACTAATATGTACTTTTTTCCGCCTAAGCTTTGCGTTCGCATAGGACCACATAAATCCATATGCAACAACTCTAATAGAGAGCTGGTACTCGGTTCAGGCTTTGGTTTGTGCGGAGCTCTCTTCATCTTACCTTTTTCACACGCTGCACATAGATGTTCTTTGACATACTTTAGCTCAGGAAGTCCGTTCACTAACTTTCCATTGACCAGTTTGTTGATGTACCAAAAGTTGAGGTGAGAGAGCCGTCGATGCCATAACCAGCTTTGTTGCATCGAGGCTTTTGAGAGTAGACACACCTGCTTGTCAGTCGGGACGTTTGACAAATTGATTGTGTAGAGGTTGGACTTTCGAGTGCCGACCAAGAGTTCCTTTCCATCTTCAGTGCGAACAGAACACCTCTTCGCCTTGAAATTGTCCTCTAAGCCTTTGTCACAGAACTGGCCAATACTGAAAAGGTTGTGTCATAAGCCTTCAACATAGCTCACCTTCTTAATCGTGACTTTGTCGTGTACCATATCACCATACCCCAGAATTGGTGAAAACTGATCGTTACCAAATCGAACTGTTCCACAGTATTTCTCTGTATAGTTGGTCAACATACCTTTCTGCCCGGTCATATGCTTGGAACACTCGCTATCCATGTACCACATATGACGGGGCTGCACAAGAGAAATTACAAAACAAGAGATTTAGGTACCCACTTATAAATGGGACCTAAGGTGTTAGCACATGATTTTGGCACCCATTCAAATTTGGGTCCGCTTTGCTTTTGAGAACCAAATGAAGAATTAGAATTATAAGAGTGTACATGATATGTGCCAAACCAAAAAGCAGAATCTTTATGAGAAGCATAATCATGTCTATCATAATTTGAAAACTTTCTAGCAGACAAACGTAACTGGAATAATTGCTGCATAGAATATTTCTTGCTAGAAACAACAAGATTAGGTTTAGAAATAGCAACATTCGCAATCAAATAATCTTTACTAGTAGTAGTCTTATTACAATCAACACTAGAAAAAGATTTAGCAGTCTCGTCAATCTCCTGTTTTGGTTGCCACTTAGATTTAACGCCAAGCTTTTTCTTGCTCATATCTGAAACATTTGAAACTTTTGAGTTAGAATTGTGAGAATAAAATGAATGCTTCTTCTTTGGCTTACCAGTAGTGATCGTTTTCTGTGAATGCTGAGATTTCTTCTTACCTTTAGCTTTCTTAGTTTTCACAGAAACTGATGTATCAACTTTCGTTGATTTTGTACCTTTCTCAAACATACTGGATAATCCAAAGGAATTCACAACAAAAGACGAATGATTAGGAAGTTTGGCACTAAAATCAAATTGATCAATACAATCATCTAAAACACCATCAGAGTTTAGAAAATCAAACCCTCCATCAGTTAGATCAAACATATCATCAGATTTTGAAGCCTTAGTTGATTTAGAAAGAACAGCATTCTTAAGCACAGTTGAAAACACTTTTTGTTCAATATCAATGAAAAGTCTTTCATCTGCTAAAGATTTCTCAAGTTCAGAAATTTTACTTTCCAAAATGAGAGAAGGGACGTAAAGTTTACCTTCAACAGGCTTAGCTTCCATTTCTTTTACAGAATAACTCTCAACAAAACAAAATCATTTGAAAGAGATTTTGATTGAACAAAACTATAACTATTATTCAACTTCCCATAACGAAATGGAAGTTGAAATTTAGATGTGTTCTTTCATTTTTCGGTTTCCTTGGCTTCATCCTCTTTAGACAGTCCAGTCCAGAAAACTTTAAGGTCAGGGTATCGTTGAGAAAGTCTTAAGAATGTAAAATCATAAAGTGCAGGTACTTCAGATATACCATTTTTAAGGCAGTGAGGATTTTCATAACCAAGTCCCCAACTTTCTTTATTCTCTTTGGGTTTGTTTAGATGAACGGTTTGTTCAGTTTGACCCAATGAGTATAACTTCCCTTCCAAAGCATTTAATTTTGCCAGTAAAGATTTGTTTTCTTCGGAACGCGAAGAATACATTCTCGTAAGCTCTTTGAAATCAAACTCACTCATTCTCAATTTAGAATTTGTTTCAGTAACCTCTTTAAGAATTATGGTCTTCTCTTTTGCGCTGGAGTCAATGTTTTTATGTAAAGTCTCGATCAATACTTTCTTCTCAGCAATATCCTCGCTAAGTTTCTGTATTGATTGGTTTTTGTCATTAATAACACCCTTTTCGCATTTAAGTTTAGACTCTAATTCTTGGAGTTTTGTCATCATGACATGCATTTGATTTAAGAAATTTGATTTAGTTAAATCACATACCTCTTCGTTGTCCTCTTCATCGGAATCAGCTTCAACTTCTATTTCCAGCTTGCCCATAAAGCATAGGTGTGTTGTCTCGTCCTTCTCTTCATTTTCATCTTCTTGGTCTGAATGATCTAGCCAAAACTCATCTTCTGCAATCAATGCCTTTCCAGCCTTCTGTTGCTTGGCTAGAAGCATTTTGTTCTTGTAGTAGTCGGAGTTCCGGACTTTGGGTCTTCGGCAATCTTTGGCAAAGTGTCCAAGTCTTCCACAGTTTTAGCACTTTGGAGGTTCTTGCTGATTTGTCTCTTTAGCTTTATACCTTTTCTCTTCTGGCTTCTTTCCTCTAACCTCTTTCCTTCAAAGCTCTCCTTGTGAACATAGTTACTAGGACCAGATGTATACCTCTGACTGTTCGAGCTAGGCTTTTTGTAGAACTTCTTTTGAAAAGCCTTGGTCAACATAAGCATAGTCTGCTTTAGTTTTTCACAGTCGTCAGAGTCAGAGTTGGCTTCACTTTCAACCTCTTCTGATTCAGACACAGTCATCATCTTCTTCTTCTTCTTCTTCACAACAAGAGCAATTGAATCAGCAACTGTCTTCTCAGATTGTCTCTTTTCATCCATGACCTTATCCACATCTTCCTCATTCTTCTTGAGGGTTTCATAGACCTCGTGAAGTGGAATATCGTTCAGATCTTTTATTTGCTTCATCTGTCTTGTAAACCTTTTCCATTCAGGCTGGAAGATGCTGAGGAATTTGATATTCAGTTCTATTTGTGATTTATTGACCATGTTCTTGCTTAACTCATTCAGCAAGGTCACAAATCTGTCATATGTTTCTGCTAGAGATTCTCCAACTCTGCCTTTGAACTCTTCATAGTTGTTAAGGCAGTTGGATATCTTGAGCTGGTTTCCAACTTTTGAACCAAGCATCATTTTCTCCAATTGATCCCATATCTCTTTACCTGTTGCTTTGTAGTTGTCAATCTTCACATATATTTCATTAGTAATGCCTTGAAGAATGAAAGACTTTGCTAATCTATCAGCTCTTGCTCTCTTTAGGTCTTCACCATCGAGTTCATCAAACTTAAGTTGATATGGTATCTCCTCAGTCCCAACCGTACGAGTCTTCATAACAGGTGGCATAACTCCTTCTTCTAAAGATTTCCTGATAAATTCACCCAAATCATGTCTTTCTATGAAGTCCATGAACCGATCTTTCCACTGCTCATACTCTCCCCTGAAGAGTACTGGTGGCTTTGTGTCAGTTCCGATAGCTATAGCTTCTCTTGATGTCATCGATTCAGAAAGACTAAGTCAGGAACTGGCGCAAAAGCACAATTTGCGCTAAGCAAGGCTGGCGCAAAATACTTAGGTTGTAGCGCAAAACTCAGTTTGTGCTAAAAGAAGCTGGCGCAAAGAAAATTTTGCACGAGAGGCGGGTCGCGCGAACTGGAGGTTTGCGCGAGAAGTTGATGGCGCAAACTGGAGACTTGCGCGAGAAGAAGGTCGGGCGAAATGGAGGTTTTCGCGAAGAGTTGGTTGCGCAAAAGAAGATTTGCGCTAAGCACTGAGTCGCTTATGAACTGGCGCAAAACTTCAATCTCGCGAGTTCATCCCTGTAGCTTCGAAAAATGATTGATTCACAAATAAACCTATCTAGACTTCGATTAGCATTCCCAAATTTTAACAAATAGACCACTAACACTTCTAGAACAGATTACAAGCTTTTGATCTAAAAAACAAACACTTTTTGAAGATTTGATCGATGGAACAGTGAGTTTGAACTCGTGAACTGTTAGACACCAAAATCACAAAATTGGAATCGATTAAAGTGCTATACTAAAGTTAAACTATACCAACCCAATCTAAAACACTTTTCGAATACAACCTGATCGATTTCAACACCAATAACACACTAACACTAAAAAATGATTTTAATTTTGAAGAACACAGTGTCGAGTTTTATAATTTGATTTGAATCTGGTTTTAAGCTCTGATACCAATTGTCGGTTCTTTATCTTTGATCAAGTTGTTATCAAACAAACACAATCACAAATATATGATAAACCAACCTATTAGATTACAAACCACAGATTACAGATCAGATGTTTTCGTTTTTCTCTTTAAGCTCTCAACCTTTTTCTCTCTGGATGAACAGTAAAACGTAGGCTTATTGTTTTTCTCTCTCTAACAACAACAACAACTAATATCTAAAAACTAATATCTAAAATATCTTAAAATAAAATATCCTAAAATATCTAATAAATAGATATTTAGGAATAATATAAAATACTCAAAACAAACTTTGACATTTTATTACAAACGAACATTAGACTAATATTAAGAGTGACTTTCCAGCTTTAGCTTCAGATTTCAATCTTCAGATTGGATGATCTTGAATCCAATAAATCTGTGATCTAACACGTTTGTAAAAGCTGAGACTATTATATCGGACACTCCACAGAAAGGTAAGGAAGTAATAGATCATGATCAATCTAGTTGTACTGATTCACAATCCAGTTTTAAATATGTGGGATTTATATATAATGATTTGAACTCAAGCTACAAAACTAGAAAGTTAGAATTAGTAGAATTCAAATCATTATTTTCCACACCTTCTACAAATACTAAATCCGTCAACGAGGATAAAATCTGACCTGAGACCAAGTGTCAGTATGATGAGTATGAATCGGATACTGATACTTGTGATCAAGCTATTATTTATGAATCTATTGCTTCTGAATCTCTAAATAGAGCTAAGGTAGAAGAGTCTCCACATGTCATGGATTCTGATGAAAAATCTGAGAGTGTTGAGAATATGTCTGAAGAAATTTTTGATAAATGATGAATTCTTTAGATACTGTCCCTATTTTGAACAAGCTTGAGTCTGACTCCGTGGTTCATCATGTTATCCCAGTTTAATCTAGTTGGTAAATAATCAATCAAGTAATCAAGCAACACAATAATAATCAAGAGATATATAAATCAGAGTAACATACCAATCCCTTGAATAAACAATGAAACCCTTGAGTGTTCTTGATACCCTTTGAATACAGAGAATAATAGATTTGCAGACTGGAATAATTATCAAAGGTTAACCTAAACCTAAACTAAACATAACTTTAAATACCCAGGCCATATGGGCTTATGGGCTTGAGGCCCAATAGCTAATAACTATTTACTTATTACATAATAAACCCTCTAAATAACTTTGACACAATTGCAGTTTAAACCCTGAACTTTAACTTTAATCTTCAATACAATTATTTGATCCAACAATCTCCCCCTTTGGATTCAAGATTAATTTTTTTTTTTGCAATTGTCTTCGGGTCTTCAGTTGTATTCTCTTTTCTTCAGATATGTCGTTGATCGCTTCAAAACTTGATATCTTTAAAATCTTTGAAATCTTCAGATCTTCAGATTGTATTCTCCCTTTTTGTATCTTCTCCCCCTTTTTGATGAGTGGTGAGAATCATCATCCTCAAACTTTGCAAAACAATCTCCCCCTTTTCAAGTCAATCTCCCCCATTGTGTTTGATCACGTAAGGACAGTCTTCATGTAACGAGCCTTGTATGGAAATAAGAGCAGTTTTCCCAGATGGAAAGAGTGATTATTTCAATCTTTTCAGATAGTCAATTGTAACCGTTTAAATCTTTGCAAATTCAAACAGTTTAAGAGTTGTAATCCTAAATCAATAAATGACACAGTTAGAATGCCTGTCAGTAACACAAAGTTACTGAGTAACACAAAGTTACTATATAAGGAGCTGGTTTTGATGTTAGCTCCCCAGGTCTTCCATTCAATCATCGAATAACACATAGTTATCTATGAACGTTCTGACAGAAAACAAATTTCTGTGTGTTCGTGCATGTGTATGAAAGAAATTAAGCATAGATGATTGCTTTTTAATATAGGCTCAAAGTATGTAAACTTATTGAGACAACAACAAATTATACAACGACTCAATGTGCATGAGAAAAGGTTCGAAGGTGGGGCAACTTTCCTTCTTTTTCAATATTAGTATCTTCCAAATGAAGAACCAATAGCGTATGTGCTGCTTCCCCAGAAAATGTGAAACATTCTCTTTTTGAGAAAATAATGAGTAGCTGGTGGGGTTGTATGTAAGAGATGGCATGGGCTAGGTGCCTTTTTCAATGGTGGTCACCAAAGAATGTGAACCAATCAGATTATGTGACTGCCCGGCTCAGAAAGAAGTTTGGTGCAGAGTTTAATATTCTTTTACTCTGATCTCTCACCCTCTTTCTTTTAATGTTCACGTCTAACCAATCTCTGTTTTCCATTTTACCTCTTCACACACCATCACTCAATTCTTTTGACCCTTCTCCCCTCAATCACTCAGGGAATACTTCCTGGGAAGGAAACACTGGTTATCGTGAATCCATGGAAGTTCTGATAAGTGCTCACACTGAATCCCATGTATTTTCCTAAAAGAACATAATGTTCAACAAGCTTTTTGTACATGTAAGCACAAATACCACTTGTTACATGAAGACTATAATATTCGGAGATGTCAAAACAGAAGATGTTTGACGATGCAATTCTCCCCCTCAAACTAAAAGAGTTTGACAATTAAGCTCATATCATTTTGTCATGAAGAATAAGATTTTGGAGAATCAAAAACGAATGTTGTTTATATGAACAATATATAAACATATTTTCAATGAACGCACATGAACTGACGTTTGATTCAATCAACAATGAATACAAAGAAGGTGAGTATTACCATAGAAAGATTTAACTTTTGATACATGGTAATAACAAAGTCAAATAGAATGTTCTGAACCGTTATGTGTATGAATACTTGAGAAAGTATATTGACAAGATAAAACACAAGTATTTATCTTTAAGAACACACGGTCAGATAAGCATTTAAGATCACAGATATTCTCCCCCTTAACTGATAACTTTTTTTTAATAATAAAGCAGAAAAAATAAATAAAGCACTGAAGTGCGGGTTCTAATATGATGTGATTAGAAACCATTGTCATTTGACCAAACCTGCATAATAAAAGAAATAAGGGTAATCATTTATGAAAAATATTCCTCTCTCGTTAGCAACAGTTTAAAAATAACACACAAGATAAAAACATAGAATACTCCCCCTAGAATCATGAGTAAGGTCTAAGACATGTTCAACATACCAAGTTTGCTGATGAGAAATTGAAATCGCTTTTCATCCAATGGCTTGTTGAAAAGATCAGCTAACTGGAAGTCAGTTTGAACAAAGTGCATTTCAATATTACCTTTTTCTACATGATCCTTAATGAAGTGATAGCGTACATCGATATGCTTTGTCTTCGAATGCTGTACCGGGTTAGCAGTGATAGATATTGCGCTCTTGGAATCACAATAAATAGGAACACGCTTGTAGTTGTATCCAAAGTCCCTTAACTATGTCGTCATCCAGAGGACTTGAGAACAGCAGCTAGCAGCAGCTACATACTCAGCCTCGGTAGTGGATGTTGAAACACAGTTTTGTTTCTTTGAAGTCCAACTCACAAGTTTGTCACCTATGAATTGACATGATCCAGAGGTGCTCTTCCGGTCTAACTTACATCCTGCATGATCAGCATCTGTAAAGGCTGTTAGTTCAAAACGAGAATCCTTTGGATACCAAAGGCCTAGATTAGGAGAACCTTTGAGATATCTAAGGATTCGCTTAACAGCAGATAAGTGCGACTCTTTAGGATTAGACTGATATATCGCACAAAAACATGTGGCAAACATTATATCCGGGCGACTGGCAGTCAGATAAAGTAAAGAACCAATCATGCTGTGATACACATTTTGATCAACAGATTTCCCGGAGGGATCTGCGTCTAAGAGTGTACCAGTAGCCATTGGTGTTTTCATGACTGAACTGTCTGACATATTGAACTTTTTCAAAATATCTTTTATATATTTAGCTTGATTAATAAATATGCCGTCGGGTAATTGCTTTACTTGTATACCATGAAAGAAATTCAATTCACCTATCATCGACATTTCAAACTTTGTTTCCATTATCTTTGAAAAGTTCTTACAAAATTTCGGATTTGTCGACCCAAATATTATGTCGTCAACATAAATCTGAATGAGAATCAAGTCCTCACCTTGCCTTTTAAGAAATAAGGTAGTATCAACTGTACCTTTCTTGAAACCAGAAGCTAAGAGGAATTTAGTGAGAGTTTCATACCAGGCTCGCGGTGCTTGTTTAAGACCATAAAGCGCTTTGTCTAAAACATAGACATGATCAGGGTGATGAGGATCAACGAAACCTTCAGGTTGAGCCACGTAGACCTCCTCATGCAGAACGCCGTTCAGGAAAGCCGACTTTACATCTATTTGATAGACTGTAAAGTTTTTGTGCGCTGCATAGGCTAGGAAGATTCTGATGGCTTCGATCCTTGCAACCGGGGCAAATGTTTCGTCATAGTCAATGCCCTCTTGTTAACAATACCCTTTGGCGACCAAACGAGCTTTGTTTCTCACAACTACTCCGACTTCGTCTTTCTTGTTTCTGAAAACCCACTTTGTTCCTATAACAAATTTACCTTTAGGTAGTTGGATCAAGCGCCATACCTTGTTCCTTTCGAATTGTAGAAGCTCGTCTTGCATAGCAGAAATCCAGAATGGATCACGTAGAGCTTCAGCCGCTTTCTTTGGCTCTAAGGAACTAAGGAAGCTTGAAAACATGTAGAAGTTAGCTGTTGCTGACCGTGTTGTGACACCAGATTGTACATCACCTATCACGTTTTCCAGGGGATGATTCTTAGTCCAACGATGTGTGCTTGGTAAGGCTTCAACTGTTTGTTGCGTATTTGACGCATCGTTGTCATCTTGTACGGCAAGTTTCTCCATAGATGTACTCGGGACATCTTGTACTGGTGTTTCTGATACTGAAGCTTCTGGACTAACAGTTGAAGTGCTCGGGACTTCGTTTCCAGAAGAACTATCTGTAGAGACATATTAAGCATTAGTAGAGTCAGAAACTAACTTTGTACTCGTACCTGATGGAGATGAAGTGTCAGTGAGTTCTTCGGAAGGTCCAGACATGTCTTCAGATATAGTAGGGACCTCCGAGCCTGTACCACTTATTATTGATGTTGATATGCCTTTTTCAAAATCTGCACATATATCATCAAAGGCATCAATAAACAATAAATCTAACTCAAATGAAGTAGAGTTAGAGTTTGAAGAAGTGGATCCTTTAGTAGCTGGTTCTATTCTGGATTGAATAGAAGCTTTGTCCTTAATTACGAGTTCTGAATTGTTGTGTCCAGAAGTCCTTGTAGAATTCTCATCAAAGGAGACATTCATGCTCTCAACAACCGTCTTAGTTCGAATAATGTAAATTCGATAAGCTTTGGATGTCAGAGAGTATCTAACGAGATATCCTTCATCCGCTTTCTTATCAAATTTTGATAATCCTTGACGCTCTTTAAGAATGTAACACCTGTAACCAAAAACACGAAGGAATTTGATGTTAGGTGTACGATTGTTGATTAACTCATATACTGTTTTATTAAATCGCTTGACCACAATGGTACGGTTCTGAGTAAAACATGCTGTAGCGACTGCCTCAGCCCAAAGGTATATGGGTAGATCTGAATATGCAAGCATAGTACGAGCTGCTTCAACAAGAGTGCGATTCTTCCGTTTAACAATGCCGTTTTGCTGTGGAGTGTAGGCTGCGGAGAAATTGTGTGAAATACCCACGTAAGTAAGATAACTCTTCAGGGTGTCATCCTTGAACTCCGTGCCATTGTCAATGTGAATGGTTCTGACTGGCAGTTAAAGACGTACTTGAATGCGCTTGATGAAAGCGATAATCAACTCTGGCGCATCTGACTTGTTGCGAAGAAAATCGAGCCATGTATACCTTGAGTAGTCATCTATCATTACCAACACATATTTATTTCCGTTGATAGATGTTGTGCGCATTGGGCCACAAAGGTCCATATGAAGAAGTTCCAGTGCAGATGAGGTCGATGATTCAGATTTGGAATTGAATGAGCTACGCTTCATTTTTCCCAACTCACATGCGGAACAGAGTGAGTCTTCTTCGAACCTCATTTCCGGTAGACCTTTGACCAAACCTTGTCTTTGTAGCTTCGCTATAGATCGGAAATTCTGATGAGACAAGCGTCGATGCCACGTCCACGATTGTGCCTTAGTTGCTTTGGCTAGTAGACATACTAGACGTGTGGCAGACAGTGTGGGAAAAACTACATAGTATAGATTTCCCTGGTGCTCAGCTTTGAAGACTTCGTAACCATCGGGATCCTCTAGATAGCAATGAGTGGTTGTGAAGCGGACTTGATATTTCATGTCACAGAAGTGACTGGTACTAAACAGGTTATGATCAAGTCCTTCAACATATAGCACTTTTTGAATCTTCACAATACCATTGTCGAGCATTCCATAACCCCTGACGTGGCCTTCGGCTTCAGAATTAGCAAATCTAACTGCTCCGGCAGGCTCCTCCACATAGTTATGCAAGAAGTGCTTGAATCCTGTCATGTGGCGTGAACATTCAGAATCTATTACCCACAATCGACAGGCCTGCAAAAGAGACAATTAGTTTTGCTTAGGCACCCATATCAGGATGGGTCCTTCGCGGTTAGCATCAAGCAACTCAGGAATATCATCTGGTTTGACTTTCACTCTCCATTCATAACGCGGCTTTGGAACCCATTTCCAAACCATCTTAACATTTAATTCCTGAAAGTGCTTTTTAGAAGTAGGATTGGCAACCTTAGCTCGATACACTTTGGGTTGTGCAGAAGAATTAGAAATAGAATTAGACTTAAAGTTCAGTTTAGCTTTTCTCTTATTCTGTTTGGACTTTGGAGGGGAGTAGTATGTGAATGAGTTATCCCAACAGTGTTTGCAATATAGATTCTTTCGACCAAAATCCATAAACTTAGATTTATCAGAACAAACCTTACATCCATGTTTATCAAAAGAATTACTTTTCAAAATAACACTATCAGAAGTACAACTGTTTGAAGCAAAAGTTTTACTAGATAATCTATCATTCTTATTCAAACTACTATCTTTATTCTTCTTACTCCTCCCAACTCCATTTCCTTTTATATCTGAAACAGAAACAGGAACCTTGTTAGTCTCTAACTTAGAAGGTGGTTCTTTTCTTGTGACGTTTGAAGTCTCACCCTTTTCAAAAATACTTGGTGGATATTCACGACAATCAGAGTAAACAACTGAAGGTTTTGTAGGAGCATCAAATTATGGATTGGTTCTTACCTTCCATCTTGGATCATTGAACATCTGTTTATCATTTGAAGCATTTTTAAACAAAGTAATTTTCAAATCATTGATCTCAGTGCAAAGCTCTTGATTTACTTTGAAAGACTTTTCAAGTTTATGTTTGAGATCAAAGTTTTCATCTTCAACCTCATCAAGAGACTGTTGCAACATGTCAATTTGCTTCATCAATTCAGATGTATTATCATTCACAGAATTTGACTCCTTTTGAATAGAAACAGGATCAGAGTCTGAAGCATTCATCATTTTAGAAAATAATTCTTCAGTCATGGACTCAATAAACTCCGTTTTGTCATTTTGAGAACAAGAGCCATTCGTGATAGCATTTTCTTCTTCAACCTCTTCAACAAGTAAAGGTTTAGAAGTAATTGGATTTGAGACTGATGGTATAGTAGATGGATCAACACCAGAATCATACTCATCATAGTTGCATGCTGTCTCAGGTAGAACTGTGTTGGTGCTTACTGATTCTTTGGAAGGTGTGGTAAATAGTGATTCAAACTCAGTAAATTCGATTTTTCGAGTCGCATAGCTTTTGTTTAAATCACCATATTGAAAACCAACTGATTTAAAAAGATTTTGAGAATCAGTGTCACCAGACTTGTTCTTTCCCATTTCTTCTCGACCTTTGGTCTCTTTAGAAGGTTTAGGAGTACTTGCTTCAACAAAAGTTGCACGAATGTCAGGAATGGGTCTGATTGCGGAGCCGAATTTATCAAAATTATATAGATGCTCCGGTGCCTTTTTCAAAATTTCATTAGTTGGCACACCCAAACCTGGTTTTAGTTTATAAAACCTTTCGTCTTGGAGTTTATTTGTCAACAGATTTAATGTTTGCTCAGTCTGACCTCGTTTCATATTAATGTCCTCCAGTTGCTTGATTTTGGTGTAAGCTTCATTTCTTTCTTTGTAACAAACTTCAAATTTTATTTGAAACTCACCCTTTTCAGCATTAAGATTCACAAGATCTGTTTCTAAACCAGATATTTTTTCTTTTAAAGATGCTTTTTCAGCTTTTAAATCGTCTTTTTCCTTTTCTTTTTCTTCCACAACAACTTTTAAAATAGCATTTTCATCACGAAAGCTTAATGCAGATTGATGTGTAGAGCTAAGTTTGCCTTTCAGTAAAGCAAATTCATCTTTCATACCATGTATTTGGGCCATTAAAGATTCAATAAGTTTAGAATTTTCACTTACCTCAGAGTTTGCATCTTCGGATTGTGTCTCAGAGTCTTCATCGTCACCTTCCAGCTTTGCCATATAAGATACTTGGGTGAAGTGAGCTTGCTCCTCGTCATCAGAACTTTGATACAACCAGTTTTCTTCTTCAGCCATTAGCACTTTTCCTTCTTCAACTTTCTTGGCAATAAGTGACTTTCTTGCATAGTACTCTGAGTTCTTTACCTTCTTGAACTTGCAGTCCCTAGAGAAATGCCCAAATTTGCCACAGTTGTAGCATCTTCCTGGTTCATCCTTTCGTTCTTCTCGCTTCTCCTCTCTCTTTCCTTCTCTTCTATCTTCCATCCTGTCTTCTCGTCCTTCCTCTCTCTTTCCATACCTCGGCTTGTATCGCATCTCAGACTTCTCTTTCTTGTATCCATCATACTTTGGCTTTGAGTAGAATCTTTTCTTGCCAAAGCTCTTCTTGAATCGTCGCGTAATGAGAGCCAAGTCTTCAGAGAACTTTTGAATATCAGGATCTGAATCAACTTCTAGTTCTTCATCGCTCGAATTAGAGTCAGAGTTAGTAACTTCGGTAACTAGAGCTTTAGACACCTTTTTCTTCGACCTTGCAGAGGATACAGAACCTTTGCCGACTATTAGAGCCACAGAATCCTTCAGATGATTAGACTCATTATTAATTGATCTCACCTCATCCTCATGTTGAGCAAGAGTAGAGAAGATATCAGTGACATTTTCTCGAGCCATATTCTTGGACATCTGGAGGTTGATAGCAAAGTTCTTCCATTCTGGATTCAGATTCTTGATGAACTTGTAATTTATCTCAGAAGCAGATTTAGAGATATTGTTCCTCCGCAAGTCATTGAGGATGATGTTATATCTGTTGTAGGTATCTAATAGCAACTCTCCTTCTTTTGCATGAAATCCCTCGTATGAATTTATGCATAGATTCTTCTTAGCTTGTATGGAGGCTTCACTTCCTTCAAACTGCCTTGCTAGTTCATCCCAGATGCCTTTAGCAGTGCTCTCACTGTCGACACGATTGTAGATGTCGTTTGGAATTGCCATTGTCAGATAGATTAGAGCCTCTTCTTCTGTCTTATACTGTTCTTTCTGCTTTTCATTGAAGAACTGATAAGGTTTAGGAATCTCTCTATCAGGGATTTCTGGAGAGGAATCTGTAGCAGGTTGACCCTTTACTGTGATCATTGGAGTTTGTGGACCTTCAATGATTGCTTTCATGAAGTCTCTGTTCTTGTGATTCAGAAACTGGATCATTCTGATATTCCATTGCTGATACTCATTAGCCATGAGGACAGTAGGTTTGACTTGAGAACCCATTGAGAGAAGCTGATTCGACATCTTAGTTGTACGGTTAGTAAACATACTTTTCTGTACCAAGACAACCAACTAGATGAGATCGTTAAAATCAAAATAAAAACCACACTAAAATTTTTTCAGAAAAATAAATTTCCAAAAATAATTAAATCCAGTCCTCTCAAACAATATAAAACTTCAAATAATACTAAAGAAAATGTTGATCTCGAACAGAACTTTGTCCCCCTTCGCAGACTTAGCACGGTGGTCCCGCTAGAATTTTTTTTACGCAAAAGTGAACAGTGAAAAGTTCTTGCGCAAAGTGAACAGTACTTGCACAAAGGGAACAGTACTTGCGCAAAGTGAGGTTTGCGCATGCAGAGGGGCGCGCAAAGTGAAGTTTGCGCAAGATTTGGGTTGCGCAAAGCAGAGGTTTGCGGGTCTAGTTGGATGCGCAAAGTGAAGGTTCGACTGGAACTTGCTTCGATCGGTATGGAGTTCGACCGGGAACTTGCTTAGACCGGTATTACGTTCGACCGGGAACTTGCAAAGACTGGGAAGGATTAGACCGATATAGGGTTCGACCGGGATTGTGATAGGACAGATAGTGGGTTCGACCGAGGATGTGATAGTATCGGTATTGATGCTTCGACCGATACAAAGGTATGGACCGATAGTATGCTTTGACTGATATTCTCTAAGACTGATAGGTTGTTCGACCTGTATGGTGTTCGACCGATAAAGGGTAAAGACCGATAAAACTATTCGACCGGAATGTTCTTAAATCAAGCCCAGAACGTCGATGAACAGTTCCGTTGGGAACTGAAGATGTGTCTAAGTGATTAATACTGCCAGGATTTCATGATTACTACTGTTGAGCCAAATTAATACTGCTTGAAGAAATTAATACTGCTGAGCATAGTTAGTACCGCTGGTGAAGATTAATACTGCTCAGAGTGTTAATGCTGCTGTGACTTAATACTGCTTATTTGATAGTAAAGATATGCGCAGAGCAAGGCTTAAATATAATCATAGAAGGTTGAAGATAACTATGGAAGAATATACTGAAGATCTTTTAAGTTTTGTAACTATCTTTTATTTTCAGTATATGTATAGATGTAGTCAGAATAGTTTCAAGATACGAGATTTCTAAGTTTTTGTTTGAGAGAGAGAATAAACCTCAAGGTTTACAATCCTAATTCTAGAGAAGTAGAATTCGTCTTGGTGAGCCTGTTCATCAAGATTGAGGTTTTGTTTGAAAGCTTGTAACTTTAATCATTCAATAAAGTTTACAAGTTGTGATTCATTCTTTAATGTTACATTGATATTTTGAATATTAAAGTGTTATTCCGCAACTTCTTTAATATTGTTTCTGAGTTTTATTATTCTTGTTAAGAATCAGATCCTGACAAGTGGTATCAGAGCCTAGTATTCTCAGAAACCTTCATTCATCATGGACAACACTGTTGAATCAACCAGTACTCTTGTTTCAAAGGTTCCCATGCTCAAACCCAATGAGTTTGACATGTGGAAAATTAGGATCAAGCAGTACATCCTCCTTACAGACTTTTCTATGTGGGACATTGTTGAGAATGGTCCCTTTGCTGAAGGAAAAGTTGGACAAGATGGAAGAAGACCACCTCCAAAAACTGATGCTGAGAAGAAAGTGAGACAATTGGAGATGAAAGCCTTAAGCACCCTGCTTTTGGCCATCCCTAATGAATATCAACATCAGTTTCACCACTGCACTGATGCTCAGATTCTATGGAATGCTTTAGAGAGGAGATTTGCTGGCCCCAAGAGCACTAAGAGGAATCAAAGGGATATTCTCAAGCAGCAATATGAGAATTTTACATCTTCAAAGAATGAGTCTATGACTCAAACTTTTGATAGATTCAATAAATTAATTGGTGAGTTGGCTACTGTTGGAGTTCAGATGGAACAAGATGATGTCAACCGAAAGTTTCTCAGATCTCTTGGAGATGAATGGACCATGTACACTGTCTCATTCAGACAGAATGACATGTTGGAAGAAAAGGAACTGGATGATCTGTACAATGATATGAGAGTGTTTGAATCTGAAGTGGAAGCAAAGAAGAAGCCTACTGGATATGTTCATAATGCTGCACTCCTATCAGCATCAACTGATTCCACTGCTAACCCTAAATCAGTTAATATTGCCAGTGGAGTAAATCAAGAAAAAGGCAATGAATCTGTGTTTGAAGCCTTTCTTTCCATCCATGGTAACTCTTCATTAATCAATGATGACTTGGAACAGCTTCATCCTGATGATCTGGAAGATATGGATATTAAATGGCAGATGGCCATGCTTTCCATGAGGGTGAAGAAATTCATCAAGAGGACTGGGAGGAACAACTTCTCCCAAAGAAGAGAAGATGGAGCAGGCTTTGATAAGTCAAAGGTAGAGTGCTACAAGTGTCACATGTAGGGACACTTTGCCAAGGAATACAGAAGTGGAATGTCTCAAAACAACCACCAACAAGCTCAGACTGGAAGCTTCAACCAGAACAGAAACTCTGCTCAAGCTCTTGTTTCTCAACAAGGAATGGGGTTTGACTAGAGTGATCAAGCAGAAGATGCCATTCAAAATCAAGCTCTCATGGCAGAGGTATCTGATCTCCCAACTGAGGTACTTTCTAATCTCTGTTCTCAAACTTGCATAGACACTGTGAAAAGGTACAAGGATCACAACCAAAGTATGAGTGATGACTTTAAGAATTTAGAAAAGGATAGAAAAGACTATGTGAAATTTGTTGAAAGGTTTGAGGAACAAATTAAAGGTTTCCAAGCCAATGAACTGCAACACACATATGATACAAATTATTGGAAGTGGGAGAAAAATGATCTAGAAATCTAACTGACAAAGTCTAAAGAGGAGATTGAAAAGTTGAGAGGAGAGCTAGCCAAGGTTAAGCTGGATGTTGAAAAGTTTTCATATGCTTCTAAAGCCATAGATTCTATGCTAAAGGTCCAAATCCATGATAAGATTAAACCAGGAATTGGGTACAATACCACACCACCACCATACAATAACAACTACATCCCTCCTAAATCAGACTTGCTGGAGACTAAGGATAGGAAGGACTTGCATGAGGGAGCCACTAAGGTAGATCCTTTAGATGAAGTAGTTGTTAAGGACAAGACTGAGAAAGAAGTTGGTAAGAGTAAGGATAACACTGTAAGTGGTGAGATTCCCTTATAAAATAACATTTTTACCAATGAGGGTGGTGGAAGGGATTGGGTCAAATCTAATGGTGTTGAGAAGACTGAGGGAAAGTCTAAAAAGGTCCATTACAAGCAGACCACAGTTGTGAATCCTGTTTCTTGCAAACAGTGTGCAGGTAATAAATATGAGCCCCTAAAACATGATAAAAGGAGGGGAAATCAAAGAAATTGGAATAATCAGTGGGCTCAGAAATAAGGAGTTGATCTGAGTAGAATCATCAGACCAAAACCTTGTTTCATATGTGGCAAATTGAACCATCTTGCCAAGCATTGTTATTTTAATCCTATGAACCAAAGGATAAATTTTCAAAGATCTGTGCAAAAACCTTTTGGTTATAGGAAGAATGAAAGGAACCATGTGGCTAAGAAACCAGTGAAATCTAAAAGCCACATGAAGAAAAAGACTGTAAAAGAGAGTGTCAAGATGTGGGTTCCCAAAAGCACTAAAACTGTTAGTACTGCTACCACAAATAGTGCTGATGACAAAGATAGTGTTGCCAGAAGCAATACTATTGTTATCAATGTTAGTGCTGCTGAAAGTATTAGTACTTCTAAAACTAACATTGTTAGTACTTCTTCAAATGTTAATACTGCTAACCTTGTTAGTGCTTCTAACAAAGTTAGTACTGCTAAACCTGTTAGCGCTGCTAACTCTGTTAGTACTTCTAAAATTAGTACTGCTTCTAGTGTTTGTGCTTCTAGACCAATCATCTTGACAAAGTTCTCCAGTAAAGAGTTGTCTGAATTTAAAAATTTCATAAAAAAGAAGTGCAAGTACTTTGATGAGAAAGGGAGGCCTAAGACCACTTTGGCTTGGGTTCCCAGTCAATACTAATTGATTCATCTTATGTGCAGGGCAACCAACAGCTCAAGAGAAAGAGCATTTGGCATGTTGATAGTGGTTGCTCTAGGCACATGACAGGGAACATGGCTTGCCTCAAGAATTTCAAGAAAATTGATGGAGGGCATGTTGCCTTTGGTAATACTCCAGATGGAGGTAAGATTAGTGGTAAGGGTGATGTAACAAAAGGTAAGATGACCATTGAAGATGTTTTCTATGTTGAACAGTTAAGATACAACCTGTTAAGTGTATCACAGGTTTGTGACAAAAAGCATAGTATATTATTCACTGATTCAGAATGCATTATTCTTGCTCCTGGATTCAAGGTAGTTGATGAAAAGATGATACTACTAAGAACTCCTAGAAAGGATAATGTCTATTGTTTGGACATGGAAAATGTTTCAGATGATTCATCCCTAAACTATCTTGTTTCAAAAGCCTCTTTGGATGAATCATCACTTTGGCATAGAAGGATGTGTCACATGAACTTTAAAACAATGAATAAACTTGTTAAAAACAACCTTGTAAGAGGTTTGTCTTCAAAAGTATTCTCATGTGATGATCATTATGTTGCTTGTCTCAAAGGCAAACAACACAAAACTTCTCATAAGTCCAAAGAGTTGAACAGAATTTATTCTTCTCTTCAGTTGTTGCATATGGATCTGTTTGGTCCTACAAATGTCATGAGTATAGGTAAGAAATCATACTGCTTAGTTATTGTTGATGATTACTCTAGATTTACTTGGGTATATTTTCTAAGGACTAAGGATGAGACAAGTAGACTGATCAAATCCTTTATTCTAAGAATTGAAAACCAAACAAATCAAAAGTTAAAAGTCATTAGGTCAGATAATGGTACTGAATTTAAAAATCTGGATCTAAACACCTTTTGTGAGGAAAAAGGAATTGAGAGGCAATACAGTGCTCCTAGGACTCCACAACAAAATGGTGTTGCTGAGAGAAGGAATAGGACACTGATTGAAGCTGCTAGATCTCTGTTAGCTGATTCAAAACTTCCAATTACTTTATGGGCTGAAGCAGTTAATACTGCTTGCTATGTCCAAAACAGAGTTATAGTAGTGAAGCCTAAAAACAAGACACCATATGAGCTTTTAAATAAAAGAAAACCATTTATTGGATTTTTCAAACCCTTTGGGTGTCCTTGTACCATTCTTAATACCAAAACTCACTTAGGAAAGTTTGATAGCAAAGCAGATGATGGTTTTCTTGTTGGTTACTTATCTCAGAGTAAGGCCTACAGAGTATTTAATTCTTCTTCTAGAATAATTGAGGAAAGTGACAATGTCAAATGCAATGAGAACACACCAAATCCTATTGGTTCAGGTCCTCAGTGGTTATTTGACATTGATTCACTAACTAACTCTTTGGGTTTCAGTAGTGATGATCATGCAGGATCAGGAAGTAGAGGATCAGGGGATGAACAAGTACAAGATATTATTTATCAGTCTGTGATCTTTCCTATACCTACAATGTCCCCTGTTGAAATCTGTGAAAGGGAGACCTTTACTGAACCAATTCAGAGTGAAGAAGAAAGAAGAGATGATGAGAATTTAGAGCATGAAGAGTCAGAAGCAGCTGATGAGATTCCCTCAGCTGACTTAAATGATTCCAATTTAGATATGGGAATGAATGAAGAACCTAGTCTTCAGACAAGAACTCAGAAAAATCATCCTCCTGAGCTGATAATAGGAGACATCACTTCTCCTATGATGACAAGAAATCAAAGCAGACTTAAAGATTTATAGGATCAGCAGCATACAATACTCTCTTGCTTTCTATCCCAGATTGAGCCTAAGAAGGCTTATGAAGCAATGAAAGATTCAAGTTGGATAGAAGCCATGCAAGAAGAGTTGCTACAGTTCAAATTGCAAGATGTATGGGACTTGGTGGACCTTCCTAAAGGTCATAGAGCAATTGGCACCAAGTGGATTTTCAGAAATAAAAAGGATGAGAGAGGAATAGTAATCAGGAACAAAGCAAGGCTAGTGGCACAAGGGTACACTCAGGAAGAAGGAATAGACTATGAGGAAGTTTTTACTCCAGTTGCAAGGGTAGAGGCAATTAGGCTGTTTCTAGCCTATGCTTCATTTATGAAGTTCAAGTTATACCAGATGGATGTGAAGAGTGCCTTTCTGTATGGAACAATTGATGAGGAAGTATATGTCTGTCAGCCCCCTGGATTTGAGAATCCATCATATCCTGACAGAGTATACAAACTGAAGAAAGCTCTCTATGGTCTACATCAAGCCCCAAGAGCATGGTATGATACTCTGTCTACCTATCTCTTGGAAAATGGGTTTGAAAGAGGAATAATTGACAAAACCCTTTTCATTAGAAGAAGTAAGAAGGACATCCTACTTGTTCAGATCTATGTGGATGACATCATCTTTGGATCCACAAAAGATCAGATGTGTAGAGACTTTGAAGAGTTGATGTACAAGAGCTTCAAAATGAGTTCAATGGGTGAACTTACTTTCTTCCTTGGGCTTCAAGTGAAACAAGAGAAAGATGGGACTTTCATAAGTCAATCAAAGTATGTGAAATACATCCTAGATAAGTATGGTCTATCAGACTCAAAGCCAACAAGCACACCAATGGAAACACACAAACAAATCACAGCTGATCTTGAGGGGAGGAAGTTGATGTCCATCTTTATAGATCAATGATTGGATCCCTCATGTTTCTCACAGCCTCAAGACCAGATATCATGTTTCCAATGTGTGTATGTGCCAGATTCCAAGTCAAGCCAAAGCAGTCACATATTCAAGCTGTTAAGATGATTTTTAGATACTTAAGAGGGCAACCTAGATTAGGTCTTTGGTATCCTTATGAATCTACTTTTGACTTGATTGCATATTCAGACAGTGACTTGGGTGGTGCTAATATGGATAGAAAGTCTACTTCAGGGGGATGTCAACTTTTGGGTGCAAGACTAGTATCTTGGCAGTGTAAGAAGCAAACCACAGTGTCCTTATCCACAACAGAAGCTGAGTACATTGCTGCTGCAAGTTGTTGTTCACAGGTTCTATGGATTCAGAATCAAATGCTGGACTATGGGGTAACCTTTCTTGACACTCCAATCTTCATTGACAATAGCAGTGCTATTAGCATTGTTAACAATCCAGTCAAGCACTCCAAAACAAAGCATATTGAAATCAGGTATCACTTTATTAGAGACTGCAATGAAAAGAAGCTTATTCAAGTTGCTAAAGTTCATACTGATAACCAGTTTGCTGATCTATTCACTAAAGCTTTTGATGTGGGTAGATTCACATTCTTGGTCACAAGTTTGGGCATGATCAACTCATGATTAAAAAGTGTTTGTATACCTGTTATTTGTTTATTTTGTTTGGTGTTACTAATCATCTGTCTCAGGAAGTTTATTGCCCTGCTCAGACTAACAAAAGCTTCAACAGTGTAAGTATAGTTAATGCTGCCAGTGCAGTTTTAATGCTGCCAGTGCAAAGTTACTACTGCAGATTTACTATTACTACTGCTGGTCTGAGTGACTACTTCAGGTATGTGTTAATACTGCTAGTAGTTAATACTGCTAGTCGTTAATACTGCTAGTAGTTAATACTACTAGTCGTTAATACTGCTAGTTAGTTAATACTGCTCGTAGTTAATACTGCTAGTTCGTTAATACTGCTAGTTAGTTACTACTGCTTCTTTCCCGAATCATATAAATACCCTCTTTGCCCGCCTAAAAGCTCACAACAACTCTTTGCATATTGTTCATCTTCTCTCTCACTCTTTTCTCTCAAGCAACAAGTGTGTTTCAGTCCAGTATCCTCAAGAACGATGGCATCCATGGCATTTATTGATGAACACAATGAGATCGCAATGCTTCAAAATTCGAAGCAAGCTGATGGATTCTGTCAAATAGTCGATTTTCTCAAGACCAGTCACATAGCATATGCTCTTAATGTGTCACCACCAATTTTCATCGAGCACCAGAAGCAATTTTGGGCCAATGCCACCGTTGTTACTGAAAACGGTGTGCAGATCATCAAGACAAGGGTGTGTGACAAACCCTTGATAGTCACTGAAGAGGTCATTCGCATCAGTCTACGACTAGACGATGCCGCAGGTATTACTTCTATCCCTAATGAGGACTTGTTTTCCAATCTAACAAGAATGGGGTATGAAGGCCAACAGGGTGTTTTCAAATTTTACAAAGCAAACTTTTCTTCCCAATGGCGGTTCTTTGTTCATACCCTTATGCATTGTATCTCTAGAAAAACTACTGGATGGAGTCACTTCAGCAGTACCATTGCTTATGCTTTGGTCTGCTTGTCTACTGCCAGAAAGTATAATTTCTCAAAAATGATTTTCAATGATCTTGTGTCAAACTTGGGAAATAAAAAGAGTTTCTATATGTACCCAAGATTTGTCCAGGCAGTTATAACCTCTGAATTGATGGATATCCCTCAGTTTAATGAGGTATATGTACCTAAAATCCCTAAGGTCAAGGTCTTTTCAAATACGAAAAGATCTGCCAAGGACTCGAAAGGAGTTGACACCCCATTATTCTCTACAATGATGGTGGTGTCCCACAACCTAGAAGGTATGGCATCAGGGTCAAGGCCCTCACTAGACCATCCCACTGAGAGCCAAACCCAACCTTCAACCACTATATCACTTCCTCAGTCTCTTGTTCATAAGCCAACACCTGTGTTAACCAAAACTTATGCTAAGAGAAAGGTACACAAGGATCCTTCCCTTGTTGTACCTCTTACAATCCCAGAACCTCAAAGCCCTCTAATGGAGCATTCTCCATTAGAGAATATCTATAGAGAAACCACTGAGGTGTCTCCCAACCCCAAGGAGGTGCTCACTGAGGAGATGTATGAGCATATGGGTGAGAAGGCTGCCACTACTCATGCTAGCAAAGAGGAGGCCAGTGGTAAAATCACTAAGACCTTCCCCATGGAAACTTTGGGTGAGCAATCATCCAAAGGTCCCAGGTGCCAAAAAACCAAGGGGGTGGATGGTGCTTCTGCTAGGCAGCAGACCTCCACTACTAAATGTTCCAATGATCCATCAATAGGGGTTAACACTCCTGGAGAAGGTGAGGATAGATATGACTATCATGAATTGATTTCTGCAATGTCCAAAATGGCAACTGAACTGGATTCTCAGAAGCAGGTTGTAAATGAGCTCAAGAAAGTCATCATTAACCAACAAGCAGAGATCAACATCTTAAAGAAGTTGGTTCAGAAGGTGGTCCAAAAGAAGAAGAAACAAAGGTTTGTGCTCAGAAGAAGGAATCCAGTGACTGATGCTCCCAAAAAGGGGGAGTCAGAAGCTGAGGTCAACTTGGAGAGGGAGATACATGGAGTTGAGGGGGAGTTTAATGTACAAACAGAAACAGGGCTTGTGTTTGAAGAAGCAGCAGTAACAGATAGAGCAGCAGAAACAGTTAATGCTGCTGAAGCAAGCAAAGCAACAGAAACAGTTAATGCTGCTGAAATAAATGAAGCAGCAGAAATTGTTAAAGAGGTATTATATAACCTCATCAGCAGAAATCTGGAAGAATTTGAGATAGCTGAAGCTCTAATCAAGGCTAAACATGATACTCCCAAGGTCACTTCAAAGGCCAAAGGAGTTGTCATCAAAGAAAAGGGTGAGGTTATCAAGAAAGCAAGTGTTGAGAAGGCTGCAAGCAAGGATAAAGGCAAAGCCAAGATAGTGGAATCTGACCAACCACTTAAAAAGCAAAAGCTGATTGAGTCAGATGAAGCTTTGACTAAGAAGATTCAAGCAGAACTTGAGCAAGCAGAATCAGTTCAAGTGGAGAAAGATAGAGAGATGGCAAGAGCTTTAGCTGCAGAGCTTAATGAAGTATATCAACAGAGCTTGGCAACAGAGATAGCACAGAAGAAAGCTGCAATTCTAAAGAAGCCTGTGATGATCAAAATGGCTGCTAAGAAGAGGCAACCTTCAAAGACCTACCTTGGCACTCAAGAAAGAAAGAATATGATTACTTTCCTCAAAGGTGTTGTGGGAGTCAAAAAGGAGATGTTCTCAAAGATGTCATTTGAACAGATCAAAGGGTTGTATGATGCAAAGATGACTAAGCTTCAAGGGAATGACAAAGCCAGAGTTGAAATGGAAAAGATGATGAAAGAGAGTAATGACTTTCTAATAGAAAAACCTTTTCCTGATGATCAAGAAACTCCAAAGAAGGAAGCTACTCTAGGTGAAAGTTTGAAGACTCTGAGAAGAACTAAAATGATGGCAAGAAGAAAACTTGTTAAGAAACCTAGAGTGGATGAGGATGTAGCTGAACAAAAGGTAGCTGAAGAAGAAGGGGCACCTAAGTCTGAAGAAAAGAAAGCTCAATATCAGGAAGAACCATCAAGTACTTATGATGTAAATATGTACATGGTGGTGATGAAGAAAGTGCCTGAGCCTATGGAAGTAGATGGTAAGGAATATATCAGGATGAAAAGGAAGGATGAAAAGTTTGAAGTGTATCCTACTTGGGCCAAGATAGTAAGAGTATGCTCCAGATCTGACTTAGAGGAATTGTTTGAAGTGGGGATGAAACTATATGCTGACAAGCTGAAAGGTCCAGGGATACCAGTTATAAAACTTGTGATGGAATATCTGTGTATGTTATTCAAGCCAGAGGAAGTTCAGCATGTTATCAGAAATGTGTTCAAAACCATCAACAACTGGACTCTGTATGAAAGAAGTGGAGTATATGCACTGGCTGTGGATACAAGTCATTTTGAATACTTCTTGGTGGATAGAGTTTACAACGATAGCAGATTAAAGTTGCATGCTATGTTAAAGAAGAAGCTTGGTTGTGCACCAAATTTTGAAATGGCAAGGTACTTGATCCAGAGAATTATCAATCAAAGTTTGGGGCTGAATCCTAATATAGGTGTATGAAAATGGAGTTTTGGGAGCATCTGAAGAACTTGATGTTATCCCAGTTTAATCTAGTTGATTAACAATCAATCAAGTAATCAAGAAACACAATAATAATCAAGAGATATATAAATCAAAGTAACATACCAATCCCTTGAATAAACAATGAAACCCTTGAGTGTTCTTGATACCCTTTGAATACAGAGAAAACTTACGTCTATTAACTAGAATATTATCAGAGTTAACCTAAAACTAAACTAAACATAACTTTAAATACCTAGGATAAAAGGCCTAATGGGCTTTAACCTTAATGGGCTTTCTAACAGGCTTTAGGCCAATTTACAAATAACTATTAACATATTACAGTTTAAACCCTCTAATATTTAACTATCAAGTAAATACAGTTTAGACCCTCTAATTTAACTTTAATCTTGAATACAATTATGATCCAACAATCTCCCCCTTTGGATTCAAGATTAAATTTTTTTTGCAATTGTCTTCTGGTCTTCACTTGTATTCTCTTTTCTTCAGATATGACGTTGATCGCTTCAAAACTTGATATCTTTAAAATCTTTGAAATCTTCAGATCTTCAGATTGTATTCTCCCTTTTTGTATCTTGTCCCCCTTTTTGATGAGTGGTGAGAATCATCATCATCAAAACTTTGCAAAACAATCTCCCCCATTGTGTATGATCACGTAAGCACAGTCTTCATCATGTAACGAGCCCTGTATGGAAATAAGAGCATCCTTCCCAGATGGAAAGAGTGATTATTTCAATCTTTTCAAATTAAAATAGAAAGTAGTAACCATTCGAATCTTTTCAAATTCAAACAGTTAATAAGTGTAACCCTGAATCAACAAATGACTCAGTTAAAATGCCTGTCAGTAACACAAAGTTACTGAGTAACACAAAGTTACTATATAAGGAGCTAGTTTGATATAGACTCCCCAGGTCTTCCATTCAATCATCGAATAACACATGGTTATCTATGAACGTTCTGACAGAAAACAAATTTCTGTGTGCTCGTGCATGTATATGGAAAAAAAAAATTAAGCATAGATGATTGCTTTTCATTTTAGGCTCAAAGTATGTAAACTTGTTGAGACAGCAACAAATTATACAACGACTCAATGTACATGAGAAAGGGTTCGAAGGTGGGGCAACTTTCCTTCTTTTTCAATATTAGTATCTTCCAAATGAAGAACCAATAGAGTATGTGCTTGTTCCCCAGAAAATGTGAAACATTCTCTTTTTCAGAAAAGAATGAGTAGCTGGTGGGGTTGTATGCAAGAGATGGCATGGGCTAGTTGCCTATTTCAATGATGGTCACCAAAGAATGTGATCCAATCAGATTATGTGGCTGCCCGGCTCAGAAAGAAGTTTGGTGCAGAGTTTAATATTCTTTTACTCTGTTCTCTCACCCTCTTTCTTTTAATGCTCACGTCTAACCAATCTCTCTTTTCCATTTTCCCTCTTTTCACACACCAACACTCAAATCTTTTGACCCCTCTCCCCTCAATCACTCAGGGAATACTTCCTGGGTAGGAAACACTGGTTATCGTGAATCTATGGAAGTTCTGTTAAGTTCTCACACTGAATCCCATGTATGATCCTAAAAAAAACATGTTGTTCAACAGGCTATTGATCATGTAAGCACAAATACCACTTGTTACATGAGAAATAAGACTTTCGGAGATGTCAAAACAGTTATGTTTGACGATGCAATTCTCTCCCTCAAACTAAAAGAGTTTGACAATTAAGCTCATATCATTTTATCATGAAGAATAATATTTTGGAGAATCAAAAACGAATGTTGTTTATATGAACAATATATAAACATATTTTCAATGAAAGCACATGAAATGACGTTTGATTCAATCAACAGTGAATACAAATAACGTGAGTATTACCATAGAAAAATTTAACTTTTGATACATGGTAATAACAAAGTCAAATAGAATGTTCTGAACCGTTATGTGTATGAATACTTGACAAAGTATATTGACAAGATAAAACGCAAGTATTTATCTTTAAGAACACACGGTCAGATAAGCATTTAAGTATCCAAAAATCTGTTAATATCACAGATATTCTCCCCCTTAACTTAATAATTTTTTTAACAATATAAAGCAGAAAAAAAGCACTGAAGTGCGGGTTCTAATCTGATGTGATTAGAAGCCATACTCCGTTGAGGTACGGGTTCTAAGTTGATTTACTTAGAAGCCTTTGTTCATTCTCCCCCTTAAACCTTGGGTGCCTGCAACACAGATTTAGCTTTTGGTACCCACTGGTATTTGGGTCCTAATGGGTTAGTTGCAGTTCTAGTAGGAGAGATAAAATAAGAACCATACCAGTTATTTACATAATCTTTTCTTACAAAATCATTTGAGCCACAATCGGAGCAAGTAATCTTCTTTTGTGCTAACCTGATCAATTGATGGATTGTGTAAACCAGATCAGGTTTACCAAAAGTTTTACCTTTTGTAGCATAGTTCCATTTAGCATTTGATGTATGCACAAATGATTCTTCTTTCTTCTTCTCCTCCGAGGATCCTTTAACTCTCCAGATCTAGTTTCCTCTTTCTTTCTCATCATTCCTTCTCCAGAAGCTTTTCTTTTGAGACTTGTTCTTCTTTAAATTACCTGAACCATCAACATTTTTATGAAAGAAAAGGTTAGAAGGACGAATCTGATCAGTAGATTTAGAAGTAAGACAATCATCTAAATCATAGAAAGGATTATAGAAAACATTTGAAAAATGTGAACTTGAAGCTGTTTTTAATGAACTATCTGAATCAGCTAGATCATCTCTTGGTGATTGAGCTATTGACTCTGGCGTCTTGTGCTCAGTTAGCTTCACCTTGAATACGATATCTTCAAGTTCCTTTATCTTTGAAGACAAACTGTTTCTTTCCTTTTCAATCAGATCAAACTTCTTATGCAACTCAGATTTTGCATTCTTCTCCTTCATGATGTTTGTTGACAATTCAGACAACTTTCCTGTCAACTTAGCTATCTCAGTTTCAAATATTTTCTTTTCTTCAGAAAAGTCTGTATTTATATCCTTCATCTCAACTTTCTTCTTCTCATTCTCAGCCTTTTCTCTTTCAAGAATGATAACTTTCTCAAAGTCTGAAACTTGTTGAGAAAGCTTAACACATCTAAGCTCTAATGCTTTCTTCTCTTCAAAGGCTTTTCTGTAGAAATCAGAGAATTTCTTGGCAAAGTCTTTTCTTTCTTTCTCTATCTTCAGCAATTCATCTTGAGCTATTGTATTGTCTCTGTCTTGGGTTGCCTTTTCTTTCATCGTTTTAATCTCAACCTCAAGACTGAGAACTTTATCTTTTAAAGAGTCTCTTTTAGCAAAGATTCGAGAGTTTGACTTTCTAAGCTCTTCAGATGTCTCGCGAGCAATGTTTGCTCTTCTTCTAAGCTCATCAAGCTCTTTTTGCATTAACTCCTTCTTAGACCATGTAGAGCTGGATTCAGATCTTTTCAACTTTGCTTGAAGATCTAAGATCTCTTTTTCTTTAGGCACAATTATTCCTGCAAGATCAATTATAGAATCAGAATCTTTTGAATTTTCTTTTAAAGCATTGATCTGAATAAGAAGAGAAGAGTTCTGAATCTTTAGATTTTCAATCTCAGCTTTAAGAGGTAACATCTCGGATTTGAGCTTTGTAATTTCCCTCTCACAATCATCAACCCTGTCTTTATATCTTGACAACTGTCTAGCAAGATGTTTAGCCTTTTCTTTTACTTCAGAAAGAGTCATGTTGCTAAAATCAAGGTTGTATCCTGCAGACATATTTAGCTGATACGACATCCTAGCTGTATGGTTAGTAATCAAACTTTTCTGTACCAAAAGAATCAACTAGATGAGATCGTTAGAATCAAGAACTAGATAGAAACTACACTAAAAAAATTTCAGAAAAATAAATTTCCAAAAATAATCAAATGCAGAATTCTCAAAAAAATATAAAACTCAAATGGATCAAACAGTATTAATCTCAGAAATTAATCACAGAAAATCTGGCGCAACAGTGAGATAATTGCTAAGGACAGAGAAGCTTTGCGCGAATAGGCAGTAGCGCAAACGTGAGGTATGCGTGAGTAACGGGTCGCGCAAAGTTGAGTTTCGCGCGACTAAGAAGTGGTGCAAAAGAAAGTTTTTTTTCCCGACCGGGGGTACTGTTCACCGGTACTATTCACCCGGTACTGTTCACTGGTATTATTCACCGGTACTATTCATCGACCGGGAATTTTTTTTTTTGACTGGTAAAATGCTTCGACCGATAAAGTGCTCGACCGATAAAGTTATTCGACCGGTAAGTTGTTATGACCGGTAAAGGTATGGATTGATAGTGATGTTCGACCGATAAGAATTTTGAGTGGGTCGACCGGTAAACTGTATGACCGATAAAACTATTCAACCGGTATGTTCTTGAATCATCCCAGAATGTCGATAAACAACTCAGATAATCAACCCAGAAATCAATACAGACTAAAAATCAGATGCAAAAATCAGTCATTTGTACTCAGAAACATGTATCGAACACAACCCAATCAATAACAAAGAATAAAATCAACTTTTATACTCTAATTTGATGAGCACAGTGTCAATATTCATACAAACCCAGAAAACACGAAATCACAAACTCAATCACTTTGTTAATTCTCAATGCAATTAATCAACCAGATACTTTTCAATAGAATAAAACTCACTTAATCAGATCAATCTTAATCATAAAAACTCACAGATTCATGAAATCAGATGAACAAAAAAAAATATTTCGATGAACAGTGATTTCGCGATGAACAGTAATCTGTGAATAGTAAGTTCGATTTTTTTTTTGATTCTTTAGGCTCTGATACCAATTGTTATCCCAGTTTAATCTAGTTGATTAACAATCAATCAAGTAATCAAGTAACACAATAATAATCAAGAGATATATAAATCAGAGTAACATACCAATCCCTTGAATAAACAATGAAACCCTTGAGTGTTCTTGATACCCTTTGAATACAGAGAAAACTTACGTCTATTAACTAGAATATTATCAGAGTTAACCTAAAACTAAACTAAACATAACTTTAAATACCTAGGCTAAAAGGCCTAATGGGCTTTAACCTTAATGGGCTTTGTAACAGGCTTTAGGCCCATTTACAAATAACTATTAACATATTACAGTTTAAACCGTCTAATCTTTAACTATCAAGTAAATACAATTTAGACCCTCTAATTTAACTTTAATCTTGAATACAATTATGATCCAACACTTGACTTCTCTTCTCTAAAAGTCAAGTTAGGGGGAGATTGTTGGGAACTGATGATGTGTCTAAGTGATTAATACTGCCAGGATTTCATGATTACTAATGCTGAGCCAGATTAATACTGCTTGAAGAAATTTATACTGCTGAACATAGTTAGTACTGCTGGTGAAGATTAATACTGCTCAGGTGTTAATGCTACTGTGACTTAATACTGCTTATTTGATAGTAAATATATGCGCAGAGCAAGGCTTAAAGATAATAATGGACGGTTGAAGATAACTATGGAAGAATATACTGAAGATCTTTCAAGTTTCGTAATTATCTTTTATTTTCAGTATGTGTATAGATGTAGTCAGAATAGTTTCAAGATACGAGATTTCTAAGTTTTTGTTTGATAGAGAGAATTAACCTCAAGGTTTACAATCCTAATTCTAGAGAAGTAGAATTTGTCTTGGTGAGCCTGTTCATCAAGATCGAGGTTTTGTTTGAAAGCTTGTAAGTTTAATCATTCAATAAAGTTTACAAGTTGTGATTCATTCTTTACTGTTACATTGATATTTTGAATATTAAAGTGTTATTCTGCAACTTCTTTAATATTGCTTATGAGTTTTATTATTCTTGTTAAGAATCAGATCCTGACAAGTTCAAATAAACAACCCAGAAATCAATACAGACTCAAAATCAGATGCAAAAAATCAGTCCTTTGTACTCATAAACATAAACCAATCACAATACAATCAAACTCAGATATCAATTTCAACTTTTAAGCATTCGATTTGACAAGCATAGTAACGACCGTTAGATAACTTTTGTCGAACCCAGAAAACTCAAAATCATACAATTCAATCACTTGATAATTCTTAATTCAATTAATCAATCAGATAGCATTCAGAAGCCTGAACTTCAACTAATCAGATCAACTTTAAACCAATAAACACATTAATTCATGCAATCGATTTTCAGAATTCGATGAATAGTAATATGTGAATAGTAAAATCAAATTTTTTTTTGATTCTTTTGGCTCTGATACCGCTTGTTATCCCAGTTTAATCTAGTTGGCAAATAATCAATCAAGTAATCAAGCAACACAATAATAATCAAGAGTTATATAAATCAGAGTAATATACCAATCCCTTGAATAAACAATGAAACCCTTGAGTGTTCTTGATACCCTTTGAATACAGAGAATAATAGATTTGCAGATTGGAATAATTATCAAAGGTTAACCTAAACCTAAACTAAACATAACTTTAAATACCCAGGCCATATGGGCTTATGGGCTTGAGGCCCAATAGCTAATAACTTTTTACTTATTACATAATAAACCCTCTAAATAACTTTGACACAATTGCAGTTTAAACCCTGAACTTTAACTTTAATCTTGAATACAATTATTTGATCCAACACATTAAACATCAAATTTTGAAAAGGAGATATCTGATTTACAAAAGACTCTTGAAG
The DNA here is from genome assembly GCA_023525745.1 of Arctium lappa. NCBI lineage: Eukaryota > Viridiplantae > Streptophyta > Magnoliopsida > Asterales > Asteraceae > Arctium > Arctium lappa. The sequence goes on from CM042059.1 coordinate 36,580,221, forward strand.
ACGCTGAAGACTAAAATTGTGATCTTCGTTTCAAACTTGATAAATCTTTGGAAGAAAACAAAGAGCTTTGTAAACAGATTAATGAATTGAAAAATGATTTGTTCAAAAATAATTTATCTGAACAAAAGGAGTTTGATGATAAAAAGTGGAATGTAAGATCAAACCCGGAGTTCGTGACACTTGCAAAACCTACAGTTGTTTATTCATCTTGTTTTGAAAAGCAGCCCAATGTGTTCGAGAAGGGTGAAACTTCTGGAGTTAAGAAAAAGAAATTTACTCTCTAATAAATCAACTAACAAAGTTTCTTTGGATTTTCAGATCTTAATGGAAAGGTGAAAGGAGAATGGAGGAGAAAAGTTTGTGAAAAGAAAGTTTGTGAAAATGTTTCTGAAAGTTGTAGAAAGGATTGTAGTTTACCTACTAGTGATGATAGTTTGTCATGTAATAGTTTTGCGAACAATAAATGTCAATTTTGTTCCAATAATTGTAAAACTTTTGATAAATCGAAAGTCATGACATTTTCTCGAAAGAACTTTATTTGTAATCACCGTGGTAGCAATTCTTTCTCGTTTCACTCCATCGCTCCTAAGCCAAAGAATGTCAAAAGCTTTTCCAAAGCTAAATCTTTTTCTAATGTCTCGACACAACAAATTGATATATTCAAGGCTAAGTCAAACAATTTCTCAAAGAAGAAAAATTTTCATGATTTAAATGTGAATATGGTTTGGAAATGGTTACCTAAGCCCAGATTTGAATGGAGAGTTAAAGGCAAGGTTGACGATTTTCAAAAGTTGAAAGATGCTAACAAGAAATGACCCATTTGGATATGGGTACCTAAAGCAAAGTAAGTCTGTTTCTTTTGGAGGCCCGTCATCTATGGTTCATAGATTCTGGATGCTCAAGGCACATGACAGGGTTCAAGCACTTATTACATGATTATATTGAACAGCTTGCTGGAACAGTTGGATTTGAAAATTCTGAGCTAAAAGGTTACGTTAGAGGATACAGAATGCTTAAAAACTGTACTGTGACCATTCAGAAGGTTCTTTATGTGGAAGGGTTAATCACAATCTTTTCAGTACGAGCCAATTTTGTGATAGCCTTTACCAAGTCAGGCTTACTATCACACACTGTCATATAGAAGATCCGGACGGTTATGAGATATTTCAAGCAGAAAGATATGTAAATTTATATGCAGTCAATTTTCCAACTCTTTCAGCAACTCGATCAGTTTGCTTAATTGCTAAAGCTTCAAAAGAAGAAAGTTGGATTTGGCATCGTCGTCTTTCTCACCAAAACTTTAAAGCTATAAACACGTTGGCGAGTAAAGGCATGGTAAAAGGTCTTCCAGAATTGCGATTTGAGAAGGATTCTTTATGTTCTGCATGTGAAATGGGAAAGATGAAATGAAGTTCCCATAAAGCTAAGATATAATCTTCTTGAAAATCTCCGCTTGAAATGATTCACATGGATCTTTGTGGCTCAATGAGAGTTCAATCAATTAGTGGCAAAAAGTACATCTTAGTCATGATTGATGAATACTCTAGATACACATGGTTAGGGTTTTTAAGAGCAAAATTAGATGCACTAGAGTTGATTATTACCTTCATCAAGAAATTGCAAGTGTTGTTACAACTTCCAATCAAGAAACTGCGAAGCGACAACGGCAGAATGAGACTCTACAAGGATATTTACAATCCATAGAGATTTCTCACAACTTTTTTGTCGATCATACACTACAACAAAATGGAGTTGTCGAGCACAAGAACCGTACTTTGGTCGAAGCTACTAGGACTATGTTATCTTACTCTTGATTACTATTGTATTTGTGGGTTGAGGTCGTTGCCACCGCATGCTTCACTCAGAATCGGATGATAATTAATAAGCGTTTGAATAAGACAGCGTATGAGATCATCAATAATAGAAAACCCAATATTAAATTCCTTCATGATTTTGGTTGCAGGTGCTTCATTTTAAATGACCGTAACAATCTTGGAAAGTTTGATAAAAAAGGCAGACGAAGGCTAGTTTCTTGGATATTCCTTGACTTCAAAAGCCTATCGTATCTACAACCGTCGTACCAAGACTGTTATGGAAAGCATTCATGTATCCTTTTTATGAAAATTCGACGTTGACTTCCTAACAACACAGTTCAGGACTCAAACTGAAAGGAAAGGCTTCTATTCAAGACGGAATAGAACCTGTGTCAAAAGAGAATAAGTCTTCTGTTTCTAACTCTCAGTTGTCTACATTTGAGTTAGATCTATTATTTTTTGATGCATTCATGGATGTTTGGACAGATTTTGATAAATCTATTTCGTCCGCATCAACGTCTGTTAGAGCATAAATATGTTGGATACAAGATCATAGAAGACTGAAGATTGAAGTCAAAGCTGAAGTCAAAGCTGAAGTCAACTCTCAAGTATCAAAATCAAAGTTTAGTGTAATAAAATTCAAAGTCAAAGTTGTAATTTTGTATTTTCTTTTTTTGTGCGCGTTTTATTTGTTTACGTGTACAGTAGTTTGCGCGTTTTGTAGTGTGTGTATAAATAGTGTGTTGTGCGTGTTAGACATGTAGCACAACATAAAGAGTTATACGAGATCCATTGTTAGAGAGAGAAAGTGTGTTGAGAGCGTTTTGTAATTGAAATTAGAAATTGAAATGGAATTGGAAATTGATTAAATTTGTTGTTGTCATCTTTATATACATTGTTTCTGGGATAACAATTGGTATCAGAGCAGATCAAATTCAGAAAAACAAGGATCTAATTGAAAAATCTTGATCGAAACTTTCAAGAACGCGCAAATCGTCCTTTTCAGATTTGAATTTTCGAATTAGTGGTGTTTTTGATTTGATTTTTGTACTAGAATACTCGATTTGATGTATAGAACGTATCTCATGTGTATTGATTAGCTTAATTCACATCAAAATTGAGTGAATTTTTTATTTTTCTTGAATTAGTGTTCGAAGTTTGATACGTACTATTTCATAGATCGATTTTTTACATTTAATGTTTTTCATTGTAATATTTGTATTGTAATTGGTTCGAATCGTGCAAAAGATGAGTCTTACAAAGTTTTAGTCGATTTTGTGAAGGTTTGGATCAAAATTAGTGCAAAAATCGAGTTTTTGGAACTGCAAGTCAAGAACTCACAAGATCCGAAGAACTCGTAGACCAAGAACACGCAAGGACCAAGAACACGCAAGGACCAAGAACTCGCAAGGACCAAGAACTAGCAGGATCAAGAACTCGCAAAGGCTTAATTTTGTGTTTGAAGTGAAGAACTCGCAAACAGAGTCGTGCGAGAAGTAGAAACTCGCACAATACTAGGTGCGAGTTTGTACTGTTCAATCTCTTTGTCGTGCGAGAAATGTAATCTGCGAGAAGTGTTCATCGTGCGCGTTCCCTTTTAGCGTGAAGTTTCTTGTTCAAAATATTTCTAAGTCCAAAACACGCAAGCCCTATTCTTGCGAGTTTACATTTAGCGAGTTTCAAGATTTTGAAATATTCTAAGTCTAGAACTCGCAAAGTTTATTGCGCGAAGTATTAGAACTCGCACATAGTGGTGTGCGAGAACTAAGAACTCGCATAAGCCTGCGTGTGCGAACCTTGGTTCACGCAAGCTTTGTCATGCGCGAAGCTGAAAATCGCACAACCTTGGGTGCGAGAAGTAAGTTCATTCAGCCTATTTTGTGTGCGAAGTTCAAAACTCGCACATAGGCTTTTGCGCGAAGTGTTTTCTTTCTTTGGTATGCGCGTTCTATACTTAGTAAATTTTTGTTATTTTTCTGAAATTTAACTGAGATTGATTTTTGTAGATCCAGTTTGTTTTCTGAATTTTGACGATCACAGTAAGCAGTGTAGATCAAAGATGACTTCAAAAGACGCTCTGTCCATCGGTACAAACGTAAAGTCTCCTGTTCTATTCAAGGGTGAATATGAACAGTGGAAGGATCGTTTTCTCGACTTCGTCGACAAGCATGCAAATGGGGAAAACATTTTGCTATCAATTACAGAAGGTCCCATGATACCACATATTGTCGAAATACCTGACGATGAATCCTCAGACAGTAAGGATGGAGACGAAGACAGAGTGAGAAAGATGAAAACAGTTCCGAAGAAATTTGCCCAGTATTCTGATAAGCAAAAAAGTCGTTTTAAAGCCGATAAACAAGCCAGATCTCTTCTACTTCAGAGAATCCCGAATGACCTTACCACAGTTAAATCATTTGATCAGATTCGTACTACTAACATTTTCTATGATCGAAATATAGATGGTTCAGGTACATAAAGAAGAAGAAGATGGAGATATAATGAAGAGAAACTGATCTGGAAAGTGAAACCAGTAGATGAAGAAAAGAATGATGAGAGAGAGAGAAGAAAGAGAAGAAGAAAAAGAAGATAGTGATTCACAGTTCTGATTCTAGTTCTGATTCAGATAGTGATGACGGCGAAAACCTTAAGCAAGCTATGCTTCTACTGACCCATGCATTTCAGAAGAAATTCTACAAGAAACTGGGTTCGAACTCACAGAGGTACTCTTCGTCTGGTTCAAAGAATCATGAACATAGGGAAAGAGTTGAAGGAAAAATATATGAGGACAAAAGGTTTGTGGAAAAAAAGCCGGATGAGAAGGAGAAATTTGTGAATGATTATACTAGGGCTGAGAAGAAAACAGACGACCTGATCAAATGCTATAACTGTGGTAAGGTCAGTCACTATACCAAAGACTGTAGAAAGCCCAAAGTCAGAAACTCAAAGTATTATAAGAACAAGATGCTCTTGGCCAAGCAACAAGAAGCTGGCAAGGCACTCATGGCTGAAGATGAGTTATGGTTGGATCATTCAGAAGAAGAAGAAAGAGAAGAAACAACACACATGTGCTTAAGGGGCGACATGGTGAAGTATGATGATAGTGATGAAGAGACAACTGATGAGGTACTTAATCTTTCCAAATCTGATTTTATGACCAAAATGGAAGCCATGATGGTCGAACTTCAAGATCTTCAAAATAAACTAAAAAAGGAAAAGAGCAGAGTTGTAAAGAAAAATCAAAAGATCTTTGATCTTAACAAAGTTGTTGTTGGGAACAAAGATTTAATTGATTCTCTTAACAAATCTGTTTCTAATCTTAAACAAGAAAAAGAATGTTTTGAAAGTAAGATTTCTGATTTTCTCTCTAAGATTTCTAAGTCTGATTCTGAAAAGCAAGAATGTGTTCTAAAAGCTTTTAAATTGCAGGTTGAGAACAAGACTTTAGAGAAAAAGGTAAATGGTTTGGAAGCCAAATTGTATGCACGAGGCTAAACAGATCAAACCATTTTTCTAAACACCCCTAATGAGGAAACTGATGTTAAAGAGAAGTGGGGTCTCGGTTACGAAAACCGACATTATCTTAAGAAAGCCATCAGAAAACAGTCTGCTTTGTATAATTTTGATTTTCTATATGCGGCTGCTAAATATCCTCATTTGAAACCCCATTTTGTTACCAAGTCACCTGATGAGGTAGAGGCAAAAGAGGAAGAGAAAAGAAAGAACTTAAAGAAAATGCAACTACCATTCTGCTATCAAAAGCTGAATGATAGTTGTATTTCAGATCAGCCAAAATGTCTTTCAAATGATTATTTTGAAAGTTATTCGACAAAAGAGATGGAGGCAAAACTTTTAAAAGATAAAATTTATGTTCCTCCACTTATTTTAGAAAGAAAAATAATCGAGCTTGAAAATGTTTTATCTGATGAAAGAATATTGGCTGACATTGAAAAAGTTGTATTTTCAATTGTTATCAAGAACACAGTTTTAAAAGTTGAATCTCAAGAGTGTTCTACATCTTCTAAAGCACCTCACACCTCTGACGTTGATCTTGATGACTTATTTGCGTCTGTAAATGATTTTTTAAATTCTGATGAAGGGTGTGTAGATGAGATTGATATGTTTGACTTTAATGCTAAACTTCCAGATCATTCTACTTTTGTCATTAATGGTCAAGCTTTACCAAGTGTGCATGAAGTTGGTGAATCATCAACTAAGGTTGGTGAATCAGTTTCTGTGAATGCTGATTATTATGCTAAAGGTAAGAAGCAAAAGAAACGGCGCTCACAAAAACAGACTAACATTGGTAAGCTAAAGAACAGACATTCTCAAAAATATGATTTTCCTAACAAATCTAAATCTTAATTTTCAGTAAAAAGGGAAAGATCTAAAGAACGAAAGGAATGGCGACCAAAACGGAAAGTCGATGAGAAAGCAGAGTCTATTCCTGATATAGATCGTAATAGATCGATTGATAGTTTTTCTGATGTAGTTGGTAGTATTGCTTCCAATAATAAAAACCTTGTAACTTCTTACAAGCGATATTCAATAAAGCAATTACTCCGATTATCTCAATCTACTACTATGTCATTTAATTATAGACGGAATGATTTTATTTCTCACCGATTTTCTGATGATTGGTTTGGTACTTATCTTGTTTGTTCTTATAAGTCTTTTACTTCAAAAGTTTTTCAAAAGTTCAGAGGATCCATATATAAATTGATACGAAAATCTTGTGCTAAACCGTTAGGACCCACTTTTAAATGGGTACCTAAAGTTGTTATTCCCTGATTTCTATTATGCAGACCCGTCATATGTGGTACTCGGATAGCGGGTGTTCCAAGCATATGACTGGGCAAAAGGATTTATTGTCTAATTATACAGAGAAATTCTGCGGGAATGTGCATTTTGGCAACGACCAGTTTTTACCGATTCTCGGCTACGATGACGTAATACAAGATAATGTGACAATTACGAAGGTGAGTTACGAAGAAGGATTAGGACACAACCTATTTAGTATTGGCCAGTTCTGCGACAAAGATTTAGAGGTAAATTTCAAGGCCAAGAGATGTTCTGTACGCACTGAAGATGCCAAAGAACTCTTCGTTGGCACTAGAAAGTCTAACCTCTACAAGATCAAATTGTCAAAAGTCTAGACTGACAATCAGGTTTGTCTACTATCAAAAGCCTCGTTTGTCAGGATCGAATTCTTAACAAGAATTAATTCTCAGAAACTAATATCAAAGAAGTTGCGGAAAAACACTTTGATATTTAACAAAACAGTAAAACAACACAGAGTATGATTATCAAACTGTAAACTTGTATTAAATGCTTGAAGCTACAAGATTACACACTCAACCTCAATATTGATGAACAGGATCACCAATACGAATTCTACTTCTCTAGAATTAGGATCTATGCCTTGAGGTTGATTTCTCTCAAAAAAATATCAAAAGACTATTTTTATCTATTCTATTCATTCTATACATATACTGATTAAAAGATAATTACAAAGAATAAACAAATCTTCAGCATATCTTCTATGTATATCTTCTAAGTATATCTGTAGAATATCTTCAGAATATCCAGCTGTCATACATTCCATCCGGGTTTCTTTAGCAGCATTAACTTCTACCAGCAGTATTAACTTCTACCAGCAGCATTAACTGTAAGCAGTACTAACTACTAGCAGTACTAACTAGCTAAGCAGTACTAACTTTGTTCAAGCAGCACTAACCTTAACTAGCAGTAGTAATTCTACTAGCAGTAGTAATACTTAGCAGTATTAATCTTCATATTGTTCTGGCAGTAGTAACCACTCTTATACTAGCAGCAGTAACCACACTTAGTAGAATCTTCAATTCCCAACAATCTCCCCCTAACTTGACTTTTAGAAGAGAAGTCAAGTTCTTCAGATACTCTTCTAGAAGCTCTTTTTGATGCTCCCAAAACTTCAAAGATCATGCTCCTAAGTCTGGATTCAGTCCCAAACTCTGATTGATTATCCTCTGAATTAGGTATTTTGCCATATCTGAATTTGGTGCACAACCCAACTTCTTCTTTAGCATGGCATGAACCTTCAGTCTGGTGTGATTGTATACTCTATCCACTAGGAAGTATTCTGTGTGATTTCTATCCAAAGTCACTGCATATACTCCACTAGTTTCATATAGAGTCCAACTTGTGACTTCTTGAAACACACTCCTTATGACCTGGTCCACTTCTTCAGGTTTGAACATCATGCACAGATACTCCATCACCAGTTTTGTAAGAGAAATCCCTGGAGCTTTCAGATGATCTGCATACAGCTTCATTCCTATGTCAAACATCTCTTCTATATCAGATCTAGAGCATGTTCTGACAATCTTGACCCAAGTGTTGAATACTTCATATTTATCACCCTTCCTCTTGAGTCTGATGTAATCATTTCCATCTATTGTCAGTATATCCCAATGAATGACCTCAGGAGGCTTAACTCCAACAGGTTCTGCAGAAATTGGTTCAGGCACTTTGTCCATCACTACCATATATAAGTTTACATCATCTTTGATTGATGACTCTTGCTGGCTTGATGACTCAGGTGCCCCTTCTTCTTCAGCAACCTTTTGTTCTTCTTCTACTCTAGGCTTCTTATCTTTCTTTCTTTTGGCCATCATTTTGGTTCTTTTCAAAGTCTTTTGAACCTGCACTAGAGTAGCTTCCTTCTTCTTTTCTTCCTTTTCCCTTGCCATTTCTTTGATAGGAGTTCCCTCTTCACTTTCAGGGAATGGTTGATTCATATCTATATCATTACTCTCCTTGGCCTTCTTTTCAAACTCCACTCTTTTCTTTTCATTGCTCTTCAGATTCCCCATTTCTTTCTCATAGAGCTCTCTAATTTGATCAAAACTCATCTTCACAAACATTTCTTTCTTTACCCCAATTGCACTCCTCAAGAAAGTTATCATTTTGTTTCTTTCCTAAGTGGCAAGGTAAGTTTGTGAAGGTCTTCTTTTCTTTGCACTTGTATTAGCCATCATAGCCTTTCTCAGACTTATAGCCCTTTGTTTAGCCTTTTCAGTTTCAATCCCCTTTTGATAGGCTTTATTTAGCTCAGCAGCTAAAGCCTTTGCCATTTCCCTATCCTTCTCAACTTGAGCTCTTTCTTCTTTTTCCATCTCCTCCTGCATTTTCCTTGCTAAGGCTTCATCTGATTCAACCAACTTTTGCTTCTTGACAGGTTGATCAGATTCCACCATTTTTGCTTTTCCTTTATTCTTTGCCTCTGCATCCATTTCTTTCTTTTCTCTTTTCTTTGCTCCCCCTTCCTTTATGATCACTCCCTTTGTTTTGGAAGTGTCATGCTTTGCTTTGATCAATGTCTCAGCTACTTCAACTTCTGTTGATGATAACTCTGTTACTGCTGCTTGTGATGTTTCAGCAGCATTATCAGTTTCTGCTTCTAGTGTATCTGAGACTCTTCCTTTTTCTGCTTCCCTCTCCCCCTCAACTTCTACTTTCTCTTTTTCCAGCTCCCCCTCCCTTGATGCTTCTTCCATGTTGATCTCCCCCTTTTTGGGAGCATCCTTCTCAACCTTCCTTCTCCTTAGCACAAATTGTTTCCTTTTCTGTTTCTGTACTTGTTTCATTACCAACTTCTTGAGCTTGGCAATCTGCACTTGTTGAGACAGGATGACCAGCTTCAGCTCCTCTATTTCTTGTCTTTGCTGAATAACATCCTTGTTGATGTTTCCCATGGTTTCCATCAATTCCTCATAGTTATATCTGTCCTCACCTTCTCCAGGAGTGTTACCCCCTATTGAAGGATCATTGGATCTTTTTGAAGTGGAAGTCTTCTGCCTAGCAGAAGCACTATCCACCCCCTTGGTTTCTTGGCACCAGGGACCTTCAAATGATTGCTCATTTGAAGTTGCCATGGGGGAGGTCTTATTGATGTTACCACTTTCCTCCTCTGTGCTAGCAGGAGTAGTGGCAGCCTCATCACCCATATGCTCTACCTCCTCCTCAGAGAGCACCTCCTTGGGGTTGGGAGACACCCCTGTGGTTTCCCTATTGGTATTCTCTAAAGGAGAATTCTCCCTTAGAGGGCTTAAAGGCTTAGGGGATTCTGGTACAAGAAGGGAAGGAGCCTTCTTTACCTGTTTTCTCTTGTAAGTATGGGTAATTGGAGAGGTTGGTTTTATAAGAATGGATTGGGGAATTGTTTTTGAGTGAGAAGGTTGGGCTTGGCTAGCAGTGGGATGGTCTAATGAGGGCCTTGACCCTGCTGCCATACCTTCAGTGGTTTGGGACACCACCATCATTGTAGAGAACAATGGGGTGTCAACTCCTTCCGAGTCCCCAGCAGATCTTCTCATATTTGAGAAAACCTTGCCTTTTGGGGGTTTAGGTACATATACCCCAACAGGTTGGGGTATATCCGACAATTCATGGGTAATGACTTCTTGGACAAACCTGGGATACATAAAGAAACTCTTTTTGTTTCCCATGTTTGATACAAGATCATTGAAAATCATTTTTGAGAAATTGTACCTTCTGGATGTAGCCAAGCAGACCAAAGCATAGGCAATTGGACTGCTGAACTCACTCCATCCAATAGTCTTTTTGGAGATGCAATGCATCAGGGTATGAACAAGAAAACGCCATTGGGGTGAAAACTTTTCTTTTGAAAATTTGAAAACACCCAATGGGCCTCCATACCCCATGCTTGTAAGTTTAGAAAATAGTTCATTATTAGAGATAGACGTTATACCAGAGGCATACTGTTAATGGCTTGTCACATACTGTTGTCTTTATCATTTGCACACCATTTTCAGCAACAATGGTGGCATTTGCCCAGAACTGCCTCTGATGCTCAATGTAGATGGTAGGGGCAACAGTGAGGGCATGAGCAATGTGGCTTGACTTGAGGAAATCCACAATCTGGTGGAATCCTTCTGCTTGTTTGGGCTTCTGCAGCATGGCGATCTCATTGTGCTCATCGATAAAGGCCATTGATGCCATTGAACTGGGATTTTCTTGCCTGGAAGACTAGGTTCTTGAGAGAAAAAGATTAGAAGAGCAAGGGAACAGTATGCAAAGAGTCGTTATGAACATTTAGGCGGGCAAAGGGTATTTATAGTATTCGGAATAAAAGCAGTATTAACCTAGAGCAGCATTAACTAACTAGCAGTATTAACCGCGAGCAGTATTAACTAACTAGCAGTATTAACTGCGAGCAATATTAAATAACTAGCAGTATTAACTGCGAGCAGTATTAACCGCGAGCAGTATTAACTACCTAGCAGTATTAACCAACTAGCAGTATTAACCAACTAGCAGTATTAACCAACTAGCAGTATTAACTAACTAGCAGTATTAACCAACTAGCAGTATTAACCAACTAGCAATATTAACTAACTAGCAGTATTAACCATCTAGCAGTATTAACTAACTGGCAGTATTAACTAACTAGCAGTATTAACCAACTAGCAGTATTAACTAACTTACTCCTTGAAGCTTAGGCTGAATTGAGTACTGCTATGTATGCCCTGCAGAGATAGATTAGTAGCACCAAGAAACTATAATATACAGTTATTTATCCACTTTCTGAGATAAAGCTTATTCAGAGTTGATCATTCCCACACTTGTTACCAAGAAAGTGAATCTACCCACATCAAAAGCTTTGGTGAATAGATCAGCAAACTGGTTGTCAGTATGAACTTTCACAACTTGAACAAGTTTCTTTTCATTACAGTCTCTTATGAAGTGATACCTAATCTCAATGTGCTTTGTCTTAGAGTGCTTGACAGGATTATTTACAATGCTGATAGCACTGCTATTATCAATAAAGATGGGAGTGTGAAGAAAGGTTACCCCATAGTCCAACATTTGATTCTGAATCCATAAGACCTGAGCACAACAACTTGCAGCTGCTATGTACTCTGCTTCTGTTGTAGATGTGGACACTGTGGTTTGTTTCTTGCACTGCCATGAAACTAGTCTAGCACCCAAGAACTGACATCCTCCAGAAGTAGACTTTCTGTCCAAGTTTGCCCCACCTAGGTCACTGTCTGAGTATGCAATTAGGTCAAAGGGTGAGTCATGAGGATACCAAAGTCCCAATCTGGGTTGTCCTTTGAGATATCTGAATATCCTCTTAACAGCTTGAAAGTGAGATTGCTTTGGCCAAACTTGGAATCTTGCACACACACAGACTGGAAACATTATATCAGGCCTTGATGCTGTGAGATACATGAGAGAGCCAATCATAGATCTGTAATGATGCACATCCATATCCTCCCCCTCAAGATCTGCAGTTATCTGTTTGTGTGTTTCCATAGGTGTACTAGCAGGTTTTGAGTCTGAGAAACCAAACTTGATTAAAATGTCCTGCACATACTTGGACTGACATATGAATATGCCATCTGACTTCTGTTGAACTTGGAGTCCAAGGAAGAAAGTAAGTTCCCCCATGGAACTCATTTGAAACCTTTGATGCATTAGATCTTCAAACTCCTTGCACATGATATCTTTTGTAGATCCAAAGATAATGTCATCAACATAAATTTGGACCAACAAGATATCCTTCTTCTTTCTCTTGATAAATAGGGTCTTATCAATGACTCCTCTTTCAAAGCCATTGTCCAAGAGGTAGGATGACAGTGTGTCATACCATGCTCTTGGAGCTTGATGCAGTCCATAGAGAGCTTTATTCAATTTGTATACCCTGTCTGGATAGCTTGGGTTTTCAAACCCTGGTGGTTGACAGACATATACCTCTTCTTCAATTGATCCATAGAGAAAAGCACTCTTTACATCCATTTGATAGACTTTGAAGTTCATGTAAGAAGCATAGGCTAGGAATAATCTGATAGCTTCTATCCTAGCCACAGGTGCAAAGACTTCTTCATAATCAATACCCTCTTCTTGAGTATACCCTTGAGCCACTAGCCTTGCTTTGTTCCTTATGACAATTCCTCTTTCATCTCTCTTGTTCCTAAAGATCCACTTTGTGCCAATCGCTCTGTGACCTTTAGGAAGGTCTACCAGATCCCATACATCTTGTAGTTTGAACTGTAGTAATTCTTCTTGCATTGCTTCTATCCAGCTGGATTCTTTCATTGCATCATGTGCCTTTTTAGGCTCAAGCTGGGATAGAAAGCAGGACAGCACTGTATGCTGTTGATCTTGCATCTCTTGAAGTCTGCTCTGGTGTCTAGTCATCATAGGAGACGATATATCTCTTATTACCAGCTGTGGAGGATGATTCTTTTGAACTCTGGTGTTATGACTAGGTTCTTCATTAACATTAGCTTCTAGATTGGAGTCATTCAACTCAACTGAAGTGTTTTCAGCTGCTTCTTCTGATTCTTTATCTTCTTGATTCTCTTCATCTCTACTCTGACTTGATCCAGTAGCTTGTTCTATTTCACAGTCTTCAAAAGAATTCACTGTGGGAGTGGGAAAGATCACGGATTTAGATACACTTTCTTGAACTTGTGTAGTCCCTGATCCTTCACCTCCTGAACCTGCATGATCATTACTTCTGAAACCAAAGGAGTTAGTTAGTGAATCAATGTCAAATAGCCATTGAGGACCAGTTCCAATAGAATTTGGTGTGTTCTCATTGCATTTGACATTGTCACTCTCTTCAATTATTCTAGTAGATGAATTGAAAACTCTGTAGGCCTTACTTTGAGATGAATAACCAACCAGAAATCCATCATCTGCTTTGCTATCAAACTTACCTAAGTGAGTTTTGGTATTGAGAATGGTACAAGAACACCCAAAAGGTTTGAAAAATCCAATAAAGGGTTTTCTTTTATTTAAAAGCTCATATGGTGTCTTGTTCTTTGGCTTAACTACTAGAACTCTGTTTTGGACATAACAGGCAGTATTAACTGCTTCAGCCCAGAAGGTAATTGGCAGTTTTGAATCAGCCAATAGAGATCTAGCAGCCTCTATTAATGTCCTATTTCTCCTTTCAGCAACACCATTCTGTTGAGGAGTCCTAGGAGCACTATACTGTCTCTCAATTCCTTTTTCCTCACAAAAGGTGTTTAAATCAAAATTTTTGAATTCAGTTCCATTGTCTGATCTAATGACTTTTACTTTTTGATTAGTTTGGTTTTCAATTCTCAGGATAAAGGACTTGATCAGTCCACTTGTCTCATCCTTAGTCCTTAGAAAATATACCCAGGTGAATCTAGAGTAATCATCAACAATAACTAAGCAGTAAGATTTCTTGCCTATACTCATCACATTTGTAGGGCCAAACAAATCCATGTGCAATAACTGTAGACAAGAAGAAATAGAATTTATCTCTTTGGTCTTATGAGAAGTTTTATGCTGTTTGCCTTTGAGACAAGCAACACAATGATCATCACATGAAAAGACTTTAGAAGGTAAACCTCTTACAAGGTTGTTTTTAACAAGTTTGTTCATAGTCTTAAAATTCATGTGACACATCCTTCTGTGCCATAGAGAGGATTCATCTATAGAAGCTTTTGAAACAAGACAATTTAGAGATGAATCACTTTTAACATTTTCCATATCAAGACAATACACATTGTCCTTTCTTGGAGTTCTTAGTAGTATCATGCTTTCATCAACTACTTTGAACCCTGGAGCAAGGATCATACATTCAGTATTTGTAAATAATATACTATGTTGTTTGTCACACACCTGTGATACACTTAACAGGTTGTATTTTAATTGATCAACATAGTAGACATCCTCAAATGTCATCTTACCTTTGGTGACATTACCTTTTCCACTTATCTTACCACCAGTAAGATTGTCTCCAAAAGCAACATGTCCTCCATTAATATGCTTGAAATCCTGAAGGCATGACATGTTGCCTGTCATGTGCCTTGAGCAACCACTATCAACATGCCATATGCTCTTTCCCTTGAGCTGTTGGTTGCCCTGCACATTAGATAAGTCAGTTAGTATGAATCAGGAACCCAAGCCAATGTGGTCTTGGGTACCCCTTTCTCATCAAAATACTTGCATTCCTTCTTGACAAGATTCTTGAATTTTAACTCCTCATTCTTGGAGTATTTTGTCACAATTATAGGCTTGGAAACAGTTGTGCTGGTAACAGTACTGGTTTTAGAGGTATTGACTGCCTTAGCAGCACTTGCATGTTTAGCAATACTAACCTTGTTAGCAGTAGTAACAGTGCAAGCAGCAGTAACTGTGTTTGCAGTATTAACTTTTGAAGAGATACTAACTGTATTAGCAGCATTAATGTTTTTAGCAGTACTAACACAGGTAGCAGCAGTAAAACCTCCAGCCGCACTATCCCTGTCAGCAGTACTAACAGTTTTGGTGCTTTTGGGCACCTACATTTTAATGCTTTCTTTAAAAATTCTTTTCTTTATGGGGCCTCCTTTTTCAACATGTTTCTTTCCAGCCTTTCTATAATCAACAGACTTTTGCTTACATCTTTGAAAGGTCATCTGTTGATTGATAGGATTGAAAAAACAAGATTTGGCCAGATGATTTAACTTGCCACATATGAAGCAAGGTTTTGGTCTATTGATTTTATTCAGATCAACTCCTTGCTTCTGAGCCCATTGATTATTCCAGTTTCTTTGATTTCCTCTTTTTAAACCAGAATGTAGGCTCTTTGCTTTATAGCAATCACACTGTTTACCAGATGCAGGATTCACAACTGTGGTCTGTTTGTAATGGACCTTGTTGTCTTTTCCTTTGGTCTTTTCTATTTCCTTGGATTTTATCCAGTCTTTCCCACATCCCTCATTGGTGATTATCTTGTTTTCTTCATGGATTTCTTTACCTATCTTATTATCTCTCTTCATACTGGCTTCTTTCTCAGTAATATCCTTAATCACTACTTCATCCAGAGGGTCTATCTTAAAGGCCTTATCTGATAAGTCCTTATTCTCCTTGGTTTCTAACAAGTCTGAAGTAGGAGAGATATAATTGTTGTTATAAGGAGGAGGTGTACTGTTGTATCCAATTCCAGGCTTCATCTTATCATGAATCTGAGCCTTTAGAAGAGAATCCATTGCCTTTGAAGCATATGAAAACTTCTCTATGTCAAGTTTGACTTTGGACAATTCCTCCTTTAGCTTATCACTCTCTTCTAAGGATTTAGATAGTTTAGTCTCTAACTCATTCTTTTCCCACTTCCAGTAGTTTGTATAATAAGAGTGTTGAAGTTCATTGGCTTGAAAGCCTTTGATTTGTTCTTCAAATCTCTCAACTATTAGTACATAGTCTCTTCTATCCTTTTCTAACCTTTTGAGGTCATCACACATACTTTGATTGTGATCCCTGTATCTTTTGACAGTGTCAATGCAAGTTTTAGTGCAAAGGTTAGAAATTACCTCAGATGGGAGATCAGACACTTCTGCCATAAGAGCTTGATTCTGAATGGCTTCCTCAGCTTGATCACTCCAGTCAAATCCCATTCCTTGTTGAGAAACAAGGGCTTGAGCAGGATTCTTGTTCTGAGTGTAGCCTCCATTCTGAGCTTGTTGGTGGTTGTTGTTAGACACAGCATTCCTGCATTCTCTAGCAAAGTGTCCTTTCATGTGACACTTGTAGCATTCCACCTTGGTTTTGTCAAAACCAGCTCCATCCTCTCTTCTTTGGGAGAAGTTATTCCTTCTTGTTCTTTTAATGAACTTCTTCACCCTCATGGATAGCATGGCCATCTGCCATTTTATATCCATCTCCTCCAGATCATCAGGGTGAAGTTGATCCAGATCATCATTGATTAACGAAGTGTTACTATGACTGGACAAGAAGGCTTCAAAGATTGTTTCAGATCCCTTTTCTGAACTTGCTCCACCAGCAGTACTAACTGCTTCATGAATGGCAGTAGTATCAGTGGCTGCTGAAAGGAGTGCAGAATTGTGGACATAACCAGTAGGTTTCTTCTTGATCTCTACCTCAGTTTCAAAAACTCTTAGATCATTGTATAGATCATCAAGTTCTTTCTCCTCCAGATTGTCACTCTGCCTATAAGAGACAGTGTACATAGTCCATTCATCCCCAAGAGATCTGAGGAATTTTCTGTTGATGTCATCTTGATCCATCTTTACTCCAACAGTGGCCAGTTCTCCAATGAGTTTGTTGAACCTATCAAAAGTTTGAGTCATGGACTCATTCTTTGATGAAGTAAAATTCTCATACTGCTGCTTAAGAATATCTCTTTGATTTCTCTTGATACTCTTA
Organism: Arctium lappa; assembly: GCA_023525745.1. Taxonomy (NCBI): domain Eukaryota; kingdom Viridiplantae; phylum Streptophyta; class Magnoliopsida; order Asterales; family Asteraceae; genus Arctium; species Arctium lappa. The sequence goes on from CM042059.1 coordinate 36,597,227, forward strand.
GTTCCAGCAAATCTTTTCTCTAGAGAATTCCAGAGAATTTGAGCATCAGTGCAGTTGCAGAATTGATGCTGATATTCATTAGGGATTGCCAAGAGCAGAGTACTCAAGGCCTTCATCTCTGTCTGCCTGATCTTTCTTTCACCATCTGTCTTTGGTGGAGGTCTTTTTCCATCTGGTCCTATTCTTCCAGCTTCAGAAGGACCATTCTCAATAATATCCCACATTGAGTAGTCAGTGAGAAGAATATATTGCCTGATCCTTATCTTCCACATGTCAAACTCACTGGGTTTGAGCATTGGAACCTTGGAGACCAAAGTGCTGTTTGATTCTGTAAGATTTTCCATGATAGATGTTTCTGATTCAATAGGCTCTGATACCACTTGTCAGGATCGAATTCTTAACAAGAATTAATTCTCAGAAACTAATATCAAAGAAGTTGCGGAAAAACACTTTGATATTTAACAAAACAGTAAAACAACACAGTGTATGATTATCAAACTGTAAACTTGTATTAAATGCTTGAAGCTACAAGATTACACACTCAACCTCAATATTGATGAACAGGATCACCAATACGAATTCTACTTCTCTAGAATTAGGATCTATGCCTTGAGGTTGATTTCTCTCAAAAAAATATCAAAAGACTATTTTTATCTATTCTATTCATTCTATACATATACTGATTAAAAGATAATTACAAAGAATAAACAAATCTTCAGCATATCTTCTATGTATATCTTCTAAGTATATCTGTAGAATATCTTCAGAATATCCAGCTGTCATACATTCCATCCGGGTTTCTTTAGCAGCATTAACTTCTACCAGCAGTATTAACTTCTACCAGCAGCATTAACTGTAAGCAGTACTAACTACTAGCAGTACTAACTATCTAAGCAGTACTAACTTTGTTCAAGCAGCACTAACCTTAACTAGCAGTAGTAATTCTACTAGCAGTAGTAATACTTAGCAGTATTAATCTTCATATTGTTCTGGCAGTAGTAACCACTCTTGTACTAGCAGCAGTAACCACACTTAGTAGAATCTTCAGTTCCCAACATCGTTGCAACAGAGTTGGTTATGGCACCGCCGACTATCTCACCTGAATTTTTTCTACATCAATAAATTGGTCAAAGGCAGATTGGTGAAAGGTCTTCCTGAGCTGAGATATGAGAAAGAACATCCGTGTGTAGCATGTGAAAAGGGTAAAATGAAGAGGACAACTCACAAGCCAAAACCCGAACCGAGTACAAGTTCTACACTTGAGTTGTTACACATGGATCTATGTGGTCCGATGAGAACTCAAAGCATATGAGGAAAGAAGTATGTTTTGGTAATAGTGGACGATTATTCGCGTTACACGTGGGTAAAGTTTCTAAGAACAAAAGATGAGACGCCCGAAGTACTCATCAACTTTTTGATGACTACCCAGGTGAACTTACAGAGGACAGTAAAGCTTTTAAGGACGGATAACGACACAGAGTTTAAGAACAAAACTGTTGAAGATTATCTCGAATCGGTCGGGATAACACATCAATTCTCTGTTGCTAGGACGCTAGAACAGAATGGAGTAGTAGAAAGACGCAATCGAATGCTAGTCGAGGCCGCTCGCACTATGCTCAGCCAGTCGGATCTACCTCTGTTTCTGTGGGCAGAAGCTGTCTCTACTGCATGTGATACGCATAATCGCTCCATTATTCATAGACGGTTTGGTAAAACTCCTTATGCATTGATAAACAATCGTACACCTAGCATTAAGCATTTTCATGTTTTTGGATGCAGGTGCTTCGTATTGAATGATAGAGAGAACTTAAATAAGTTCGGACTGAAGGCTGAAGAAGGAATCTTCATTGGATAATCCCAGACATCTATTGCATATAGGATATATATGAAGAGCTCAAAGACTGTTATCGAAAGTGTTAACGTAACATTTGATGAGGATGTGGCTTCTGAACAAAGCAGTTCAGAACCCGTGCTTACAGGAGTTTTAGTTTCTGGACAATTCAGTCCAGAACCTGTGTCTACTGAGAATAATTCGGATAAAGCTTTTTGTTAGATCACTGTCTCATTGGATTCAAGATCATCCAATCTGAAGATCCAATCTGAAGCTAAAGCCAGAAAGTCGACTCTCGATATTAAGTCTAATGTTACTTTGTAATAAACGTCGAAGTTAATTATTGTTTATTGTAATATAGTTTTTAGTTTAAGTAATTTAAATATATAAGTTATTAGATATTAGTTTGTTAATATCTAAATTAGATATTAGTTATTTTAGATAATATCTAAGTTACATATTAGTAGTAAGTGTGTTTGAGAATCTAAGAGTTAGAAATCAGATCACATACAAACACACACACTTACAGTGTAAAAGAGAGAAAAACACAAAAAGCTTCAATTGATCAATCCTGTAATCCTTGTTATTAATCGAACAGGTTGGTTAATCGTTTATGTGTATGAGTCGATAAGAACTTGATAGTATTGTGGACCGACAATTGGTATCAGAGCTTTGAAAACAGATTCAAATGAAGTTTTAGAAAAACGACTCTGTGTTCTTCATTTCAAAAATCATTTTTGATTTTTAGTGTGTTTTAGGTGTCGAAATTGATCAGGTTGTGATCGATAAGTGTACTAGATCGAGTTGTTAGTGTTTAATTACAGAATAACACTTCAATTGAGTTCAATTTTGTGATTTTTGTGTCTGAAAGTTCACGTTCAAAAACGTCACTGTTCCATCGATTGGATTTTCTAAAAGTGTTTGTTTTCGAGTTCAAAGGGTTACAAACTGTTCTAGATAGGTTAGTGGTCATTTTATTACAATTTGGGGCTGCTAATCGTTGAGAAACAGGTTATTTTGAGCAAAACGGTCGATTTATCGAAGTACAGGGACGAACTCACGCAAAGTCACATTTGCGCCAGTTCATAGTCAGATTTGCGCCATCAACATCTAGCGCAAACTTGACTTTTTGCGCCATCAACGTATCACGCAAAGTTCGTTTCGCGCGACTAACTTATAGCGCAAACCCCACTTTGCGCCACCAACTTTGCGAAAATCTCCAAAGTTCACTTTTGCGCCATCAAAGTCTCGCTCAAAGTTCCATTCGCGTGATCAACTATTAACGCAAACTTCGATTTGCGCCAACCCTTACGCAAATCTCAATTCGCGCGACCCTCACTTCACGCAAACCATCTTTTGCGCCAACCACCATTAGCGCAAAACTCTTTTGCGCCACCTTCTGAAAGCGCAAAGTTTGTATTTTTCTCCAATACCAGACTTAAAACTTTTTCAATCAGAATGACATCCAGATAAGCCCTAGCAATCGGAACTGACACCAAACCACCAATACTCTTCAGGGGAGAGTACGAGCAGTGGAAAGATCGGTTCCTCAACTTTATTGAAAGACAAGATTTGGGTAATTATATCAGTAAATCCTTAGAAGAAGGAATTATGGAACCTGTTTGGAGGACACCTCCAGAGGGAACTGATCAGGATAAAATTCAACTTAAGTTTGAAGATCTAGAAGGTGAGAACCAGAAAAGAGCAAAAGGAGATCGATTAGCTAAGTCTTATATTCTTCAAGGCATTACAAACGAAATATATGTGAAGATAGACAACTATAAAGCCTCTGGCAAACAGATGTGGGATCAGCTAGAGAAGATGATGTTGGGTTCAAAGGTTGGGAACCAACTCAAAATTTCCAACTGCCTAAACAATTATGAAGAATTTAAAGGCAGAGTTGGAGAGTCTCTAGAAGAAACTTATGACAGATTCGTGACCTTGCTAAATGAACTAAGCAAGAACAAGGTCAACAAATCACAAATCGAGCTGAATGTCAAATTCCTAAGCATTCTACAGCCGGAATGGAAGAGGTTTGCCAGACAAATGAAGCAGATCAATGATCTAAATGAGATTCCACTTCATGAGGTGTATGAAACCCTAAAAAAAATGAAGAAGAGGTGGATGAAATTCTAGATGAAAATAGGCAGACAGTGAAGACAGTTCATGACACAGTTGCTCTTGTTATCAAAAAGAAGAAGAACAAGACGATTGTGTATGAATCAGAAGAAATTGAAGCTGAAGCCAACTCTGACTCGGATGATTGTGAACAACTGAAGCAAGCAATGCTTATGCTGACTAAAGCTTTTCAGAAGAAGTTCTACAAGAAACCAAGTTCAAATAGTCAGAGGTATTCTTCTGGTCCTAACAACTATGTTCATAAGGAGAGGGTTGAAGGAAAAAGGTTTGAAGGAAATAGATTAGAGGAGAGGAAGCCTGAAGAAAGAAGGTTTAAAGCTGAAGGATCCAGTCAGTCAGAACCACCAACGTGCTACAACTGTGGCAAAATAGGTCACTTTGCCACAGACTGCCGAAGACCCAAAGCCAGAAACTCCGACTACTACAAGAACAAAATGCTTCTTGCAAAGCAACAAGAGGCGGGTAAGGCATTTATGGCTAAAGATGAGTACTGGCTTGATCATTCAGACCAGGAAGATGAGACTGAAGAGAAGGATGAGGCAGTAAACATGTGCTTGATGGGAAAGCAAGAAATTGAAGCTGAAGCTGACTCCGAGGATGAGGAAAATGAGGTATGTGATTTATCTTATTCCGATTTCTTAAATCAAATGCGTGCCATGAATATAAAACTCCAAGAATTAGAGTCGAAGCTTAAGCAAGAAAAGGGTGTTATTACTGACAAAAACCAATCGATACAGAAACTTAGCAATGAAATTGCTGAGAAGAAAGTATTGATTGAGGTTTTACATAGAAACAATGACACCAGCGCCAAAGAAAAGACAATAATTCTTAAAGAGAATTCTGAAATAAAGTCTAATTTGAGAAAGAGTGAGTTTGATTTAAAAGAGCTTACGAAAATGCATTCTTCATGTACTAAAGAAAACAAAACATTACTTGCAAAATTAGATGCTTTAGAAAAGAAGTTATACTCATTAGGTCAATCTGAGCAAACCATTCATCTAAACAAATCGAAAGAGAATAAAGACAATTGGGGAATTGGTTATGAGAATCCTTACTGCCTTCAAAAGGGTATATCTGAAGTGCCTGCACTTTATGATTTTACCTTTATGAATCTTTCTCACCGATACCCTAAACTTCAAGTTTACAATACGGAGGAAATCATCTAAAGTTCACCTTCCATTTTATTATGCGAAGTTGAATAATAGTTATAATGATGATCCAATTTATCACAAGAAATCTCTTTCAATTGACTTTTTTCAAAGTTATTCTGTCAAAGAAATGGAGGCGAAGCCTATTAAAGGTAAACTTTATGTCCCTCCTCTCGTTTTAGAAAGTAAAATTTCTGAACTCGAAAACTCTTTAACAGATAAAAGACTTTTGATTGATATTGAACAAAAAGTTTTTTCAATTGTGCTAAAAAATGTTGTTATTTCAAAGGCTTCAAAATCTGATGATATGTTTGGTTTAACAAACGGCGGGTTTGATTTTCTTAACTCCGATGGTGTTTTAGATGATTGTTTTGATTATTTTGATTTTAGTGCCAAACTTCCTAATCATAAGTCATTTGTTGTGAATTCCTTTGGATTATCCAGTAAGTTTGTTAAAGGTCAAACATCAACGAAAGTTGATAAGTAAGTCTCTGTGAAAGCTAAAAATGCTAAAGGTAAGAAGCATTCACATAAACGATCACTGCTGGTAAGCCAAAGACGAAGCATTCTCTTGAAACTCAAAATTCTAACTCACGAGTTTCAAATGTTTCAGATCTAAGCAAGCAAAAGCCAGAAGTTAAATCTCAATGGCAACCAAAACAAAAGCTTAACAAGACTAATAAATCGTTTTGTAGTGTTACTTGTAATAAGACTACACCTAGTAAAGATGTTTTGAAAGTGAATGTTGCTACTATTTTGAAACCAAAACTTGTTGTTTCTCGCAAGCAATATTATTTTAAGTAATTATTCCAGTTATCCTTATCTACTAGGAAGTCTTCTTTTTATGATAAACATGTTTCTACTTGTTGTCAAGATTTTGAGGTTTGGTTTGGAAATTATCATGTGCACTCATATCATTATAATGCTTCAAATGAATTTCAAATGAAAAGCGGACCCAATTTCAAATGGGTACCAAAATCTTGTGCTAACACAGCTGGACCCAAATACCAATGGGTATTAAAAGTTAAATCTGTGTTGCAGGCACCCAACGTTTAAGAGGGAGCATAACAATTAGGTTTTTGAACAAAACAGTTCAAAACCCGGTCTTAAGTGTAAAGAAATGATTCTTGAGTAAATCAGCTCAAGACCCGTACATCAATGTCAATTAGGCTTTTGAACATATCAGTTCAAGACCCGCTCTTCAAATGCTCAAAAGTCTTAACTCCAACTTTGTTTTAAGAATATCTAAATCTCTTGTTTCGTTATTTCTCTTGTGCAGATCCGTCATATGTGGTACTTGGATAGCGGATGTTCCAAGCATATGACTGGACAAAAAGTGATGCTGTCCAACTTTACAGAGAAGTATTGCGGAACAGTTAGATTCGGCAACGACCAGTTTTCACCAATAATGGGATATGGTGATGTGGTACATGACAATTTCACGATCAAGAAGGTAAGCTATGTTGAAGGCTTAAGACACAACCTGTTCAGTATCGGCCAATTCTGTGACAAAGGCTTAGAGGTCAATTTCAAAGCCAAGAGGTGTTCAGTTCGCACTGAAGAAGGCGACGAACTCTTGGTCGGCACGAGAAAGTCAGACCTCTACACAATTAACTTGTCAAACGTCCAGGCTGACAAACAGGTTTGTCTACTGACGAAAGCCTCGATGCAACAAAGCTGGCTATGGCATCGATGGCTCTCTCACCTCAACTTTCGTAACATCAACAAACTGGTTAGTGGGAAGTTAGTGAAAGGACTTCCAGAGCTCAAGTATGAAAAAGAACACCTTTGTGCAGTGTGTGAAAAGGGAAAGATGAAGAGGGCTCCACATAAACCAAAGCCTGAACCGAGTATAAGCACTCCGTTAGAGTTGTTGCATATGGATCTCTGTGGTCCGATGCGAACGCAAAGTCTAGGCGGAAAGAAGTATATACTAGTTATCGTGGACGATTACTCGCGATACACTTGGGTCAAGTTTCTACGTTCAAAAGATGAGACACCAGATGTTCTCATTACATTCATGAAGACGACCTAGGTGAATCTGCAGAAACCGGTCAAGCTTCTAAGAACAGACAACGGCACAAAGTTCAAGAACAAAAAGGTTGAAGAATATCTCGAATCTGTCAGGATATCACATCAATACTCTGCTTCTCATAGGCCTCAACAGAATGGAGTGGTCGAAAGAAGAAATCGTACGCTAGTCAAGGCTACTCGTACTATGCTAAGTCAATCTGACTTACCTCTATTTATGTGGGCTGAAGCTGTATCGACTGCGTGCTACACTCAAAATCGATCCATGATACACCGCAGATTCAAGAAGACTCCTTATGCGTTAATCAACAACCGAACACCGACAATCAAATATTTTCATATATTTGGGTGTAAGTGTTTCATTCTAAACGAAAGAGAGAGTCTGAACAAGTTCAGTGCCAAGGCGGACGAAGGCATCTTCATTGGCTATTCATCTACATCAACTGTATACCGTGTATATATGAAGAAGTCAAAGACGGTTATTGAAAGCGTCAACGTTTCGTTTGATGAAGAGATGGCTTCCGAACAACACAGTTCAGAACCCGTGATAACCGGAGTACTAGCTTCTGGGCAAATCAGTCCAGAACCTGCGTCTTAACAGAACAAATCAGATGAAGCATCAACGTCAACTAAACATATATCTGATTTAAATTTATTATTTGAACTGTTTTATGATGAATTTCTTGGATCTAATGTAAAGAAATCTGTTGTAGTTGACATGATGGAAGACTCAACGACTACTCATCCAACCAGTTCAGATATCTCTACTAAATCCAACACCCCGATTCAGCAAGAAATTCCAGTTCAAATGCCGACTCCAACAGTTGAAGCTGTGACAAATCATGAAGAGACAGAAGTAGCTGAAACAGTAGGATGTTCTATACAGATTAATCTACAGCCAGACCAAGCTGTACCTGCTGAGCCTTCTGCACCTACCACTTCAACTGCAATCATCATTCCTCCTGAACAAACTGAAGAAGGTACAAGTGGATTTATAGATGATAATATTGACACATATTCATATAATCCACTACCTCATGAACAGAAATGGACCAAAGAGCACCCGATAAGCTAGATCATTGGCGATCCAACAAAACCATTGCAAAATAGGTCAGCGTCAATGAATATGTGTATGCATGACTCCTTTCTGAGCAAGTTCGAGCCAACTCACGTATCAGAGGCACTTGCTGATCCAGAATGGGTGATTTCAATGCAAGAAGACCTGAATCAGTTCGACGCACTTCAAGTCTGGAGACTCGTACCAAAACCTGAAGGTAAAACCATTATAGGTACGAAATGGGTTTTCAAGATTAAGAAAGACGAAGATGGTACCGTTATCAGAAACAAGGCAAGACTTGTAGCCAAAGGATACAGACAAGAGGAAGGAATAGATTACGACGAGACTTATGCTCTTTTGGCGTGTTTAGAGGCAATTCGAATGTTTCTAGCCTACGCTGCTCACAAGAACTTCACTGTCTTTCAAATGGACGTGAAGACCGCCTTTCTGAATGGCATTATAAAGGAGGAAGTCTACGTCTCTCATCCAGAAGGTTTTGTCAAGCAAGAGAACCCTAATCACGTCTACATTCTCGACAAAGCACTCTATGGACTGAAATAAGTTCCTCGCGCCTGGTATAATATCCTTTCACAATTTCTAGTCAAGTCTAGTTTTTCAAAACGTACGGTAGATACCACTTTGTTTATTAAAAAGGAAAAAGCCGATATCATTCTTATTCAAATCTTTGTGGATGATATTATTTTTGGCTCTACAAATCCTAAGTACTGAAAGAATTTTTCAAAGAATTTTCATCGGGGGATTTTTTCAAAGAATTTTCATGGGAGAGATGAATTTCTTTCTCGGATTACATGTCAAAGAATTTTCATCGGGTATTTTTATCAATCAGTCAAAATACATTCTTGAAGTTTTTCGGAAGTTCAAAATGGAAAATTCAAAGCCGATTGGTACCCCAATGGCACCAAGTACTAGTATTGGCACCGATCCTTCTGGAAAGGCTGTTGATGTTAGGACTTACAGAGGGATGATAGGTTCTTTAATGTATCTTACTTCTAGTAGGCCAGATATAATGTTCTCTACATGCTTATGTGCTAAATATCAGGACAATCCCAAAGAAATCAATATGTCTGCAGTTAAGCGCATATTTAGGTATCTGAAGGGGACTGCAGATCTTGGTCTGTGGTATCCTAAAGATACTAGTTTTGAACTAACAGCGTATACAGATGCAGATCATCCTGGTTGTATGTTAGACAGGAAGAGCACGCCAGGACATATACAGTTCCTCGGTGATAAACTCGTAACTTGGGCATCGAAGAAGCAACTTTGTGTTTCAACTTCAACTGCCGAAGAAGAATATGTAGCTGCTGCTAGCTGCTGTTCTCAGGTCTTATGGATGAGAACTGTTGATCCCAATCTAGATGTTCTTTAACTTGATTTAACCTTTTACTGCACACAGATTATATAACTAGAATGCGGAAGCGTTTAAGATGTGTGGAAGAGATTGAACATGCAAGGTGGTAAACACACAGGTAATTAATGAACAGGAAGTAAAGTATTTCACGAAAGTTACTCAAAGAATTGTTTCATTAATTACCCAAGAACACCAAGAACACGCACTGGTTTGTGCAAAAAGGTGCTCAAGGAATATACAGACTTCTGTTTTTGTGTGTGCTCTCGCTTGTGCTTTTAGCTCTAAGGTGGTGCTCCTTAATATAGTAGAAGGATGCACCCCTTGGTACAAGACAAGAACTGACATTCCATAAACGGAATGCCACCTGTAAAGTAAACATCGTGGGACGCCCATTACTTTGATCTTGAGGATCTTCGTACAGCAGGTCTCACGTGTTCTGCACGTGGTCTTGTTTTGATCTCTAAGAAAAACTTCAACAGCTGATCTCTAGAGGTTGGCCTTCACAGAGGCTCTGTGAGTGATCACAGAGGCTCTGTAATCCAAGTATCATTCAGGTTCTATTTCTGGTAGATCTTCTGCGGGGTAACCTCCAAGCTTTGCACCTTCTGTGGTGTATTTGAGTGTTCAGCGGCAGGCTTCTATGATTTCCATACTTAGCCTATTTTTCAATACTTCTATACAAAGTGACTGGAGCTAACAATCTCCCCCTAAGTATTGAAAAAATAAAAAAATTGAATTTAGAGTGATGGCTAAGCTAGAAGCAAACGAGGTGAAAGGAACTCAACCCCTGAAACTTGATTTTCATTTAAAATAGGATAATGTCAGAAGGCAATTACATTTGACAACAAAAAAAATATTACAGGTCATTAGAGCCTATACTTTGGCGTCTGGAAAATCATTGATCTTCTTTCCAAACCCACCTTCTTTCTTCAGGTCTCTGTAGTAGCATATGCATAGGTCTCTGAAGTTTAAGGTTGCACCTATGTTTGTTAGAAGGATGTCTGCGGCTTCTGCAGGTACGAGTGGGGTGCTTCTGTGTTTGATAAGTAGATCTTGAATGAGTAGCAGGGATTCGGTTGAGTACTTTTGGCTTTCCATCCCTATGAACAATTTCTTTTCTCCTTTGAGATTTAAGTACACAAAGCCAAAAGAAGGTGAAGTGGTGATGGAGTTTGGCAAAATATTTGCAGAGGGTGGTAAGCTGTCTTCTGGTGGAGGAAAGTTGACCTTTTTGACTCCCAGGTCAAGTGCCACTTGAAAGTCAGCTATACTGTAGAACAACAACTTTTCTCTCATGACCCTCTTGATTGTAAGATGTGCTTCTTGGTGTTCCTTCTTCCAGCCGAACTTATCCTCTGTCCATTTGAATAGCTCTCGAAGATCGTGAGGATGAAGATTGGGTAGATCTGCGTCTGTGAAAGTCCATATATTCGTATCTTCCCTTTTTACAGCATATTCACTGAACCAGAAGTTCTTACACTTTGTGTGTCCAAGCTTGATTGCCACGACCTCTGTGATCTTGGCCATGCTGAAGACTTTGGATTTTGGCTTGGCTTTATCTTTCTAGAATCTCCTTCGCTCCTCTGATATAGCTTCCTCTGAGAGTCTGACTGTTGGAAGATCTTGAGCTCCGCGGCTATAGAGGTATTTGTATACTTCTTCTTCGATGTCCCTTTTTGGAGGAACAGGGAAGGGTCTTCTTAGGCTCTCAAAGCCTTGGATAACCTCTGCAACTCTATCCTCTGATGATGTGTCAAGTGGTTGTAGGATGGGGAGTTCTGACAGAGGTTGTTGATCAAAGGCCCAGTCTTCCTCTTCAGGTTTCACTCTTTTGAAAGCATCAAAAGAGCTTTTTAGTAGTTTCTCAGAGGTGGGAGGAGGAGATTTGACCTTCTTCAGAGGTTCTGTAGCTATTGCCTTGCCTTTGTATTTTGCAGTTGGTGGGGATTCAATGATTTGGATTATGGTGGGAGAGGGGGCTGCAGAGTCCTTTTGTTTAGATGATCTCTGTGGTTCAGGTTCTGAGCTCATAGGGACTTGGTTTAGGGGAGACACTGATATTGGTGCTTCCTTTGTGGATTGCAGATTCTCCCCCTCATGAGGACCATGGCCGGAGGCATCAGGATCTTGGTCGTCATGTCTTTCCCTCTTCTGTCCTGCCTAGGTTTGGCAAGAGACAGGTTCCTTCCTCTTCTTTGGCGTACAGAGGTTGTTGTTGACATGATCTGTGATCTTCTTGATTGCGTCCTCTGCAGCCAAAGACAGAGCGTTGATTTCTATATCTGACTTGACACGAAAAGTGGCTATAGAGCGCTTCAAGTCAGCTGATAGCTTCTCTCCTTGGTCTTTGAAGTTGGATCGAAGGAGTTTTTGGTCTTGCAGAAACAGAGTGCCCATTGCTTCCAAGTCAGCTTTAGTTGCAAACGTAGAGGAGTCTGGGGCAGAGGTTGATGCTTGTGTGTGAGCCGGGATCATAACACTGCGAGTTATGTCCTTTATTTCCTCTCTAAGCCTGGCCATTTCGACCACTCCGGTCTGAACTCCGGTCGAAGCATATTTGGGGAACTCCTCTGTGCAAAGATCGCCCAGAACTTGAATTTGATGGGAGTGTGCGATGATGGCTTGTCCACAGGCTTGAAGATCATCCCTTTTTGCGCAGTTGGTACTGAGTGCTTGCAGAGCTTCAGTATTAGCTTTTAGGGCCTCTGCAAGGATTTGAGAGTTGGCTTTGGACTCTCTGGAGATCGAGCTTTGCAACTCGTCAAGTTTTTTGAGCACCATGTCAGTAAAGGCTTTAAACTCGTCCTTTGTGACGAAGGTGGCAGAGGTGACCTCTGGAACAACACATGTTCCAGATTTTGCCAACGAGTCTTTGGCACCTTCAGAGCCTGTTTTTATGATGAGCTCTGGAGGATTTCCTTCCAATCCTCGATGTTCCACAGAGGAGGCCCCTATGGAAGTTCTGTCAACACGTTCTTTGAGGGAGGGTTCAGAGACTCCCTTAAGATTGATGTTGAATGGATTCTGTGGTTGTTCTAGAACCACAGAATCATCGTGTTCTCGCACCATCAACTCTGAGATGGTTTGGATGTCACTCTTGTGTGTGACAGAGGTAACGAATACCTCTGTGTGAGAAAGAGATGTGTCCTGGGGCAAATGGACATGCAGAGCAACACTCTCATCCTTTTGAGAGGGTGAGGTGGTTTTAGTTTCCCCGGATGGTGGCACAGAGGATGAAGGAATATCCTCTGTCCGGATGGTTTGGGCGAGGTTCGGACTGTGCGGTCCTATTTCAATACCCCTCTACACTAGAACTGCAGGGGTAGAAGTGTGGGTTGCACTGGGAGTTGGTTTTGGTGGTGTGCCAAAGGCATCTTTTATGTTCCTCTCCTCCAACGATTTTTTACCTGGTTCCACTTCTTCATTATCGCTCTGTGACCTTCCTATCACATCTTCTAATTCCATTGCCACGGTTTCCCCTAATCCTCCAGAGAATTGAAGAGAGACCTCGCGTGCTATTGCAGAGGCTATTTGAGTTGGGCTCTGAGGTCCATCCTCAGGGGATTCTGCAAGGACTAGGGCTCTTCTTGCCTTCTGCAGGGGCTTTTTCTGATCTTCTGCCTCTGCAGCTCTCTTTTTTTTGTTTTTCTTTTTCTTCTTTCTCTCACTCCCCTCCCCTCTAACTAAAGGGGTCTCTGTTTCATTCTTTTTAGCTTCTGCGGCTTGAACTTCGGTTCGCACATCCTCGTCTCTTAGGTACACTACAATGTCTCCTACTTTGAATCCTACGCGAGGGGGGGTTACAGGACGCGGTTCAGGTGTCCTGTTCCCTCGTGTGTATTCTCTAGCCTCTTCTTCGCTACCCAAATAAGTCAACATCTTTGTTGACAAAGGTCTGGCTTCTGGATATCCGGTTTTGATGGTGGTGGGTTTATGAGACTTCATCTCATATAATTTGATTGTCTTATCCTCTGCTGGTAGTTTTCCTTCTCCGATCAAGTCATCGCCTAGTAGAAGTCCTAGGAAACGTCCAAACACGATGTTCTTTGGTTCTGTCCCTCTGTCTTGGTCCTGTTGTTTGGTAACCACGGCATTTTGGATCTCCCTAAAGATAAGCCCATCGTAGTCTAGTGGGAGATCGTAGTAAATCCCATACATTATTGCCAAAATTGTATGGCTTGATTGATCAGGGCTTCCAACCTTCGATGTTAGGCATCGGTTCAGAATCGAGAAAAGGACGTTCCACAGAGGGGGTAGATTCTGTCGCCTGAAGTTCGTTCTTTTGGAGATTGGAACTGCGTAGCCAATGAACCTCAGAAATTCTAGTATCTCTTCCTCTGTGGGCTCTTCTGAGAATTTTCGCAGGTGGAGATCTGTTTTGGTGGGAAGTCCAAAGACCTCGGAGAGTTTCCTACGATTGATCCCTAAGTCCAGAATTTTTACAGTTGAGGGATGGGTTGCATATCCAATGATGCAATGACCATATTTGTCCATTTGGACATGGCGGGCACTTAGCCAGAACTATTGGATGTAAGATTCGGGGATGTCATTTCGTTTCAACGTTAGGGCTCTAACTAGGAAATGATTCTTGAGGAGTTGAATCAATGGTGCTGCTTCAGTGGGAAAACCAGAGGGATTTAGGGTGACAAAGTGGTTATTTGGCTTGTTATTCAGTTGGGTCAAGTGATAGTCATGTCTAGTGAAGGACAACATCCTACTTGTGAGCACATGTTCTTGGTCGACGGAGTCTGAATCAGCCTTTTGAACCATTGAGTGATGAGAGTTGTTGGATTTCTTGGACCCATTAGAGTTCTTGGAGGAAGATGAGGGAGAAGCCATTGAAAGAACAGAGGAGAAGAGGAAAGGCTTTTTGCTTGACGTTCTTGAGAGAAAAAGGTGCAGGTAAAGAAGGAAGAGAAGGGGCAAAAGGGTTTTTATACATGGAAGGTAAAAAAAATGAGCGGTAAAAAACTAAGTTTTCAAATCCGTGATGAGTGAAAACGGATAAGAAGCCGTTTCATAAAAACGACGGTACAGATTACGATCCAATCAAATATTGCCATGTCAGATGATGTTGGTGCACGATCTAGGACGTGCGCCACCCTATTCTCACGCGCCTGGCATTTTCTATTTTCACGTGACAGTGAGTTTCAAAAAAATAACCCGCATCACATGACCTGAGTTTCTCAAGTGATGAGAATGACAGAAGCTCTGTGAATAAGAGGCTTCCGAGGTCATAGGCAAGTTTAAGAGGGAGAAACGGTGCGATGAAATGATCGAGTTCCTTTTAAAGTGCATTTGCTCAAGCACCCAGTTTAGAGGTGCAGACTGTGATAGATCACAGAGGCTCTGTGGTCGACCTCAGTGGTTCTGAGATCATAAATTTCCTTTTTTTTGGAAATTTTTCACAGATTTGATCATTTCAAAGTTTTGATTGTGAAACTAGTGCAAGGAGGAATCTTTCTGAGGGCATAGTGCTCGAGAAAGAGTTTTGACCCTTGTTTCGGATGGACTAACCTCACTCTGTAGTCTGTTGCGAAGACCAGTCTTGCTCCCCCTTGAAAAGTCGCGATTTGGTGATGGTTAGATCTGCTCCCCCTTCAACTATGCTTGGATCATATAAAGATAAAATTTGCACAAGACATAGATTTGCAAGAATCATGTAATATAAAGAAAGTTAAAGAGATTATTTACAAAGAAAGTTATTTACAAATATGTGCAACAGAGGTTCTGTGCAGGGGTACAGAGGCTCTGTGGTCAACCCATGTTTAGCATACCAATCTTGCCAACTAGAAAAGTGAATCTTTTCTCATCCAATGCCTTTGTAAAAAGGTCGGCAAGTTGGTAGTTTGTGGGCACAAAATACATCTCTATAGTGCCCATCTCCACATGATGTTTCAGAAAGTGATACCTGATATCGATATGTTTGGTCTTAGAGTGTTGTGCTGGATTGGCAGAGATCGCAATGGCACTTTTGGAGTCACAGAGGATGGGGATTTTTTCGATATCGAATCCATAGTCTCTAAGTTGGGTCCTCATCCACAGAACTTAGGAACAGCAACTTGCAGCAGCAACATATTCTCCTTCTGCCGTAGAGGTCGAGACACAGTTCTGTTTCTTGGAAGTCCAACTTACTAGTTTCCCTCCTAGGAATTGGCAACTCCCAAAGGTACTTTTCCTGTCGAGCTTACATCCTCCGTAATCAGAATCTGTATACGCCATGAGATCAAAGCCAGAGTTCTCCGGATACCAGAGACCAAGATTTTTGGTCCCTTTTAGGTATCTGAAGATCCTCTTGACAGCATAAAGATGAGATTCTTTGGGTTAGCTTGAAATCTTGCACAGAGACATGTGGCGAACATTATATCGGGTCTACTTGCGGTTAAATAGAGAAGAGACCCTATCATGCCTCTGTAGAGTTTACACTCCACAGGCTTGCCTTCTGGATCTGCATGAAGTTTGGATCCAGTGGACATAAGAGTCTTCATTGGTGAGGAGTCAGAGAGCTTGTATTTTTCAAGTATGTCAGAGACATATTTTGATTGGTTTATGAAAATTCCCTCTGTGGTTTGTTTGACTTGCAATCCTAAGAAGAATGTGAGTTCTCCCATCATGCTCATCTCAAACTCACTCTTCATCAATGATTCAAATTTTTTGCAGTATAAATCATTTGTAGATCCAAAAATAATGTCATCAACATAGATCTGTACAAGTAGAATCTCACCTTTTCTCTTCTTAAAGAATAAAGTAGTATCAGTTGTACCTCTTTCGAAACCATTTGCAAGGAGGAAGTTTGAAAGTCTTTCGTACCAGGCTCTAGGAGCTTGCTTCAATCCATACAGAGCCTTGTCCAAGAAGTAGACATGATTTGGGTACTTGGAGTTTTCAAACCCTGGTGGTTGTTGGACATATACTTCTTCTTGAATCTGTCCATTCAGAAAGGCTGACTTGACATCCATTTGATATACTTTGAAGCCTCTGTGGGCTGCGAAGGCAAGAAAGATTCTTATTGCTTCGAGTCTTGCCACAGGGGCAAAGGTTTCTTCGTAATCGATGCCTTCTTCTTGGCAATATCCCTTGGCTACCAGTCTTGCTTTGTTCCTGATCACCACACCATCCTCGTCCTTTTTGTTCCTGAAGACCCATTTGGTTCCTATTGCGGTTTTGCCTTTCGGCAGAGGCACTAGGGTCCATACTCCGTTTCTTTCAAACTGCAGAAGCTCTTCTTGCATAGCTTCTACCCAGTTTGGATCTTC
The DNA here is from genome assembly GCA_023525745.1 of Arctium lappa. Classification (NCBI taxonomy): domain Eukaryota; kingdom Viridiplantae; phylum Streptophyta; class Magnoliopsida; order Asterales; family Asteraceae; genus Arctium; species Arctium lappa. The sequence goes on from CM042059.1 coordinate 36,614,058, forward strand.
AAGTGCTTCAGATATCTTTTTGGGTTCGATGATACTCACAAAATTTGTATAGTAAGAAAAGTTTGCAGTACTCGATCGAGTTTGGACCTTGTCAGAAGCGTCACCTATGATTTGGCTCTGTGGGTGACTTTTGGTCCATTTTATCATGCGGGGTAGGTGATCATTGGAAACTTCTGTGGTAAGTTCAGGAGCACATTCGTTTTGATGTAGATCATCTTCTGTTGAAAGAAATTGATCATTTGTACTTTCTACAGGACTTGGTTGTTCACCATGAGTGGAGGTGGAGAGTTCTGGAGAGCCTTTATCTGGTGTTGACCCTTCTGAGAGGTTTTGAAGATGACCATCATCTTGATTGAGCTTGGGGCCTTGAGTTGTATTGTCCTCAGAGTGCTCCCCCTCGATGGTTGCACCTGCAACATTACTTGAGGAGAGAGAATCATTACTAGGACCAGTTAGAGAAGTACCTGTTTGGTCCTCAGAGGGTTCGGCTTCAGAGGCTCTGCGGTCACCTTCAGAAGGTTCATCATTATTGAACATTTCTTCAAACAGATGATGAAGATCATTTGTTCGCGATGATCCACCAGAATCTTCATCCTGAAGTTTGAGTCCTGAGCTGATTTTCTCAGAAGTCATGTGAAAAGAATCATCAAATGAAACATTGATACTTTCGAGTATATGCTTGGATTTGAGTACATAGATTCTGTATGCCTTGGAGTTTGATGAATAGCCAACAAATTTGGCTTCATCGGCTTTGGGACTGAATTTCCATATCTGGTCTCTGTCGTTTAGTACGAAACATCTGCAGCTAAAAACATGGAAGTACTTAATGTTTGGTTTCCTCTGGTGTAGTAAGTGATATGGTGTCTTTGCATGTCTCTTTACGATCAAGGATCGATTTTGGGTGAAGCATGCAGTTGAAATTGCTTCTGCCCAAAAAGAAATAGAGAGCCCTGAAGCAGTGAGCATAGTCCTTGCGGCTTCCACTAGTGTTCTGTTCTTTCGTTCAACAACACCGTTTTGTTGTGGGGTCCTTGCAGCAGAGAAGTTCTGTGAAATTCCTTCTGTCGACAGATAGGCTTCAATGGTTGAATTTTTAAACTCTGTCCCATTATCACTTCGGATTCTCTGTACCCTGCAGTCATAAAGGACTTGTATTCTCTTGATAAGATTGATTAGTACTTCAGGAACATCTGATTTCTTTCGAACAAATTCAACCCAAGTATATCTAGAGAATTCATCTATGAGTACAAGGATGTACTTCTTGCCACCAAGACTTTGCACAGATATAGGACCACAGAGGTCAACATGAAGCATCTGCAGAGGTCTGGTGCAAGATATGTCAGATTTGGTTTTGTGAGCAGCCCTTTTGAGTTTGCCCATCTCACAAGCTGAGCATAGATGATCCTTATCGAATCTAATACTTGGTAGACCACTTACTAGTTCTAGTTTCACAAGTTTGTTAAGTGTGTGAAAGTTTAGATGACAAAACCTGTTGTGCCAGAGCCACGCTTCTTCATTCTTACTTGAGACTAAGCAGAGCTTTTCTTCTCTGTTAGTTGATTTAAAGTCCATGAGGTATAGATCACCTCGTCTTTTGGCTCGCAGAAGCTCTGTGGTTGTATCTTCCTTCAGCAGAGAGCAGTACTGTCTTTTGAACATCACATCGAGTCCATTGTCACAGAGTTGACTTACACTCAGAAGGTTGTGTTTGAGGCCATCCACTTAGGCAACTTTGTTGACATCGATGTCTCCTTTGGCAATGATTCCATAGCCTTTTATTTGACCCTTTTTATTATCTCCAAAAGTTACAGATCCTCCTCCATGTTTTTCTTTGTAGGAGGAAAGCAACTCTCTGTCGCCAGTCATGTGTCTTGAGCACCCGGAGTCTAGGTACCATATAGGCACATGTTGTTTCTTCTGTGGACAGATTAGAGAGTTTTAGGTACCCATTTCCAAATGGGTCCATTTTTGTTAGTAGACTTTGAAGATGCCTTAACATCTTTGGTTTTGGATTTACCCTCATTTGCAGAGGTACCGGTTTGTCTCTTCTCACCCTTGAATTTTGCATTCTTGGGCTTGGGGTGAGATATAAGACAGGAGGGCTTTGAGAAGTGTTGATTCAAAGAATGCATGAGATCAAAGCATTTACAATAAGGAACATTTGAAGCAAATTTCTTGAAAATTTCATTAAATTTGTCAAAGGAGGGTACAGAGCAAATTTTACTACAACCCATTTTAGATGTGGGTTTCCTTTTACAGAAAGCTTTGTCTAATCTAGGTTGAGTTTTTTCAAAAACTCTTCTTGAGTGACTCTTTGGTTGTACTCTCCCTTGATCTTCTTTCCTTGCTTTCACTGCAACAGAAGCATCAAGTTTATCAATTTTAGGCCATTTATTCTTCTGTTGCCAAGTGAGTTTCTCTTGAAAAGGTTTTAATGGTCTTGGAGCTTTTGAATCATGAGGGATCTTGTTCCTTTTAGATCTTTCAAGCTCAAGAGAAGTCTTTGCTTGCAAGCACATGTCCAGGAAATCAGGACAGATAGATACACCTGCGGTTTTCCTTTTGGGAAGAACTGTTCTATTGAGAATGCCAGAGGTAAGTTTACTCTTCTCTGGACCACAGGGGAGTATCTCAAGTTCCACAGAACTTGTCTCATTTCCAACAGAGAACTCTGATTCTGACTCAGAGTCTGAATCGAGGAAGTCTCTGTGAATTAGATCTTGACCTTTTGCAAGTGCCTTGCTTTGTCCATTGGTGTCCTCTGAAGTATTTAGAATTTTTGAAATACACAGAATGACCATAGGAACGTTGAGACAGTTTTGTAGATCTTGCTCAAAGATTTCTCTTACATCAGAGATAATATCAGGATGATTAAGAAAATGGTTTTCATAGGTCTTTCTCAAGACATTTTCCAGAAATCTTTTAAAAAGTTTTTCTTCCACAGAGGCTGGAACAAACTCTGGAGCTTCAGAGGACAATTTCTTTTCAGGAGTCATCATGCATACAAAAGCCATTTGAGTTTGTGTTTCTGGATGACCGAATCTGAAGATTCCTATCTGTTTTTGAGACAGATATTTCTTTGGAATAGAGTTTCTCTTTGATGAGAGAGAAGAAGGTAGATTATTGTTTTCATACCATGTATCTACCATCAACAGAGGATTCCTCAGATGTGGTTCTTCGGATGTTTTTTGCCTTTTAAATGTGGATAGAAGGTTTGGAAGACTTGGATTTAATGATTTTCCAACGCAGAAGATATTTGCTAAAGATTTGTTTCTTTTATCTCCAGTATAGGGATCGATATCATCGAACCCTATACCTCTTCTGTCAATTTGGGTGTTGACCTTTTCAGTGACTTTTTGAGCATCCTGATACCTTTTGATTTTGAGATTTCTGTCGAACAGATCTCGATGAAGAGCTTCTCTTTCCTTTTGAAAGAAGTTTTTCAAAGAAGTGGCATTTAGACGATCACTCTCACATTTCTTAAGCTCTTTGACCTTTTCTTTCAAAGCTCTGTCGAGATTTGTGATTTTGTCATTGAAATCCCTTTTTGTTGAAATATGCTCAGAGATGAGAGTTTTGTTTTGAAAGTAAAGCTTATCCTTCTTTTCTGTGAGAAGTCTAGTTTCTCTTTCAAAGAAGGCAAGCTTTTTCTCAAGATCTGAGCATGTATGTTTGTAAGTTAGAAGATCATTTTGTATTTCAAGAAGCTTGCTTTCAAAGTCTGAGTTGCAAGAGTTAGAAGTATATACCTTACTTTCGTTGTCAGAAGAGTGGACTTCTGCCATTCCACAGAAGAGTGTGTTATTTTCTTCATCAGATGATTCATCGGTCACAAGGTTCTCTTGTTCTGCCATTAGGGATTTCTGAGTGTAGTACTCTGCTTTCTTTTTGTAGAAGGCAGCGTCCCTTGTGGGTTTCCCTGTGTTGGCAGAGGACCTGCACTATGCTGCATAGTGGCCTGGTTTCCCGCATTTGAAGCATCCTTCAGTTTGCTTCGGGAATTTGTCACCAGCTCTGCCGTCTGACTTTTGTCCATTTCTCTCTTCTTGCCTAGGTTCTTCAGACCACTCCTTTCTATTGGCCTCACCATATCCTCTGCTTCTTTCATTTCTTTCTTCCCTTCCTCTGTACTCCGGCTTCTTCTTGAGACCACGATTGAACTGTCGGGTCATTAGTGCAAGAGTTTTGGCTAGAGCAGACATATCAATCTCCTCCTCAGAGTCTTCTTCACTTTCACTCTCTGCTACAAGTACCTTCTTCTTTTTCTTCTTCTGAGCCTCCTCAGTTGCCTTATCCTTCTTTCCCTTGTCTTTGCCTTCTGAGGCACATCCTACAAGAGCCAAAGGACCTCCGACAGAGGTTGACAGTTTGGAAATTCTGTTCTCTTGGCTAATTAGTGTTCCGAAGAGATCAGATATGGACCAAACATCAAGATCCAATGTGGCTTGCATGGACATGGTTAAATGAAGCCATTCATCATTCAGACTCTGTAGAAATCTGACATTGTTTTCTTCGGAGGTTCTGTGGATCCCATATCTCTTGCACTTGTTTATCAAAGAGTTGTATCTGTTGTAGGTGCTTTGAATGGATTCACCCGGCAGAGCTTTGAATGCAAAATACTCATTTATGCATAAGGCTCTGTTGTTCTTGAGGGTTTTGGCACCACCCTCAAGTTGTTTCTCCAGCTCTAACCATAGGTCCTTTGAAGTTTCACATGAGTCGAGAGATTGAAAGATATCATTTGGAATAGCCATTATGATTAGTCTTTTGGCTTTCTTTGCAAGATCATGTTGTGCCTTTTCTTCTTCACTCCATTCAAGGACTGGTTTGGGGTGTTGATATTCAAGAATTTCAGGAGTATTGGCAGTGGCAGGAACACGAGGAACTGTTGTCATTGGAATGAAAGGAGGATTGTGAAGAAAATCAACCAGACCAGGACCACACCTTCAAGGAAGAGCACCATCCTGATCTTCCACTGAGGATATTCATCCCTTAGAAGAGTGGGAGGTTTGGATTGAGATCCCGCACTGAAGTAGTTGACAGTGTTTGCCATTTTGGTTTCAGTGAGTAAAACAGAGTATGACACGAATCAGAAAGAGTATTACAGTGATGATGTGTGAAGATGAGAATATGAATTGGTAAGAACAAAATGATCAACCAACTAGCTTTGAATCTGTCTTTAAGAGAAGAACACACTTGTACCTACTACTATATCAAACAGGTTGATATAGCTTCATAAAAGCAGAGTGTGACTGTGAGTTGGAGTTTGGAACGAAGAACAGACTCAAATTACCACCTTGAGTACTGGAAACAAGTAAAGAACAGGATGCTTTGATATTGAAAATCAAAGTTTGCTTTGATACCAATTGTTGATCCCAGTCTAGATGTTCTTTAACTTGATTTAACCTTTTACTGCACACAGATTATATAACTAGAATGCGGAAGCGTTTAAGATGTGTGGAAGAGATTGAACATGCAAGGTGGTAAACACACAGGTAATTAATGAACAGGAAGTAAAGTATTTCACGAAAGTTACTCAAAGAATTGTTTCATTAATTACCCAAGAACACCAAGAACACGCACTGGTTTGTGCAAAAAGGTGCTCAAGGAATATACAGACTTCTGTTTTTGTGTGTGCTCTCGCTTGTGCTTTTAGCTCTAAGGTGGTGCTCCTTAATATAGTAGAAGGATGCACCCCTTGGTACAAGACAAGAACTGACATTCCATAAACGGAATGCCACCTGTAAAGTAAACATCGTGGGACGCCCATTACTTTGATCTTGAGAATCTTCGTACAGCAGGTCTCACGTGTTCTGCACGTGGTCTTGTTTTGATCTCTAAGAAAAACTTCAATAGCTGATCTCTAGAGGTTGGCCTTCACAGAGGCTCTGTGAGTGATCACAGAGGCTCTGTAATCCAAGTATCATTCAGGTTCTATTTCTGGTAGATCTTCTGCGGGGTAACCTCCAAGCTTTGCACCTTCTATGGTGTATTTGAGTGTTCAGCGGCAGGCTTCTATGATTTCCATACTTAGCCTATTTTTCAATACTTCTATACAAAGTGAGTGGAGCTAACAAGAACACAATTGCGCGACTACGGTTTTCACTTCAACAAAATCCCGATCTACTGTGACTCCAAGAGCGTCATCGCGATAACAACGAATCCTGTTCAGCACACCAAGACCAAACACGTAGATGTCAGGTATCATTTTATTAAAGATAATGTCGAAAAAACAACAATTGAACTTTTCTTTGTAAAAACTGATTATCAGCTTGCAGATTTGTTTACCAAACCTTTAGACGAAAAGAGGTTCACCTTTCTTGTCTCTAAGCTTGGTATGCTAAATCTTAAGATCTAATCAGTAGTTACCTATCAAAGTTTTATAATTGTATACCTTTTCATCATTTCTTCATTCTTATTTCTGATTGATATATGTACTTCAAACAATCCGTTCATGATCCAAGGGGGAGTATGAGAAAAATTGACAGATGGTCAATATTATTTTTAGGGGGAACTTATATAATTTCTGCATTTACCTTTTATGTCAAATTTTTGTAATGCATGATTTTAGGGGGAGCTCATCAAATCAAAGGAGTATGGATATGACTTCTGATTATTTCTGATCAGCACTCGTACTTTAATAGTTTTACTGCTTTTTGTCTTTTTAATTTAAGTGAATAAATTTTGCTTTGACATAGACATAAGACTTTTGCACATTTTTGAGAGACACTTACATGTTCATATCTTTATGACTTTAAGCTTAGCTTAATGAGATGTAAGATCGCACGTAAAGGTATAATCCTTTATCTTAATCTCATATATGGTTGAAAGGAGGACAACTTTCAATCATAGAAAACATTGTTCTTAAATGTTCACACCACTTCCTGAATCTCAAACCGAATTCATGAATTGGAAGTGTGAATTTAAATGTTTTCAAGTTCTACTTTTTTAAATGAAATAGTTAAAACAATTTGAGCATCATATGCATCATAAGAAAACAAGGATTTCATTGTGCTAGAAATTAACAAAACTTCTATGGAATGACCTTAACCAGTGATTTCCACACACAAAGTTAATCCATAGTGATTGAATGTGAGAAGTCGAAAAGAATTGAGTGATGAGTTATAATGAAAAAGAAAGAGGTTAAAAAAAAGCTAAATGTTTAAAAGAAAAAGCGTGTGACAACAGAGTTAAAAGAATAACAGAACTCTGCACCAACTTTTTCTGAGTCGGGCAGCCACATTTCTAATGTTTCACAGTTCTTTGGTGATCATTATTGAAACATGCAACTAGCCCATGCCAACTCTTAACAAGAAAGTGTTTCACATTTTCAAAGGGGAAGCAACACATTTGATATCTGTTTTTCATTTAGAAAATTTGGATATTGAATAGAAGGAAGTCTGCCCCACCTTCGTACTTCAATCATGCACATTGAGTCTGTGTTTAACTTACTGTTGTCTCAGTGGTTTACACAATTTTGAGCCTGTAAGCAATCATTATGTGCTTAATTCTTTCTATCACAAGCACGAACACACAAGGAATTTGTTTCTTTGTCATAACATTTATAGAAATTACCTTTGTGGTGTTTTGATGATTAAATGGAAGCCCTGGGGGAGTCAACATCAAACAACTCCTTTCCAATGTGTATTTGTTACACACAGTGACTTAGTGTTACTGACAGGCATGTTAACTGATTCATTAATTGATTCAGGTATTACATGATTATTTTGTCTGGATTTGCAAAGATCTGGTTAAATATCTTTTGAATTGACGGATCAGAGGCTCCAACTAACATACATTTCTTACTACAAGTTTTGATGAAAGAGTTGCTCTGTTCATAAAAAAGGGGAAGAATCTAAAGCTTGAAGAAATGTCCAGTCCATTACATTACAAGACATTGGAAAAGAGAAGAGCTAACCAAGAAATGCGAGATCAAAGTATTTTGAAGACATGATGATTTCAGATAAATTTTCTTTGAAGGGGTGTTGATGTTAGGATAAATTTTCTTTGAAGTTGCTTCTTCTGGAAAGGCTGTTGATGTTAGGACTTACAGAGGGATGATAGGTTCTTTAATGTATCTTACTTCTAATAGGCCAGATATAATGTTATCTACATGCTTATGTGCTAGATATCGGACCAATCCCTAAGAAATCCATATGTCTGCAGTTAAGCGCATATTTAGGTATCTGAAGGGGACTGCATATCTTGATCTGTGTTATCCTAAAGTTACTAGTTTTGAACTAACAACGTATATAGATGCATATCATGCTGTTTGTATGTTAGACAAGAAGAGCACGTCAGGACATATACAGTTCCTCGGTGATATACTCGTAAGTTGGGCATCGAAGAAGCAACTTTGAGTTTCAACTTCAACTGCCGAAGCAGAATATGTAGCTGCTGCTAGCTGCTGTTCTCAGGTCTTATGGATGAGAACACAATTGCGCGACTACGGTTTTCACTTCAACAAAATCCCGATCTACTGTGACTCCAAGAGCGCCATCGCGATAATAGCGAATCCTGTTCAGCACACCAAGACCAAACACATAGATGTCAGGTATCATTTTTTTAAAGATAATGTCGAAAAAGGAACAATTGAACTTTTCTTTGTAAAAACTGATTATCAGCTTGCAGATTTGTTTACCAACCCTTTAGACGAAAAGAGGTTTACCTTTCTTGTCTCTAAGCTTGGTATGCTAAATCTTAAGATCTAATCAGTAGTTACCTATCAAAGTTTTCTAATTGTATACCTTTTCATCATTTCTTCATTCTTATTTCTGATTGATATTGTTATCCCAGTTTAATCTAGTTGATAATTAAACACACAAACACAATAATATCAAGAGATATAATAGATTCAGAATAACATACCAATCCCGTGAATAAACAGTTAAACCTTGTGTGTTCTTGATATCGTTGAATACAGAGAAAACGTACGGCTACTATAATCTCTAAAACAATAATTATGAAAGGTTCTTGACCTAAAAACTAATTAAACAAAACATTAAATACCTAGGCCATATGGGCTTTAACCTTAATGGGCTTTCTAACAGACTTTAGGCCCATTTACAAATAACTATTAACATATTACACTTTAAACCCTCTAATCTTTAACTATCAAACAAATACGGTTTAGACCCTCTAATTTAACTTTAATCTTGAATACAATTATTTGATCCAACAATCTCCCCCTTTGGATTCAAGATTAAAAAAATTTGGCAATTGTCTTCGGGTCTTCACTTGTCTTCTCTTTTCTTGAAAAACTTCAGATATGACGTTGATAGTTTCAAATCTTTAAATAGTCTTCAAATCTTCAAATCTTTGATATCTTTGAAAATCTTCAGCAGTCTTCAGATTATATTCTCCCCTTAATATATTCTCCCCCTTTTTGATGAGTGGTGAGAATCATCATCATCAAAACTTGTCAAAACAATCTCCCCCTTTGAATATGGTCATCAACTTATGTAAACTTGTTGAGACAGCAACAAATTATACAAATACTCAATGTGCATGAGAAAGGGTTCGAAGGTGGGGCAACTTTCCTTCTTTTTCAATATTAGTATCTTCCAAATGAAGAACCAATAGTATATGTGCGGCTTCCCCAGAAAATGTGAAACATTCTCTTTTTGATTAAAGAATGAGTAGCTGGTGGGGTTGTATGCAAGAGATGGCATGGGCTAGTTGCCTTTTTCCATGATGGTCACCAAAGAATGTGAACCAATTAGATTATGTGGCTGCCCGGCTCAGAAAGAAGTTTGGTGCAGAGTCTAATATTCTTTTACTCTGTTCACTTACCCTCTTTCTTTTAATTCTCACTTCTAACCAATCTCTCTTTTCCGTTTTACCTCTTCACACACCATCACTCAATTCTTTTGACCCTTCTCCCCTCAATCACTCAAGGAATACTTCCTGGGTAGGAAACACTAGTTATCGTGAATCCATGGAAGTTCTGTTAAGTTCACACACTGAATCCCATGTATTTTCCTAAAAGAACATGTTGTTCAACAGGCTATTGTGCATGAAAGCACAAATAAACACATAGTTACATGATGAATAAAAAAATGGAAAGTCAAAACAGTTATGGGCCTAAAGCCTGTTAGAAAGCCCATTAAGGTTAAAGCCCATATGGCCTAGGTATTTAAAGTTTTGTTTAATTAGTTTTTAGGTCAAGAACCTTTCATAATTATTGTTTTAGAGATTATAGTAGCCGTACGTTTTCTCTGTATTCAAGGGTATCAAGAACACACAAGGTTTAACTGTTTATTCAAGGGATTGGTATGTTATTTTGAATCTATTATATCTCTTGATATTATTGTGTTTGTGTGTTTAATTATCAACTAGATTAAACTGGGATAACAAGTGGTATTAGAGCCAAAAGAATCAAGTTTATTGATTTTACTGTTTATGGTTTAACTGTTGATCGATTTTTTTTTTCTGGGTTCATCAAGTGAAAATAAAGTTCATGATTTATGAGTTTTTATGCCTAAAATTGATATGATTATATGTTGTTCATGCTTCTGAATGTTATCTCATTGTTTAATTGAGCTTTAGTTCATTAATCAATTGGTTTTTGGAGGATTTTGAAGAATCTGAGTTCGACAACTTCATACTGGTCGAACACTGTGTTCTTCAAATTGATTGACAAAAAGTTGATTTTAATCATTAAGCTTGCTTGGGTTTTGTTCGATATATGTTTTAGGGTATCAAGAACACACAAGGTTTAACTGTTTATTCAAGGGATTGGTATGTTATTCTAAATCTATTATATCTCTTGATATTATTGTGTTTGTGTGTTTAATTATCATCTAGATTAAACTGGGATAACAAATATCTCTTCAAACAATCCGTTCATGATCCAAGGGGGAGTATGAGAAAAATTGACAGATGATCAATATTATTTTGAGGGGGAACGTATATAATTTCTGCATTTACCTTTTATGTCAAATTTTTGTAATGCATGATTTTAGGGGGAGCTCTTCAAATCAAAGGAGTATGGATATGACTTCTGATTATTTCTGATCAGAACTCGTACTTTAATAGTTTTACTGCTTTTTGTCTTTTCAATTTAAGTGAATAAAATTTGATTTGACTTGACATAAGACTTTTGCAGAATTTTTGAGAGATGCTTAAAAGATCATATCTTTATGACTTTAAGCTTTGCTTCATGAGATGTAAGATCGAACGTAAAGGTATAATCCTTTATCTTAATCTCATATATGGTTGAAAGAAGGACAACTTTAAATCATAGAAAACGTGTTCTTAAAAGTTCAAACCACTTCCCGATTCTTAAAACGAATTCATGAATTGGAAGTGTGACTTTAAATGTTTTCAAGATCAACTTTGTGCTTTAACTGAAATAGTTAAACCAATTTGAGCATCATATGTATCATAGGAAAACATGATTTCATTGTGCTAAGACTTAACACAACTTCTATGGAATCACCTTAACCAGTGATTTCTACCCAAGAGGTTAATCCATAGTGATTGAGTGTGAGAAGTAAAAAAGAATTGAGTGATGAGATATAATGAAAAAGAAGAAGTTAAAAAAAGCTAAATGTTTAAAAGAAAAAGCGTGTGAGAACAGAGTTAAAAGAATATCAGAACTCTGCACCAACTTTTTCTGAGTCGGGCAACCACATTTATAATGTTTCACAATTCTTTGGTGATCATTATTGAAACAGGCAACTAGCCCATGCCAACTGTTGATCAAACCTCACCATCTACTCATTTTCTTCTTAACAAGAAAGTGTTTCACATTTTCAAAGGGGAAACAACACATTTGCTATCTGATTTTCATTTGAAAATTTTGGATATTGAAAAGAAGGAAGTCTGCCCCACCTACGCACTTCAATCATGCACATTGAGTATGTGTTTAACTTACTGTTGTCTTAGTGGTTTACACAATTTTGAGCCTATAAGCAACCATCATGTGCTTAATTCTTTCTATCACAAGCACGAATACACAAGGAATTTGTTTCTTTGTCATAACATTTATAGAAATTATCTTTGTGGTGTTTCGATGATTAAATGGAAGCCCTGGGGGAGTCAACATCAAACAACTCCTTTCCAATGTGTATTTGTTACTGTTAGCCCCAAATCTGAACCAATGAAAGTATTGAAAATAACTCAGTCTTCATCTAAAGACTTTCAAGGGACATCAGCGGAGAAAGCAAGTCTGTCTCTGAAGTCAGTTCAGAGTCAGTCTGAAGAAAGCAAGTCTGTCTCTGAAGTCAGTTCAAAGTCAGCCTGGAGAAAGCAAGTCTGTCTCTGAAATCAGTTCAGAGACAGTCTCACGGAAAGACATCAGAGAGCTCCTCATCATAGATCCTAGTTCAGAGCTCTGAAGATGTTCACTCTGAATTTCTTGACAAAGAAGAACAGATGACACGTCACCTAGTGATAAGATTTACTTTCTAGAGTAGGTCACTGTTCAAGCATGTCTTGATCTTACCTTTTAGGTAAGACACTGTTCAAGCATGCTTCTATTTGTCAGATAAGTACACTTTTTACTTTATGGTCCTATAAATAGGACCATCACCTTATTGTTCAAAGTGTGCTTAAGAAGTCTTATAACTGATAATATAAGTTGAATATTTTATTCAAAGAATATCTTGTTTATCTATTATCTGCTTTATGAACTGTGATATTTGAATCTCCTTTGATATTAAACTATATTGCTTCCGCTGTTATTACTCTTATTGTTTATATCATTGTTGTGAGATTAAATCTGGGATCCAACAATTGGTATCAGAGCCTCCTTTATTTTCTAAACAAAGAAAGATCGTTTCTGCATACTCGGATAGATTTATATCTCATTGATTCTAAATTTCAATATCTGTGCATGTTCAGATAAACCTGGTTTATTAAAGAACACCATATGCTCAAGATTTGATAGTAAATCACTGTTCAATACAAAAAGCATCAGTTCTTCAAATCTTCATCTTTTTCTTCAAAAATGGCAAACTCAAGCATAAGTGCCATTTATACACCTGGGTCATTAACAAAACCTCCTACACTTTTAAGGGATGAATATCCCCAATGGAAGATAAGGATGGTAAATTTCTTAGAAGGTATGGACAAGGATCTTTTTAGGTCAGTGAACGTTGGACCTCACTTTCCAATGGTGTTGGTACCAAGAGTTCCAGCAACTGCAGATACTACTGAAATACCTGCATATTATGAAAAGAAAACCACAAACTTCACTGATGAAGAAACTAATATGATGGATAATGACTCAAAAGCTGTTAGATTACTTATAATGGCCATTCCCAATGATATCTTTCAAGAACTTGATTCGTGTAAAACTGCAAAAGAGATATGGGATCAGTTGTTAAATCAACTTAAAGGAGGGCTACAAACCCAAAAAAATAGAAGAAATCTATGCATCAATGAATATCATGATTTTCATGCTCTACCAGAAGAAATATTACACCAAACTTACTCAAGATTCAACATTCTTATCAACAAATGCAGAAAGTTTGGAGTGATAAGAACAAAAGAGGAAAACAACGTTCTTTTCTTGAAAAGTTTAAATGAAGAATGGTCACAATTGTCCATGTCTATACAAGCCAATCAAGATCTTGAGTCATGGTCATTAACTGACATTTATGGCACTCTTGTTGCACATGAAAAGGAAGTTATGAAGCAAAAATCAAAAACCTCTTTAGGTGGACCCCTTGCACTTGTTTCAAAACAAATTTTGAAAGAAAACAATTGTGAAGAGTCACAAAAAGGTTTGGAAACAAATAGAAGATCCAAAAAGGTTCTAATGGCAGAAAAAAATCATTCAGATTCAGATTCAGATTCAGAAGATGATATCAATGCCTTCGCCAAATCTCTTGCATTAATCACTCATCAATTTAACAAGAAATTTGGCAAGAAAGTATTTGAAGGAAGGAGAGAGAATGAAGAAAGAAGAAATCCTGAAAGAAGATTTCAACAAGATGGTGTCAGATTTCAACAAGAACCCAGATTCACTCCATATAGTGATAAAAAGGGTACAAACTTCAACAATAATGATGCAACACAACAATCAATACCTCAACAACCATTTCAACCAAGGTATCCACAGCCACAGAGATACTTCAAAGCTCAAGAACAGAAGCCAGAGACAAGTACTGCCACTCTTCCAACAAATGAAAATGATGGAAGATGTTTCAGATGTGGAAAACTAGGCCATTTCTCTGCAAACTGCAGAGGAAAACTTGTCAAAGATCAAGAATACTACAAGAACAAATACAAGTACAACGTAAAAGAAAGAGTTCTTGTAGCAGAAATGGAAGACTGACTATCAGACTCAACAAGCGACGACGAGGAAGAGCCTACCAATCTCTGTGGTATGGCTTTTTCAGATGGAAATCAAACTGATGGAGCATCAGAAGACAACTCTGAAAAGGTAAACTCTCTTTACACCTCTCACAGTGATCCTGAAATAGATGCTTTTAAACTAATTAATGAACTTCAAGATCTAGAGCAAAAGTTTCTTGAAGAGAAAAAGAAAAAAGAGCAAGTGACAAAAGAGTTCATTTTTTTCAAAAGAGAAAAGAATCTTCTGGAATCAGAAAAGAAAGAATTTTTTCTTGAAAAAACCAAACTTGAAGAAACTCACAAGCAAAAAGAAAAATCATTTTCAGAAGAAATAAGAAAAATTGAGAAAGTTTTAAAAGGAAAAGAAGACGAAGTAAAGAAATTTGAGTATGAAAGGCTCAATTCTATTGCCTTAACCAAATTTTTTCAAAAGGAAAGAGAAATCCTACATCAATCTCTAGATAGAAAAAATCTTCGAATCAAAAGCTATGTTAATGCACAAGGTGTTTTCGACAAAATAAAAACTCAAATGGACTCTCAAGGGCTGGGATTCAATGAGTTAAATTCATTCACTGGATTGGAGAAAACTTCACTTTCTTCCACTTTCCGTATGGGAAAGGTCCAAAGCTTTGTAGGTACATCTCTGAATAATTTCAAAAGAATGAAAACATCAGAGGGATAAAAAACAAGATCTTTGAATTTCAAAAATACTACATACTCTGAAGTAAAAAACTTTCAAAAGTCTGTGTTACAGATAAAAGGAGAAGCTTCAGAGGTACTCTTTACAAAACCTCAAAGCAATGATCCCAAAGAAATTTTCAGATTTGATGCTTTCATCTCAAATGAATCAGAGACATCTGAACCAAGTACCTCTAATACAAATACTTCTGAAAATGAATCTCAGAGTTCACTTAATCCGAATGCCCCTCTGTATTCACCAAAGTCAGATGAAAACATCAGAACTACATTTGAAGATGATGTTAAAAAGATATGGAAAGAAAATGTCATGGAGGACTTAAAAAGAAAAGAAAGCATGAAACGGATCATTAAAGTCTCTCGAACAAAAGAAATTAAAAAACCAATAGAGGTAGCTATCTCTATCAAAACTAAGAGAGACTTTCTTGACTCTGATTCAGAATCTGATCAAGAGATTGATGAACAGATTTTTTGTAAACCAGGGAATGTAATTCACAAAAAGATAGAAACTGTTGGCTCTGGTATTTTGAATGTTCCAATTTGAATTTTGAAAACCAAAACTAGAATACCAATAAGTCCTGATTTTGCAAATATGTGTTTACAAGCAAAAACGTCTCTGGAACTTGAAAAAGAGTTACAAGAAAAGGCAAAGAATAAATCAAACACTTCTGAATCTTACACCTATAAAACAATAAAATTCTCTCCTGAACAAAAAGGCAAATGGACAAAAATTAACCATATTGATCCTGTTTGTGCAGTAAGCAGCATAGAAAAGAAGATGTTTTTGATCAAGAAAAAGCAACTTGAAAAGAAGACCGTCTTTCAAGTAAAAAGGAAAGAAGTAGTTAGGGATACATGTAATATTCCTAGTGTTAGTTTCAAAAGAAGTCAAAATGTAACAAATGCTTTTAATAAAAAGAAAAAACTTTGCTCCTACTTCTTCTTGTTCTATTAATTGCAACTGCATTCATCTCTTGATAAAACTGAAAAATCATTTCAAAGGATCACATTGTCTTCTGAATCAATCTCTGAAAAATATCTCAGAGACAAAATTTCAAAAGAAGACAAGTAACGGCAAGACATCAAAAGATGAGATGCCAAAAAGTCATACAAATCCACCAATGTCTAACATAAAAGGACCCATAATGAGATGGGTACCAAAGAAACAATAATCTGTCTTGCAGAATCAGTCAATGCCAATCTGGTACTTAGATTCTTGATGTTCAAGGCATATGATTGGAGATAAGGAACTGCTATCCTCATTCAAAGCAAAATTTGGAGGAGCAGTTACTTTTGGAGATAATGTGCAAGGACAAATTAAAGGATATGGTGAGTTATCAAGAGGAAATGTTTTAGTATCAAAGGTTGCTTATGTGGATGGATTAAAACACAATCTGATCAGCATAGGTCAACTTTATGATCATGGTTTTGATGTGAAATTTCAAAGAAAATATTGTTCACTTCTTCACTCAGAATCAGATCAAGAATTACTCAGAGCAGACAGAAAAGGTAACCTCTACAGAATGAATTTTACCAAAATCAACGACACTGATTCAGAGAAACTTTGTCTTGTATCTCTGAATAGTGAGGAAGTCTGGCTCTGGCATAAAAAGTTTTCACATCTAAACTTTTCCTCACTTGATAAATTAGTTAAACTTAATTTGGTTAAGGGATTACCATCTCTGAAGTTTAACAAAGATCATCTTTGTTCTGCTTGTGAAATGGGAAAAATGAAAAAATCTTCCCATAAAACCAAAAGTGAAAATAACTGTCCTAGACCTCTGCACATGCTTCATGTGGACCTCTGTGGTCCTATCTCTGTACAGAGTCTAGAAGGTAAGAAATACATTCTGGTTCTGATTGATGAATTTTCCAGATTCACATGGATAGAATTCATCAGATCCAAATCTGATGTACCTGAAATATTGATAAGATTGTTGAAAAGATTACAGGTTCTATTTAGCAGCAAAGTTCAGAAACTAGGAAGTGATAATGGAACAGAGTTAAAAATGCCAAAATCAATTCATATCTATCAGAAGAAGGCATTACTCCTAACTTTTCTGCAGCAAGAACCCCTCAGCAAAATGGAGTAGTTGAAAGGAAGAACATAACACTTGTTGAAGCTGCAAGAACAATGCTTGTTGGATCTGATCTTTCAACAAATTTTTGGGCAGAAGCGGTGGCAACAACCTGCTTTACTCAGAATAGAGCTACAATTGTCAAAAGATTTCAGAAAACATCCTATGAACTCATTAACAATAGGAAACCTAATGTTAAATATTTTCATGTTTTTGGATGCAGATGTTACATTCTGCACGATAGAGAATCTCTTGGAAAGTTTGACAAGAAAGCTGATGAGGGAAAATTAATTGGATATTCATTAGCCTCAAAAGCTTTCAGAGTGTTCAATCTTAGAACAAGGACCATCCAAGAGAGCATCAATATCACTTTTGATGACTATAAAAGCTCTGAACAAGAAGAAAGTCTCTCAACACCTATCTCTGAATCATCGAGAGAATCTGAATTAAACAGAATATTTGAAGATTTCTTTGATGAAGATAACGCAGAAGTTATCTTCAGAGATAGACCAAGAGAGAATTCATAAGGACCCCAAGAAACATGTACAACCCTTTCTGGACCCTCTGAATTAACACCTTCTGCTTCACCAAATTCAGATCAGCAAAGTGAATCAGAAGAAGCTGAAGATCAAAAAGAGGATGATCAAGGAGTGTCTGAAGTAACTCCAGAAACAAATAGTGAAGAAATTCAAGAATCTGCTTCACCATCTCGGGAACCAACTTCAGAGCCTCTGAACAGCACAACAGAGATGTCACCAACTGTCATCTCTGAAGCTCAAACTCCACCCTAAATTTTTGCTCCAATCTCAAGATGGACAAAAGATCGTCCAATTGATCAAATCATTGGGTCCTCATCAGAAGGAATTAAAACAAGATCTGCCACAATCAATGAATGCTTCTACGTAAACTTTTTGAGCATTATTGAACCAAAGAAGGTAAAAGAAGCTCTTGAAGATCCTCATTGGATTTTTGCAATGCAGGATGAACTTCAAGAGTTTGTAAGAAACAAAGTTTGGACCGTAGTTCCCCTTCCCAAAGGAAAATTTTCAATTGGAACAAAATGGTTTTTCAGAAACAAAAAAGATGAGGATGGAATAATAATCAGGAACAAAGCCAGGTTGGTTGCTAAAATATAATGCGAAGAAGAAGGTATTGATTATGTTGAAACCTTTACACCTGTAGCTAGGCTAGAAGCAATCAGAATCTTCTTAGCCTATGATGTACACAAATGATTCAAAGTTTATCAAATGGATGTTAAATCTGCCTTTCTACATGGTAAATTAAATGAAGAAGTTTATGTCCAACTACCACCTGGATTTGAAAGTACAGAGTTTCCCAATCATGTTTATTATTTGGATAAGGCTCTGTATGGACTTAAACAAGCTCCAAGAGCTTGGTATGCAACTCTGTCCACTTTTCTGATTAAAAATGGATTTGACAAAGGCACAATTGATACAACATTATTCATCAAAAGGTACAAAAATGAGATGCTATTAGTACAAATTTATGTTGATGATATTATATTTGGCTCTACAAATCAAAAGTATTGTGACAAGTTTTCAGAGTTGATGAAGAGTGAATTTGAGATGAGCCTCATGGGAGAATTAACTTTCTTTCTGGGCTTACAAGTAAAACAAACTTCAGAAGGTACTTTCATAAGTCAAACTAAATATGTCTCTGAAATTTTGAAAAAAATACAAACTCAATGATTCAACTTCTATGAAAACGCCTCTAGCCACCGGAGTCAAACTTGACTCTGATCCTTCAGGACAATCCGTGGATATAAAAACCTACAGAGGCATGATAGGTTAACTATTATACTTAACTGCAAGTAGGCCTGACATAATGTTTGCAACATGTCTTTGTGATAGATATCAAGCAAATCCAAAAGAATCTCATTTATCAGCTGTCAAAAGAATTTTCAGATACCTGGGAGGGTCACCCTCATTAGGCCTCTGGTATCTAAAACTTTCTAGTTTTGATCTAACAGCTTACACTGATACAGATCTTGCAGGATGTAACCTTGACAGAAAAAGTACCTCTGGGTGTTGTGTTTCAACTTCAACTGCAGAGGCAGAATATGTTGCTGCTGCTAGTTGTTGCTCTCAAGTAATATGGATGAAAACTCAGCTCAGACATTATGGCCAACAATATGAAAGAATACCCATTCTCTGTGATTCAAAAAGTGTCATAGCCATCTCTGCCAATCCAGTACAGCATTCAAAGACAAAGCACATTGATGTAAGGTATCATTTCTTAAAAGATCATGTTGAAAGGGGAACAATAGAAATGTATTTTGTTCCAACAGATCTCCAACTTGCTGATATTTTCACAAAAGCTTTAGATGAACGAAGGTTCAATTTTTTAATTAGCAAGTTAGGAATGTTGAATATGCCTACCTAACAAAGAAGAAACTCAGAGTCTCTGATCAAATTATCAGAACCTCTGAACCAAGTAGCATATGTCAATATCAGTCTCTGAATGTTCTCCAAACACATGACAAGGGGAGAAAAATAAAAAGTTGTTCTTTTGTCAAAGGGGAGAAAAAGAACTTTTCAAATGTCATCTCAGAGTCTCTGAATTTTATCTTAGAATCAATGAAATTCATCTCAGAGTCTCTGAAATTCATCTCAGAGTCTCTGAAATTCATCTCAGAGTCTCTGAAATTGAGGATTTTTTTTACAAATCTGTCATGGGGGAGTCAACAACTTTCAGACCAGTCACTCCTCAAACAAGAACTTTTTAATTAATTAGCAATTTTTGATATCATTTGAAATTAAAATTTCAAATTAACTGAACCTTTTTGTTATAAGTGATATCTTAAATTACTTCTCAAGGCGAAAGGTTTGTCTAGTCAGCAAAAAGAAGTTATTCAATTTAATATTGAAAAATGGCGCCCCATTCCTATTTTCTTGGAACCTACATCCGTAGGTACAACAATTTTCAAGGCCACGTGTCACAAGAGGGATGAGTGAAAGGCCAAACAGCTTTATCAAAAGGGTCAAATCACTGACGTTTCACCTTATACACCCAAGTGTATCTTTTTCTAAATTTGGATACAAAACCAATTTTACATCCGGATATTCATTTTTACAAATTACACTCGAGCACTATCTCTCTCTCTCTCTCTCTCAAAATAGAATTTGAACATCATCTTCTTCACTTCAACTCAAAAATGGCGTCTTTAAATGAATGGTGCAAGCTTTTTCCCAAATCTGGCGAATCTTCAAGACTGTATCGTTTTCCAATCAAAGACAACAATCACATGATTCAGCTTGATTCTCCCAAGTTTGAGGAACAATACGGAGTAATCTGCGAGTTCTTCTCTAACTGTGAACTGACTCAAGCCCTAACTGCTTTTACCAATGAATGTCCACTCTCGTTTGTTCAAGAATGGTATTCTTCCAGTCACTACAGCGATGCACATAACTGAATAATCGGCGAGTTCGACATATCTCAAGTAGTAAAATGTCGGATACTCATCACTCCTACTGTTCTACGAGAAGTTCTCCCACTCCTAACAACTAAGGAACTTCAAATCACGCGTTTTGAAAAACGCCCAACTTCTGAAACCCTCCTCCAGTTCATTCGAATGCTAGGTTACAACACTGAAAATCACCAGATTGAGCAACTTCCGACGACAACATCTACCACCAATCTGGAACTTCATGTTCTCTGTACTAAACCACACTCTCACCTGCAAACTGGGAAGCATGGATCAAGCAACACCCGAAATTCTGTCAATCATGTATGCCCTATTCTTCAATCGCAACTTGGACATGGACGGCATAATTTTTGATATGATTCTAACATCCATAGAAAAGAAGAACAAATGCTTGTCAAAGGACCCTGAACAAACGACCCAATCATCTAAAGTTCCTTCAATAACATTCCCTAGATTTCTGTCTCTAATCATCCATGCGGCGATCAAGAAGCTTCATATTTTGATCGCCACTGAACAACCCAAAACTGCTTTCTACATAATGAACAGCTTCAAACCGACGATTCTATCTGAAGGCTATCCAGAAGCAAGGAGGATCCCTCACCACATGCTGAATCAGGTAAATCCACAATCTTTAGCCTTAGCTTCTTATCTCAGTGTTGACCAAGGACTAGAACCAGTTCTGGGAACCCCAACACACTTAGGTCCTGAACCTGGAATGGAGAGTAAGAGCAACTCGGCTTCAGAGGGATCTGAGGACCCTGAGGACCCTGAAGTTCAGAGCTCTCACAAGAGTGAACCAGAGGGTACTCTTGCTAGAGAAACCGAAGTTGAGAGAGATGACAGAGCACTTGAAGGGGCTGTCAATAAGGGAGTTATGGGAGAAACCTCTTCGTCTAGTGAAGAGGATAGCTCTACTAGCTCTGACGAAAGTAAGGATGAATCTTCAGAGACTAGCTCTGAAGATTCTCAAAGAGAAGAGAGCAAGTCTTTTACGGACTTAGAGAAACTTGAGAGTTCTTCCCCTTTCACACAAAAAGATGCCCCAAGGCACATATATTTTTGGACACCAACCCCATCTCCCAGTGCAACCACACAATCTAACCTACCTGATCCAGAGGTAATGGTTATTGAATCAGAGGAGCACACCTCGAACCCAAACCAGCCAGCCACTTCAGAGGTACCTTTTTCCACCTCTGAAGTTCACATAACTGAGGAAACTCAATTTCTGGTTAAGTCCTCTTCACAGGACTTAGCCAATACATTCAGTACTTAGTTGCCTCAGAGTACATTAGCAATTCCTACACATAATGATACATCTGTGGCTCATCACTCACCCTTCAGGATATCCAGAAGTAGTTGTCTAACTCAGGGACATTGGCTTGACCTACAAGAACAAGGATTGACTTACCTGGATCACAAGCTCAACTCCCACATTCACTTCCAGTCCTCTGAATCTGAGGAGGAGGACTTGGTTGAGAACAGAACACTCAGAGATGATTCTCCAGAACATCAAGGATTGAATGGAAGTCCTTCCAGAGATAACATCAAAACAGCTCTGAACGAAGGCTCTTCTGAACTCGAGGAAAAATTGGCTACATGTGTTGTAACCAATGTACCCCTCTCTGAACTTCTCACAAAATCTGAGTTCCAGAGATTCTGTGAGGAAGTCAGAGGCTCCATGAAAGAGCATAACTTTCAGCGAATTGACGGTTCAGATACCTCTGCTCTTCGCTCTGAAAACACCAACCTCAGAGCAGAGGTTTCCACTCTGAAGATCCAACTATTGGACTCCTCAAACAGAATCCAAGAGTTGGAACAAGAACTGTTCAAACAGAAGGCTGAATCATCCCTGGAAGTAGCCGCTCTAAAATCTCAGAATGCTGCTCTTAAAAATCAAGCAACTACAACCATTGATGTTCAGAAGGCTCTGCAAGAACTACGGGACGAGGTAGTAGCCACCAGATCATCTTCACTTTCAACAGAACAAATAGCCTTTATCTCTGACCTCATCAAAACAACAATTCAAGCCTCTGTACCAGAAGTCAGCGCACCATCAGCAACACCACAACCACTACCCCGGACTACTGAAGACCTAATCACCAAAAGTGATCTGGCCTCATTCAAATCCGCAATCATGAGCAGAATGCTAACATGTTCTTCCAAGATCTCTACTATTGCTCAGAAGCAGGTGAAAGCTACTCTGGAACTTCATCACTATAAATCAGAGGGCCAGGTTGCTGAAATCAGAATCGCAGCTTCAGAAGCAATTGAATCCATCCAGAAGGCTCTTCTTGACCTCAAAGGAAAAGGAATCGCTGAACCAGACTCTCCCAAATACAAACGCAAGTTTTCTGATGGGACTTGTAGCGAAGCAGCGAAGAAAGCCAGATTTAATGATTCTGAGGACTCAGATGATGATGAGGCCTCTGAATCACACGATAGGGAGATCATAGATAGAACCAAACACACCTCTAAAGCCACTCCCTCTACACCAGTTCAAGAGAAGGAACCAGAGAGGAACACCACCTCTTCTGATGACAACCAAACTTTGCAAACATTCACAACACCGGTAATACTTTTCGCATCATCAACACCAGGTGTTCCAATCACTCCAGTTACCGATGCAACTCCAGAGAAAATTGGAGCTCTGGTGGAGGAAGAAAACGAACAACTTGTAGACTTCTCTACGTCCTCTTAAGATGCATTCTCATCACCCGAAAGACAACCAATGGTGATGAGAGATGCCTTTGACTTAGAGTCTGAGAAAGAACAGAACTTAGATTCTGACAGAGCGGAAGAAGCTGCTGGAGATCAGATGGAAGTAATTGATGCGAAGAGTATGTTTTCAAAAACGGTCAACCTCATCATACCTCAACAACTTCAGAATTAAGAAAATCACCAGAGATAGATGGATATATCTCTGAACAGCCTTCAGAGATAACTCAGTCACAGCCCAAGGACAAAGAAACCATGGTTGTTGATGAACAGGCTCCTCAAGAGAATCTTGTTCAGAAGACAAGCATCGGTTTACCAGCCAAGGTATTCACTCATCCTCCCACATTCTTAGAATCCACTCCTGAAGCATCAATAGAAGATCACTTTCGGCATATCTACTGCGAGTTCAATATGGGAGACACTCAAGTAATCCCTCTGAATCCAAGAATCAGAGAGGATATGCCAGACTACGAACGAAGATTCATACAGGCAAAGACATCACCAAGAAAGGCGGTTCTCAACGATGCTCCCATAATAAAAGTTGAGAAAATCACTGAAAAAACATTCGCCTTCAACAAAATCATATATAGGCATTATGTGGTGACTCGATATGATCAGAAGATTTACGAGTTCAATGATAATGATCTCGTAAATCTAAATCCATATGATCTCACTCATTTATATGCCTATTGCTCTGCGAGATACGATTCAGGAAAAAGGGAGATAAGAATGAGCATGGTTGAAGTAAGACGGGCAATGGAAGATTATATCAAATACAAAGCCAAACGTGACTTTCAAATTGCTCTGAACTTGGGTGAAGAAAAGCTCGGAGTGACTGAACCAGTGGAAACCATCGAAAACCTGGACAAACAGAAGACTGGATCAATCATTGAAGAACCTCTAGGTTTCATCTACAGAGTGAACCAAGAGAAGAAAATCTTTCTAGCTTCGCAAGTGGAAAAGTATTCTGATGAAACCTTGAAAGGCATACAAAAGTTGATTCTAGTAAAGAAAGAACAACACAGAGCAGACCTACTAGCAAAACTAGATCAATGATTAACTTCAGAGAGATCATCATGAAGTTTCATAGGATATGTTCTAGTGATAGGTTCTGATTATTTTTTGAATATTATTCTCTTTTGTAATTTCAAATTATTATGACAAGTAATATTTACAGAGGATAACTTTCTCCTCTTCGCTTTCTAGTTTAAACATTCTCTGTCCTTTATTTATTTTCAGTACTTAGGGGGAGATTGTTAGCCCCAAATCTGAACCAATGAAAGTATTGAAAATAACTCAGTCTTCATCTAAAGACTTTCAAGGGACATCAGCGGAGAAAGCAAGTCTGTCTCTGAAGTCAGTTCAGAGTCAGTCTGAAGAAAGCAAGTCTGTCTCTGAAGTCAGTTCAGAGTCAGTCTGAAGAAAGCAAGTTTGTCTCTGAAGTCAGTTCAGAGACAGTCTCACGGAAAGACATCAGAGAGCTCCTCATCAGAGCTCCTAGTTCAGAGCTCTGAAGATGTTCACTCTGAATTTATTGACAAAGAAGAACAGATGACACGTCACCTAGTGATAAGATTTACTTTCTAGAGTAGGTCACTGTTCAATCATATCTTGATCTTACCTTTTAGGTAAGACACTGTTCAAGCATGCTTCTATTTGTCAGATAAGTACACTGTTTACTTTATGGTCCTATAAATAGGACCATCACCTTATTGTTCAAAGTATGCTTAAGAAGTCTTATAACTGATAATATAAGTTGAATATTTTATTCAAATAATATCTTGTTTATCTATTATCTGCTTTATGAACTGTGATATTTGAATCTCCTTTGATATTAAACTATATTGCTTCCGCTGTTATTACTCTTATTGTTTATATCATTGTTGTGAGGTTAAATCTGGGATCCAACAGTTACACACAGTGACTTAGTGTTACTGACAGGCATGTTAACTGATTCATTAGTTGATTCAGGTGTTACATGATTATTTTGTCTGGATTTGCAAAGATCTGGTTAAATAACTTTTCAATTGACGGATCAGAGGCTCCAACTGACATACATTTCTTACTACAAGTTTTGATGAAAGAGTTTCTCTGTTCATCAAAAAGGGGGAGAATCTAAATATTGAAGAAATGTCCAGTCCATTACATTACAAGACATTGGAAAAGAGAAGAGCTAACCAAGAAATGCGAGATCAAAGTATTCTGAAGACATGTTGATTTCAGATAAATTTTCTTTGAAGATACTTTGCTAAAGCATTCTGAGCTAGAGAAAGAGATTGCATCTTCTGAGCTGAAAAAGAAGACTGAATTACAACCGATTTTCTGATGATTGGATTGGTACTTATCATGTTTGTTCTTATAAGTCTTTTACTTCAAAAGTTTTCAAAAGTTCAGAGGATCCATATATAAATGGATACCAAAATCTTGTGCTAAACCGTTAGGACCCACTTTTAAATGGGTACCTAAAGTTGTTATTCCATGATTTCTATTATGCAAACCCGTCATATGTGGTACTTGGATAGCGGGTGTTCCAAGCATATGACTGGGCAAAAAGATTTATTGTATAATTATACAGAGAAATTCTGCGGGAATGTGCGTTTTGGTAACGACCAGTTTTCACCGATTCTCGGCTACGATGACGTAATACAAGATAATGTGACGATTACGAAGGTGAGTTACGAAGAAGGATTAGGACACAACCTATTTAGTATTGTCCAGTTCTGCGACAAAGATTTAGAGGTAAATTTCAAGGCCAAGAGATGTTCTGTACGCACTGAAGATGCCAAAGAACTCTTGGTTGGCACTATAAAGTCTAACCTCTACAAGATCAATTTGTCAAAAGTCTAGACTGGCAATCAGGTTTGTCTACTATCAAAAGCCTCGCTGCAACAGAGTTGGTTATGGCACCGCTGGCTATCTCACATGAATTTTTGCTACATCAATAAATTGGTCAAAGGCAGATTGGTGAAAGGTCTTCCTGAGCTGAGATATGAGAAAGAACATCTGTGTGTAGCATGTGAAAAGGGTAAAATGAAGAGGGCAACTCACAAGCCAAAACCCGAACCGAGTACAAGTTCTACACTTGAGTTGTTACACATGGATCTATGTGGTCCGATGAGAACTCAAAGCATAGGAGGAAAGAAGTTTCTCAGGACAAAAGATGAGACGCCCGAAGTACTCATCAACTTTTTGAAGACTACCCAGGTGAACTTGCAGAGGACAGTAAAGCTTCTAAGGACGGATAACGGCACAGAGTTTAAGAACAAAACTGTTGAAGATTATCTCGAATCGGTCGGGATAACACATCAATTCTCTGCTGCTAGGACGCCAGAACAGAATGGAGTAGTTGAAAGACGCAATCGAACGCTAGTCGAGGCCGCTCGCACTATGATCAGCCAGTCGGATCTACCTCTGTTTCTGTGGGCAGAAGTTGTGTCTACTACATGTTATACGCAGAATCGCTCCATTATTCATAGACGGTTTGGTAAAACTCTTTATGCATTGATAAAAAATCGTACACCTAGCATTAAGCATTTTCATGTTTTTGGATGTAGGTGCTTCGTATTGAATGATAGAGAGAACTTAAATAAGTTCAGACCGAAGGCTGAAGAAGGAATCTTCATTGGATACTCCCAGACATCTGCTGCATATAGGATATATATGAAGAGCTCAAAGACTGTTATCGAAAGTGTTAACGTAACATTTGATGAGGATGTGGCTTCTGAACAAAGCAGTTCAAAACCCGTTAGATCACAGTCTCATTGGATTCAAGATCATCCAATCTGAAGATCCAATCTGAAGCTAAAGCCGGAAAGTTGACTCTCGATATTAAGTCTAATGTTACTTTGTAATAAATGTCGAAGTTAATTATTATTTATTGTAATATAGTTTTTAGTTTAAGTAAATTAAATATCTAAGTTATTAGATATTAGTTTTTTAATATCTAAATTAGATATTAGTTGTTTTAGATAATATCTAAGTTAGATATTAGTAGTAAGTGTGTTTGAGAAGCTAAGAGTTAGAAATCAGATCACATACAAACATACACACTCACGGTGTAAAAGAGAGAAAAACACAAAAAGCTTCAATCGATCAATCCTGTAATCATTGTTATTAATCGAACAGGTTGGTTATTCGTTTATGTGTATGAGTCGATAAGAACTTGATAGTATTGTGGACCGACACTTCTACATCTACATCTCATTTATCTGAATTAGATTTATTGTTTGAATTCTTTTATGATGAGTTTCTAGGATCTAAATTACCTAAATCTGTTGTGGTTGTCAGGTCAGAGAATTCAACGCCTAATCATCCAACTACTTCAAACGTATCAACTGAACTAGTTCCCCCTGTTCAGACAGAAACTCCAGTTAAAACAAATACTCCTTCAGTTGAAGTTGCACCTGAAAATGTTGAACCAAAGTTTATTACTTCAGTTGGTTGCATTATGATGGATAATGTTGGGTCATCTAAGATTTGAAGATGATCTCTCCTTTAGTTTATGTTTACTCCTATGTAAATGTTTGTACATCTTAGAATTAGTATGGTTCTTTGTAATAGCTTAGTTACGCATGAACAGATCGGTGAGTCGAAGAACTACCGAAATCAACATGAAAGAAGTCTACTTTGCGGATTGAGGTGAACTTCAAGGAACTAAGTCCTATCTGCCGAACTGTATTCGGCACCTCCCCATCTGCCGAACCCTCTTTATGATTGGCATCCTTTTGCCACTCTTTCGGCAAACTCTATCCTTGTCAAACCCTCTTCTGTTCGGTAAACAACCCTTTATGTCAAACCCTCTCGATTTGACATACTTCATCATTCCCAATGTACTTCTGACAATGGGAATGGAAGCTTTCGTCTCCTAGAAGATATTCATTTGAGTTCTGATTTGATTGAGACGTTTATTTCTTAAAATATCTTCAAAAGATTTGAATCAAGTATATTTTATTAAGATATTGTACTTTCATAGTGCAAAAGTTACCTTTTGTGTTGTGATAAGTCACCTCAAATATCTTATAATTTATTGACAATATCTCAACCACCCATGCTTTAAATGATCAATGTCATTTGCACTCATTGCTTTGGATAGTATATAAAGGGTGGAGCTATCTACTTGCTCCTCACACTTTCAGTTCAAGATTTCTCTTTTGCAAGATATCAAACAGGTGGTTAGCTATTCTCTCTCTAAGATTTAGTCTTTGTGTTATTTAAGTCTTCTTTGTGTTAGATTGTTTGAGTAGTTCTTAGCTATTCTTTTCCACAACAATCTTTGTTTCCTTTGTGTAATTTTTGATATTTATATCAATAAAAGAATTAGAAGTTAAGTAAAATTTGTCTATTGTATTCAAACCCGCCTCCCCTTCTACAATAATTGTGTTGCTAACTTGATACCAACAAGTGGTATCAGAGTGGTTGATTTAACTTGATAAATCAGATCCGTGATGGCATCTTCGTCAAAAGTTGATCCTTCTTTTTCTTCTCAAAATGATAATGGCTCTATGGTCAAACCTCCTAGGTTTAATGCTAATAACTTTTCTCTCTGGAAAAGCAGAATGATGCTTTTCCTAGAAGGAGCTGATAGCCATTATCTGACCGTTCTTCGTGAAGGTCCTCTTGTTCCTAAAGTATGGGACAAATTTATCAAATCTTCTAAAAATAAAGACAAAGAAAAAGATTCTCTTTTTTCATGTTTCCGATGACTCTTCTGATGAGGAACGTTGTTCTGCTACTAGTAGATATATTCTAAAGCTTGAAAAAGAATACACTGATGAAGATAGACACACGATTGGACTTGATTCCAAAGTGCGAGCAATTATTGCTCAGTCGCTTCCAAATGAAGTGTATCACTCTCTTGTAAACTTTTCTACTACAAAAGATATATGGATGACCCTATGTGTTCTATACGAAGGTACATATGAAGTCAAAAAGTCTAGAAAAATTTCTCTAGTTCGCAAATACGAACTCTTCTCCCATGAAAAGGGAGAATCTCTTTCTAACTACTATAATCGTTTTAACAGCCTATTAAACGATCTAAAACTTCTCCGAAAGCTTTATGATAACGAGGAAATCTTGTGCAAATTCATGGACGGTCTTCCCGATTTCTAGGAAAACCTCAGTACATGCATTAAGACAACCAAGGAATTGGAAAGCCTTCCACTTACTTCTCTCTATGGAACTTTCTTTAAATACAAGCAAACTCGTCTTCAAAGGAAGACCATCATTAAAGAAGTAAGAGCTCCTTCTATGGATCTTATCAGTGATGGCTCCAAGAAATCTGTGTGCATTCCTTGAATAACCTACCCGTCTGATGACTCAGAAAGAGAAAGTCATGATGAAATAGATCACTCTTCGGAGGCTTATCTTAGTGAATCCGATGATGAAGGAGAAGACATCTCTGTTGATCAAATGACAGAGGAGATGAGCATGCTTGCTAACTTCTCTAAATTTATAAAGAACCCCTCTTCCAACAATTTTCGAAGCAACCAGAATTTTCTTCTTCTTCCTCTAGAAATTCTTTGAACAAATCCAAAGAGGATTGCTAAGCATGTGGTAAGAAAGGCCATTTTGCTTTTGAGTGTAGAAGCAATCCTCCTAGGATCTCTAAATCCAACTCCTCTAATTCTTCTAAGAGGAGAAATCTCAGATCTGTTTCTACAGGTAGATCGCAGCCTCAAAAACCTTCTCCTTCTACTTCCTTCAAAGAGCTCTCCGACAAAGTCGATAAGTACAAGGCTAAGTACAAAAGAGAAAAGGAAAGAAACATCCACTCTCAATGACGAGGAAAAGGCTTAATGGCGGAAACTCTCGACTGGGATGATGAGCCTACGTCCGATAGCAAAAAAAAAGTATCAAGTAAATGCCTCATGGCTAAACTTGATGAAGAAGCTAAAGACTCCTGTTCTAGGATGGACTTTACAGCTGAGTGCTCCTTCTCTTCGTCTCAGGTACATCCCTTCTATTCTCTTTCTGATGAAGAAAAGATTGAGGCATATGACGCTCTAACTGTACTTTTTCATAACGAAAAAGATGCAAAGAAAAGAGCCAATGCTCAAATTAAGTCCCTTTCTTCTCAACTCTAGGCTTCTCTAACCCAACTAAAGCATTTTAATAAACTAAAAGTTGAGTTAGAAGACTTGAAGACGATAAACTATGTGTTAGATAAAGAAAAGAATAAACTTTTCAAGCGTATTCGAAAAGAACAAGAAATTGTAAGCAAATGGAATACCTCTTCCAAAAACCTTGAGAAAATTTTTAAAGACCAAGTTGTTGGTGATGAAAAATTTGGTCTAGGTTACTGGAAAGAGGATGTTGTCTATGCTCCTTCAGAAGACATTCCTTCTCCTTCTCAAAAACTTCCTCTGTCTTCTAAACTATCCTCATATTCTTCTAATTGGAATGACTCTAACTCAGAAGATTCTAACTTTGTATATTCCATGGATCTTTGCAATTCAAGAAAGTTTGGCATCTTTGTGTTCGCCAAACCGACTAAGCCTCTTCTGAAAGAAGATCAAGAATCAAATGAGTTTGTCAAACCTGTAAATGATCTTCTTAAGTCCTTAAAACTAAAAGAGGTTTCTTCTTCCTCTTCTCCTCTTTCCTCTCCTTGCTAAAGGAAAATCCGTTGTTGTTAACCTTCCCAAAAAAAAAAAGATTACATC
The DNA here is from genome assembly GCA_023525745.1 of Arctium lappa. Lineage (NCBI taxonomy): Eukaryota > Viridiplantae > Streptophyta > Magnoliopsida > Asterales > Asteraceae > Arctium > Arctium lappa. Next base: position 36,644,957 of record CM042059.1, read on the forward strand.
TTCTTCAAAAGGTAAATCTCCCATGAACACAACGGAATTTATCCCTAGAGCTTTAAAAATAAAGAAGTCTAAAGGAATCTCAATAAACCCACCTTCCTCATCTGAAAAGGGAATCCTTGGACCAGTGCCTCATAACCCTCACGTTCCGTACAACTATCCCATTCTTCTTCACTCTTCCAAACCCCTAAAGTCGAAAAACCAAGTAAAAGTGAAAGCCTCTTCTCTTGAACCCAAGTAAAAGTTCATCTACAGAAAGTGCTACAACTGTGGTGATACTTTTCATCTTGCCAAGGACTATCCGAAGGACCGTATTGAAAGATATGGTCAAAATAAACCTTCTTCTTCTTCTTCTAACCCTAAAGGAGCCACCTCAAAACGGGTTCCAAAGGACTAATTTGTTTGTGTCTGCAGGTCTTTTGGCATCATCATACATAGTATCATGATAGTGGATGCTCACGACATATGACAAGAAACAAAACTCTCCTAGACTTTGTGAAAGAAAAGGGACCAACTGTAACTTTTGGTGACAACTCTCGTGATTCCACTAAAGGTTATGGAACTCTTTCTAATGGATCCATTACTTTCAACAAAGTAGCCTATGTGGAAGGACTAATGCATAATCTTCTGAGCATTAGTCAACTGTGTGATTTAGGTTACTACGTGATTTTCAGAGAGAACGATTGTCTCATTTCTGATAAACAATTTCACACTGTCCTATCTGGCTTTAGAAAGGATAATGTGTATGTCATCAATATGAGTGTCAAATCATCTGAAGACGAAAGCATATGTTTCATTTCTGAAGACTCAGAAAAGAAGAACTGGCTCTGGCATAAATGTCTCTCTCATCTCAACTTCAAGACATTGAATGATCTCTCTAACAAAGAGCTAGTTGTCGGCTTGCCGAAAATCTCTTTCTCTAAAGAAAATCTATGCGCTACATGTGAGAAAGGAAAGTTAACAAAATCCTCTTTCAAGTCAAAACAGTGTTTCTCTATCTCTACTCCTCTTCATGTGCTGCATATGGATCTTTGTGGGCCAGTCAGCACACCTAGTCTTGGTGGTAAAAGGTACATTCTTGTCATTATTGATGAATTCACACGTTACACTTGGGTATTCTTTCTTAGGTACAAAAGTGATACATCGTGATACATCTGAAGAAATCATCAATTTCATCAAGAAATCTGAAGTTCTCAACGGTCAACTAGTTAGATCTATAAGAAGTGACAACGAGACCGAATTCAGAAATGCTACCTTAGATGCCTTTCTCAGTGACAAAGGTATCTCTCAAAACTTTACAGCAGTTAGAACTCCGCACCAAAATGATGTTGTGGAAAGGAAGAATCGTACACTATGTGAAACTGCAAGGTCTATGCTAAGTGAATCAAATCTACCTACCTACTTCTGGGCTGAGGCTGTCAATACAAACTGCTTTACTCAAAACCGATCTATTATTGTGAAAAGACACAACAAGACTTCATATGAAGTCTTCTATGGCCGAAAACCAAACATCGATTTTCTTCATGTCTTTGGCTGCTTTTGTTTTATCTTAAATGATCGAGAACATCTTGGGAAATTCGATCCCAATGATCATGAAGGTATCTTTATGGGCTATTCTCTATCTTCTAAAGCCTATAGAGTCTACAATCTAAGGAGAAAATGTATTGACGAATCAATACATGTGAAGTTCGATGATCATAAGACATCATCCTTATCTTGTGATGGTAATGTACTTCATGAGTGGATTACTTCGTGTGTTGGAGATGATTCCCCAAATCTTTTGTCTGCAGGACCTTCCTATGTTCCATTTTCGGCAGCTTCTTTTTACCATAGTTCAGCAGTTCCTCTACCGACTGCCGAAGCTATTGCCCCTACCGAACCAACCTTGCATTCTTCTCCTCTTCATCACACTCATCCTATACCTACCGATCCTTCAGCCTCATATTCTCCTAGCCCATTTCCTGCACCTCTTCCTCCAGCTCTAAAATGGACCAAGGATCATCCAATTGATCAGATTATTGGTGATCAGCAAGCAGGTGTCCAAACAAGAAGAGGTATTGGCAACATTTGTCTCTATGTGATTTTTATCTCCATAATTGAACCAAAGAAAATTGAAGAAGCTCTAGCAGATCCCTGTTGGATCACTGCCATGCAAGAAGAGTTGTCTCAATTTGAAAGAAACAAGGTATGGAGACTTGTGCCTCATCCGTTCGGTAAGACTATTATCAGCACTAAGTGGGTCTTCCGAAATACAATGGATGAAGTCGGTACTGTTATTCGGAACAAAGCCAGACTTGTTGCTCAAGGATATAGACAAGAGGAAGGTATCGATTATGACGAAACCTGTGCTCCTGTTGCTAGACTTGAAGCAATAAGGATCTTTCTTGCTCATGCTGCTCACAAAAACTTTTGGGTTTTCCAAATGGATGTTAAAAGTGCATTTCTCAATGGAGAACATGCTGAAGAAGTCTATGTGAAACAACCTCCTGGTTTTGAAGATCCATCTCATCCTTACTATGTGTATAGACTAGACAAAGCTCTTCATGGTCTGAAACAAGCTCCACGTGCCTGATATGACACTTTGTCATATTTCCTTCTCTCAAACCGATATACCAGAGGTAAAATTGACAATGCTCTCTTTCTCAAGAAAATCAAAGGTAATATCATTCTTGTCCAAATCTATATGGATGACATCATCTTTGGTGCCACTGATGAATCTCTTTGTCAGGAGTTTGCCTCTCTCATGAAAAGCAAGTATGAGATGAGTATGATGGGTGAGCTTACTTTCTTTCTTGGTCTTCAAATTAAACAAACTTCTGAAGGAATTTTCATAAATCAGAATAAATATATTTGTGATTTATTAAAGAAGTTTGATTTTGAAAATTGCTCTCCCATGAAAACTCCAATGGCAACACCTCTTAAGATTCATGTTGATCCAACTTGTAAGCTAGTTGATATCATGAATTATAGAGGTATGATAGGGTCTCTTCTTTATCTTACTGCTAGTAGAACTGACATCATGTATGCCACGTGTCTGTGTGCACGTTATCAAGCCAATCCCAAGGAATCTGACTTGGCGACTGTGAAACGCATTTTTCGGTACCTAAAGGGTACTATGAATCTGGGTCTTTGGTATCCCAAGGACTCAGGTTTTTGATCTCATTGGCTATTCAGATTCTGATTTTGCAGGGTCTAAAGTAGACAGAAAAAGTACGACTGGCAGCTGTCAATTACCAGGTGGAAATTTGGTCAGCTGGTCCAGCAAGAAACAGAATTCGATATCTACCTCTACAGCTGAAGTTGAATATGTTGCAGTTGGCATCTGTTGTACACAAATCTTGTGGATGAAAAATCAACTGCAAGACTATGACAAGTTCTACTCTCATATACCTATCCTATGTGCAACTCCAGTGCAATAGCAATTGCTAACAATCGGTGTTGCACTCCAGATCTAAACACATTGATCTTCGGTATCACTTTATAAGAGATCATATCTCTAAAGGTGATATTGAACTTCATTTCATCTCTACAGATCTTCAGCTTGCCGGCCTATTCACTAAACCACTGGATGAAACCAGATTCAACTTTCTCGTTGAATCCTTAGGTATGTTAAAATAGTGATATTCCCATATTCTAGTCTAATTGCTACAAACAATCAAGATGAGAATTCCAAATCATATTCATTGATGAAATTCACAAATTACACACTTTCTCTCACTACTCTCTCTCTCTAGAATAATGAAACAGTATGCTCTTCTCTAATCTGCTCTCTCACTTTTGAATTCGTGTGTGTATGTTTACAACTGATTGATACCTCATGATTACAAAGACAACAAAGGTATTTATACCCTTGACAAATACAAAGGAAAAACAAAATACAATTACATTGACTTCTTTTCCCATTAGACAGAGATGAGCAACTTCTTCTTTCTCTTCTTCTTCACCATCTGAATGATCCAACCAAAATTCGTCCTTAGCCATTAAAGTTATGCCCGCTTCTTGCTGTTTGGCCAATAACAGCTTGTTCTGATAGTACTGAGAATTACGAACTTTTGGCTTTCTACAATCTTTTGCAAAACGACCAATCTTGCCACAATTGTAGCATTTTACTGGATCACTTGCTGGCTTTTCGGCAATAGTGTAGTCATTCACAAACTTCTTCCTTTCATCAGGTTTCATCTCAACATATTTGTTCTCTTCATATCTCCTTCCTTCCACCCTTTCTCGGTGCTCGTGATTCTTAGAACTTGATGAAAAATATCGTTGAGAATTTGATCCCGGCTTTTTGTAGAATTTCTTTTGAAAGGCACGGGTTAGCAACATCATGGCTTGTATCAGACTTTCTCCATCATCACCATCTGTCTCAGATTCTGACTCAGAACTTGTCAGTACTTTCTTCTTCTTCTTCTTCTCTATCTTTTCTTTCTTTTCTTTCTTCTTCTCTCCAACAACCAAAGCAATCGGATCAGGAACCTTTTCAGCCTTCTTCTTTTCAGCTCTTTTCTCCTCTACCTCATCTTCATTCTGACGTAAAGTCTCATAGACTTCATGAAGAGGTATCTCACTTAAGTCTTTCATCTGCTTCATCCTACGTGTATGTTTCTTCCACTCAGGTCGTAGGATACTCAGGAATTTGACATTGTTTTCCAGTTGCTTCTTTGTCACTTTGTTCTTCGTCAGTTCATTTAGAAGTAAAGTAAACTTTTCATACGTGTTTTCCAAACTCTCATTCTCTTTGGCTTTGAATTCCTCGTAGCTATTGATGCAGTTAGCCACTTTCATCTGATTACCTACCTTGGATCCCATCATCATCTTTTGTAATTGATCCCACATCTTTTTAGCATCATCCTTGTAGCTATCAATCTAGATGTAAATCTCATTAGGAATGCTTTGAAGTAGAAGAGATCTTGCTTGCTTGTCAGCTTTATAACGACTTTTCTGTTCTTCAGAATACTGTGATAAATCCACTTTAACTGGTTTTGTCTTTTGTTCTCTTTCTTCATCACCATGTCCACTATCAGAAGAATCATCATCATTAGGTACTTGAACTATGATTGGTTTCATAGGACCTTCTGTAATTGACAAAAGAATATTCTCCCCGTTTGCATGTCTGTCAATAAAATCCAGAAATCTATCCTTCCACTGCTCGTACTCTCCTTTGAACAGAACAGGAGGCTTCACATCAGTACCAATTGAAAGTGCATCTTTTGAAGTCATCTTGTTTAATCCTGTTTGAAAATTTATCCAATAAGAAACTAGAACTGATCGTTAGTCCAAAATATGAAATCACAAGAAAAATCTTGAAATTTAGAAAAATCAGAAATTCTGAAAATTTTGACTATGTATCAAAACTCGCAAGTCACTATATAACTCGCAATCGCTGAAACTCGCAGACACTGAGAAACATGCAGATCGAGACTTGTGCGTTTGAGAAACTCGCAAATAACTATTTAGAGTGAAACTCGCAGACTTAAGCTTGCGCGTTTGTGAAACTCGCACGCAAAGGGTTGCGTGTTCTGATAAACTCGCAGATCAACCAAACTCGCAGGCCGTTGAAACTCGCAAGTGACTAATTCCTCTAAAACTCACTAACGCCTAAACACGCAGATTACTATTCACGATGAAACTTGCTAACTAAGGTGTGCGGGTTTTAAAAACTCGCTCGTCAAAGCTTGCGCGTTTTGAACAAACTCGCTAGCTATACTTGCGCGTTTCCATATTTAGAACTTTTTTCTTGAAAAATTCAAACTCGCACGTCGAATGAACTCGCAAACCACTGTTCCTTTTCAAACTCGCACCCTTCGATTAGCGCGTTTGAAGAACTCGCTAACCACTACATGCGCGTTCTGATCCTTAGAAAATTTTCCAACTTTTCCAAACTCGCAGACTTCGATCAGCGAGTTTCTAGAACTCGCAGATAATGCCTTGCGTGTTTGAGACCAAAATCAATCCTTCGACTTGCGTGTTCTTGCGGATGAATCTTGCGCGTTTGATCGATGAACTTGCGCGTTCTGGAGATCTAGCGCGTTCTTCAGAATATCGACCAAATATCAACTTTTCTCACTGAAATCGATCCAAACTCTGTCCAATTGTCTTGAAACTTTGTATTGATGCTCGATTACAATAATAGAACAGATTACAACTCAAGAATTTCACAAACAAACATTCAGACTACAAAATGAATGATGAAACAGTAAATATCGACTCGTTAACAAAAACTCAACAAAAACCACAAATTCGTGAGAATTACAGTGCAATTCAGAAATTAAAGTACATAGACTCGATCTATTACACTTTTCGAACAAATCCTAATCAAATTCTGCTCCAAAAACACATTAAAAAACAAAAAAAATGATTTTGTGCTCAAGAACAGTGACAAACCAACACTTTCTTGGATTTCTTGATCTGATTTCACTTTGGATCTGCTTTGATACCAATTGTGTGTCCCTGAATCTAGTTTCTAATTACAATTAAACAAACAAAACACAAACAAGAATCAATTACCTGTTTGATTTCACTTTCAAATTCAAAATTACAAACTTTCTCTCTCTAGAATTCTCTTTCTCTCTCTAACGTATTCTCTCTCAACTAGACAACTTCTTCCAATCCTACAACTGAATACTACACTTACAAAACAGAAAAACAAAGCTATTTATACCTACAACTAAAACAAGGAAAGTAACATACAAATACAATACTTTGACTTTTATTACAAAAGACTTTGACTTTGATGAGATTTGACTTTCTCAACTTTGACTTCTTGAACATTGACTTTTGTCTTCTTGATCTTGTATCCAACATATTTATGCTCTAACAAATAGAATTTTGCGCCATCTACTCTTAGCGCAAAGTCTCTTCTGTGCTACTAACCTTAGCGAATTCTCTGAATTTTGGGCCCTCAGTCCTTAGCGCGAAATATAGTTTTCGCCATCTGCTCTTCACGCAAAGTTGTCTTTTGCGCCACACACGACACCGGTTCACACCGGTCGGGGAGACACCGGTCACACACCGGTTGCAGCAACTCACCGGTCGCAAACACCGGTCGGCACAAGACACCGGTCGGATAACACACCGGTCCGCACAGACATCGGTCGAGGTCACCGGTTGTACAGGACAGCGGTCATCAGTTCTTCGTGTGAATCCATATTTTGCGCCACCTTCTATTCGCGCAAAACCCACTTCTCGCGACCCACTTTTCGCGCAAAACCAGCTTACTCTGCTTCTAACCTTAGCGAGTTTCTGATTTTTGCGCTATTATAATTTGCGCCACTATCCTTTAGCGCGTAACTGGATTTCACGCCAGCTTTGCTTAGCGCAAACTGTCTTTTGCGTTACTGTTCCTAGCGCATTCTGTGACTTGCGCCAGTTTTTCTTATTTTCATTTTTCAGTATTATTTGTTTGATTTTATCTATAGGTGTTTTGTGTTTTATACTGTTTGCGAATTCTGCATTTGATTATTTTTGGAAATTTATTTTCTGAAATTTTTTAAGTGTAGTTTTTATCCAATTCTTGATTCAAAAGATCTTATTAGTTGATTCTCTTGGTACAGATAAGTTTGCTTTCTAACCATACAACTAAAGATGTCGAACCAACTTCTCTCAATGGGCTCTCAGTCCAAACCTCCTGTTCTCTTGGCTAATGAGTATCAGCAATGGAAGAAAAGAATGATTCAGTTCCTAAATCACAAAAACAGAGATTACATGGAATCAATCACTACTGGTCCATTAAATCCAATGATCACAGTTCCTGGTAAAGCTGAAACTGAAACCTCTCCGGAAATCCCTGACAGATATGTTCCCAAACCGTATCAATACTTCACCGATAAGGAAAAAGATATGTACAAGATAGATGAAGAGGCTCTCATTTATCTGACGATGGCCATCCCAAATGACATCTACAACCTGGTAGACAGTCGAAATTCAGCTAAAGAAATCTGGGATATGCTAGCAAGAAAATTTGAGGGAAGTGAAGCTTCAATTCAAGCCAAGCAAAATCTGTGCATTAATGCCTATGAGGGATTTCATGCAAGGGAAGGAGAGACACTTCTTGACACCTACAACAGATACAGCATCATTCTGAATGACCCGAGGAGGAACAATATCTCTAAATCTGCTTCCGAGATAAACTATGAGTTTATCAAGAACTTGAACCCTGAATGGAAGAACTTTGCCATTAACCTTCAGATGTCAAAGAACATGGCTCTAGAGAACGTAACTGATATTTTTTCTACTCTCTCTCAGCATGAAGAAGAGGTGACAACTATCAACAATGAGTCCAAGAATCTGAAGGACTCTGTGGCTCTCATAGTTGGCAAAGGAAAAAGTTCAAGTTCTGGTTCTGTATCTGCTGCAAGGTCAAAGAAGAAAGTGTCTAAAGCTTTTGTTACGGAGATTACTGAGTCCGATTCTGCTTCAAGTGATGAAGAACTGGAGATTGATTCTGATGATGATATACAGAAGTTTTCTGAGAACTTAGCCATGATTACTTGTCAATTGAAGAAGAGCTTTGGCAAGAATAAGTACTATTCAAAGCCAAAGTACGAAGGGTACAAGAAAGATAAGTCTGAAATGAGATACAAGCCAAGGTATGGAAGAAGAGAGGAAAGACGAGAAGACAGGAAAGATGAAAGGAAGGAAGATAGAAGAAAAGAAAAGAGAGAAGAGAAGAAAGAAGAGTGAAAGGATGAACTGGGCAGATGCTATAACTGTGGCAAATTTGGACACTTCTCCAGAGATTGCAAGTTCAAGAAAGTCAAGAACTCAGAATACTATGCAAGGAAGTCACTCATTGCCAAGAAAGCAAAAGAGGGAAAGGTGCTTATGGGTGAAGAGGAAAACTGGTTGTTCCAAAGTTCTGATGAAGAAAAGCAGGCGCACATCACCCAAGTCTCTTACATGGCCAAACTTGATGGTGATGATGAAGCTTCTGAGGCTCATTCCGAAGATGACAACTCTGAGGTAAATTCTAAACTTATTAAATCTCTGATGGTCCGAATACACAATATGAAAGATGAATTTGCTTTGTTGAAAGGTAAACTTAGGTCCGCACATCAAACTGTCTTGAGTTTTCGTGATGAAAACGCTTTGCTAAAAGTTGTTGTGGAAGAAAAGGAAAAAGAGAAACAAAGTTTAAAAGCTGAAAAAGAATCTTTAAAAGGAAAAATATCTGGTTTAGAAAAGGATCTTGTAAATCTCAATGCTGAAAAAGGTGAGTTCAAAATCAAATTCGAAGTATGTTTTCAAGAAAGAAATGAAGCTTACACCAAGATTAAGCAATTGGAGGATATTAACATGAAACGAGGTCAGACTGAGCAGACATTAAATCTGTTGAGCAATAAACTACAAGATGAAAGGTTAAACTTAAACCAGGTTTGGGTTTGCCAATTAACAATGTTTTGAAAAAGGCACCGGAGCACTTGTATAATTTTGATAAACTTGGCTCCACAGTCAGACCCATTCCAAACATTCGTGCAACTTTTGTTGAAGCAAGTACTTCTAAACCTTTTACAGAGACCAAAGGTAAAGAAGAAATGGGAGAAAACAAGCCTTGTGACACTGATTCTCAAAATTCTTTAAATCAGTTGGTTTTAAATATAGTGATTTGAACAAAAGCTATGAGACTCGAAAGATCGAATTTGTTGAGTTTGAATCACTGTTTACCACATCTTCAAAAGAATCAGTCAACAATAACACGGTTCCACCTGACACTGAATGCTAATATGATGAGTATGAATCGGATGTCGATCCATCAAATATACCATCAGTCTCAAATCCCATTGCTCCTAAAACTTTACTTGTTGAAGAGGTTGAAGAAGAAATTGTCATCACGAATGTATCTTGTTTTAAAAATGACAAAATGGTGTTTATTGAGAACATGAATGAAGAAATGTTTTCTGAAATGATGAATTCTTCAGACTCTGATCCTGTTTCTACTGCAAAAGAGTCAAATTTTGTGAGTGATCATACATCTGAATTGATGAAACAAATTAATACATTGCAACAGTCTCTTGAAGAGATTGAAGATGAAAACTTTGATCTCAAGGTTAAACTTGAAAAATCTTTGAAAGATAATCAAGTGTTGTGCACATAAATCAATGATTTGAAAATTACTCTGTTCAAGAATGTTTCAAATGATAGACAGATGTTTAATGATCAAAGCTGGAAGGTAAGAACTAATCCAGAATTTGATGCTCCTGCAAAACCTTCAGTTATTTACTCTGATTGTCCTAAATATCCACCTAGTATTTTTGAGAAGGGTGAGACTTCAAGTAACTCTAGAAAAGAATCACCTTCTAAGAAAGAGACTAACAAGATTCCTGTTTCTGTTTCAAATATGAAAGGAAATGGAGTTGGGAGGAGTAAGAAGAATAAAGATGATAGTTTGAATAAAAATGATAGTTTAAATTTTAGTGAAACTTATGTTACAAACAGTTGTACTACAGACAGTGATGTTTTGAAATGTAATTCTTTTGATGGACATGAATGTCAGATTTGTTCCGATAAATCTAAATTTATGACTTTTGCTCTAAAGAACTTATATTGTAAACACTGCTGGGATAATTCTTTCAAATACTACTCCACTCCTAAGTCCAAAAAAAGTAAAAGAAAAGCTAAACTTAATCTTAATTCCAATTTGTCCACACAACCCAAAGTGTTTCGCGCTAAGGTCACCAATCCAAGATCTAAAAAGCATTTTCAGGAATTAAATGTTAAAATGGTTTGGAAATGGGTTCCAAAACCCCGATATGAATGGAGAGTGAAAGTTAAACTTGATGATATTCCTGAATTGATTGAAGATAACAGCGAAGGACCCATTTTGATATGGGTACCTAAGCAAAACTAATTGTTTCTTATGCAGGCCTGTCGAGTGTGGGTGATAGATTCCGGTTGTTCACGCCACATGACAGGATTCAAGCACCTCCTACATAACTATGTGGAGGAGCCTGCTGGAGCGGTTAGGTTTGCTAATTCAGAAGTAGAAGGGCATGTCAGAGGATATGGAATGCTTGATAATGGAGTTGTGAAGATACATAGAGTGCTATATGTTGAGGGTCTTGATCATAATCTGTTTAGCACTAGTCACTTCTATGACATGAAATACCAAGTTTGCTTCACAGCATCTCATTGCTATCTAGAGGATCCAGATAGTTACGAAGTCTTCAGAGCTGAACGCCATGGAAATCTATATTATGTAGATTTTCCGACACTGTCCGCTACACGTCCAGTATGCCTATTAGCCAAAGCAACTCAAGCACAATCATGGACGTGGCATCGCCGCTTGTCTCATCAGAATTTCAGATCAATAGCCAAGCTACAGAGACAAGGCCTGGTCAAAGGTCTACCAGAAATGAGGTTTGAGAAAGACTCACTATGTTCTGCATGTGAGTTAGGCAAAATGAAGTGAAGCTCATTCAAGTCCAAAACTGAATCATCGACCTCATCTGCAATGGAACTTATTCATATGGACCTTTGTGGCCCAATGCGAACAGCGTCTATCAATGGCAAGAAATACGTCTTAGTAATGATAGATGACTATTCAAGGTATACATGGCTCGAGTTTCTTCGCAACAAGTCAGATGTGCCAAAATTGATTATCGATTTTATTAAGCACATTCAAGTACGTCTTCAGTTTCCAGTCCAAACTCTTCACAGTGACAACGGCACGGAGTTCAAGAATGACACCTTGCAGAGTTATCATATCTCTGTGGGAATTTCACATAACTTCTCCGCAGCCTACACTCCACAGCAGAATGGCGTTGTTAAACGGAAGAACTGTACTCTTGTTGAAGTTGCTCGTACTATGCTTGCATATTCTGATCTACCCATGTATCTTTGGGCTGAGGCAGTCGTGACAGCTTGCTTCACTCAGAATCGTACCATTGTGGTCAAACGCTTTGATAAAACAGCATATGAGTTGATCAACAATCGTAAACCTAATATCAAATTCCTTCGTGTTTTTGGTTGCAGGTGTGACATTCTACGAGAGCGTTAAGGTTTATCAAAATTTGATAAGAAAGCGGATGAAGGATATCTCGTTGGATAAACCCTGACATCCAAAGCTTATCGAATCTACATTATTCAAACTAAGACGATTGTTGAAATCATGAATGTATCATTTGATGAGAATTCTACTCGTACTTCTGGGCACAACGGTTCAGAACTCGGACTCAAGAACAAAGCTTCTATTCACTCCATAATAGAACCAGCGTCTAAAGAATCTACTTCTTCTATGACTAACTCTATCACTTATGAGTTAGATTTGTTGTTTATTGATGCCTTCGATGATATTTGTGCAGACTTTGACAAAGGCATATCACTGTCAACACCAAGCTCGGAGGTCTCTACTCTTTCTGTAGACACGTCTGGACCATCCGAAGAAGTCACTGAAACTGCATCTCCATCAGGTACAACTAAACCGTTAGTTTCTGACTCTACTAATGTTGAATCTGCCTCTGCAGATATTCCTTCTGGAAATGAAGTCACGAGTACTTCAGCTGCCATTCCAGAAGCTTCAGTATCAGAAACACCTGTACAAGATGTCCCGAGCACATCTATGGATCTACCTACCATGCATGATGAATACAATGCATCAAATACGCAACAAACAGTTGAATCTTTACCAAGCACACATCGTTGGACTAAGGATCATCCCCTGCATAACGTGATAGGTGACGTACAATCTGGTGTCACGACACGGTGAGCGTCAGCTAATTTCTGCATGTTCTCAAGCTTCCTTAGTTCCCTAGAACCAAAGAAAGCATCAGAAGCTCTACGTGATCCCTTCTGGATTTTGGCTATACAAGATGAGCTTCTGCAATTCGAACGGAACAAGGTTTGGCGCTTGATCCCACTACCTAAAGGTAAAACTGTCATTGGAACTAAGTGGGTATTCGGAAACAAGAAAGACGACGCTTGAGTAGTTGTGAGAAACAAAGCTCGACTGGTTGCAAAAGGGTACTGTCAACAGGAGGGTATTGACTATGACGAAACCTTCGCCCCTTTTGCAAGGATCGAAGCCATCAGAATCTTCTTAGCATATGCAACGCACAAAAACTTTACAGTTTATCAAATGGACGTAAAGTCAGCTTTTCTAAATGGCGTTCTGCATGAGGAGGTCTACGTGGCACAACCTGAAGGTTTTATTGATCCTCATTACCCTGATCATGTCTACGTACTAGACAAAGCACTGTATGGTCTCAAACAAGCACCAAAGGCCTGGTATGAAACTCTAACTAAATTTCTCCTAGCTTATGGTTCAAGAAAGGTACGGTTGACACCACCTTATTTCTCAAAAGGCAAGATGAGGACTTGATTCTCATTCAGATTTATGTTGACGACATAATATTTGGGTCGACAAATCAGAAATTTTGCAAGAACTTTTCTAAAATCATGGAAACAAAGTTTGAAATGTCGATGATGGGTGAGTTAAATTTCTTTCTTGGTTTACAAGTAAAACAATTACCCGAAGGCATTTTCATTAATCAAGCCAAATACATAAAAGACATGTTAAGAAAGTTCAATATGTCATATAGTTCAGTCATGAAAACACCAATGGCTACTGGTACACTCTTAGATGTAGATCCCTCTGGTAAACCTACAGATCAAAAGGTGTATCGTAGTATGATTGGTTCTTTACTTTATCTGACTGCCAGTCGCCCAGATTTAATGTTTGCCACATGTTTTTGTGCGAGATATCAATCTAATCCTAAAGAGTCGCACTTTAATGCTGTTAAGAGAATTCTTAGATATCTCAAAGGCACTCCTTATTTAGGCCTTTGGTATCCAAAGGATTCTCGTTTTGATATAACTGCCTTTACAGATGCTGACCATGCAGGATGTAAGCTAGACCGGAAAAGCACCTCTGGATCATGCCAATTTACTACTGAAGAATTCAAAGATATCAAAGTGTCTGAACTTATTTTATTTATCAAAAGTCTGACTGAAGATGATCGTCAGAAGGACACTTCATTTAAAGAAAGAGGAAGATGAAGACTGTGTAAAGCTACAAGCTTTGAAGCTATCAACGTCATATCAAATACAATTTTCAAGAGAAGTGAAGACCCGAAGATAATTGGAATTTTTTTTTAATCTTGAATCCAAAGGGGGAGATTGTTGGATCAGTAATTGTATTCAAGATTAAATTGTATAAGGGGTCTAGTTTGGAAGAGTATTTAATATCTTATGGGGTATTTTAGCTAATAGTTAATATTAATTAGGTCATGTTGGTATAAAAGGTTTTATTTTCTAGAATTAGGTTAACAACAATAAGGTGTAGATTGAAAGAGGAGCCGTATTTTCTCTGATTTATACACACGAGGTATCTTCTGTACACCAAGAACACACACACGTATTTATCTGAATAATCAAGAGATCATTGGTATGTTGTTTGATTTATTTATCTCTTGTTCTTTAATGTGTTGTATGATTATTTATCAACTATTAATTTGGGTTTAACACTAAAGATTACAGAGTTTGATGTCTACGCTCCTTTCCCTACTAATCGGGAACATGAAGAGGTCGTTGCCACCCTCGACTATCTGCATGAGGGGAAGACCAAAGGTTCTGGTACTCTTCTGCGAAAGAACATGGGTGCTGCTTGGAATTACATTTTCTCGCATATCCTCTACTGCATTTTCCACAAAATGTCTGGGTGGGACCAATCACCTGCTGCAATCACCAGGTTGGCACATGCCCTCATCTTTATGATGCACATCGACTTTGCCTAGGTGATTTTTGATTCCCTGGTCACTGTCATTTCGACACCTAGGACGCACAACGTGGCACTTCCTCGATTCATCTCTCTCATCATCAATGAGAAACTGTCTACGCAACTTCATGCCGATGCGGGTCTGTCCGAACCGATGATCACATATGACTTGCCTATATCTCAGATAAGCAAGCAGACCATCTTCAAGACGATCAAACCTACCGACACTCCACTCACCTCAGGTATGATCTCCTTCATCTCTCCTCCCAATCCAATTTGGGGTACTCTCTTGGAGAGTGGTACCGAAAGGCTTCCACTTTCTCAAAGTGCTCCTCAATTGGTAGTCCCTTTTGCCCCCAAATATACCCAAGCCAAATCGGTGTCCATTAAGAAGAAAAAGGCCACCGGTAACGTCACACTTGCTTCAATGACTATGCCACTGAAACAACCTTCGGTAGCTGCCCCGGTCATTTCATCTCCTTCTACTAAGCGACGGGGCTCAAAATCCCCTCCTAGGTATCGTCCTAAGAGGCTTAGGAAACCTTTGGCCGAGCCTCACTCACCTTCTACCGATTCTCAAAAATCGGTAGAAGTTGAAATTTCCCCAGTTGGACCACGGGGATCTGCTCCATCCTACCTCCTCCAAATCCTGTCCAAAGGGTTCGGTTGAATTTTTGGAGACCTTTATTATTCCTTCTCCTCGGACTCAATTGAGGGATGAAGATGAGTTGGTTTCCTCTCCGGACCAACGCTCCTCTTCTCCACAGCACAACCTATCACCCGGGGTCACACCCGAAGATATTGCACACATCGGTAGCAATACCGGGGACATGTTTGATCGTTTATTTTCAGATACAGAGGATGTCTCACCCCCACCTTCACCAAAGAAAACCCCCACTCCTAAACACTCCCCCCTCCTTCATCAAAGAAAACTCCATCTCTCTCTCCTAAACACTCACCCTCTTCCTCAGATTCCTCTTCGGATGGCTTCCATCCAGATTGTCCACCGAAGAGGCAATCTCCACCGAAAGAAAGAATCTTACCAAATTATCCCCCCTCTACCACTACCGACAGGGCTGGCCCCTCAGCCTCTTCTTCTTCAGCACCACGGGTGCCGATCTCCATACCTGCCGATTTCTTTGCCGAAATTATTGATACCAATCGGCAGGTAAGGATGCTCGGTACTCAGTATGAGTTACTATGCAAGTCTTTGCGTGAGCCATAGGTGCTCAAATCTCTGGACATCACTAACTCTTCCCTAGCTGAGCTCGTGCATCTAATAAAAGAACAGAATTCAGAGTGCCTTGATCTGAACAGGGATATCTTTCGGTGCTTGGATGTTTTGCATCGTGAAGTTTATAGACTTCGTACCCCTCTCTATGACCCTCTAGATGTTGTTCTCAAGGAGGTTATCAAGATAATTGATAACAATACCTCCTTGACTCTTTCTATGGCCGCTCTCAAGGCTGCGTCTGATGCAAAGGATCAGGATCTTATTCGCCTTCGGCAACTGGCCTCCGTTCAAACTTCTGTCAACTCTCAGATCCAGTGACATGCATAGTATAAACAAACGCCTTGACTCGATGTCTGCCGACGTGGCTCAGTACTGTGCTGGGTCACTTGATATAGACATCACTGAGTCAGCCTTCACTCCAGACGACCGAACTACTCTTGATCGTATTGACAGACGTCTTGGCCGTGTGTCAGCTAAGGCTGGTCTCTCTTCATCGGCACGTACTGAGGGGAAGAAATAGGCTGAGGGGGAGCAAATTACCCCTCAAGTTATTATTTCCAGTACGAGTCGGGGAGAACCTTCTACTGCTACCGCTCCTACCAAAACCGATACCACCAAAGTATCGGCATCTGCCGAAGAGAAAGGAGTCAAAGAGAAAGGGGCCGACCACCCAAAAGTGGTCGAAGAATTTGAGGGGGAGAAATTTCCCAAGAAAGATAAGGGCAAAAGAAAACTAACACCAGATGAAGTAGCTGGAGAAGAAAAGCGTCGTAAAGATGCCTTGATAAAGAAAGTTGCCGATGGTGGTGGAATTCACCTTCCTCCCCCAAAGATTACCTCTCCTGATTTGGGCTTATCTGAGGAAGAACTGAAAGCTACCTAATTGGCCCAAATGGCTCGAGATAAAGATACCGAGCTAGCTTTAAAGTTGGCCGAGGAAGAAGCTGAAATCACAAAATCTCCTGCCGATGCCATTAAAGCTCAGCGTAGTGCTCTGGAGGATTCGACAAAGAAAAATGAAGAGATAAAATCTTTGTGTATCGATTGGTACCACAAAGCTCTCATCAGACGCCGATCCTCCACAAAAATCACAGATGTTAAATTATCAAACCGTCTTCAAGCTACGAACTCATTCGGCTAACGATTACAAGGGATGATGCTTCAAGATCTATCGACAGACTGGATTCTCTTGTTCGGTTTGGAGTTTCAGAATGGATGGAAATTGGTGTCTACTTGGTAAACAGCCGAAATGCCCTAAAGCCTGAGGTTGACAAATATCTTGCAGATCTCCAAACAAAGTTCAGGACATACCGAAGGACGTACAACATTGTCCACACTCCAACCGAAGAAGAACTTATTAAGAATTTAAGGTCTGGTCTCCCTCCTCCCAAATCTAAACCGAGATCTAAAAAGGAAGACGTGTTTGTACAAATGGAAAGATAAGGAAAGGTTTCAAATACTTCAAATCTCGATCTAACTCTTCCGACTCTGGTTCCTCTTCCTTCTATCACTGTGATTAATGATCCTACTCACGGGATCTTCTTCAATGATGCATTTAGGCAGATCAGTTTCTTCAGATCAAGTCAGATCCCTCTTGCCGATACTACCTTTCTTCACGGGATTATTCAAATAATCCCACTTTCTGCAAAGGATCTCTATGTGGCTGCTACCGATGAACTTAAGAAAAGGGATGTTGGTCCTCATTTGCCTTTTGAATAAACTCGGTGTAGTTATATTTTTTGTACAAATTTTCTTTTATCTTGTATTGTAATCTTCTAAGAAGATTAATACAATGAGCATTTCTAGTTAAACGTAAATAGCTTGTACAATTCATTATTTCATCCTTTTATACATGTAAATGTCGGATACTCTAAAAATTCCAAAAAGAAACAAAAAGAATGGTCTATGTGAAAAAGAACCCAAAAGAGATGAACAAGGGTCAAAATTCATTTATTCATGTTTTATCTCTATACTTCTAAGTATGAGATATCATCATCAAATAGGGGGAGATTGTTGGGTCATCTAAGATTTGAAGATGATCTCTCCTATAGTTTGTGTTTACTCCTCTGTAAATGTTTGTACATCTTAGAACTAGTATGGTTCTTTGTAATAGCTTAGTTACACATGAACAGATCGGTGAGTCGAACACCTACCGAAATCAACATGAAAGAAGTCTACTTTGTGGATTGAGGTGAACTTCAAGGAACTAAGTCCTATCTGCCGAACTCTATTCGGCACCTCCCCATCTGCCGAACCCTCTTTATGATCGGCATCCTTTTGCCACTCTTTCAACAAACTCTATCCTTGTCGAACCCTCTTCTGTTCGTTAAACAACCCTTTATGTCAAACCTTCTCAATTTGACATACTTCATCATTCCGAATGTACTTCTGACAATGGGAATGGAAGCTTCCTTCTCCTAGAAGATATTCACTTGAGTTCTGATTTGATTGAGACGTTTATTTCTTAAAAGATCTCAGAAAGATTTGAATCAAATATATTTTTTTAAGATATTGTACTTTCATAGTGCAAAAGTTACCTTTTGTGTTGTGATAAGTCACCTCAAATATCTTATAATTTATTGACAATATCTCAACCACCCATGCTTTAAATGATCAATGTTCTTTGCACTCATTGCTTTGGATAGTATATAAAGGGTGGAGCTATCTACCTGTTCCTCACGCTTTCAGCTCAAGATTTCTCCTTTGCAAGATATCAAACAGGTTGTTAGCTATTCTCTCTCTAAGATTTAGTCTTTGTGTTCTTTAAGTCTTCTTTGTGTTAGATTGTTTGAGTAGTTCTTAGCTATTATTTTCCGCAACAATCTTTGTTTTCTTTGTGTAATTCTTGATATTTATATCAATAAGAGAATTAAAAGTTAAGTAGAATTTGTTTATTGTATTCAACCCCCCCCCTTCTACAATACTTGTGTTGCTAACTTGGGACCAACAGAAAATCAACAAACTGAACAAACTGTCCCAACTGAAACTTATGTACAAGAAAATTCAACAGTACCCCCAATAAATGCTGAACAAGAAGAAGCTGACAATGGATACTTAGATGAGAACTATGATCAATCTATATGGAATCCGCTCCCTCACGAACATAAGTGGAGATCCAAATTTACCGGTGCAAACTAGGTTTGCGTCATTAAACATGTGTATGCATGATTGCTTTCTGAGCAAGATAGAGCTCACTCATGTATCAAAAGCTCTAGCTGACTCGGATTGGGTTACTGCAATGCAAGAGGAGTTGAACCAGTTTGAATCCTTGAAAGTCTGGAGACTTGTACCAAGACCTAAAGGAAAATCTATCATTGGTACAAAATGGGTATTCAAAAACAAGAAGGATAAAGATGGTATCGTAATCAGAAACAAAGCATGACTTGTTGCATGAGGCTATAGGCAAGAGGAAGCCATTGATTATGATGAGACTTGTGCTCCAGTAGCGCGTATTGAAGCAATAAGGATGTTCCTTACTTACGCCGCTCACAAAAACTTTACTATCTACTAGATGGACGTGAAAACTGCCTTTCTAAAAGACATTCTTAAGGAGGATGTCGATGTCTCACAACCTGAAGGCTTTGTGAATCCAGATAAACCGGATCATGTCTACATCCTGGATAAAGAACTTTACGTTCTTAAACAAACGCCTCGAGCCTGGTACGAGGTATTATCAAAGTTTTTGGTCAAGTCGGGCTTCACAAAAGGTAAAATCGATACTACTTTATTCATCAAAAAGGAAAAAGGTGATATTATTCTTATTCAAATATATGTGGATGACATTATATTTGGCTCTACAAATCCTAAATTTTGTAAGAATTTTTCAAACCTCATGGTGTCACGTTTTCAAATGAGTATGATGGGAGAGATGAATTTCTTTCTCGGATTACAAGTAAAACAATTTTCAACGGGGATTTTTATAAACCAAGCTAAATACATTTTTGATATTTTGCGGAAATTCAAAATGGAAACTTGTAAACCTATTGGAACCTCGATGGCACCGGGAACTAAGATCGACATGGATCCTTCGGGAAAACCTGATGATGTTAGAACATATAGAGGAATGATTGGTTCTTTAATGTATTTAACTTCAAGTAGGCCAGATATTATGTTCTCTACATGTTTATGTGCAAGATATCAGGCTAATCCAAAAGAATCCCATATGTCTGCAGTTAAGCGCATATTTCGATATCTGAAGGGGACTGCAGATCTTGGTCTGTGGTATCCTAAAGATACTGTTTTTGAACTGACAGCTTACTCAGATGCAGATCATGCTGGTTGTTTGTTAGACAGGAAGAGCACATCGGTTCATATTCAATTCCTTGGTGATAAACTCGTAAGTTGGGCATCAAAGAAACAACTTTGTGTTTCCACTTCAACGACTGAGGCAGAATATGTTGCTGCTGCAAGCTGCTGCTCTCAGGTGTCGTGGATGAGGACACAACTACGAGATTATGGCTTCAAATTCGACAAGATTCTGATATATTGTGACTCATGTACAACATACAAAGACCAAACACATAGATGTAAGGTATCATTTTATCAAAGAAAATGTCGAAAAAGGTACAATAGAACTTTATTTTGTAAACACTGATTATCAGCTTGCAGATTTATTCACCAAACCTTTGGACGAAAAGAGATTTAATTTTCTTATCTCTAAACTTGGTATGTTAAATCTTAAGACATAATCAGTGATTACCTACTAAAGTTTTTTTTATTGTTATTGTGTGTTCCAGATTCTAGTTTCTACACAATATTAATCAAACAAACAAGATTAACAACAACAATTACCTTTTTGATTATTTGAATTCTCAAGAAATACACTTTCTCTCTCTAAAAGTCTTTCTCTCTCTAAAACCAAATTCTCTCAAATCTTGAATCTGATATTACAATCTGAGTTATGTTCCACTAAAATACAAAGAGAAAAAGTATTTATACTACTATCTAATACTAAGGAAACTAACATACAAAGACTACTAAGTTTGACTTATTACAAATGGATTTTGACTTTTAATGAGATTTGACTTTAGCAGCTTTGACTTCCTCAACTTTGACCTTCAGAATTCTTGATCTTGTATCCAACAAATTTATGCTCTAACAATCTCCCCTTTGGATTCAAGATCACTGTTGAAATATCTAACAATTCAGTTCTTCTCTTTAAGATATGTTCAAAATAATCTCCCCTTTTTCATTAATAGTCTTCTTTCCAAAACTGTCTTCAAATGATGAACAATCTCCCCAAAGCTTGCATAGAACACTTTCAAACTCTTGGAAAGAAATTATCTTCAGAATCAGCTCGAATGCTTTAATTAATCTTCAAAGAAAATTTCCTCAAAATCTTCAGAAATTTTTTGAACTTTATCAAATCTTCAAATCTTTAAACTTTTCTGACTTGGACATTTCATCTCCCCCAAACTTTAAAACTCTATAACATTTCTTCACAACATCTCCAAACTTTAACATTTCTTCATATCATCTCCCCCTTTTTGATGATTTGAGCATCGATATCATCAAAACTTTAATTCCAAGAAATGTCATTGACCAATCTGATCTGTCATTGCCTCTGATTCTGTCAATCCTCCAAGAAAATCATCTAGATCTTTTCAAATCCAGACAAATTAAGAACAGGTAACTCCTGAAACAACATATGAATCAGTTAAAATGCCTGTCAGTAACACAAAGTCACTGTGTGTAACTAATACACAATATAAAGGAGCTTTTTAATGTTCACTCCCCCAGGGCTTCCATCCAATCATCGAAATACCACAAAGGCAATTTCTATGAATGTTATAACAAAGAAACGAATTCTTTGTGTGCTCGTGCATGTGTAGAAAGAATTAAGCACGAATAATTGCTTTTATAATAAGGCTCAACATTGTGTAAACCACTGAGACAACAGTAGATAAACACAGACTCTAAGTGCATGATTGAAGTGCGAAGGTGGGGCAAACTTCCTTCTTTTTCAATATCCAGATTTTCCAAATGAAAAACCAGATAGATTATATGCTGCGTCCCCTTGAGAATGTGAAACATTTTCTTTTTGAGAAGAAAATGAGTGGTTGGTGGGGTTTAAACAAGAGTTGGCATGGGCTATTTGCCTGTTTCAATAACATTCACCAAAGATTTGTGAAATGCTAGTAATGTGGCTGGCCGGCTCAGAAAGTAGTTGGTGCAGAGTTTGATATTCTTTTACTCTGATCTCACACCCTCTTTCTTTTTAATCATTAAGCTCACAACTAACCAAACTCTCTTTTCCATTTTACCTCATCACACCCACACTCATTTCTTTTAGACTCCTCACACTCAATCACTAAAAGATGAATTTCATGGGTAGGAAACACTGGTTAACGTGAATCCATAGAAGTTTAGTTAATTCCTAGCACAAAGAACCCAGTAATCCTAAAAGAACGTGTTGCTCAAAATGATTTAACTATAGCATTTAAAGCTCATATACAAATGTCAGATATAAATATGCTCAGTGATATAATCATGAAGATATGAGCATTTTTAAATCATTGAAGTATTTTCAAACAAGGAAATTGAATGAATGAACATGAATGCAAGAAACTTGTTTGAAAATCTGACATTGTATAAAATGATCAGAAATGAATGATATAACAATTAAGGCTTATGGTCAAAAATAATGGATATTTGTCTATATGAAACAATATACAGACATTCTTGAAATAACGTTTTGAAATGAAATATTGCTCAAAATTCTTTGAAATACAAACGGGGTGTCTTATCATCGAAGAAAAATAGTTTCAATTTAGAGACGTGATAAGAACATTTTGATGAAAAATTCAAACCAGTGTGTGTGAATACTTGAAAGTATATAGAAAAGACATTACGCAAGTATTTATCTTTGGAAACACACGGTTTGTTTATCAATGAAGCACAAAAATAAAATGAAAACATTTAAAATCACACTTCCAAATTATAAAATCTGTTTAAGAATTGGGAAGTGGTTTGAACATTTAAGAACATGTTTTCTGTACCTGAAAGATGTCCTTTTTTCAGATATATGTGAGATTAAGATAAGAAGTTTACCTTGTCGCTCAATCTTAAATCTCAGAAAATCAGCTGTAGTCATGTAGATATGATCGTGTCAGCTTCTCTCATCCTGTATAAGTCTCAAAGTCTAGTCAAAAATTTATTCACAAAATTTATTCGAAAATAAATGACGGAAAATAGTAAAACAATTATAGAACGAGTTCTAATCAGAAGTAATCAGAAATCATTGTCTTACTCCTTGTTACTTATAAGCTCCCCCTAAAATCATGCATTGCAAAAATTTTGTCAGTTAAGCAAAATGCAGAAATTAGTTTTACTCGCCCTCAAATGACTGTAGATCATTTAAAATCTTCTCTAACTCCCCCTGAGATCATGAGCAAACCATTAAAGTGCAGGTATCCTTTAGATATAAAGATAAAGAAAATGATGAAAAATAACAATACGTAACTTTAGTAGGTAATAACTGATTATGTCTTCAGATTTAACATACCAAGCTTAGAAACAAGAAAATTAAATCTTTTCTCATCTAAGGGTTTTGTAAATAAATCTGCAAGTTGATAATCTGTTTTTACAAAATAAAGTTCAATTGTTCCTTTTTCAACATTATCTTTGATAAAATGATACCTTACATCAATGTGTTTGCTTTTCGTATGTTGGACAGGATTAGCAGATATGGCAATCGCACTCTTCGAGTCACAATAGATTGGAATTTTGTCATACTTGAATCCGTAGTCTCGTAGCTGTGTTCGCATCCACAAGACTTGAGAGCAGCAACTGGCAGCAGCTACATACTCTGCTTCAGCAGTCGATGTGGAAACACATAACTGTTTCTTTGAAGCCCAGCTAACGAGATTGTCTCCAAGGAATTGTACGTGACCAGAAGTACTCTTTCTATCCAACATGCAACCTGCATGATCTGCATCTGAATATGCAGTCAGTTGAAACCCTGTATCCTTAGGATACCACAGACCAAGGTCTGCAGTCCCCTTCAGATATCTAAAGATCCGTTTGACAGCGGCCAAATGGGATTCTTTGGGAGCAGCTTGATATCTAGAACAAAGACATGTTGAGAACATAATATCTGGTCTACTGGAAGTAAGATACATCAATGAACCAATCATACCTCTATATGTTCTAAGATCAACACTTGTACCCGAAGGATCAGCGTGAATCTTAGTTCCTGGTGCCATCGGGGTGCCAATAGATTTACAATCTTCCATTTTGTACTTCTGAAGAATGTCCAAAATGTACTTAGGCTGATTGATAAAAATCCCCGTAGATAGTTGTTTAACTTGTAATCCGAGAAAGAAATTCATCTCTCCCATCATACTCATTTGAAAACGTGACACCATGAGGTTTGAAAAGTTTTTGCAATATTTTGGATTAGTAGAACCAAATATTATATCATCAACATAAATCTGAATAAGAATAATATCAGCTTTTTCCTTCTTTATGAATAAAGTGGTATCGATCTTACCTTTAGAGAAACCAGACTTGACCAAGAATTTTGATAAGACATCATACCAGGCTCGAGGGGCTTGTTTTAATCCATAAAGGGCTTTGTCCAATATGTAGATATGATCTGGCTTATCTGGATTACCGTTCAGAAAGGCTGTTTTCACATCCATCTGAAAGACTGTGAAATTCTTATGAGCGGCGTAGGCGAGAAACATTCTGATTGCCTCTATGCGCGCTACTGGAGCATACGTCTCGTCATAATCAATGCCTTCCTCTTGCCGGTAGCCTTTGGCAACAAGTCTAGCTTTTTTTCTGATGACGACACCATCTTCATCCTTTTTGTTTTTGAATACCCACTTAGTTCCTATCACGGTCTTTCCTTCAGGCTTAGGAACTAATCTCCAAACCTTTAGGGCTTCAAACTGATTGATCTCTTCTTGCATTGCAGATACCAGTCTGAATCAGCAAGAGCCTCGGATACTCGTGTTGGCTCAATCTTGCTGAGGAACGAGTCATGCATACACTGATTAAGAGTCGCTGACCTTGTCTGAACAGGCTTGTCAACATCTCCAATTACTTGATGTAATGGATGGTCCTTCATCCAGCGATGCTCATGTGGGAGTGGAATAGATGAATTTTGAATATGATCATCATCTAGAAATCCACTTTCAGAATCTTCAGTTTGAATTACAAGAGGGGGGTTTTCAGTTGAAGACTCAGGTGAAGAAATATCAGTTGGAACACCAGATTCTGACTCAACTGAAACAATTACTTCTGGCTCAGCATTAACTTGTGGAACTTCAACTGTAGGAGGAACATCAGGAATGTGAGTTTCTGACTGAACGGGGGATACTTGTTCAGTAATGACCTCTAAAGTGACTGGATGATGACAACTTGTATCTTCAAACCTGTCAGTCACAACAGATTTAGATACATTAGTTCCAAGAAACTCATCATAAAAGAATTCAAATAACAAATCTAAATCAGTTAAATGTGAAGTAGATGTAGAAGCGTTATCCGAATTTATCGCTGTAGACACAGGTTCTGGACTGATCTGCCCAGAAGCTAATACACCAGTGATAACGGGTTCTGAACTGAGATGATCAGAAGCCATTTATTCATCAAATGTAACATTGACGCTCTCCACAACTGTCTTTGACTTCTTTATATAAACATGATATGCAGCAGATGTTGAAGAATAACTGATAAAGATGCCTTCGTCCGCTTTAGCACTGAATTTGTTCAGACTCTCTATGTCGTTAAGCACAAAACATTTACACCCAAATATATGAAAGTATTTGATGGTAGGTGTTCTGTTGTTGATCAGCTCATATGGAGTCTTTTGAAATCGGCGGTGTATCATGGAACGATTTTGAGTATGGCATGCAGTCGACACAGCTTCAGCCCACAAAAATAGAGGTAGATCCGATTGATTAAGCATAGTCCGAGCGGCCTCGACTAGCGTCCGATTACGTCTTTCTACTACTCCATTTTGTTGAGGCGTTCTAGCAGTAGAATACTGATGTGAAATCCCAACTGATTCGAGATATTCATCAACAATCTTATTCTTGAATTCTGTGCCATTGTCAGTTCGAAGGAACTTGACTTGTCGCTGCAGTTTCACCTGGGTTGTCTTTAAGAATAAAATGAGAACTTCCGGTGTCTCATCTTTTGAACGAAGAAATTTGACCCACGTCTATCTGGAGTAATCGTCCACAATTACCAACACATATTTCTTACCACCCAAACTCTGAGTTCTCATTGGTCCACATAAATCCATGTGTATCAGTTCTAACGGAGAACTAGTGCTTGGTTCAGGCTTCGGTTTGTGTGCAGCTCTCTTCATCTTATCCTTCTCACATGCTGCGCATAAGTGTTCTCGTTCGTATTTCAGCTCATGAAGTCCCTTTACCAACTTCCCACGAACCAGCTTGTTGATGTAATGAAAGTTCAAGTGAGATAACCGTCTATGCCAGAGCCAACTTTGTTGCGGTGTAGCTTTTATCAACAAGCATACCTGATTGTCAATCTTAACTTTGGACAAGTTGATGGTGTAGAGGTTTGTCTTTCTATGTCCACCCAAGAGTTCTTTTCCGTCTTCAGTACGAACTAAGCAACTCTTAGACTTGAAGTTGACCTCTAACCCTTTATCGCAGAATTGACCTATGCTGAATAAGTTGTGCCCCAAGCCTTCGACATAACTCACTTTACTGATCGTTATGTTGTCTTGTATAATGTCACCATATCCTAAGATAGGTGAAAGCTGATCGTTTCCAAATCTGACATTGCCACAGAATTTCTCTGTATAGTTAGACAATAAAGCTTTTTGCCCAGTCATATGCTTGGAACATCCACTGTCCAAGTACCACATATGCCGGGTCTGCAAGAGAAATCAGGCAATAATAGATTTAGGTACCCATTGAAAAACGGGTCCTAACATTTTAACACAAGATTTTGGTATCCACTTGAAAATGGATCCTCTGTTCATTTGAAAACCTTTAAAATCATTTGATCTAGAAGAATATACATGATAAGATCCATACCAATCAGAAGAATCATGAGAATAAGCAAAGTCAGTTTTCCGATAATCATTATGAAATTTAGTAGTAATAGGAGATAATTGAATCAACTGCTTTATTGAATAACGCTTGTAAGAAGTTACAAGGTTTTGTTTATGAGAAGCACATTGATCAACTACATCAGAATCACTACTAACAGATTTAGTACAAGAATTATCAGTAACTGATTCGGCTATCTCAGCATCCTTCTGTTTTGGTCTCCATTTGGATTGAGCTTTCAGCTTTTTCTTCCTTAAATCTGAAACATAAGATATAGATTTATTAGGAAAAATAGATTTCTGTGACTGAGGTTTCTTTTGTGTACCAGTGTATTTCTGTTTCTGTAATCGCTGCTTCTTATGTTTCTTACCATTAGCATAGTAATTAGCCGTTACAGAAACTGAATCACCAACCTTAGTTGATGTTTCACCAATATGAACAACACTTGGTAACACTTTATCATTTTTAAAACAAGTAGAATGATCAGGAAGTTTAGAATTAATGTCAAACATATCAGATTCTTCCATGCTCCCATCATCAGAATTAAAAGAATCATTTGCAAACTCAAATAAGTCATCAAAATTATCAGAGAAAGTTTGAGGTGCCTTTGAAACTATAGAACACTTTGTTGATTTATCTTGAAAAACAGTGTTCTTTAAAACTGTAGAAAACACATTTTGTTCTATATCAACCAAAAGTTTTTCATCAGATAAAACATTTTCAAGTTCAACTATTTTGCTTTCAAGAATAGATGTAGGAACATAAACCTTTGCAATCGCAGGTTTTGCTTTCATCTCAGATGCGGAATAACTAACAAAATAGTCTTGTGAAAGAACTTTTGGTGTTTCTGAAAGAGAACTATCATTTAACTTGACATAGTTAAATGGTAGTTGCATTTTTTTTTATTCTTTCTGTTTTCAGTTTCTTTGGCCTCATCTTCATCTGACAATTTGGTAACAAATTTGGGTTTCAAATGAGTATGTTTACCAGCACAAGCATGAAAATCATAGTTATAAAGTGCCGGCTGTTTTCTGATAGCTTTCTTAAGATAATGGGGGTTGTTAAAGCCAAGTCCCCATCTTTGCTTAACATCTACCTCTTCATTAGGGGCATTAAGAAAAATAGTTTGATCTGTTTGACCTCTTTTATAAAGTTTAACTTCCAGACCATTTACCTTCTTGTTCAAATTCTTGTTTTCAACCTGCAGTTTATAAACAGTTAGTGCAGATTCATTTTTCTCAAACTCATATCTAGACACTTTTCCTTAAAACTCAGAAATCTTCTTTTCAAAATCATCTACTTTTGATTTAGAATCAAAATCAGATTTGCGTAAAGAATCAATCAGATCTTTGTTCGAAATAACAGACGTATTAAGTTCAAAGATCTTTTTGTTCTTTTTAGCAACCCTTTCCTTTTCCTCTTTCAGTTTGTTTTGCAATTTTTGAAGCTCGACCACCATGGTTTCCAAATTGGTAATGAAATCTTTTGGAGTTAAGTTTAATACCTCATTATCTGACTCGTCATCTTTTAATTCTTTTCCCATGAGACAGATATGAGGATTTTCTTCTTTATCTTCTCCTTCATCCTCGGAATGATCCAACCAAAACTCATCCTCGGCCATCAAAGCTACACCAGCTTCTTGTTGTCTTGCCAGAAGCAACTTGTTCTGATAGTACTGAGAGTTGCGTACTTTCGGCTTCCGACACTCTTTAGCATAATGACCCAACTTGCCACAATTATAGCATTTGATTGAATCAGTTGCTGGCTTCTCAACAGTTGTGTAATCATTCACAAATTTCTTCTTCTCATATGGTTTCTTCTCACCATACTTATTCTCTTCAAATCTTTTGCCTTCCACCCTCTCTCGGTGTTCATGGTTCTTTGAACTTGATGACGAATAGCGTTGAGAATTTGATCCCGGCTTCTTATAAAATTTCTTCTGAAATGCACGGGTCAGCAATATCATAGCTTGTTTCAAACTTTCGCCATCATCACTATCAGACTCTGAACTTGAACTCACTATCTTTTTCTTCTTCTTCTCAATCTTCTCTTTCTTTTCTTTCTTCTTTTCATCAACAACCAAAGCTACAGGATCAGGAACTTGTACTGCCTTCTTCTTCTCAGCTCTTTTCTCTTCAACCTCTTCTTCATTTTGTTTCAGGGTCTCATAAACTTCATGAAGAGGAATTTCATTCAAATCTTTCATTTGCTTCATCCTTCTCGTGTGCTTTTTCCATTCAGGATGAAGAATGCTCAAAAATTTCACATTATTTTCCAACTGCTTCTTCTTGACTTTGTTCTTAGTCAGCTCATTCAGAAGCAAAGTAAATCTCTCATATGTGTCTTCTAAGCTCTCATTCTCCTTTGCCTTGAATTCCTCACAGTTATTGATACAGTTGGCCACCTTTATTTGATTCCCTATTTTTGATCCCATCATCATCTTTTCCAATTGACTCCACATCTGTTTAGCATCATGTTTGAAGCTGTCTATCTTGATGTAGATATCATTTGGAATGCTTTGAAGTAAAAGAGATCTTGCTTGCTTGTCAGCTTTAAATCTACTCTTTTGTTCTTCTGAGTACTGAGAGAAGTCAATTTTAACTGGTTTTGTCTTTATTTCCTTTTCTCCATCTCCATCATCACTTTCACCATCAACATTATTACCATTATCATCATCAGCAAGTACATGAATTGTGATTGGTTTCATGGGACCTTCAGTGATAGATAGAAGTATATTCTCTCCATTTGAATGTTTGTCTATGAAGTCTAAAAATCTGTCCTTCCATTGTTCATATTCGCCTTTAAACAATACCGGAGGCTTTACATCAGTGCCGATTGAAAGTGCATCTTTGGAAGTCATCTTCTTTAACCTGTTTGAAAAATATAGCAATAAGAAACTAGAATTGATCGTTAGTCCAAAGTATGAAATTACAAGAAAAAACTTGAAATCTAGAAAAATCAGAAAATTCGAAAAATTTGACTAAGTAACAGAACTCGCAAGTCACTATTGAACTCACAAGCCCTAAAACTCGCAGACTGATTCTTGCGCGTTCTTTAAATTCTCAAGCAAACTCGCAAGCAAACTCGCAAGTAAACTCGCAGAAATTTGCGTGTTTTGAGAAATTCGCAAGCAAATACGCAGATTAAACTCGCAGATGAAACACGCAGATCGACGAAACTCGCAAGCGCCTGAACTCGCTAACCACTGTTCATACCAGAACTCGCTAACTGTGATGTGCGCGTTTCCCAAACTCGCAGATCGAAGCTTGCGCGTTTGAACTAAACTCGCTAGCCACTCTTGCGCGTTTCAACACTTAGAATTATTTTCTGAATTTTCAAACTCGCAGGTCGATAAACTCGCTGATCACTGTTCCTCCTCAAACTCTCAGGCCTAAGAACTCGCAAGTCACTATTCCTTCTTAAACTCGCTAGCTTCAATTAGCGCGTTTGTAGAACTCGCAGATCACTACGTGCGCGTTCTGGTCCTTAGAAAATTTTCTCACTTTTCCAAACTCGCAGAATCCAACTAGCGTGTTTCTATAACTCGCTAGTCGTTGCTTGCGCTTTTTGACCAAAAACTTTCCTTCGACTTGCGCGTTCTTGCTGATGAACTTTGCGCGTTTCAGGATGAACTAGCGCGTTTCATGAAGAACTTGCGCATTTTAGCGATCTAGCGCGTTCTTTCTTCTGTCGACCCAAAAACCTGAGTTTTTCATCTAAACTCGATCTTTTCTTGTCCAAACGATCTGAAACTTTGAACAAACCTTTGTAATCCACCCAAGAACAAGTTACAATACAAGATTTTTACAAACAAACACTCACGATACAAATTGATTGATGAAATAGTGAACTTCGACTCGTGAACAAAAACTTAACAAAAATCACAAATTCGATTAGAATTACAATGCAATACGGAAATTAAAGTACAAATACTCGACCTAATACACTTTGCGATCAAAACCTAATCAAAATCTGCTCCAAAAACTCACAAAAACTCAGAATCTCGAATTTTCTGCTCATGAACAGTAACGAACCAACAAACTTGAATTTCTTGATTTGATTTCACCTTTTGGATTTGCTCTGATACCAATTGTGTGTTCCAGATTCTAGTTTCTACACAATATTAATCAAACAAACAAGATTAACAACAACAATTACCTGTTTGATTATTTGAATTCTCAAGAAATACAATTTCTCTCTCTAAAAGTCTTTCTCTCTCTAAAACCAAATTCTCTCAAATCTTGAATCTGATATTACAATCTGAGTTATGTTCCACTGAAATACAAAGAGAAAAAGTATTTATACTACTACCTAATACTAAGGAAACTAACATACAAAGACTACTAAGTTTGACTTATTACAAATGGATTTTGACTTTTAATGAGATTTGACTTTAGCAGCTTTGACTTCCTCAACTTTGACCTTCAGAATTCTTGATCTTGTATCCAACAGATTTATGCTCTAACAGTTATTTTCCTTCATTTCTTTATCTTTATTCTGAAAAGATATCTGCACTGAAGGGTATTCGTGATTTCAGGGGGAGTGAGAGAAGGTGATAAGATGATCAACATCTAATTGAGGGGGAGTTTATATTTTTGATTTATGCTTATTACTGATAAATTTTTCTGATGCATAAATACATGGAGAGTAAGAGTAAGAGTATATGAGTAAGGAGTGTGAATTATGACTTCTGGTTATTTCAGATCAGAACTCGTACATTCAACGTTGTACTACTTTATGTCATTTTATTTTTCAATAAAGTTGTGAATAAAGTTGCTTTGACGAATTTTTTGACTGGTGCAGATTGAGAGTATACTTAATGATCATATCATTATGACTTTAAGCTGACTTCATGAGATTTAAGACGGAACGAAAGGTTTATTTCTAATCTTAATCTCATACGTGTCTGAAAGATGGATAACTTTCAGATATGAAAACATGTTCTTAAATGTTTAAACCACTTCTGATTCTTAAACGATTTCATGAATATAGAAGTGTGATTTTAAATGTTTTCATTTTATTTATGCTTTCATGATCAACAAACCGTGTGTTTCCAAAGATTAATACTTGCGTATTGTCTTTTCCATATATTGTCAAGTATTCACACACACCGGTTTAATTTTTGTTGAATTTGTTCTTACCATGTCTCTAAATTGAAACATTATATTTCGATGATAAGGCACCCCGATTGTTATTCAAAGTTTGAGCGTGATTTCATTTCTACACGTTCTTTCAAGAATGTCTATATTTTTTATTCGTATAGACAATATCAAGTTTTGTTGACCTAAGCCTTAATCGATAAATCATTTCAATATTGATCTTTTTAATACAATGTCAGATTTTCAAACAACTTTTTCTTGTATTCATTTCATTCATTCAATTTTCTTGTTTGAAAAATCTTTAATGTTTAAAATACTCAAATCTTCATGATTACATCTCTGAGCATACCTATATCTGAATTGTATTTCATTCTTTGTGCTTTACCTGTTAAAGTTAAACCATTCTCGAGCAACATTGTGCTTTAATAGGAAAATATAGGTTCATTGTGTAGGATTTAAATGAAACTTCTATGGATTCACGTTAACCAGTGTTTCCTACCCAAGAAGTTAATCCTTAGTGATCGAGTGTGAGGAGTCAAAAAGCAATGAGTGTGGGTTGTGTGAAGAGGTAAAATGTAAATGAGAGTTTGGTTAGATGTGAGCTCAATGATTAAAAATAAAGAGGGTGTGAGATCAGAGTAAAAGAATATCAAACTCTGCACCAACTTTTTCTGAGTCGGGCAGCCATATTACTAGTGTTTCACAATTCTTCGTGAACATTATTGAAACAGGCAACTAGCCCATGCCAACTCTTGATAAAAACCCCCACCAACCACTCATTTTCTTCTTAAAAAGAAAGTGTTTCATCTTTTCTGGGGACGCAACACATTATCTATCTGTTTTTCATTTGGAAAATCTGGATATTGAAGAAGAAGGAAGTCTGCCTCACCTTCGCACTTCGATCATACACAATTGAGTCTGTGTTTAACCATTGTTGTCTCAGTGATTTACACAATTTTGAGCCTTTTATAAAGCAATCATCAAGTGCTTAATTCTTTCTAACACTTGCACGAACACACATGGAATTTGTTTTCTTGTCATAACGTTCATAGAAATATCTTTGTGATGTTTCGATGATTGAATGGAAGACCTGAGGGAGTGAACATCAAAAAGTTCCTTTTCAATGGGTATTCGTTACACACAGTAACTTTATGTTACTGACAGACATATTAACTGATTCAGGTGTTGATTTAGGTGTTACACTCTAATTTGTCTGGATTTGAAAAGATCTAGATGAATATCTTTATGTGTTGACGGTGAATCAGAGGCTCAGTTCAAAAGATCAGTGGTCAGAATAGATACAGACATTTCTTGTTGAAAGTTTTGATGATCACTATGCTCTAATCATCAAAAGGGGGAGAAGAGATCAAGAAATGTTGGTTGAAAAGAGAAGCTATTATCAATTGTTGGGAGAAGTTACAAGAAATGAGAGAGTTGATAAAGAAAAGTTCAGAGAATTGCAAAAATTAAAAGTTTGAAAGAGAAAAGTTCAAAGATTTCTGAAGACAAGCCAAAAATTACAGAAATTTTCTTTGAAGATAAATTGCTGGAACAAATCGAGTTGAAACTGAAGATAATTTCTTTGTGAAGTCTGAAAGAGGTTTGAGATAACCTTGGGGAGATTGTTGAAGAGCATATCTACCATCTTTGAGGGAGATTGTTATTTGTTTAAAGACAGACTATAGGAAGATTACAGATTATTAAAGGTCAAAGAAAGAAGAGATTGTTTCAGGCATAAATAGAAGACTGATTTTCAAATGCTAAAGTTGATCAAAGAGGAAGGTTACAGTTATTGAGCTTAAAGAGAGAAGATTATTCTGCAAAATCTTTTAGAGATGATCTTGAATCCAAAGGGGGAGATTGTTAGAGCATAAATATACTGGATACAAGATCATAGAAGACTGAAGATTGAAGTCAAAGCTAAAGTCAACTCTCAAGCATCAAACTCAAAGTTTAGTGTAATAAAACTCAAAGTCAAAGTTGTAATTTTGTATTTTCTTTTTTTGTGCGCGTTTTAGTCGTTTGCGTGTACAGTAGTTTGCGCGTTTTGTAGTGTGTGTATAAATAGTGTGTTGTGCGTGTTAGACATGTAGCACAACAGAAAGAGTTATACGAGATCCATTGTTAGAGAGAGAAAGTGTGTTGAGAGTGTTTTGTAATTGAAATTAGAATTTGAAATGGAATTGGAAATTGATTAAATTTGTTGTTGTCATCTTGATATACATTGTTTCTGGGATAACAACATCAGAGGTCCATACAACAACTGAAGATATTTCTAGACCATCTGAACAAGTCACAACAACTTCATTAGGTACAACAACGTCTACTGATTTTGATCAAACTAATCATGGTTCTATTTCTGCAGATTCCAAGTTTGGTGAAGAAGTCTCGAGTACTTCTTCCGTTGCACCAGAACTACAACAGTCACAATCACTTGTGAATGAAGTTCCAACAACATCTGAAGTTGTTCCTACAATTATAGACGACTATAATGAGTTGAACAACCGAGAAACTGTTCAACCCCCGCTTAGTACCACTAGATGGACTAGAGATCATCCCCTTCATAACATTATCGGTGACTTCAACAGTGGAGTTAAAACCTGTGCAGCGTCTTCTAATTTCTGCTTATTCTCCAGTTTCGTGAGTTCCCTAGAGCCTAAAAATGTTTTGGAGACGCTTCAAGATCCTGATTGGATACTTGCTATGAAAGATGAGCTATTCTAGTTTGAAAGGAACAAGGTCTGGCGGCTGATCCCACGACCTAAGGATAAATCAGTGATTGGCACTAAGTGGGTATTTAGGAATAAAAAGGATGAGGCTGGTATTGTTGTGCGAAACAAAGCAAGATTAGTCGCTAAGGGTTAATGTTAACAGGAAGGTATTGATTATGATGAAACTTTTGAACCTGTTGCAAGGATCGAGGCAATTCAGATATTCCATTCATATGCAGCTCATAAGAATTTCACAGTTTATCAAATGGACGTGAGATCCGCAATCTTAAATGGGATACTACATGAGAAGGTTTATGTTTCACAACCCGAAGGATTCGTAGATCCACATCACCCTGACCACGTCTATGTTCTTGATAAAGAGCTATATGGTCTCAAACAAGCACCAAGAGCATGGTACGAAACTTTAACACAATTCCTACTTGCCTCATGTTTCAAGAAAGGTACGATTGATACTACCTTATTCCTAAAGAAACAAGGTGAGTATTTGATTTTAATACAAATATATGTAGATGACATAATATTTGGGTCTACGAATCCTAAATTTTGTAAAAACTTTTCAAAGATTATGGAGACTCGGTTTGAAATGAGTATGATGGGCGAACTGACATTTTTCCTGGGTGTTCAAGTAAAACAGTCCCCATATGGTATCTCCATCAACCAGTCTAAATACATTCACGATATCTTGAAAAATTTTAATATAACCGATAGTACAGTAATGAAAACGCCTATGGCTACTGGAACGCTACTAGATGCATATTTAGCCGGTAAATCTATTGATCAGAAAATGTACCGTAGTATGATCGGTTCATTATTTTATATTACGGCAAGTAGACCTGATATTATGTTTGATACTTGTTTTTGTGCTAGATATCATTCAAATCCGAAAGAATCTCACCTTGAGGCCGTAAAACGGATCCTTAGATATTTAAAAAGCACCCCTGAATTAGGCCTTTGGTATCCAAAGGACTATGCTTTTATTTAACTGCCTTTACAGATGCTGACCACACAGGTTGTAAGCTAGATCGGAAGAGCACGTCTAGGACATGTCAATTTTTAGGTGATAAACTTGTAAGTTGGACATCCAAGAAGCAAAACGGTGTGTCCACATTCACTGCTGAGGCTGAGTACGTAGCTACCGCAAGTTGCTTTTTTCAAGTCCTGTGGATGAAGACGCAATTAAAAGACTTTGGGTACACTTACAAGCGATTCCCTATCTATTGCGACTTGAAGAGCGCTATAGCTATAACATCTAACCCGATTCAGCACTCCAAGACGAAACATATAGATGTTCGTTACCACTTCATTAAGGATCATGTGGAGAAAGGTGATATCGAAATGCATTTTGTACAGACGGATTACCAGTTAGCTGATTTGTTTACTAAGCCTTTAGATGAAAAACGCTTTAAATTTCTTATCAGCAAACTTGGTATTTGTTAGTGTATTGTTGTATCCAATATTTATGTTGAAAATTCAAAGTCTGTATAGTCAAACTAAGTCAAGTCTTCTAAGTCAATGTTGTTTAAATACCTTTTGAGAGGTATGAGTGAAGTAGCTAAGCTTAGAAGATCAATCATTCATTGTAACTTGTGTTTGTGAGATATATGATTTCAAATATGTACATCTTGATTAGAATTGCTTGATTTTGTAGACAATCAATTGGTATCAGAGTAGATGATATAATCAGTATTAAACTCGGTGATATTATCCCAGCAGATGCTCGGCTTCTTAAGGGTGATCCGCTAAAGATAGACCAGTCTGCGCTGATAGGTGAGTCTCTTCCTGTGACAAAGCACCCTGGGGATGGAGTTTATTCAGGCTCTACATGCAAATAGTGGGAGAAATTCTAGTTTTCAAGTCAAGTGAAAATTTAAAGACTGTCAAATGATTCATCTCATAAAAGGAAGAGATTTTTCTAAAGAAAAAGGGGGAGATATTCAAGTACTTTCAAGTCAAGTATGAAAGGTTGAGTAAAGTTTGAAAGACTTTCTGAAGAAAAGTAAAAGAGTGATGAAAGTTTATCAAAATGGAGGAGATAATTTCTGGAATTTCAAGTTCATGACAGATGAAAGTTTGTTTTCCGAAGACTGATCAGAGATCACAGAGATGAAGATACGAGCATTGAAAGATTCCTCAAAGTTCAAAGATTCCTCAAGTTCAAAGAAGATCAAACAAGTTTCAAGAATTTCAAATTCAATTTCAAAGTTTTGATCAAAACATGATGACTGTTCAAAGACAATCTGAATGACTTTTCAAAATTCTTCAAAGCATCATAGATTGAAGATTGTCAGAGCTACAAAGTTTAAAGCCGACAGAGTTAAAGTTTGAAGAATTAAGAGTTGAAGACTATTGTCAATTTTTTGTTAAATCTTAAATACAAAGGGGAAAATGTTAGTGCCTTATTGTATACAAGATTTAAGTATAGAAAAGTCAAAGTCAAATTAGTCAAAAGAGTTAAGTCTTGGAAGTCAACCTTGTGTAAATAGCTCTTAGTGTGAGTGTTTGTAGAAGTAGAGTAGTTTGCAAAGCATATGAGAGTTTCATTGTTGTAAGGCTTGTAACATTTGTCATAAGTGAGATATACGATTGTGGTTTTTCTCTCTCTACTCTCTCTCTAGATCTTGAACTAAACTGTCAAATCTTTGTTAATTGCTTGAATTGTGACCTAACATTATGCTTAATATGTCTTCTTGTAGGAACCAGTAATTCACAAATTAATCAATGATAAAATGATTGACATGAGATAGATTGGGTAGGAACATGTTGTATTATTCACAACCTAGAGAGAAAAGGAGTTTCTCTCTCTAGAAACACTATTATATCATGCGTCTACATTTTGAATGAAATCTTACTTACAAATTACAATACATGTCTTATTTATACCCAATCACTCCATGTACACATATTTGCCTAAACCCATATGCTTAAGACAAGGCCTTTAACATAATTAAAATCCATTTACAAAAATTTCTATATATGGACATAAAATGTCCTAACATTCTCCCCCTAAAGTTTGGTAAAGGAGTCATCTCCTATCAACTTCAGCTCTTCTCCCCCTTGATTTCTTGAAAAAGTTTAGCATTGCGTATCTTCAAAATAGCTCTTGCTCCCCCTTGAATATAACTCTTATCCTTTGGAATTTCAACTTTAATACCAGATTCGATGTGCACAATAACCTCGACTGAGTGCACTCAAGAGAACTTTTATCTCTAAAAATTCAACACATTCGTTACGTCCACAAGAAAGAGATGCGTGAATGTTGCGTGACAACCACAGTGCATCTTCAGTTTATAACAACGAATCTATCTTTGACCTGCGAGTTGAATAGGAGTTCAACTTAAGAACATATTCTGATAAGCTCGTAGGAGGAAGAAACTTGTAGCAAACACTACCAGGCAAGGGTTAGAAGAAATATCTTATATTTGTTCAACAACTGATGAAGGATGCTCATTTTCTAACTGCTTTCCAGAACACTGAATGAATAAACTCAGACCACCTTTCTTCAAGAATCAGCTGGATAATTATAAGCACTCAAAATTCTAGATCACAACCAAAGCACCAGAACAATGATTGCATGCACTCACAATTCTGATTGATCAGGTCAGAAGAATGATTAAGAGCACTCAACGATCTAGCATCGTCAAGAAAACTCCAGAATGAAGATTGCAGATACTCAAGCTGCTAATCCAATCCAATCAGAGACCAAATTCAAACACCCAATGTCTAAAAATCTTGACTAGCATGGGCTCAGTGAATATCTAATCAGTTGCTAAAATATGTGACCAACTGAGGATAGGAGTGATGTCACATATGCATTCAGCGAAAATCTCATGAATAGATTGTCCCCCTCCCGAGACTTATCACGGGGGTCCCGCTACCCGGTTAGCAGGTGGGGTCAAGGGCAACGCCCTTGTGAGGTCTGGGGGCAGCGCCCCGAGAGAAAAAAAATTAGCAATTAAATCTCATAAGGCAACTTGTCATAAAATTTGGTGTGAACGGTAACTTGTCGCAGACCACTAACCATGAAAATGCATAACTCGCAAGTGTCATGAGCCGAAAAAACACTTGTCACAAAGGCTTACTTGCGAGTTCCTACTTGTCGCAGGGTACAACTTGCGAGTTCTTACTTGTCGTAAGCAACTCTCTGTGAGTTTTGTACTTGTCGCAAGCCCCTTTATGTGAGTTCTATACTTAGCAAAATTTCAACAAAATAAGTTTCTCGTGATGAAGCGAGTTCTATACTTAGTCAAAAAAACAGGGAATTAACTTGTTGCAAAGACCACTTGTCGCAGGCTACTATGTACGAGTTCTTGGTTGTCATATGCTTCGGCTTGCGAGTTCTAGCTTGTCGCAAGCTAAGATCTGCGAGTTCTGTTCTTAGAAAAAATTCAAGAAACAAGACAACTCATAAGCAAGGTCTTGCGACTTCCCACTTGTCGTAGACTTTGATATGTGAGTTCTTCACATCTACTTTTCAGATGAAGCTTACGAGTTCTTCATATGAACTTGCGAGTTCTATGGATCTTGCGATAAGTCGAGTTTGGAAGTCAAAAAATCACCATATCTTCCTCGATTCTTCGAATTTTGAGATGATTCTTTGCACGCATGTTCGAAATTCACTTCTGAACAACATTGTAGTTGATGATATTCTCCAAAAACATCTCTATAACAGAATTCGATCTCAACATAGTGAAAAATACATTTCGAACCAAAAACTCTCAAAATCGATCAATTCTTCGAAATTGGATTGAAATCAAACATTGTGATTGATTCCAATAGATTCGATTATAAGCATAGAACCAATCTAGCAACAAAGTTCGACCAATTAGGCACCAAATTGAAGAATTCGACTTCCATCAAATATTGTTCATCGAAAAAGTTCAATGTTCCATTGAAAAATTGTGAATTTGATCGTTTTCGATGAAAGATTCATCAATTAAGCTTTGATACCACATATAGGAACCAATAATTCACAACTTAATCAATGATAAAATGAATGAAATGCGATAGATTGGTTAGGAACACATTGTATTATTCACAACCTAGAGAGAGAAAGACTTTCTCTCTCTAGAAAAACTAACATCATGCGTCTACATTTTGAATGAAATCTTACTTACAAATTACAACACATGTCCTATTTATACCCAATCACCCCATGTACACATATTAGCCCAAACCCATATGCTTAAGACAAGGCCTTTAACACAATTAAAAGTGTTAGACCACAGTCTCATTGGATTCAAGATCATCCAATCTGAAGATCCAATCTAAAGCTAAAGCCGGAACGTCGACTCTCGATATTAAAGTCTAATGTTTATTTGTAATAAATGTCAAAGTAATTAATGTTTATTGTTTATTTGTATTTGATATAATTAGATATTTAGCATAACTAAATATCTAAGTTTAGTTTAGTTAGTTAGATATATAATATCTAAATGTTAGATATTATATTAGTTAAAGTTAGTTATATTATTGTTTAATGTTGCAAGTGGTTTTAGGTTGAGTGTCTAAGAAGCTTGAGATATATCAGATCTCATCTCAACAACTCTTAGAGATTAGAACGAATCAAGATAAAAACACACACTAAAAGGTGTAAAAGAGAGAAAAACAGAGAACACATTCTAGAGCTTGAATCGATCAACCTTGTAACCGTTGTTATTAATTAATACAGGTTGGTAATCGTTAATGTGTTGTTAATCTATAAAACTTGATAAGTATTGTGGACCCACAATTGGTATCAGAGCCTGATAAGTGATCAAAATCAAGTCCCGGCAACGGAACCAATCTCCCCCTTTGGGTCAAGATCATTACTAAAAAGATTTTAGCAATTTGGTCTTCTCTTTCAGCTTAGAAGATGCAATCTATTTCTCTAGCTCTGAAATCATCATGTCTTCAGAATACTTGCTTTTGAAGAGTTCAATCTAGGACGTGATTCTTGAAACATGTGATCTTTACCATTTCTTGTGTAGTCATTCTCCCCCTTTTTGATGATAAGTGCAACGAGTTCATCAAAACTTTTTGTAAGAAATGACCTTCAGTTAGAGCCTCTAATTCGTCAATTCATAAGATATTCATCTAGATCTTTGCAAATCCAGACAAATTAGTCGTGTAACACCTGAATCAACTAATGAATCAGTTAACATGCCTGTCAGTAACACTAAGTCACTGGGTGTAACAAATACACAATGGAAAGGAGTTGTTTGATGTTGACTCCCCCAGGGCTTCCATTTAATCATCGAAACACCACAAAGGTCATTTCTATAAACGTTATGACAAAGAAACTAATTCCTTGTGTGTTCGTGCTTGTGATGGAAAGAATTAAGCACTTCATGATTGCTTATAGGCTCAAAATTGTGTAAACCACTAAGACAACAGTAAGTTAAACACAGACTCAATGTGCATGATTGAAGTGCGAAGGTGGGGCAAACTTCCTTCTTTTCAATATCCAGATTTTCCAAATGAAAATCAGATAGCAAATGTGTTGCATCCCCTTTGAAAATGTGAAACACTTTCTTGTTGAGAAGAAAATGAGTAGATGGTGAGGTTTGATCAAGAGTTGGCATGGACTAGTTGCCTGTTTCAATAATGTTCACCAAAGAAATGTGAAACACTAGAAATGTGGCTACCCGTCTCAGAAAAAGTTGGTGCAGAGTTGTGATACTCTTTTAACTCTGTTCTCTCACGCTCTTTCTTTTAAACATTTAGCTCACTCTAATCAAACTTTCTTTTTCAGTTTAACACACTCATTTCTTTTGACTTCTCACACTCAATCACTATGGATTAACTTCTTGGGTAGAAATCACTGGTTAACGTGATTCCATAGAAGTTGTGTTAATTCCTTGCACAAAGAAATCTTGTTTTCTAATGATGCATATGATGCTCAGATTTGTTTAACTATTTCAGTTAAAGCACAAATATGATCTTTGAAAACATTTAAAGTCACACTTCCAAATCATGAATTCGGTTTAAGAATTTGGAAGTGGTTTGAACATTTGAGAACAATGTTTTCAAATGATTGAAAGTTGTCCACTTATCAACCATATATGAGATTAAGATAAAGGATTATACCTAACGTGCAATCTTACATCTCATGAAGCTAAGCTTAAAGTCATAAACATATGATCTTTTAAGCATCTCTCAAAACTTCTGCAAAAGTCTTATGTCAAGTCAAAGTAAAGTTTATTCACTTAAATTGAAAAGACAAAAAGCAGTAAAACTGTTAAAGTACGAGTTCTGATCAGAAATAATCAGAAGTCATCACCTTTACTCCCCCTGAAATTATGCATCAGAACATTATTAGTGTTAAAGATATGCATAAAATTTCAGACAAATATGTACTCCCCCTGGAAGGTTGATTTCCTCATTTGATTATTGGAGTACACTCTTCATATCAGCATTGGAGTAAGGTCTTTTGATCATTGAAGTGCGGGTCTTGAACTGTTGTATTCAAGAACCTCGTTTCTTTGAGGAACGAGTCCTAGACTGTTTTGTCTAGAAGTCATCTTCGTTGAAGTACGAGTTTTAAGCTGATTTACTTAGAAGCCATTGGTTCTCCTACTCCCCCTTGACAGTAGGTGCCTACAACACAGATTTAACAGGTTTTGGTACCCACTGGTATTTGGGTCCATGAGTGTTAGTTGCAGTTCGTATGGGGGTAACTGA
Organism: Arctium lappa; assembly: GCA_023525745.1. Classification (NCBI taxonomy): domain Eukaryota; kingdom Viridiplantae; phylum Streptophyta; class Magnoliopsida; order Asterales; family Asteraceae; genus Arctium; species Arctium lappa. The sequence continues at coordinate 36,687,415 of CM042059.1, forward strand.
GTAAGAACCATACCAGTAATGGTCACTTGTCTTGTGAACAGGATCATGTGTACGATAATAAGAACAATATAATTTCTTACCTGACAAACTGATTAATTTATCTCTTGAGTAAACAAATCAGGTTTACCTTTCAGGGCATTGTTCTTCTTGGCAATCGACATATGTACACATGAGTTTTTACATTTCAGCTGTTCTTTAACTGGTTTCCTGTTCCAGACCAGTTCAGCTTCTTCCTGGAAGCTTCTTCTCCTTCTTTGTGTACCTGAACTATCTCTATTCCTGTCATAGAAAAGATTAGTAGAATGAATCTGATTAGAAGATTTAACTGGCCTTTTGAAAAGAGCAGTTTTCTGATGTGAGCTTGCGGCTGGTTTGTTAGAACCAACTGAATTATTTCTAGGTGAGTGGATTTTTGACTCTGGAGTCGTTCGCTCAGTCACCACCACCATCTTTGAAATAATATCTTGAAGCTCTTTTACCTTTGAAGAATAACTGTCTCTTTCTTTGATAAGGAGATCAATCTTCGTCTCAAATGCAGACTTCTTTTTGTTCTCTGTCAGTACACTCTTAGATAATTCAGATAGCTTCTCGGTAAACTTCTTTATCTTTTCTTCAAGGATACTTCTTTCTTCTTCGAATCCCTTCTTAGCACCCTTCTGATCATTTGCCTTCCTCTCCTTGACAAACTGATCTCTTTCCAATATGATTACTTTCTCAAAGTTACTAACTTGTTGAAAAAGCTTTAAAATTTGAAGCTCAACCACCTTTTTCTCTTCAACACCCTTCTTGGACAAAACTGAGAACTTCTTTTCAAACTCATATATTATCTTTTGAAGCTCAGTGTTTGCACTCTCCAAGTCTTTTGATTTCTTCTCATTGCTCTCAACAGACTCTTGCTTCTGTATTTGAGCTTCCAGATTAGAAATCTTTCTTTTTAGCGCATCATTCTCAGCTTCCAAATCTTTTCCTTTTGATGACATCTTTGATCCTGTCATACACTTCTCAATATGTTCCCATATCAGCTTTCTTGTAGCCCTTTCGCGATCTAATGTGAGAAATATCTCTTTTGAAATCTCCTCAGTCATTCCATTCAATAGGAAAGATCGGGCTAATTGGTCAGCTTCATGTCTCTTTTTCTTCTCATCAGTGTATTCATCAAGTCTTAATTGAAGCTGAGATGGTACTATTTCTCCATTCTCCTTCACGAGAGTAGAAGGTTTCGTTGGAACTGTCATTTTTCCTTCCCTCAGAGATTTTCTAATTAAATCCTTCATTTCATGTCTTTCAATTAAATCTATGAACCGACTTTTCCACTGATCAAAGTCTCCCCTAAAGAGTACTGGTGGCTTTGATTCAGTTTCGATAGGTAGAATTTCTCTGGATGACATCCTGTTTCGAATAAGAGAACTTGACAGATATGATCGTTAATCCAAATAAAATTTGATCACACAAGAATTTTTGTCCCCCTAGGCAGACTTAGCACGGGGGTCCCGCTAAACAGGTTTGGGGGCAGCGCCCCTAGAGAAAAAAAAATTATGACAATTAAAGACCCTATTACAGTTTTCAAAAATTTGTCTAAGTGTGAAATTGGCGCAAAATTCAGGTTTGCGTGAATAGAAGGTTGCGCAAACTGAGGTTTGCGTATCACATGGGTTGCGCAAACTGAGGTTTATGTATCACGTGGGTTGCGCAAAGTGAGCTTTGCGTTTCAAGTTGGATGCGCAAAGTGAGCTTTGCGTTTCGAGAGGGTTGCGCAAACTAGACTTGAGCTTTTCGTGAAGAGAAGATCACTTGTACTGAGGTTTGCGTGATGCTTGAGTTGCGCAAAGTAGGCTTTGCGTATCAAGTGCGTTGCGCAAAGTGGACTTTGCGTATGACGTTGGTTGCACAAAGTAGGTTACGCAAAGTGAGCTTTGCGTGTGTTCGTCCCTTGGTTTGTGCAAGTTCGTCTGTTCTTCGATAAATTCGACTTTTCAACCTGTTTTTCCAAGATTAACAGACCCAAACTCCACCAATATGTCTATAAACACTTCTAGAACTGAATGTGACCACTTGATCTTCATAAAAATCACTTTTTGAAATTTAAATTGATAGCACAGTAACTTTATGGAACTCGAACTCAGACCACTAAATCACTTCAATGGAACTTGATTAAAGCTCTATACTGAAATTAATCACTCACAACTCGATCTAGCATGTATATCGATCACAACCTGATCTATTTTAACACCTAAAACACCTTAAATCAAGAAAATGATTTTCAACTTAAGAACACAGAGTCGTTTTCTTAAAAACTTGATTTTGATCACTTATCAGGCTCTGATACCAATTGTGGGTCCACAATACTTATCAAGTTTTATAGATTAACAATACATTAATGATTACCAACCTGTATTGATTAATAACAACGGTTACAAGGTTGATCGATTCAAGCTCTAGAATGTGTTCTCTGTTTTTCTCTCTTTTACACCTTTTAGTGTGTGTTTTTATCTTGATTCGTTCTAATCTCTAAGAGTTGTTGAGATGAGATCTGATATATCTCAAGCTTCTTAGACACTCAACCTAAAACCACTTGCAACATTAAACAATAATATAACTAACTTTAACTAATATAATATCTAACATTTAGATATTATATATCTAACTAACTAAACTAAACTTAGATATTTAGTTATGCTAAATATCTAATTATATCAAATACAAATAAACAATAAACATTAATTACTTTGACATTTATTACAAATAAACATTAGACTTTAATATCGAGAGTCGACGTTCCGGCTTTAGCTTCAGATTGGATCTTCAGATTGGATGATCTTGAATCCAATGAGACTGTGGTCTAAAAATCTCCCCCTTTGGATCAAGATCATTACTAAACAAAATTAGCAATTTGGTCTTCTCTTTCAGCTTAGAAGATGCAATCTATTTCTCTAGCTCTTAAATCAGCATGTCTTCAGAATACTTGCTTTTGAAGAGTTCAATCTAGGACGTGATTCTTGAAACATGTGATCTTTGCCATTTCTTGTGTAGTGAAAAAGCCCTTTACAAAACTTTATAAATATGGACATAGAATGTCCTAACACTTCTTAAAGTCTGTTGATATTTCCTGCATAATTCTAGAGGGGGTTGATCTTACTGTTTGCATATATCTAGGGGGAGTTAGAACATCTACTTATATTCTTCTGATTTACTGACGAAAGCGGAATCATCTTAGATGATTACCAAAAAATTTCTTATCTTGCAGGATATAAAATTGTGACATTGGCTTTTGGATAATTCTATTAAGAACCCGTACTTAAATCTTTTAATTCTTACTGAACGTTGAATGATCAACCATTCTCAGAAAGTTTTTCTTTATTTGATTGTTCGAGGGGGAGATAGTAGAAAAGAGAACTGAGATTAATTGTTATATTCCTATTGTTCTATACTAATAATTTGACTTTTTACAGATACAGAGGGGGAGTATCTGAGGTTTTTGTCAAAGGGAGCTTAAATGATACATATTCATTTTAGGGGGAGTTAAGATTTCTACGTTGAAGGTATATCATTCTAAATCTTAATCTCTACCATATTTTAAAGAAAAACGACTTTCGGGTGTGAAAAACAATTTCTTAAACGTTCAAACTGCTTCGTGTTCTCAAAAGGTTTTATGAATTTCGAAGTGAGGTTTTAAATGTTTTTCATATCATTGCTTTGATGTTTAACAGGTCGTGTGCTTCTCAAAGATTAATACTTATGTATTATCTTTTCTATATACTGTCAAGTATTCATACACACCGGTTCAGTATTTTCAATTGACTTTGTTATTACCATGTCTCTAAAAGATACATCGTTCGATAGTAATATTCCCGTTTGTATTCTACATTGTTTGAGTATCAGACGTCATTTCTATATTTTGTGCTTTCATTGCTAATGTTTTTATATCTTGTTCATATAAACAACTTTCAATTCTTTGATATCCCAATATTTTTCTTCATGATATTTGATCTGATCGCATCATTGTCAGATTCTCAAAACACTTCACTTGAATTCGTTTCATTCATTCAATTTCATTGTTTTGAGAGATCTTTAATGTTCAAAATGCTCAAATCTCATTCTTATTTTTAATGAGCATACTTTTTTCTGATAATGATATCTTATGCTTATCTGTCAAGATAAATGTTAGAATGTAATTGTATTCAAGATTAAATGAGGGTCATTATTGTAATTGTTGTAATAGTTGTTTGTGTGTGTTGTAAGAGAGCTTAGATGGTTTGACCTTGCTTGGTCATGTTGACCTATATATAAGCAAGTGTTTGTGTTGTTTCAAAAAAGACTTGTGTAAGCAAGAGATTAAGTGTGTGAAAGTGAAGGTGTAATATTGGTGGTAGTTGAGAGAAACACATAGTTGCACACATTGAGTACACACACAAACACAATCTATCTTGAAAGGTTAATCACTATAGATCTATGACTTGATGTAATTCTTGTGATTAATAAACAAAGTGTTTTGTGTTAATTTGTATGTGTTTATGCTAGTAAATCTTGGGCCACAATTGGTATCAGAGCCAAATCCGTTCGAAAATCAAGAAAATGTTTTGAGTCGTACTGTTCACGTCACTGTTCATAAAAGTTCAAATCGATTTTGAGTTTTAGTGGAAATTATGAGTTGAAATCGATTAGGTTATGTTCGTTTTGTGAAATCGATCGAGTTAGTATCTTTTAATTCTTAAAATCCATGTGATTTGATCATCAATTTGAAGATTTGGTGTTTTTCGAGTTCTTGAGTTTCACGTATTGTTCTTGAAATAAATGCGATGATTTGTGTGTTGTTAATCGAAATTGCTTGTTATGATTGTGTTCGAAATGTGTTTGTGAATGAATTATAAAACTTTCAGATCGAAATTCGAGGTCTAGATGAGTTTTTGGTGCAAATTTGTTGGTTTTATAGGTTTGCGTTTCATTCATCAGGTTTGCGTTTCATTCGTCTGAAGTTTGCGTTTCATTCATCAGGTTTGCGTGTGATCATCAGAGTTTACGGGTGTTCATCTTGGTTTGCGTGTGATTCATACTGGTTTGCATATCGAATGTTTCTTTGTGCTTGATTTGTATTTTGCGTATCACTTCACAAACGCAAAGTGTAGGTTTGCACTTCTCGACACAAACGCAAAGTGTCGTTTGTGTTCCACTCTATAAACGCAAAGTGGCATTTGCTTTTCACAAACTGAACACGCAAAGTAAACCACATCACAAACGCAAAGTATCGTTTGCGTTTCATAGCACAAACGCAAAGCTAAGGTTTGCGGGTCATTCGACAAACGCAAACTAAGGTTTGCGGTTCACACTACAAACGCAAAGTCTGGTTTGCGTTCCACACTTGACACGCAAAGCTTAAAGAGTTCTTTCTGTGATCAAAATCTCTGAATTTTTTTTTAAGATTTCAGTAATTTTCTTGATTTGATTGTATTTAAAGATCTTTACTAGCTAATATTTTTCATCTTGTGAAGGTACATACATCTTTCAATCATGGCAAATGAATTTCTCTCTATGGGATCTCATATAAAGCCTCCGGTCTTATCTGTTGGAGATTATTCACAATGGAAGAAAAGAATGATTCAGTTCTTAAATCTAAAGAACAGGGATTATATGACATCTATCATAGATGGTCCGGGAAATCCACAATCATTTGTACCTGGACAAGCAGCCACAACAACATCTCCAGCAATCGCAGATCGATACGTGCCAAAACCATATCAATTCTTTACGGATGTGGAAAAGGCAAGACACAAGATAGATGAAGAGGCACTTATCTATCTCACTATGGCAATCCCTAATGATATCTACAATCGAGTAGATAGTAAGGAATCTGCAAAAGATTTATGGGATGAATTGGAGAGACAGTTTCAAGGATCAAAGAAGTCAATTCAGACAAAGCTGAATCAGAGTATAAATGCATATGAAGGTTTCCATACGAAAGAAGGAGAGACTTTGTTGGAAGCATACAATCGTTTCAATGTGATATTAAATGATCTAAGGAGAAATGGAATGAACAAGTCAGAATCAGAGATCAATTATAAGTGCATCAAGAACTTGAACCCAGAATGGAAAAGCTATGCTATCAACATTCAGATGACCAAGGACATGGCACAAGAAGACGTCAATGATATCTTCACAACTTTATCTCAGCATGAGAATGAAGTAAAACAGCTTGGTGCTGAAAAGAAGATGGTCAAAGATTCTTTAGCCTTAATGTCTGAACGTAAGAAAGGGTCAAGTTCCAAGTCCAGTTCTTCTTACAAGTCAAAGTCAAGGAAATCCAAAGCTATTCTAACTCAAGTTACTGATTCAAGCACTGATCAATCTTCTATTGAAAGTGAAGAATATTCAGATGAGGATATGCAACTATTCGCTGAAAATCTGGCTCTTCTCACAAAGCAGTTCAAAAGCTTTGGAAAGAACAAGTACAAGCCGAAATATGAGAGTTACAAGAAAGACAAGTACAAACCGAGATCTGAAAAGAAGTATGACAAAAGAGGAGAGAAAAGAGATGAAAAGCGAGAAGAGAAGAGAGAAGAAAAGAAAGAAGAGACTGATCCGAAATATGGTAGATGCTGCAATTGTGGAAAACCAGGTCATTTTTCCAAGGATTGCAAGTTCAAGCGTACAAAGAATTCTGAATATTATGCTCGGAAAACACTGTTAGCAAAGAAGGTGGAAGAAGGTCAGAACTTAATGGCGGAAGAAGAGAATTGGTTGTACAAGAGTTCTGATGACGAATCTGCACATTTTACTCAGGTGTGTATGATGGACAAAGTAGATGAGGACATTGGATCATCTTCTGATCATTCTGACTGTGGTTCTGAGGTACGTATTCAATCCTTAAAGGCTCAAGTTAAGTTCATGAAAGAAGAGTTTAAAACTTTAAAAGGTAAACTTAGTCATGAAAGACAAACAATGTTGAATTTTCGTGATGAAAATTCAATGTTAAAAGATGTTTAAGGAAAAGGAATCTGAAAAAGATTGTTTGAAAAAGGACAAAGATGTTTTAAATTCAAAGATATCTGAGCTTGAAAAAGATCTTGTAAACTTAAATGCTGAAAAAGGTGATTTTCAACTAAAATTTGAAGCGTGTTTTCAAGAAAGAAACGAGGCATATTGTAAAATCAAGCAACTGGAGGATTTAAATCTGAAAAGAGGACAGACTGAGCAAACATTAAATCTTTTAACAAACAAACTCCAAGATGTCAGATTTTATAATGTTAAAAAAGGTTTAGGTTTTGAACCAAATACTGTTTTGAAAAGAGCACCAGAAAATTTATATAATTTTGATAAAATGGGCTCTAATTCTACAAAACCTGATATTCATGATACTTTTGTAAAAGGTAAAGTTATGAATGATGATGACATTTCATCTTGCGCTGATTCTATTTCAAGTTTAAAATCTGTTGGTTTTGTTTATAAAGAATTAAATGAAAGTTACAAAACAAGAAAGATAGAATTTAGTGAATTTACTTCTCTATTTTCTCCTTGTTTACCAACAGAATCAGCCAAGGTTGAAGAAAATAATACTGAATCTCAGTGTCAGTTTAATGAATCTGATTTAGAAACTGATGTTGAGAATCAAGTGTTATCATCTGATTTATTCACGACAAATTCCTCAAATGGTTCAGAAAGTGAAAATATCATGAATCAAAACCTTAATTCTGATTTTTCAAAAATTATGACTGAGGAGATTTTTACAGAAATGATGAATGCTTCAGATCCTGTTCCTATTATAGAGAAGATGGAATCAAACTCTGAGGTGAATCAAGCATCTATTTTTGAGAAACAAATCATAGATCTTCAAAAGACAATTGAAGAGTTAGAAGATGAGAACGTTGATCTCAAATTCAAACTTGACAAGTCTTTTGAAGAAAACAAAGAACTCTCTAGAGAGTTAAATATTTTAAAAAATGATTTGTTTCAACAAAATTTAAAGGAGAAAAAGATGTTTGACTCTAAAAATTGGAATGTTCATTCTAATCCAGAGTTTGATACTGTTAATTCTAAAACTTCAGTTGTTTATACTACTAATCCTGAATATCCTCCAAGTATTTTTGAAAAAGGAGAAACATCTTGTAATTCAAAGGCAAAATAATCTTCTTCAAAGAACGCTAACAAGATTATGTTTCCTGTTTCAGATGTAAAAAGGCAAAATGGTAAAGGAGAAAGGGTGAAGAATGTGAAGGAAAATAAAGTTGCTATAAATAAATGTAAAATCAGTGATAGTGATAGTTTGATGTGTAAAAATTCAAACGTTTCCAAATGTCAAAGTTGTATGAATGATTGTACTTCATTGGATAAATCTAGGCTTTTGACATTTGCACGTAAGAATTTTATTTGTAAACATTGTCATGATAATGCATTTATCATTCCTTCTATCCATCCTAAATCTAAAGTTGCCAGAAAAGCATCTCATGTCAAATCAGCTTCAAAATCCTTAACTCATCAGGCTAAAAAATTTCATGGTAAGATTGATCATTTTTCGAAAAAGAAAACATTTCATGAGATTAATGTTAAAATGATATGGAAATGGGTACCTAAGCCTCGCTATGAATGGCGAATCAAGGCTAAGGTAAATAATGTTGATGAATTGCGAAAAGCTAACAAGGAAGGACCCATCTGGATATGGGTACGTAAACAGAAATGAGTTGTTCTTTTTGCAGGCCTCACATACATGGTATATTGATTCAGGATGCTCGCGCCATATGACAGGATTTAAGCATCTACTTCACAATTATGTTGAGGAACCTGCCGGTACTGTAAGTTATGCAAATTCTGAGGTTACTGGATACATTCGAGGACACGGATCGTTAACAAATGGCATTGTGGTGATCAAAAGAGTATTATACGTAGAAGGACTTGATCATAATCTTTTCAGTACAAGTCAATTATGCGACAGTAAGTTTCAAGTTCGGTTTACGGATAAATGTTGTTACAATGAAGATAAAGATGGTCGTGCAGTTTTTAAAGCTAAGCGGAATGCAAATCTTTATTCTGTGAATTTTCCAACACTTTCTGCATCAAGACCTGTTTGTCTGATTGCAAAAGCTTCACGAGCTGAAAACTAGATATGGCATCGGTGTCTGTCTCATCAAAACTTTGATGCAATTAATCAATTGGTGGGACAAGGTATTGTCAAAGGTCTACCAGAACTAAGGTTTGAGAAGAATTCTCTTTGTCCCGCTTGTGAAATGGGAAAGATGAAGCGAACATCTCATAAAGCAAAGACAAAATTCTCATCTTCAACACCTCTTGAATTGATACATATGGACCTTTGCGGCCCGATGAGGACTCAGTCTATCAATGGTAAGAAATATATTTTGGTCATGATAGATGAGTACTCCAGATATACTTGGCTGGAATTCTTAAGGAACAAATCAGATGCAGCAGAGCTGATCATTGATTTTTAAAGAAGATTCAGGTTCGACTACAACTACCGATTATATCTTTGAGAAGTGACAATGGCACGGAATTCAAGAATGAAAAGCTTCAGAGTTATCTCATATCTGTTGGGATCTCTCACAACTTTTCTGCTGCCTACACTCCTCAGCAAAACGGTGTAGTTGAAAGGAAGAATCGAACACTGGTGGAAGCTACAAGGACAATGTTAGCCTATTCCGAATTGCCAATGTTTCTGTGGGCTGAAGCCGTAGCCACTGCGTGTTTCACACAAAACCGCATGATTGTCATCAAAAGACATAAAAAGACAGCGTATGAACTTATTAATCATCGAAAACCGAATATTAAATTTTTTCGTACTTTTGGTTGCAGGTGTTACATTCTCAATGATCGAGACAATCTTGGTAAATTTGACAAGAAGGCTGACGAAGGCTATTTCATTGGTTATTCGTTAACATCTAAAGCCTATCGGATCTACAATAGACGAACCAAGATGATCATGGAGAGCATTAATGTGTCATTCGATGAATCATCAACGTTGACTTCTGAACACAACAGTTCAGAACTCAAGCTTAAACAGAAAGTTTTTATCCAAGACGGAATAGAACCTGAAGTCAAACAGAATAAGTCTTCTAATTCAAATAAAATTACAGCTGAATTAGACTTATTATTTTTTGATGCTTTTATGGATATTTGTGCAGATTTTGAAAAATCAAGCATATCCGCATCAACTTCAGAGGTTCCAATTATAATAGCAGATATTTCAGGACCTTCTGAAATTGTCACAAGATCAACCCCATCAGGTACATCTACACATATACATTCTGAAGATACTAATGTTGATTATGTGCATGCAGATCCAAATTCTACAACATAAGTTCCGAGTGATTCTTCTATTTCTCCGGAAATATTTACTTCAGAAGAGGCTGTACAAGATGTCCCGAGCACATCTGGGGTTAATAAAGACTTACCTGCAGTATATGATGAATATGAGGAAGATAATACTCAAGCTGAAATTCATCCGATTCCAAGTACAATGAAATGGACAAGAGATCACCCACTTCATAATATCATTGGTGACGTACAGTCTGGTCTACAAACACGTGCAACATCGGCTAATTTTTGTCTATATTCAAGTTTTTTAAGTTCTCTCGAGCCGAAGAAAGCTTCAGAAGCCTTGCGCGATCCAGATTGGATACTGGCGATGCAAGATGAACTTCTGCAATTTGAGAGAAACAAAGTTTGGCGACTTATACCACTTCCAAAAGGAAAATTTGTTATTGGAACAAAGTGGGTTTTCAGAAATAAGAGAGATGAATCTGGAGTTATAGTTCGAAACAAAGCTCGCCTTGTTGCAAAGGGTTATTGTCAACAGGAGGGGATTGATTATGAAGAAACATTTGCTCCTGTGGCACGACTGGAAGCGGTACGAATCTTCTTATCTTATGCAGCGCATAAAAATTTTACGGTCTTCCAAATGGACGTAAAATCAACATTCTTAAATGGGATATTGCATGAAGAAGTATATGTTGCTCAACCAGAAGGATTCGTTGATCCAAAGAACCCTGATTATGTCTATGTCTTAGACAAAGCCTTGTATGGACTCAAACAGGCACCAAGAGCTTGGTACGAAACTTTAACTCAATTCTTACTTGCTTCAGGATTCAAGAAAGGTACAATTGATACTACTCTCTTTCTGAAAAAGCAAGGTGATGATATGATTCTGATTCAGATTTATGTAGATGACATAATTTTCGATTCTACAAATCCAAAGTTTTGAAAAAAAAATTCAAAAATCATGGAATCTCGTTTTGAAATGTCAATGATGGGTGAACTAAATTTTTCCTTGGTCTTCAAGTGAAACAGTTACCCGAAGGCATTTTCATCAATCAGTCAAAATATATTCGAGATATTTTAAAGAAATTTAACATGAGTGACAGTTCAGTGATGAAAACACCGATGGCAACGGGCACACTTTTAGATGCAGATCTTTCTGGCAAATCAGTAGATCAAAAAGTGTACCGTAGCATGATTGGTTCACTGTTGTACTTAACTGCGAGTAGACCGGATATTATATTTGCTACATGTTTCTGTGCGAGATATCAAGCTAATCCAAAGGAATCACACCTGGTCGCTGTAAAACGGATTCTTAGGTATCTTAAAGGTTCTACTGAGTTAGGCCTTTGGTATCCTAAGGGTTCGTGTTTTAATTTAACTGCCTATACTCATGTTGATCATGCAGGTTGCAAACTGGATAGAAAGAGCACCTCTGGTTCTTGTCAGTTCTTAGGTGATAAGTTGGTTAGCTGGACATCTAAGAAACAAAATTGTGTTTCTACATCCACCGCCGAGGCTAAATACGTAGCTGCCGCAAGCTGTTGTTCACAAGTCCTCTGGATGAAAACACAGTTAAAAGATTTCGGATATACTTACCAACGAGTCCCTATCTACTGTGATTCTAAGAGTGCGATTGCGATAACAGCTAATCCAGTACAGCATTCCAAGACGAAACACATCGATGTGCGTTATCATTTTATAAAGGATCATGTCGAAAAGGGCGATATCGAGATGCACTTTGTCACTATAGACTACCAGTTGGCTGACCTTTTCACCAAGCCGTTGGATGAAAAGAGGTTTACCTTTTTAGTTAGCAAACTTGGTATATTAAACGCCAATTCATGATTCTAGGGGGAGTTTTCTAATCTTGTGCTTTATTTGCATATATTTTAGATATTTCATCATATGCTATTTGACTAAAGCGGAATCATTTTTATAATGATTACCAAAATCTTTTTCTTGCAGGATATTTTATGTGACTATGGCTTTTGGACAATTCAGTTCAAAACCCGTAATCAAATGTTTTCTTCTGAAGGATTCTTTCTTGATTATATCTTTTCAGGAAGTTTTTCATTTGAAAGGAAGTTTAGAAATTATATTGCTATATTTTTTTTATAATAATATTTCTAACAAGATTGATGTTTTACAAATATCAAAGGGGAGGATATCTAGTCAAGGATACTTTAACTGCTATATTCATTCTAGGGGGAGTTAAGGATTCCAATCCACAGGTATAACATTCTAATCCTTATACTCTAACACTTGTGAAAGAAGAACAATTTTCACTTGAGAAAAATGGTTTTAAAATGGTCAAACCACTTCACGATCTTAAAATGTTTTTCTGATTTGAGAAGTGTGCATTTTAAATGATTTTTGGTTACATAATTGCTTATCTGGACGTGTGTTCTTTAAAAGAATAATACTTGTGTATTTTCTTTTCTATATACTTTGTCAAGTATTCATACACACACTGGTTCAGTATTTTCAAATTGATTATGTTATTACCATGTATCAAATGATATATCTTTCTGTGGTAATACTGATGTCGTTTGGTATTCACAGTTGTTTGAATCAAACGTCATTTCATTTTAAATGTGCTTTCATTGATAATATGTTTATATATTGTTCATATAAACAACATACGTCTTTGAATTCCCAAATATTTTTCTTCATGATAACTTGATCTTATCTTAATTATTGTCAGATTCTCAAAACATTTCTATTCTTTTCATTCATATAAAGTTTTGAGAAATCTTAAATGTTCAAAATGGTCAAATTTCATTTCTGATTTTTGAATGAGCATACAAACACTGACATATGATTTCTTGTGCTTTACATGTCAAGAAAATCATTGAACAACATGTACTTTTAGGAACATGGGATTCAGTGTGAGTGCTTATTAGATCTTCCATGGATTCACGATAACCAGTGTTTCCTACCCCGGAAGAAATCCTTTGAGTGATTGAGGGGAGAGGGGTCTAAAAGAATTGAGTGTGGGAGTGAGCTGAGGTAAAATGGAAATGAGATATTGGTTAGATGTGAGCTTAAATGTTTAAAAGAAATAGGGTGAGAGAACAGAGTTAAAAGAATATTAGAACTCTGCACCAAACATCTTTCTGAGCCGGGTAGCCACATTACTGATTGGTTCACATTTCTTTCGTGACCATCATTGAAATAGGCAAATAACCCATGCCATCTCTTGCATAAAACCTCCCTAGCTACTCATTCTTTTCTTAAAAAGAGAATGTTTCATATTTTCTGGGGAAGCAGCACATAATCTATCGGATCTTCACTTGGAAGATTCTGATATTGAAAAAGAAGGAAAGTTGCCCCACCTTCGACCCTTTCTCATGCACGTTGAGTCCATGTATAATCATTGTTGTCTTAGTGATTTACATACTTTGAGCCTTATGAAACAAAATCATTGTGCTAATTCTTTCAAAACACAAGCACGAGCACACAGAGAATATGTTTTTCTGTCAGAACATTCATAGAATTACCTTGTGTTTTTCAATGATTGAATGGAAGTCCTGGGGAGTCAACATCAAACAAGCTCCTTATATTGTACATCCGTTGTACACAGTAACTTCGTGTTACTGACAAGCACTTCTAACTGTTTCATATGTTGATTTAGGGTTACCATTCTTATTTCGTTTGAATTTGAAAAGATTCAAATGAATATGTTCGTGAATCAAAGGCCAATCCAGATCAGATGTGAGAATGATTTTCCTATATGGGGAGATTGTCTATTATCCAAAGGAGGAGATGAAAGTTCTTGAAGAATGTGCTTATCAGATGTTGGGAAGTTTATTCAATGACGGAACTGACCTTGAAGTGTTTTAATGATTTTGATTCTTACAAATCATTAAAAGGGGGAGAATAATCAAAGTTCAAGATCAGATTGAAGTTTTAAAGATTTCAGAGGAGATAAAGTTGTCAGATGATCAAAGTCAAAGATTAAAGAAAGCTTGTCAAAGAGAAAGTGAAAGAAAGTCAGATTTTATGCAAAAGTTAATTCAAAGGGAGAGACAAGTTTGAAGAATTGTCAAAGTTTTCAAGATGTCAAAGCCAGAAAAGATTTGAAGTTGAAATTAATTCTGAAGATATAAAGACCTGAAATTGCCAAAAAAAAATTAATCTTGAATCCAAAGGGGGAGATTGTTAGACTGTAATTGTATTCAAGATTAAATGAGGGTCATTATTGTAATTGTTGTAATAGTTCTTTGTGTGTGTTGTAAGAGAGCTTAGATGGTTTGACCTTGCTTGGTCATGTTGACCTATATATAAGCAAGTGTTTGTGTTGTTTCAAAAAAGACTTGTGTAAGCAAGAGATTAAGTGTGTGAAAGTGAAGGTGTAATATTGGTGGTAGTTGAGAGAAACACATAGTTGCACACATTGAGTACACACACAAACACAATCTATCTTGAAAGGTTAATCACTATAGATCTATGACTTGATGTAATTCTTGTGATTAATAAACAAAGTGTTTTGTGTTAATTTGTATGTGTTTATGCTAGTAAATCTTGGGCCACAATAAATTGTTGAGCAACACAATTTTTAGGCCAAATTCATGGTTTTAGTGTGTAAGCTTATCAGAACTTCTATGGATTTACGTTAATCTGTAATTCCTACTCAAGAAGTTATCCCGAGTGATTGAGGGGAGAGAGGTCAAAAGAATAGAGAGTGGGTGTGTGTTGAGGTAAAATGTAAAAGAGAGTTTGGTTAGAAGTGAGCTCAAATGATTAAAAGAAAGAGGGTGAAAGATCAGAGTAAAAGAATATCAAACTTTGCACCAACTTTTTCTCAGTCGAGCAGCCACATTACTGTTGTTTCACAATTCCTTCGTGGACTTCATTGAAAAAGGCACTAGCCCATGCCAACTCTTGCATAAACCCCAATACTCATTCTTTTCTCAACAAAAGGATGTTTCAAATTTTAAAGGGGAAGCAACACATAATCTATCAGATCTTCATTTGGAAGATGTTGATATTGAAATAGAAGGAAAGTTGCCTCACCTTCAAACCTCATTCATGCACATTAAGTCAATGTAATACTATTGTTGTCTCAATGGTTTACATATTTTGAGCCTATTCATGCTTTAGAATGCTTCAATCATTTCTAAACTTGCACGAGCACATAAGGAATAAGTTTTCTTGTCATAACATTCATAGAAAATTCCTTTGTGGTTTTTCAATGATTGAATGGAAGCCTTGGGGGAGTGAACATCAAAAAGCTCCTTTCCAATGTACATTCGTTGTACATAGTGGCTTTGTGCTACTGACAGTCATCTTAACTTATTCATATGTTGATTCAGGGTTACCAAATCTTAATTTGTCTGAATTTGAAAAGGGGGAGAAATTTCAAGAGTTTCAAAGTCAGAACTGATCTTATGAAAAAAAGGGGGAGAAATTGTCAAAGTTCAATTTCAGAGTAAAGTAAAGTCAAAAGAAAGTTGTAAAGCTGAATAAATTCTTACTTCAAGTTAAAGCAAAGTCTGATGATTGTCAAGATCTTATTCGAAAGACTGTTACTTGTAAAGGGGAAGATTGTTGAGTCAAGATTGTATTCAAGATTAAATGAGAGGTCAAAGTTGTAATTCTTTGTAAAGTGTTGTAAGTCAAAGTGTTTGACTTTGAAAAATGTCTTGTGTTGTAAGGTCACTTAAGTTGACCATATAAATAGGTTTTTGTCTTTGTAATTTGAAGATATACTAGAGAGTCTTAGATCAAGAACATGCATAAGTCTTAGAGAGAGAGAATCCACATACAGTAATATACATGTAGCACTGTGAGATCTGTGACTAAAAGGAATCATTGTAATTGTTGTTATATCAATAAAAGAATGATTTCTACATATTCAGTGTCAATTCTATAAGCTTGGATTGGACTTTCAGGACCTGCAACACCTTTTGCAGCTAAATTGCTGCATATATGGCTACTTCCAAGCGACTTCAGACTATGGCTTGCAGCAGCTAGTTAAGTTCTGCACACCTTTCTAACAATACTCGTTTCTCCTTTACTGCCCTTTGCCCATAGGTGCTCGTATCAGGTGCATTTGATGTCTCTATTGGCCCAGGACAAACAACCGTTACCATGATTCCCTTTTGGTAAAGCTCAGACCACGAGGAATGCAAGTAGCCATTTAAAGCAAATTTTGGTGCATAATACACTGCTTGACCTGGTGCAGGAACCTTACTTGTAGCACTATTTATCACAACAAAGTTTCCTCTCCCTCTACAAACTCTCCAATGACTTCTTTAAAGACACAGCTTGAGCATCTGCCAAATCTCTGCTTCTCAACCAGGATTGTTTTTCATGCTTGTTGTTAGATCCCAAACTCTGATTGCACTGTAACATAATTCTGAATCCGATTTATCAAATAGAGCTTGCCTTGATCGAATACTTAACAAAGACAATTTTCAAGATGGATTTGAAGTTTTTGGAATGAATGCATTGAGTTGTCCATAACTTTTTGACTGTTGCACATTTTTTAATACAGTAACTTCAAAATCTGTCTATTTCTGCACAATTTGAACAAAACAACAATAAAATCTGCTACATATTTCGAATGGACAACAACTTTGCAAATTCTGAGCATGAACATATTAAAGAACTTGTTGTCACAACATCCTTTACAAACTTAAATCTGAATATTCTGGATAACTAAAAAGGATATGGGCATTTGCCAATTACAAATAGCAAGAACAAATGAAGTATAGGGCTGTTGTGACATGTTGATTTGGAACTCATCCTTATCACTCCAAGTTAAATGCGCACAACTGTTGACACTGGCTTGTTCTACATCCCAAACCAATCCTTATAACTCCACAATCCAAATCACCCTTATCCATCCAAATTTGGATCAAAAGGCATTTTATGAAAACTAAGTGAATTGGTTTTACATAGAATCAATTATGAGCAGTGGAAAAATAAACAAAATCCGAATAAAATGAAAGAAAGTCCAATATCGAAGGATATCAAGGTCGGATCAGAGATCAACAACCTAACTATCGAAATGCTAAAATAACAATGGACTAAAGAACACACAAGGATGGTATCATAGATCAACCATCTACTTAGTGCTTATCAAATGTTAGACCAATTAATAAGAAAGATCAAGAACACACACATGTAATAAATATGATCAGATTTAATCCAAATAGAATCAAATCTTGTTGATCCAAACTCTCTCAGTGATTTGATAACGACCCTCTTTTATACTTAGTGAAAGTTACGTTTTAATATGTATTAGTATTTCACCATCAGCGATCAGACTGAGTCTGTTCAGTTATCGCTGATAGTCTTTCTTATAAACATTTCTATGTATTAGTGTTTCACTATCAGTGATCAGACTGAGTCTGTTCAGTTATCACTGATAGTTTCTAAAGTAAACAGCCAACGTAATCCCTGAAAACAAGTCTCGCGTCAACATATGTTCATAGCTGAATCGAAGACGAAGCTGCTGAACAAAGAGAAGTCTACTAGTGACCTGATGCGGATATCAGTGAAGCAAAGACAACTCTACTTATACGCGAAGGAACATGAGAAAAAGCTTCAGCGATAGCTGAACCTCTTTATCTCTGAACTTAGAGATACTCAGCGATCAATCGATCACAAAGCTTATGCCTCAAGTTTCCTTTTGTCTATCCTTGCACAACCTAGTACGATGTGTCAGAACGGACAAGTCTCTGCAACCATTCGTACAACAACTCTGTCAACTACACTGCTCATGACCCGGCCGAAAGCATGTCTCCCAAAAGTCAGACTCCCAAAGCCAATCTATGAACGCCACGTGTAAAGTACCCTGCCATGCATTTAATGCATAGGGTATAAATAGGAAGTTCACCCCTTCATCTGAAAGTGTGCTCAATCCTTGAACTCCATATAGAAACCCTTGTTTTCTATATCTCTTAATCTCCCACTCTCTGAATCTCTTGTGCAATTGTCTTAGTGTTTCTTAAGTTTGTTTAGATTGAGTCTGTCTTAATCTTATTCCGCAACAAACTTGTAAATTGTATTTTGATTTATCAATAAACAATTTATTAAAATTTAATTTTTGTGTTTGTATTCAAACCCCCCCCCCTTCTACAAACTTGTTTAGCACCTCCGGGACCAACAAGTGGTATCAGAGCAGTTTGTTTAATCTAATAAACAAGATCTTGCTGTATATTCTTCCTTGCTATTCTAAAATGGCACTAAACACAAACACAAACTACTATGATAATGGTTCACTTTCTAAACCTCCTCGATTTAGCAGAGATAACTTTTCTCTATGGAAAAATCGAATGATGCTATTTCTTGAAGGTGTGGATCCTACTATACCTGAATATATAGAAAACGGACCTTATGAACCTGTTAGAATTATAGATGTTGTTCCCGCTACTGCCACCACTGAAGTTGTCCCTGAACGATATGTCGTTAAGGAAATAAGACAGTGGAGTGATGAAGATAAAAAGAAGGTAGGCATAGATGCAAGAGCAAAGACCATTATCTCAATGGCTCTGCCTGATGAAGTTTTCCATTCCATCATGCATCTGAAAACTTCTAAAGAAATGTGGGAAACCATATGTGTTCAATATGAGGGCACCACTGAAATCCAAGAGACTCGAAAGATTAACTTGGTAAGACAGTATGAAAGTTTTATCGCTAGTAAGAATGAATCTCTTTCTGACATTCATCAGCGATTTAACTGCTTAATCATTGACCTAAGAACTATTGGAAGGACCTATTCTAATTCTGAGGTCCTAACAAAATTCTTAGAAAGTCTTCCTGAAAGCTGGGACAGTTATTCAATATGTCTTAAGCTGACAAAAGACTTACATACTCTCTCTTTAAGCACTCTTTATGGAATATTGCTCAACTATGAGCAATCAAATCTTCTAAAGAAGAATCTTGTAAAAGATTCTAAAGACTCCAAAAGTACTCCTGTTGCTTTAGTCTCTTCAGAGATAATTCCATCTCAGCGATCTACTTTCACCATCACTGAGTTAGATTCTGAATCTGAGGATCTATCAGACCCTGATCTTTCAGAGTTTGATGAGTCCTTAGCACTCTTGACAAACTCTTTTAAGAGATTTGCAAGAAAGAGTAACTTCCGAAGAAGTAAACCTCTCTCTCTTACTGAAAAGCCAAAATCAACTCCGGTTGATAAAGCTACTGCCACTTGCTATAACTGCGAAAAAAATTGGGCATTTTGCTAGTGAGTGCAGGTCGAAAAAGGTCTTCAAACCTTCTAGCTCAAGAAGATCCAGTGATGACAAATACCATAAGCTGAAGAACAAATATCAAAAGCTGAAAAGCTATCAGCAAAAAGGTAAAGGTCTCATCGCTGAAGAAAATGACTGGGCTGAATCAGAAGAATCATCTTCTGATGATGAAGAAGTCGCTAATCTTTGCCTCATGGCTGAGATTAAAGAAGAAGTGGAAGAACCATCTGAACCTTCTATGAGCTACATATCATCTCAGGTATCTATCTCTACAAATCCCTCTCTGCCTGAAGCTGAGAGAAGTCGTGCTGTTGATATACTGACGATTGACCTATATAATGCCCTAAACGACAAAACTCAAGCTGAGAATAAAAATGTTCATTTAACTCAAGAGCTAGAGAAATGTCATGAAAAGATCATTGAACTAAATCTTTTAGAAGAAAAGTTGAAAGATCAAGTCATTATAAATGAAATCATCAGCATTGAACGCGAACAAGCCATCGCTGCTCTAAAAACAGAAAAGGCTCATGTTGAAAAATGGTGCAAATCATCAACAAAGATCTCTGAGATAATAAATGCTCAAACTCCTGATAGTGATAAAACTGGTCTTGGTTTTTGGACACCTCAGGACGATCCTAAGGAAGAGAGTTCCTCGCTTAAGTTTGGAACTTTTGTCACCTCTTTCTTTGACACTTCTTATAATCAATTCTATCCCTGTTCTTCTTCAAATCCAATCCCTGAGGAAAAATCCAAAGACACTAAGTCTACGGATAAAGGAAAGTCCATTCTCCTTCCTCAGAAGGCAACCAAGAAAGCAAAGCTGAAAGTTCCTTCAAAACCTTCAGCTAAGCAATCCTCTAACTCTGTGATAGAAATCTTTGATCTCTGTCCTCCAAAGCTGAAGATTGACCTTAAACCATCGAGATCTGAAGAAATGAAAATTCCTCCCAGATCTCAAGAGAAAAGTCTTCTTGGACCTGGCCCTGCTCATCTTAAACTTGCAAAACCTTCTACTTCTGGTCCTAAAACCATTTTCAGATATAGAAAATGTTATCACTGTGGTTTTACTGATCATATTGCAAGTAAATGTCCAACTGCCACTGAAGCTGATAAGATAGCTAAAGTGAAGAAAAATGCCTCTAAAGCTAAGGTCACCAAGGCTGAAAAATCAACCAAGGTGAAAAATACCACTAAGGTTAAGAAATTAACCAAAGTAAAGATTACCACTAAAGCTGAATCTCCATCTGCTAAGAAGACGGCTGACCCTTTCTTATCCACTAACTCTGAAGGACCCATTGAAAAGTGGGTACCAAACAACGTTTAATCTTCCTTATGTATGCAGGGATCAAAGGGCATCTGGTATCTTGATAATGGATGTTCTCGTCATATGACTGGACAAAGAAACCTGCTCACTGAATACAAGGAAGAGAGAGGTCCCTCTGTGACTTTTGGTGGAAATGGAAAAGGATATACCCAAGGGTTTGGTGTTCTCAGCAATGGGACAACTACCTTTAGAAGAGTCGCTTATGTAGATGGACTGAAGCACAATCTTCTAAGCATCAGTCAGCTATGTGATAAAGACTATGAAGTACGCTTTACTAAGAAAGCATGTTCAGTGGTAAATGAGAAAGGAAAATTTGCTCTCAGTGGTTATAGAAGAGAAAATGTCTATGTAATAGATATGGACTCTACTATCACTGATAACTTATGTTTTCTCTCTAAGGCCTCTTCTGATGTCAACTGGCTATGGCATAAAAGGCTCTCTCATCTAAAACTTCAAAACCCTGAATTCTCTCTCATCTAAGGAACTGGTTTCTGGTCTTCCTCAGCACTCATATGCCAAAGAATCTCTCTGCTCAGCATGTGAAAAAGGAAAACAAACAAAAGCAATTTCAAGTCGAAACAAGTTTCCTCAGTGACAAGTCCTCTTCAGCTCTTACATATGGATCTGTTTGGCCCTGTCAACATCCAATCAATAGTTGGAAAGAAATATACACTTGTAATTGTAGATGAATATTCTCGCTACACCTGGATTATCTTTCTTCGCTGTAAGAGTGATACTCCAGAAGAACTAATATCTTTTGTGAAAAAGATGGAAGTGCTGAACAATCTTACTGTTCGTTCAATAAGAAGTGATCGTGGAACTGAATTCAAGAATAGTTCCCTAAACAATTTCTTTGAAAATAAGGGAATTTCTCACAACTTCTCTTCAGTAAGAACACCTCAGCAAAACGGAGTCGCTGAAAGAAGAAACAGAACGATCATAGAAGCTGCTAGATCAATGCTCAGCGATTCTCATCTCCCTACTCAATTTTGGGCTGAAGCTGTAAACACTGCATGTTTTACTCAAAACAGATCGCTGATAATTAAGCGATTTGGGAAGACAGCTTATGAACTTTTTGTTGGAAGGAAGCCTTCTATCAGCTTTCTTCATATCTTTGGTTGTCAGTGCTTTATCTTAAACAACAGAGATCAACTTGGAAAGTTCGACCCAAAAGCTGATGATGGAATATTTCTAGGATATTCCTCCATCTCCAAAGCCTACAGAGTCTTCAACAAGAGAAGACAAACCGTAGAAGAAACAATTCACGTCACTTTTGATGAAACTCGCTCAGCGAACTCCAAACCAATCGCTGACAATGAAGAGTTAAATGCTTGGATGCTTTCTCACTACAGAGAAACTGAACCTTTCTTCCCAAACCATCAGCATTCAGATCCTCCAGCCGCTGATGATGATCCAAACATTATACATCCTACCGCTGAATCCACCTCATGGGTTTCATCTGAACCTCTAAACACACTCCTACCATCAAATCTGCCTTCGTCTGAAAACCTCTCTAGTGAATCTACTCAACAGTTAATCGATGATGAACCTCAATCATCCTCATCAGTAAACATTCAAATTGTTGATCCAACCTCTGAGTTAAGCAATAATGCTTCTGCTCAGCGATGGACCAAAGATCACCCAATAGATCAAATTCTTGGTGATCCAGATGCAGGTATTCAGACACGACGAAGCTCAGGTAATATCTGTCTCTTTGTAAACTTTCTTTCTTTAATAGAACCAAAGAAGACTGATGATGCCCTCAGAGATCCAAACTGGGTCAGCGCTATGCAAGAAGAGCTGACTGAATTTTCTCGAAACAAAGTTTGGAATCTCGTTCCTAGACCATCTGATAAAACTGTAATAGGCACCAAATGGGTGTTTAGAAACAAGTTAGATGAACATGGAACTGTAACCCGCAACAAGGCTCGACTTGTTGCTCAGGGATACAGACAAGAGGAAGGCATAGACTATGATGAAACCTTTGCCCCTGTGGCCAGGCTCGAAGCAATTCGACTATTCCTAGCTTATGCAGTCTATAAAGACTTCATCGTTTATCAAATGGAAGTAAAATCAGCGTTCCTAAATGGAAAGCTGAATGAAGAAGTCTATGTAGAACAACCACCAGGGTTCTATGACCCTAAGCATCCAAATTATGTGTATAAATTGGATAAGGCTCTCTATGGTCTAAAACAAGCCCCTCGTGCTTGGTATGACACTCTCTCATCTTTTCTTATCTCTGAAAATTTTGAACGTGGCAAGATTGACAATACGTTATTTTTCAGAAAGATAAAAGGTCATATAATTCTTGTACAAATATATGTCGACGACATAATATTTGGTTCTACTAACCCATCACTGTGTACTCGTTTCGCTGAAAGAATGAAGAAAGAATATAAAATGAGTATGATGGGTGAGCTGACATATTTTCTTGGTCTTCAGATTAAACAATCTGACAAAGGTACTTTTATCAACCAAGGTAAGTATGTTAAAGATATGCTGAAGAAGTTTGATCTTACTCAAACTTCAGCGATGAAAACTCCTACGGCACCACCCCTGACACTTAACAAAGATCCTTCTGGAAAACCTGTTAATGTCACTGCCTATAGAGGAATGATAGGCTCCCTGCTGTATCTCACAGCAAGCCGACCTGACATCATGTACTCTACTTGTTTATGTGCACGCTATCAATCTGAACCCAAGGAATCCCATCTGATCGCTGTAAAGCGAATTTTCAGATATCTGAAAGGAACTCCTAACCTCGGTCTTTGGTATCCCAAAGACTCAGGGTTCGATCTAACTGGTTATTCTGATAGTGATTTTGCAGGATGTAAACTTGACAGAAAGAGTACCACTGGTGGATGTCAACTCTTGGGAGGAAAGCTGGTAAGTTGGACAAGCAAGAAGCAAAATTATGTGTCCACTTCCACAGCTGAAGCTGAATACGTAGCCGCTAGAAGCTGTTGTTCTCAAATCTTATGGATGAGAAATCAACTATTAGATTATGACCTTCAGTTGTCAAAGATTCCTATCTATTGCGACAGCACTAGTGCTATCGCTATAGCAAATAATCCAGTGCTACATTCAAAGACAAAACACATAGAGATCAGATATCACTTTATCAGAGATCATGTGATGAATGGTGATATTGAACTTCACTTTATCCCTACTGACTTTCAGTTTGCTGATATATTCACCAAACCTCTTGATGAGACAAGGTTCAACTTTCTCATCAGTGAGCTTGGAATGCTGAACCTTGAAGAATAATTCTTCAGCGTTCATGTAGTGTGTCAGTAATCAAAAGTTCCCCTTTCATCATTCTCTCTGATAAATATTCTGACTCTCAGGTATGTTTTCTCAATCCCTACAACTGAATCTTCATTCAGTTGAAATATTTTTTAAAAAAAAATACAAATCTTAATCACTGAATCTTTCTTCAAATGATTAAAAGCTTTTTGAAATTCACTTTATCACTGATATTTATATTCAGTGATCCATTTAAAAGAAAATCCATCTCTATCTTTTCATAAGGGATACTTTCAAAAAGAAAAATTCTATTGCTGATTTTTCTTCAGTGATAAATTCAAAACAGACAAATGAACAGTCTCTTTCTTCAACTATGACGTCATTTGAACTGACAATCCACGACATGCCTTTTTCTGACACGTTCGTCCATTGCTCTTCTATCCAATCAACTTCGTGGGACAACCATCTTGCTCGCCTTGACTTTGATGGTGTCAAGTACCCACATCTGGTGGAAGCTGCATAATTTCTCAGGCAATCCTGCATTGCCTATGCTATCACTGTGGATCCCACACCTTCGAAAGCTCTACTCCAGCAATTCTGGTTTACCGCTGAAGAAACCTCTCTCACTAACAAAAAGGGTGAACAGGTTCCTGCTATCTCCTTCAGCACTCAACTAGGCTCAGGGATGATGACTGCCCTAGGCCTGAGGAAAGCTCTTCGATTCCCTGACAAGCCCAGGAATGGATATGACTCTTTACCAACTGAAA
Organism: Arctium lappa; assembly: GCA_023525745.1. Lineage (NCBI taxonomy): Eukaryota > Viridiplantae > Streptophyta > Magnoliopsida > Asterales > Asteraceae > Arctium > Arctium lappa. The sequence goes on from CM042059.1 coordinate 36,712,215, forward strand.
CTGAACTCATCCAATTCTTGGATGCCATGGAATACGCTTGGGAACCCAAACCAAGGACTACTATTCCAAACAAGAAGCTGACTCTCGTGAAGAAGGCACTGATGCCTTCCCAGCTCAACTACGTCTTCTCACACATCATTCAGTGTATGAGTGGGAAGAGTGGGTCACTAGACCAAGCCAGCAAGGTTCAGGTCCAGATGGCTTACTCAGTAATCGCTGGACGTAACTTCGACTACGCAACAGCTATCTTTGACGACCTGAAGTCAAAGATAGAGAAGACCGAGAGGGATCCCAAAGTTCCCTACGTATGCTTCATCTGCGCGTACCTAAAGTTTCTCTACCCTACCACTTACCCCACCAACTCGGATGCATCTTTTCCGAAAGTGGGTCAGCGATCACTGGAGGTCAAGACGCTCCCCAACGAGGTAAGTATCTTTGAACTTCGCTCTCGTCTCTCTCTCCTACATTCTTCGTCTTCAGCGGCCACGCAGAAGGTTCCTTCTTCTGTTATCCCTACCGCTACCCCTTCAAAATGACCATCAACTGGCTTCCTTGGTTCTTCGAAGAAGGCCAAGATGACCAAGGAGAAAGCTACTTCTAGCTCTATACCTAAGGATGTTTCTCTACAAACTTCCTTAGATGCTTTCGTGGGTCTCTCCTCCACATCCTCAGCTCCAACCACTTCAACCGTGCCAGCGATCTCGGTCGATGTCACAACAACAGTAACACAACCTGAGGTAACTACCCCTATTCCTACATCTTCTATCCCCATCACTAGTCCTCCTATTTCTTTGGTCTCTAACCCTCCTTTTATCCCTACTCCTCAGTTTGGACCAATAGGACCTGAACATCATTCGTTTGAGGAATCTTTGCAATTGTACAAAATGTTTGATAATTCAGGTAATCCTATAACCCCATACACTACTCTCACCTCTCAATATAAGCCTGTTTCTCAACAACCAACTTATATTTCAGGTCCTAATCTGGCGACTGTTGACACCAATGTCAACAGTTTGAGTACAAAGGTGGATTCTCTTTCTGCTTCTCTCAACAACACCACCAGTGTTGTTCAAACAGCTGGCGATGCGCTGAAGATGTTGACTGCCACCTGCGCCTCCAAAGCCGACCTTTCTCAGATCGCTACTCTTCAGGAAGCGATTGTCAAAGTCCGGGAAGAATCCAAGCAGCAGTATGATGACCTGTCTGCAAAGATTGACTCCTGCACTGCTACTCTTCAGCAAATCCTTGATAAGCTGAATGAACCAGCTCTAGTTCCTGCTCCATCATTTACAGAAGATGATCGTTCATCCCTGACCATAGTTGTGGAATTCATTCATCTAGCTATGTCCGACATCCCTGCACTTGAAGGACGACTCACAGGTCTGGAGGCTGAAGTCCAAAAATTGGCTACCGCAACCACTTCATCTCCTATCAACGATCTCTCTCTCGGTGATAATGACAAAGAGGGGGAGAAGAACGCTGAAGAAAACACGGAGGTTGAAGTCATTACTGAACCACCAAAGGAAACTCCCTCTCAGGTTGAGGGGGAGATAGTTTCTGATAAAGCCCCTCCCACCATCGCTGAAATAGTCGATGATGAAGAGGAGGATGAAGATGATGATGAAGACCTTGATCTTGAAGATCAAGAGGATGATTCTCATCAAGATGATGATGATGACGATGAAGATCCATCTCTCTGGTGTTCTTCAGCCGCCACATCATCAGCAATAGCTTCGAAAGAAGGTATTCAAGCAGGGGGGAGAAAAGAAACATCTTCAACAACCCCTTCCCAAAGCAAAGGTGTATCTGCTGGTGGAGATTTTGACCTAAGTCGGGGAGTGTGGCCCGCCTACTCATGCCGGGGAGCGTGACCCGTTTATGCCGTTGGGGGTGTGTCCCAACATTAAGGCAGCGCGCGTTAGACACGTCATCTTTGACGGTCGTGTGGTTAGTCGCGTGCTTATCCTTGTGTGTTTATAAATCTGTTGATTTAATTCTGGAAAGCTATTTTATTGTTTAATTGTATGAGGGGACTCACTTGACCTTCGGTCTAACCCTCGCTATTTCAAAACTAAAAATCTTTTTAGGCAAACGTGTATTAGAGAAAGTAGATAAGGGCAAAGGGAAGACGTAGCGGGTAAAGTTAGAAGACTGTCATCTTAGATGTTCTTTATTATTATCTCAGTTGTGTAGGTTGACTTTGAGAACCTTGAATTGTAAATTGTAAGCTTGGGGCCGTTTTGGCATGAATTTTTTTTATATTAATAAGATTTAAGTGGCTATCTAGTTGCTTCTGGTTGGATTGTTACACAAAACACACAGTTTCCCTAAAATCTAGGTCCAAAGTGTGCAAAACACCCAACAACAATAATGAAAAAACTAAATGGATCAACAAACAATATGCGGTTTGTCAAAAAAGAACAAACAAGTAATTAACAAAACAAAGCTACAACAAAGTGATATAACGAGGTTCCACGGTCTTACAGCCGTGTATGTCCTCTAAATGAGCCCTAGGTGATGTATATTAACCAAATCAATATAAGGTTACACAAATGTTTACCGAAACATTTACAATCCAGGTAAACATTTACAATCCACAAATGTACACAACAACCTTATATACTTCGAGATGGAGAGGATAGATCACCTAAAAGGTGCTTGCATTAACCAAAATGATCACATGGCCAAAACAATCATAAAAATGTGATTTTATCTCGTGAGGCCCAATCTATGTATGCGAAACAAAATCTTAGATGACCTTCCACGTGACTTGGGTTGCATCCAAGGTCAGGAATTTCTTTCAGCAGGTGCACCTTTAACGTGGATAAAGGTCCCCAATATAGCGGTTTGACCTGGGGAGAAAGTCAATAGGGTTTGACCAACGAAAAAGTCAGTTGAGTAGATTTGGGGAATAAAATACATTTTTTCAAATTGAAATCTTTAAATTAAATATATGTTTTCTTGAAAATGATATAAAAAACAATGATTTTTAAGATGAATTGACATTAAGAAGAAAAATAAATCATGAAAAATAATATTAAAATCAAAATGGGAGAGAATTGACAAAAAGCTACCTTGGCATAGTGGTAGTAATGCCTATATTTTTACTTTAGGTTGCAGGTTCGATCATTTGACTATATTTTTGTTGTTAATGATTCTGAAATGTAATTGTAGGTTGAGTTAATGCTCTGAGCATGCCTGAGCCTTAAAATTAAAAGATAAAAAAAATTAACCTTTTACTTGAAATAAGATTCAAACTTATGACCTCATGAATATGGAGTGTTAGTCCAACCATCCCGCCCCTGTGTTAACTTTTGTTATGATTTGGTTTCAAAGTATTAAGAGCACTCTTCAAAATCAAGTGGGTATACTTTTCGGACCCTAAATTTTTTCTCTTACAATTATCGAGTGAGTGGGTGGACGAAAACCCGTTGAGCTCCTAACATGTCCGCCTCCTGAGGTTGCATGGAGGCCCAAGTGGGCGTGTCACGTGTGTGTGTGTGTGTGTGTGCGCTTTGTCACCAAAAAAAATAAATAAAGAGGACAATGTTTCCCACAAGATAAACTAGAGCTTGTTCAAAAGCCTATGGTGTCGTTTGTTTTTTACGAGATCTAAAGAGGTGGTGTGTAAAAAGGTCTGAACGATTCAGACTTAAGAACCATTAAGAGTTTTTTTTAAAACAAACAATCCCTAATTTTCTTAGCAGAAGCTTGTTCTCTCATATAGTTGACCGATAATTCTTCACAGATCTTGAGTCGTGGTAGATCCAATGGAATGATGTGAAATCCATGCATGCAACACTGCATTTATGCCGAGAATCAAGAGTTTTAAAGTTCCTATTTTTTGTAGGATTCAAGTCTGCATACATTTTACTCTTAAACTTTATTTTCGGGTGGAATATCATGAAATGGTTTGATTTGGTTTGGTTAATCAAGAGAAAAACAACGATGCAAATTAGGCATGAGGACATGGGCTTACATTTTATTTGTGCCTTTTATGATATAACGATTGGGCTGAATAGACATTGGGCCAGACATTTAAAAAATAATATTGGGCTGAATAGACATTGCTTATTAATTGAATTTATTTACTAATTGAATCAACTTATTTAGTTAATTAATTTAATATTTACCCATATGTTAATGTTAGGGGTGTTTGGGATTGCTTATTTGAGGTGCTTATTAACTTATTGTGTTTTCAAACAACAAATAAGTTGTTTTGAGTGTTTAGATTGGAAACTGCTTATGACTTCTACACTCTGTTAATAAGCAGTTTTTAATAAGTCATTCTCAACTGACTTATTTGAAACTCCTTATTAACGTATTTAACCAAATTACATATTTGTCCCTTCTTCCTATAAGTTAATAAGCACTTTACAAATAACCATAAGTTAATAAGCACTTTTGCAAATAAACATAAGTTGTTTTGATTAAGCAATCCCAAACACCCCCTTAGTTTAAGTTTCAAAATATTACCGTCAAACTCTAGATTTCTGAAGTCAAGAACGTAATTAAATTTTCACAAATTGTTAAATTGGTATTTTTTGGCCCAAAGTAAGTTTTTAAGGTTTCCAAAATTATCGTTAAGTCCAAAAAATGCAAAGTCGTATAACAAGTCCCCGTCGTGCAATGCAGCGAGATACATCACGATTTTAATGTTTAATTTTATTTTTTGTTTTTTTGTTGATTTACAGTACGATTTTGGATGGTTTTGAGAAAGTGATAATGATTTTTTATAAATTTGTTTAATTTAGACTTAATAATATAATGTTTTATATATAAAAAAATTAAATATTTTGTTAAAATTCAATGATAATCTTATATATTTTTAATAACATATAAAAAAATAACCAATTACATATTTAATAATATAATTAAAACAAATTTATAGTAATATAATATATTAATTAATAGTGATACATGAAAAATTCTGCATAAAAGGAATGTCCTGCACATACCAAATTGGTGGGTTTAGAATCCTGCAGTAGTAATATGTATCTTGTGCTTTAAAACTTGTAAATTAAGAGATTTTTAAAATCTAGCATAAAATGATGGTAACTTGTGTTTTATGACTTGTTTTTAAGAGTTTTTTTATGTCTGCTTTATAATATAGTATAGATGCTTACCGTTGGTGACTTCTTTTTTTTGGAAAGGTATCCTGGGCCTATGGCCCAGACTAATCTCTGGCAATTAGGGCCTTTGGCCCAGCTGCTAAAGCGTGCAGCCCTGAGTTTATCCTCAGTGACCACAAGTGCTGCTAGTGGGGCTCGAACCCGGGTTAAGCGCTATGAACTCCCCAAGCTTTTACCACCACACCACAACCCTTGTGGTTATACCGTTGGTGACTTTGCAGGACATGTTTTAGGACCACGGATTCCAAGTGAGTTTCAAGTGCTATTTTATTGAATTATATGTGAAACAAGTTACTGAATAATAAGTATCGTTCATTAGGTAGGGAACATGGTAAATTTATGATAACTAGTTTAATATACATGTCTAATGTTACAAACGAGGTGGGATTAATGCTCGTGCGTTGCTGCGGGTTATCGTGTGCGTTGATAGAAAAAAATATTAAGACCATAAATTTGAGCATGATCAATTATCAGAACAAAACATTTTGTGTCTGTTAGCAGCATGACTATAATTTACAAAATGCCCTATTAGGATTAAATTCAAGAAAAAAATAAAACCAGGGATGTGTGTGTATGATAGGAAGCGAAAATAAATTGGCAAATGGTACATTACATCATTAAACCTAAAAAAAGTTACATTGTTATTAAACCTAAATTAAATTATAATAAAAATATGAATTAAACAAATTTTACATCATTATTAAACATAAAATAAATTATGATAAATTACTTTATTAATAAATAAAAAATTGGTGCGTCAATCACCTACGACTATGTACTTGGATTGATGGGGAAGACGGAAGGTTTTGGGTTGGAGAAGACACAGTCATTGAGATGCGATGCATGTTAAGAGATATTTATTTTATGCTTATATAATAAAAATAATTTTTATAATATAACTTTTATTTATTTAAATTAGAAAATGAAAAAGTTATAAATGATCGAAATGTCATTTACTTAACGGTCAGGGGCTAACAACTTTTAGTTTCGAGGACCAAAACGTTACGAAAATACAAAATCGAAAGGTAATTTTGGAATAAAGAAATTATGGGGACTAAATCCAAGAGAAAAATAAAACTATAGGGACCAAATCTGTAACTCTAAAAACATAGGACTAAATCTAAAAGGGAGATAAAACCTCAAGGACCAAATATGTAAATAAATAAAAATAATATTAAAAATAAAAATAAAGACTATTCATCTTTCCTGGTAAATGTTATTATATATAATGTTTACTGAGACTTTTAACCGTTCATTTTATGATATATGCCATTCTCAAAGATTTGAGCATTCGAATAGGTATTAATTTGAAAAATGTGAGAACATGATTTTTATTATAAATTGTGATATGTTTTGGATTATTGACTCATACAACGGGAGTGAGATGTCACGGACTGTAACAGTAAGCATTAAGATTATCGTACTTTTGGGGCTTGTAATAACTATTTGAACGAGTAAGGAGTTTCATACCAAGATTGTGAAATTTATCAATAACTAGAAGTCTATTCGCGAAATACATCATGATTTTAATGTTTCTTTTTATTTTTTGTCGATTTACAGTACGATTTTGGATGGTTTTGAAAGAGTGGTAATGATATTTTTTTATAAATTTGTTTAATTTAGTCTTAATAATATAATATTTTTTATATAAAAAATTAAATATTTTGTTAGAATTCAATGATTATTTTATATATTTTAAATTCTTTATATTTAGATTATCATCTTGTTTTGATTATGTCTATTAGTTAGTTATGAATTCAAACATATAGTTTTAGAAATTTGTACTCGTGCATCATTACTTGTACTCTTGAATTTTAAGTAATGAATATCAATAAACAATACATAATGTATAAAATCTTGTTTTTTGAGAGTTTTCTTCGATAATAATGTAATTTATTTTAGATTTAATAATGTAATTTTTTTATAATAAATTAATATTAAATATTCTGTTAGATTTTCTTAATTAGATTTTAGATTTTTTATATTTAAAATTTGATTTTTATTTTGTATTTAGTTATGCAGGAGGATGATTTTAGGGAGTGATTTTAGGGATTGAAATAGGAGTGATTTTACGGGAGTTAAAATAGTTAGAGACAATGATTGAAAGTTAATAAATAGCATTAAATGTAGTACATGAAACTTTTATGGTTGTTTTTAAGAGATTTTAAATAATTAACATTAAATAATGGTACATTAAACTTTAACAATTGTTTTTAAGAGCTTTTTATCCGTGCTTTATAATATAGTATAGATAATTGGGAAAAAAATGATTTTCACGATCTACCTAGTCAACAAAGTCAAGATGATTTGTGAATATTCAAGTCGATTGTGATAGATATTTCAGACAAGGTTCTAAATGACGTGATGTTTGGTGTAGATCCCAGTACAGTGCAATCAATAGTAAATATTCAATGAAGAACAATAATTAAGCCACAACTGCTAGTCATATGATTAATATGAAATCAAAGGGTTTGAGTTTACAGAGAGAATATCTGATCAGAATATGTAAACCTATAGACTAGCAATCTAACAAATGACTTGAGTAACCTGAAATATGAACTAGAAAAGCCTTTATATATTCAGACTTACAAGATAATGGGCTTATGGGCTTTGGGCCCATCTAACAAAATAACTTTCAATTAATTACAAATTACACTCTGAACTTCTATTTAACATATAAATTGCCCTAACAATCTCCCCCTTTAAATAGAAGTTGAAAATCGCGCCAGTTTGGAACATAAATCTTTCGAAAACCAAAGTTGATCTCGAAGTATCTTATCTGAGTTCTGTACTCCAGTCGCTCTTCAATAACTTCCAGTGCTTCAAGAACAAATGGCTTGTATTTAGGATCCAAAGGTTGAACCCCTTTTTCATCTTGGTCAAGTGCATGCTTCAACTTGTCTTTCAGCAACATTAACGTACCGTCGCAGAATCTGGCAATCTGATTAAAACGAATGAACCGCATAATACCTTTGTTGTTTACATAAGTCATGCCAAACTCTGGAAGCTTTATCACAGTAAATGCAGGTACACTCTGGGCATCAGACGAAATCTTCAAATCAGGCTTGAGCAGATTTATCTTTGGCTGGTCGCTTTCCAACCCAATCTGAAAGTCTTCCACCAAGGCAAGTTTCATCGCACACTTCATATACCTCTTTACAGTCTCGAGTGCATCAATGACTTCCCCGGGTCTGATGGTTCTGATCTTTAAGTCTCGAAAAATGAACAACAGATCTTGTGGTTCAAGGCACGGAAAGTCAGCTTCTGAAAAACAATACTTCTGACCATCTTCTCTCGTTACCATGAAGTCTGAATACTTTACTTTCATGAAGAAGGCAGATTGAATCCGGTCAACTAATGTAATCCTAAGCTTTGTCTTGGAGTGCTTGCCTTGAAACTTCTTATACACGAATACAAGCTCACGCTGCTTTTCCTTGTTTTTCACAGACTGTAGACCATGAAGTACAACTTCGTCATATGAACGAATCCAGTGGGCAAAGATCTTCGTTTGGCTTTCTTCAAGGAAAGGAACTTTGATTCTGACTCTTTCCCACTTGGACAGACGAACTGATGGAGTACTTTCTGTTTTCATAACTGGTGACGCTGGAGGAGATCTGATGGGGATATCTGTTTCAGGAAGATCAGGGTGATCAACAGGATAAATCAACAACGGTACCGCGACAGAAGTCTGATCGTCTGGATGAAGAATCTCGTCTATTTCAGCTTGCATAACTACCAGAGCTCTTTCAATGTTTGCACATTCTTCTGTCGGGTCAGTAACTTCATAAGGATCAAGAATTAACGCCCAGTCTTTAGGGACAATCAGAGAACCTTCATCAAATTCCTCAGGCTTTTCAACCCTTGGAATATCATACAGCACCAAATCCATACACTGTTCCCGTTCCTGTCCCTGCCCTTCTGATCGAGTACCAGAACCCGAACCCTGTTCCGTTCCTACTTGAGCTGTTTCCACAGATTGTATCTCCGGCTCTATTAGGCGTTGGCGCTTCTCCCCCTCATGGTGATCAGGATCATCCTGATCATCATGCCGGCGCTTGAGCCTGTCTGCCTGGCCACGGTAGGTGTCTTCCACTACTGATAAGCGTTCAGTCAAAATAACTACGGTTTGCTGTAGAGACTGAAGCATGGCTTGCTGGAGCTGAGAGGCTTTGGGAGATATAATGGAGTGGGGGGGGGGGGGTGGGGTAGGTGTGGATGCTTGAGCACGTAGAAGTGATAGTAGATCGGCATCCCGAGAGGGTTCTATTTGATATTGGGCAAGAAGCTTGGCAAGGAGTATGGATTTTAGGTCCTCGATTGACATCTCAGTAGTGGGAATGAAAGGTGGTGGTGTAGGAGGTAGTGGTTTAGGATCAGTCGCTAGACCTTTGCCTTTGATCATACGTTTCAGTGAATCTACCTCCTCTCTCATCATGGTTTGGACAGCCTTTAGGGCGCCGTCCATGTATTCCCTTGAGACGAACTCAGTCGGGGTAACTCCTGGGTCACTTAGACTTCCAGTTAAGGTTGCGACTGCAGAAGTCGAACCGCCTACGTTCACAGCTGGTGTGATGATAGCTATGGTAGGACTTCCACCCAATCCTCGTAAACCAACCGAAGTTGGAATTACTATAGGTGTTCCGGCTGGGCCACGAAGGCCTTCAGCAGTAGCCGAGAATGGGACCCGTGTCCTAGGAATAGGAGAAATTATATCAAACGACTCTAAACTTTGTGCACCGAAAGGAGTCAAGAACGGGGGCTGCTGTTCTCTTGTTTCAATACCGGAACTCTCCAAGTGAGAGACCGGTAGTTTTTGTGCTATATCCTCGTGTGAAGATGAAACCACCATCTGTTGAGAGATGGCGGAGTGGCTGGGTGGGGTGTGCAATTGCGTCGCTAGGTCCACGATGTCTTCTTCAATATCCTGTCTCAACACATGAGACTGGATAGTAGATGTGGCTACCTGGCTAGGTGTGTCTAGGGGGGGTACAACCGATGATGGTTTCCCCGTCACTAGTGTGCGGTCATGACGAATCTTGGTTCTCCTTTCCTTCTCTCTACTCACCTCTATATTTTCAACTGAAACTCCCTCCGCTCTCCTTGTTTCTCCACGTGAGGGATGATTATCGTCACCATCCGAGTCAGAAGACTATTCATTTGATTCTGATACGTTAATGGCTGGTTTCGACTGACTGCCGGATCGATCTGCTGCCTCCTCAGAGTCGGTGGCAACTTCCAACTGACTGCCGGAAGTATTTGATTCCTCCGCAGACTCGGTTGCGGTTTCAGCAACTGTTTCCTCTCCCGATGCATTGGCAGAAGAGGACTGAACGTTAGCGGATTCAGTAGCTGTGTCCTCTTCTACCATCGGAGAGGTCGCCCGTGGCGGGGTAGGTGATCGTCGTGAAGTACTGGCTTGTCTCGATCCAACGACGTTGCCCTCTTCAGTTCCCCTCACAACGATTTCTCTCGTCACACCCGGTCTGGAAGTTCCAGCTATCCGAACACTACCATCTCTTGTGCGGGGACGCGGACCCTTACGCCTCTCAGGTCGTGCTCCCTGGGAAGATCCTACCGGTTCTGGTTGGACCAAGGGAGCTGGAAGATTGTGTGTGTGCCTATACGCTATAACACTCAGTGCCGAAGGACGAGCATAGGCTAGCAACCCGACTGGGATTTTGTCACACCCCGCTAAAGCGGAAACACGAGGCATAACAGCTCCGATGCCATAGCACAAGATTATAAACATACCCACATTTACTTATCATTCAAAATACATTACATTTTTAAGAACATAGTATCGTCATTGTTTACAAATTCCAAATTCTTTTAAACATAACGATACGCATAAAGCGAAAATAGTCTTGCTTCAAAATACGAGTGCACTGCTAAAAACATCATGGAATTACCTTCTCGATTCCTGAAAAGCATGAATAAAAACCAAGGTCAACTACAAAGAGTTGGTGAGTTCATAGGTTTTAAATATGCACAAATCATTTTTATATGCAAGTTATCAATCGTAGAACATACGTAGAAACCAACTTCAATCCTTTGATTCATGAGTACCACAACTTAATTTCTTTATGATAAGTGTATGCAAAGATAATATTACGTTGAGCCACTACTAAGCCGTCCCTGACCAATTTCAACGCCCCCGATGAACTAACTCAGCGGTGGTTCATGCCACATGTTTAGTCATCTTCTCTAGTATAGTGCACCCCTGCTCGTCAGCATTAAGGTGGGTTTGTCACACCAAATAGCGCTACCCACTAATACTATAGGCCCGATTTTCTTCGAGTTAATAGTAGTGTCACGAGGTCTTAACATTAAAAACTCAACACATCAATTGCATACTTATCATATAGCTTATAATTCCAAACGCTTTTAACAAAGCCTTATAAATTGCCAATTCGCAATACTTTCAAACAATTCTCATGAATCTTTAAATACGCAATTTAAACATGATTTTCACCACAAAATCAATTAAAACGATAAAAGTGGGGTTGTGAATACTCACCTTGATGAAAGCAACGAGTGAAGCTCTACTTTAAACTTAATGAATTTTGTCACGCCTAAAATTTCCCTATATAAGAGTTGCCATAAGAAACACATTAATACCCTATTCCGATGTCCAACCAATATGTCCAATTGTCCCATGAAATGCCATCAAATAAGTTTCTTAGTCCATAATCATTTTGTCTATACAAAGTTCCAAAATATTATAAGACATGAATTAAACTTGATCAAATTACCTTTCTGGATTCAGCACATGCTGTCCAGAAAGTTATCCGGTAATTTCAACACGGAAACTTAACTTCTCAAGAGAATTATTTAATCACAAATTTTGTGATGATACTATGATATGTTTAGATTAAATCTGCATTTTTTATAATTTTTGAATAACTTTTGATACATCAAATAATTTTTATAAAATAAAGTGTCACTGATTTTCGGATCAGTGACATACCTCACTTGTAACAGGTTTTTGAGGTATCAATCCTTGGAATTAGACATTGATCCATATATGGATGAAAACCTAACTCAAAATCCTAACATTTGTAAAAAGATTCACTTAATTTGGATAAGTAATAAGGGAGTTATGGCCTCTACAAGATAGGTGTATGAATCTGTCTTTACTGGACAGATTGCACTATTTTCTTGTAAAATCCATTAAAGTGCCCAAATCAACTCCAAATTCAATGTTTTTGGACTTTTTAGAAAGCTAACACTCTAAATTAAAGTTTAGAAGCAAAAACCCCAAATTTTGACAAGTGGATTGTGAGTTGAGCAAGCTAGAAGTGGAGTCCATTTTCTGGACAGATTCTAAAATGAAATGAATACCATTTTATGCTACCAAATATTGATCATTAGACATGGTTTTTAGATATAAACCATGTCTTCACTCCTCAACAAAATAAACTAACTTATGCATGCATGAACATAACCTATTATAAAATGACATTAACACTATTGATAAGTTCTTAATCATGTGGAACTTGGAAAATTCCTTCATAAGAACATTTTTATACTAACACTTCATTGTAACAAGAGTCAATAACTCATATTATATAAATATCAAAGGTAATCCTTCTCATTATCAAAATTTCAATCACATGCAAGACAACATAAACACTAGCTTAGTGGTTTAACACTATTTAGAACTCTTTAATCATATGAGATTGAACAATCTCATCCTAAGAGTTTATTTATACACAAAATTGATATAAATGCATAAATTTCAATCCACCATTATTAAAATTTTGTGGACCAAAAACCATATTTCATAAAATTATCATTTCTTGACAAAATTTCCAAAATAATACACTTGGAAACCCTAGTTTCATTGGAAGATCATTAAATGGTTCATTAGCAAATATTTATACTAATGTATCCCATTTCACTTCCAAAACTTGGATTGTACAACATTTACATAAAAAGATATGAAATACACAACTTTTTGATTATAAACTTGAAAAATGGAAGTGTTTAGTGATTACTTTCACAAAAGGAGATGAAGACTTGGATTCTAACTTCCAAAATGGTGATGGATTCTTGATTGGAGTTTGATTCTTAGCAAAGAGAAGAAAAGGAAAATGGTGTGATGGTGGTGGTGGGTTTTCGGCCGAAAAGAAGAGAGAGGAGAGGGAGAGGAGGTGAGGAGTTAGTCTTGAAAATGAAGAGTGTGTATTGTTTTTAATTTGGTTTTTAATTAAGGAAAAATAATTAAAATAGGTAGGATTAGGACAAGTGTCCTAGTGACTCACCAACACATAAAAAAAATTAATTTAATACCATTAATTGAATTACTAGCTTTAAACTATAAAATATCAGATATATTTGAGAACCGAGATACCCGATTCTCAATTTTTGCTAAAAAAATGACAAATTTGAAAATTTTGCAATGCAAGAGAAATTAAAATTATGATTTTTATAATTTAAGAATTTTGGACTTTTATTCACTTATTTGGCATTTCTGGACAGTGACGGTCAGATGCGGAACTGTTCCGGGTTTTTAACACAACTTCTAAATTTTTCGGGAAACTTTTTATCTTAAGGGATTTTAATAAAAAATTAAAAAGTGACAAAATTTATAAATTAATCTGAGGGTGCTAACCTCATTATTCAGAATTTGATAGTTGTCACAGATTTGTCGGGCGACGATACCTTCTGGAACTTGGCGTGCTGGTATCTTGCGAGTCGGGTGATGCGGACAAGTAGGGTGCATGGAACGACGAGGTATCTTGGGATACAGATTCATGTATCTTCGAATGATCAGCTGGAGAAACCTCATATAAGGTATGAAGTGCTGTCTCTTCGTCGCGTTCGACCGAACTTTCTGAACAAGGTCGTACCATAGGAAATCGGCGAAATCTGCATGGCGATGGAATGCCACTGAGTGGAATAGGCGGAGAATGTGAATACTCATCTGGTCGATGCCTTTCGTGATAGCCGAAAGACATCGATTGAGGTAAGTAAACATGGTGTACCAGATGGTTGAAAGGTACTTGCGGTTGAACCCAGATGGAAGACATAGATCTGCGCCGTAGCCGAGGGACATGATGTCTGCGCATAGAGTTGGATCTGATACGAGCGGGTCGAAGCTATTACGACCCGGAACTGAAGCGGCAGTCGGCATATGAAGGAACTGTCGGAAGAGATCACTAGTGAGTAGTACTGGTGTGTGATCAATCTGACCTTCCAGTTGGAAACCATCGTTGGCCTCCAAAGCATGTAAAGACCGCCAAAACTGCTGTAAGTATAATAGCGGCACTTCCGCTGTCTCCGTTAGAGCATATGATAGAGGATGACCACTGAGGATCTCGATGATGACCTGATATTGAATGACAGGTTGGGTTACATCGAGATGATAGTTGTTTGGTGTGAGCTGAATGAACTGATCCTCGGGAATCAGTTCAGCATCGGCGATTGGATCAATCGCTGGAGGTGGATTTTGCGCCATAGTACCTGGTAAGAATAAATCAGTGAGAACGGAGGTACATTTAAAACAAGAATGTCGTTGGAGTTACATGGCCATGATTTAAACCACAAGCTACACTAACTCCAAAAGACTGGAACAACAAACCCAATTCGTGAAATAGGGTCTGTAACCAATTCGCGCAACACCACTTAAAATTGATATAACCACAAAGGTGCCGAAGCTCGAATTCGCACAAACACCACATGCACAAACATGTATATCCATAGATATTAGAAATTAAGACACAAACCCCTTGAACCAAGACACCAAGTATACACAGGGAGTACCAAAGGACCGGGATAGGGAAAAGACCGGTATTGCCTTTGACCGGTCAAGGTCTTAGACCGGGAGGGTCATTCGACCGAGATGGTCATTAGACCGATATGTACATTCGACCGGTGAGACTAAAGGACCGGTATAAAATATTTGACCGGTGTAAGGTGTTGACCGGTATAGGACTTCGACCGGTATTGGTCATTAGACCGGGAGGGTCATTTGACCGATATAACAAAAGCATCGGGAAGAACACTAGACCGGTATGGTAATCGACCGGGAATGGTATTCGGCCGATAGCTATTCGGTCGGATGTATTCGACCGATAGCCATTTGATCGATAAAATCTAGATCTAACTAACAGTAACCCCAAACGACCGGTATAAAACGAGACGACACATACAAAATATAATCGAACCCAGATTAATGTTCAAACAAACTAGCAAACCCTAAGTCGATTCAACATGATCAATGTAAACCCAACTCGACCAAATCGGAGTCGAGGACAACAATCGGAGGCAACCGAAATTGATTCGATCGGAATATGAGGCGAGACAGACACAATCGACCGGAGTCGAAACCATCGACCTGATGTCAACTGATATAGAGAGATCGATATAGCGATAGGTGAGAGAGTGATGAAGTTGGTACCTGTCGATCGATGAAGAGAGAATCGAGAGAGATAGCGAGCGTCGGAGAGAGAGATGATCGGAGAGAGCGATTGAGTGAGAGTTCGAGAGGGATGGAAGATAGAAAGATAGAAAGATAGAAAGAATAGGATGAAGACCGGGGTTTTAAATACCCCGGTCGAAGAGTTTGGATCGCTCGGGTATGGTTTGGGCCGGGTGAAGTGGGATGGCCGCGGATAGATGAAGTGGGCCGGGAAGCTAATTGGGCCGGTCCATAAACCACATAAAAACTAAAAAAAAATGAAAAACAAATCTAAAAAAAATATTTTTGCATTTTTCTTTTTATAGAAAACAAAGAAAGAAAATATTTTTGTATTATTGTTTTTTTAAGTTTTATAAGGAAAACTAAACAAATTTAACGCAAGACTTAAAAAAAACTTTAATCCTAAGGAAATTGATGAAATAAAACGGAAGAAGGGACCCGAAAGGAAAAAAAATTCTAAGGAAAATAAGCCTAAGGAAAAAAATAAAACCGAAGACATAGGAAATGCTCCCCCTCGAATATGAAATTACTCACTAGAATTTGCTCCCCTCGACTATTACCGCGAGGAAATTGAAACGCAGGAAAAACTTACCTGCTCCCCCTGGAACGGAGGACTAGAGAACCTTAGCAAACATCGTACGATCGTGCTCCCCCTGAACACATGAACATCTTCTAAAGACCACCACAAACGACAAACGTTTCCGGATAGACCCGTAAGGACCTGCAAAAGAAACACGCAAACACCACGAAGAAAGGAAAAACCACACGAGAAAAACTAGAAACACACGAAATCTACTTTATTGATACAGAAGTTTTAGATTTACACAAATCTTAACGAGTAAAATGCAACAACCAAGAAGTGTGGATCGGAGCAACCAGAGACAAGTCACTGGAGCATTAGACACAGTCATTCATTATTGAACGAAACTCGTTGAGGGTTGTGAAAGGATCAAACTTTCAGATTTAGCATACCTAGCTTGGACACAAGATAATTAAAGCGTTTTTCGTCCAAGGCTTTGGTGAACAGGTCTGCTAACTGATGCTCGGTATTAACAAAGTAGAGTTCGATGGTACCTCGTTCCACGTGGTCTTTTATGAAGTGATATCGCACATCAATGTGCTTCGTCTTCGTGTGCTGGACTGGATTGCTAGATATTGCAATGGCGCTCTTGGAGTCACAGTAGATGGGGATCCTCGAGTAGTTAAATCCATAGTCTTTCAGCTGGGTGCGCATCCAGATGACTTGAGAGCAGCAACTGGCGGCTGCTACATATTCGGCCTCGGCGGTCGAGGTGGACACGCAGTTTTGCTTTTTCGAAGCCCAGCTGACGAGACGATCTCCCAGGAACTGGACATGGCCGGATGTGCTTTTCCGGTCCAGCATGTTTCCAGCATGGTCAGCGTCCGAGTAGGCTGTCAATTCAAAACCTGTCTCTTTTGGGTACCACAAACCAAGATCAACAGTACCTTTTAAATATCGGATAATACGCTTAACCGCGGCTAAGTGAGTCTCTTTAGGTTTCGACTGAAATCGTGCACAAAGAAATGTCGAGAACATAATATCTGGCCGGCTCGCCGTCAAGTACATCAGAGAACCTATCATACCTCTATAAGTTGTAGCATTCACATCTCGGTGTGTAGCTTTAAACTAGTAGACATGGGGGTTTTCATAGGGGAAGAGTTATCCATCTTGTATTTCTGAAGAATATCCGAGATGTACTTAGATTGATTAATGAAAATTCCTGTTGCTAATTGTTTTTCTTGAAGACCCAGGAAAAAATTCATTTGCCCCATCATGCTCATTTGAAAATGTTTACTCATCAAGGATGAAAAGTTCTGACAGTACTTGGGGTTTGTCGAGCCAAAGATTATGTCATCAACATAAATCTGTACAAGAATGATATCTTTCTTTTCTCTTTTAATAAATAAAGTAGTGTCAATCTTACCTTTAGATAAACCAGATTTAATCAAGAAGGATGAGAGAGCGTCATACCAGGCTCGTGGCGCTTGCTTAAGACCATATAAGGCCTTGTCAAGAAAATAAACGTGATTCGGAGATACAGAACTCACGAAGCCTTCGGGTTGCGAGACATACACTTCCTCTTTGAGAACGCCGTTCAGGAACGCAGATTTCACATCCATTTGAAAGACGATGAAATTCTTGTGGGCGGCGTAAGCGAGGAACATGCGAATAGCTTCAATGCGTGCAATCGGTGCAAACGTCTCCTTGTAATCTATACCTTCTTGCTGGCGATATCCTTTAGCCACTAGACGTGCTTTGTTCTGGACAATGATTCCATTTTCGTCCTTCTTGTTCTTGAAAATCCATTTCGTCCCAATCACCGTCTTGTCCTTTGGCTGGGGAACAAGGCACCACACTTTGAGGCTCTCAAATTGGTTTAGTTCCTCTTGCATAGCGATCACTCAGTCTGGATCATTCAACGCTTCGGAGACGGTGGAAGGTTCGATACGTCTGAGGAACGAAGAAAATAAGCAGTCGTTTGCAGTAGTAGATCGAGTCTGAACAGGAGTCTTGGAATCACCAATGATCTGATGTAGGGGGTGAGCTCGAGTCCACTTGGTGGTATGTGGAAGAGGTTGATATGTTTGTTGAGAAGTATCGGGGTCCACATAACCACCTGGGGTTAAATCCTGAACTGCTTCGAGGGATGACGACCTGTGAGGTGTAAGTTCCTTAGTTAGAGTCGAGAGTGCAGCAAAGGACGACTCAGCAGGAGATGCATTTAAAGCAGAATCCGGGATTGCCGGAATGGGAACTTCAGGAGTGCCTTCCACAGGTGTCGGTTCAGGAGGGCCTACTATTGCCGGTGCGACAGTAGGATCTTGGATAGGAAGAGGATCACTCGAGCTCGGGAATGCAGAATCATTGTCAGTAGATGATGGAGCACCAGGCGAGGATGGGCCACCGGAGTCGGTTGGACCAGTGACTTGTGTCACTTCTGGTGCTTGAGCAACATTCCTGTTACAAGACATAGTATTAGACTTAATATTAAATAAGTCATCATAGAAATACTCAAAAAGTAAATCCAAATCAGAAAGATGAGCTCTTGACGTAGACGCATGATTTGGATCTACTGGAGGTTGTGTAGCTCCTGAACGAACTTGTCCAGAAGCTAACACACCAGTTAAAGCGGGTTCTGAACTGAGGTGTTCAGAAGCCATATCAGCGGCCTCATAAAAAGTTACGTTCACACTCTCAACGATGGTCTTCGTTCGTTTGATGTAGACACGGTAAGCTTTGGCGTGCTGGGAATATCCAATGAACACTCCTTCGTCCGCTTTGGGGCTGAATTTGCCGAGATCATCTCTGTCATTCAGTACAAAGCATGTGCACCCGAATGCATGAAAATAGTTGATATTGGGAATGCGTTTGTTGATGATCTCGTACGGTGTCTTGTTGAATCGCTTGTTGATGATAGTGCGGTTTTGAGTGTAGCAAGCGGTTGCAACTGATTCTTCCCATAAAAATAGCGGTAGCTTGGACTGAGATAACATCGTGCGAGTTGCTTCGACAAGAGTTCGATTCCAGCGCTCTACTACCCCATTTTGCTGAGGAGTACGAGCAGCTGAGAAGGTATGCGTTATGCCCACTGAAGTCAAGTAACCGGAGAGCACTTGATTCTTGAACTCTGTGCCGTTATCCGTCCTTATGGTCTGGACTGATAGGTTGAGACTGACTTGAATACTCTTTAGGAGAGAGATGATCAATTCGGGAGATTCATCCTTTGAACTAAGGAATCTGACCCACGTGTAGCGAGAAAAATCGTCAACCATCACCAGAACATACTTCTTGTGATTAATGCTTTGAACGTGCATCGGTCCACATAAATCCATGTGAAGGATTTCAAGGGACTGTGAAGTACTAGGAGTGACTTTAGGCTTGTGAGAAGCCTTCTTCATCTTGCCCATTTCGTAGGCAGCACATAAATGATCTTTTTCGAACTTAAGATCAGGCATTCCCTTGACGTGTCCACCGAGCACCAACTTGTTGATAGTCTTGAAGTTCAGGTGCGAGAGTCAACGATGCCATAACCAACTTTGTTCGGCAGATGCTTTAGACATCAAACAAACTTCCTTATCTGCTTTCAGGGACGAGAGGTCGATCGAGTAAAGATTTGTACGACGCGTTCCAACTAATATTTCTTTACCATCTTCAGTCCGAACGGTGACCTCTAGATCCTTGTCGCAAAATTGACCAATGCTGAAGAGATTATTTCCAAGGCCTTCGACATAGGACACTTTCTTAATTGTGAGATTATCCTTGACGATATCTCCGTAACCCCTGATAGGAGAATAATGATCGTTCCCAAACCTTACATTACCACAAAACTTCTCGGTGAAGTTTGCGAGTAGCTCCTTTCTTCCGGTCATGTGCTTGGAGCAGCCTGAATCTAGATACCACACATGACCGTCCTACAAAACAAGTTATTTCTTTTTAGGTACCCATTCGTAAATGGGTCCTTTGGGGTTAGATTTAACACCCATTTTGGATGCCCTTTTAGACTTGGGTCTTTTTCTATGACGGGTAAGATCAAACTGAGAATGATAATTAGCAACATGATACGAGCCAAACCATTCAGATGCATAACGACGATCAACAAAATCATTCGATCCACAATAAGAACAACAAATACAATCATGAGACACTTTTAAGTAAATGCGGAATAGAATAAACTTTTAAAGGTAAAATTCCATTAAATTCAACTAAAGGTTTAGAATTAAAAACATCATGATTGTTATTGTTTTTCCTAGAGTTTAAAACTGAATCAACTAATTCTGATGTCGTCATGCTTTCCTTGGACTTCTTAGCTACCCATGCATATTTAACTTCTTTGCGCCAACCAAAAGTATCTGAAAGACCGTTAAACTTATAGTCAGAAGATGTGAAACTTGAAGATTGTTGTCTTTTGGAGCGACCGGTTTTTGTCTTCTTTTGTGAACGCTTTTTGGCTTTAGATTTGGAAGAATTGTTCACAGAAGGTTTTTGTACCGGAGGCTCACAAGAATTTTCTAGAAAATCAACGTGACTTGGAAGTAAAGGATCGAAATCAAATTGGATCAAATTGGTTCAAATCACACCTCAGAATTCAAGAATCCAGAAAATTCCATTTCCTCATCAGAAGGGACCTTATCGCTTGAGGAATTCAGGACATCGGAAGAATTGTTTTGAAGCAGATCATAGGAGGAAGAATTTTGAAAATCATAACACTGATCCGTTTCAAAAACTTGAGGCTCTTTTCCTTTGTTTGAGAGAATTGGTGACGAGTCACCCAAAAAGGCTTTGCTGGAAGATGTGTCAGAGGCAGGATAAGAATTTTCAGACATATGAGTTTTCTCTCTTTGGAGAATAGTAGGCTGAGCTTGAGGCTCAACCTTGTGAAGTTTCTCTTCCAAGCGATCTGCTGTCAAAGCAGCCAGTTTTGAATTTATCTTCTTTATTTCTGTCTGAAAGTATTCTTTCTCCTTAACTGACACAGTTTCCTCTTTAATGGAATTGAGGCACTCAATTTGAGATAAAAGCTCTTGTTTTTCCTTTTGAAAGTTATGCCTTTCCTGTTCAAGCGACTCTTCTAGCTGAACAATTTTCTTTTCTAAAATCAGAGGTGGAACATAGACTTTATGGTCTAGTTGTTCCTCCTCAGTTTTAACGGTTTTAGCATCTAGTTCAGCTTGAGTGTAGCATTTAAAATACTCATTCGATAGGAAACAAAATTTTTCTTCGTTGTAAGATGCATTTAATGAATCATAAACAAAAGGTAGTTTCATTTTAGTAGAGTTCTCCCTTCTCAACTTATCCTCTTCCCATTCCTCATCCTCAATTGATTTGGTCCAATTGATTTTGTATTCTGGATAGGTCTTGTCTAATCCAATAAATTCAAACACATATAACGTAGGGACTTTGGATAAGGCCTTTTTCAGATAATAGGGGTTATCGTAACTGATACCCGTATTCGGATGCTTGGGTTCTTTTGGTGCTATAAGATTAAGCGTTTGATGAGATTGACCAATTTTATAAAGTTTCCTTTCAAGCTCTTTTAATTGATTAAATAATCTTTGATTTTCATTTTTGTAAGCCGCGCTTTGAGTCACAGTATCAATTTTCTCATTTTCTGACACATGAAGCTCATCGGTAAGATTATCTACTTTGGTCTTTAGTTCTTGTGAAACTGTTGAACACCTCTCACACTCTTCTTTTAAATTTGAAATGATGCACAGGTTGCTAGTAATTTCTAAGCTTTGATTTTCAATACATTCAGACTGTGCAAAAACTCGTTTTTCTAGAGATGAGATGAGTTGTTCCTTTTCTTTTATGAGTAGCTTATAAGAGTCTAGTTTATGCATAGTAAGTTGCATCTGATCAAGTAAAGCTTCTTGGTAAGGAGCACATACCTGGCATGGAGAATTACGATCTTCATCATCAGTGTCAGACGGGGATGAATGCTTGCCCATGAAACACAAGTGTGCTTCAGCATCCTCGGGTTCTTCATCAAATACTTGCAACCAGTAGTCATCTTCAGCCATGAGAGCCTTACCTGCTTCCTTTTCTTTGGCCAGTAGCAGCTTGGCTCTATAATAATCTACGTTGCGTACAACAGGTTTGCGACAATCCTTGGCAAAATGACCCAAACGACCACAGTTGTAGCATCTGACCGACTCTTCTTTTGGCTTTTCTTCATGTCTCTTGTCAGGCTTCTTCCCATCTTCTACACGTCTCTTACCTTCAAACTTCTCTTGATGATCACGGCGAGTGGAGAATCTTTGCTTGTTTGACGACTTGTTAAAAAACTTTCTCTTCTGAAAAGCTTGAGTCAGGTACACCATAGCTTCTTTCATCTTAGTGTATTCTGGATCCGAATCACTGTTAGGATCATCGGGTTCAGAATCACTTTGCATTGGCTTCTTTTCAGATGAACGACTGACAGACTTACCTCTTTTCTCAGATACGAGTGCTAACGGATCAACTACCGGCTTTTCCTCTGCTTTATGATTCCCCATTACCTCCATAACTTCATCTTCATCCTGAAGCAACATTTCATAAAGTTCATGTAGGTAAAGCTTCTCCAGAGTCTGAGTATGACGAATATGAGAGACAAACGACTTCCATTAAGGTTGGAGGTTGTTCATGAACTTGATGTTGTTCTCGGTATTCGTCTTTGTGATTTTATTCTTCTGGAGATCATTTAGAAGCAAGTTGATTCTTTCATAGGTTTCTGTCAGTGTCTCACCTTTTCTTGCTTTGAGGCCATCATATTTGGTGATGCAGTTTGTCACCTTCAGCTGATTGTTGATGTGGCTCCCCATCATCATTTTCTCAATCTGGTCCCACATTTTTTTCACAGACTCCTTATAACTGTCGATGTGAGCATAGATGTCATTTGGTAGACTTTGTAGAAGATATGACTTTGCTTGCTTTTCAGCCTCATACATAGCCTTTTCTGGATTTGTAAGGTCACCGATAGTTTTTGGAACTGTACACTCTGGTCGACCTTCGGCTGTGTTTCCAGGTATGACCTTCGTTGGCCAGTCTTGTGGCCCCTCTGTCAGACACTTGTATATTGCTTCATAGTTTGATTTCTCTTCAATGAAGTTCATGAAGCGACCGTGCCACTGAGGATATTCCCCCCGATAGAGCACCGGGGGCTTCTGATTCAAACCAATAGCTAACGCGTCTCGTGAATTCATCTTAAATCTCTTAACTTAAAAACACTGTAACGATCGTGAGACAAGCAGGATGATCCAAACACAATAATAAAAAAAAGAAAAAAAGAAAAACAAAGACCCGGCCGAACAGGGTACCGGTCAAGCAAAAGACCGATAACGACAATGTACCGGTCAAGCAAAGGACCGGTGTTGACAATGTACCGGTCAAGTGAAGGACCAGTATTGACAATGTACCGGTCAAGCAAAGGACCGATATTGACAAAGTATCGGTCGAACAAAAAGGACCGGTATTAACAACTTACCGGTCAAAGGACAAAGACCGGTAATCAGGGTACCGATCGAAGGAATGAGTCGGTCGAGCAAAGGACCGATAATGTCAAGGTACCGGTCGAATAAGCGACCGATAATGACAATTCACCGGTCAAAACAAAGGACCGGAAGAGACTATGTCCCGGTCAAACAACCTATCGGTCGAACCTTATTAATAACAACTTAAGAGATAGACCGATAAACAGATAAGCCCAATCAAATCGAAGAACACCGAAGAACACGATGAATCTGGAATTCGATCGAAATCAAACCCAGAAAATCGATTAATCAGGAACACGATTTGCAGATTAACCTCAGATCAATAACCACAAACAATTCAACCGATACAACTTAAATCCACAGATATACAGATCTAGTCAAACACATATGCAGATCGATGAAGCAACCCAGAAGCTTTCGACCGATAATTTTTTTTTCAGAAAACAAAAGACCGATATTTTGCAATAAACAGTAATCGATAAACAAAAAAAATCAATCAACCCAGATCAACCAAAAACTTAGCAGATTAAGCAGATAATCAAATAGGGTTTTAGACAAACCTTTTTCTGGATCAAACCTTTAGTCTCTTTGCTCTGAGACCAATTGTAGATCCCAGTACAGTGCAATCAATAGTAAATATTCAATGTAGAACAATAATCAAGCCACAACTGCTAGTCATACGATTAATATGAAATCAAAGGATTTAGGTTTACAGAGAGAATATCTGATCAAAATATGTAAACCTATAGACTAGCAATCTAACAAATGACTTGAGTAACCTGAAATATGAACTAGAAAAGCCTTTATATATTCAGGCTTACAAGATAATGGGCTTATAGGCTTTGGGCCCATCTAACAAAATAACTTTCAATTAATTACAAATTACACCCTGAACTTCTATTTAACATATAAATTGCCCTAACATTTGGCGTGGCGGCAAGGTCAAACCTCAAGCCTTGCGAGATACGGCAAAACCACGGCGATTTTCAGGGCGGCATATTATATATATATATATATATATATATATAGAAAAGTTCAAATGAAAACTCAATTTTCATTATGCACGTGAGGACGAATCTCGACCCCTCCATCTCTATTGATCAAACAACTCATATTAAATAGAGTTTTTAATTAAAATACGATTAGAGGTAAAAATGGAAGATAATTTAAACTCACGTCTACCATATTTGACTTTTTATTTATTTTTTAATTAAAAACTTTTATCCACTTAAAAGTTTCAAATAAATTATCTTAAAAATTACTAATATTTTAATCAAACAAATTACATAAGAAAACGAGAATTTCGTGTTCTTCGATATGACATACATCTCGATATAGTTCTTTTTTTTGTTTTAACCGTCTTTTACGTGAAATGTTATATATGTGTTATATTCATTATGAATATTTATGTACGTTCAAGTGTGTACAATACCTCAAAACCGTAAGTCCGTAACTCGACATCACCTTTTTCAACATTTTTTCCACGTCGTAAGACATCGCGTTTTTTATCACCGTAACTCAACATCCATCGAGACAAATCGAGAACCTATCGAGTTTCGGTTGTGAACCGGGGAACAAAGAGATCGCGTCACGTCTCCACACCTTCACGGGTCATTCATGTACTATTCCTCATTAATAATGTATCATTCAAGATGAATAATACAACATTCAGGGTGAATAATACACGATTCATGAATTCGTGTATTATTCATCTTGAATATTGCATTATTCATCATGAATAATGAATTAATGTTCACATTTATTATTCATACTGAATGTGGGATACTCTGGGATGCGCATACATATTCATAATGAATTGTCTTTATCCCTTAAATATTGCTAGTATCATAGAAAATTTCTTATGTCAATGCCTCCGTTGTCGATATTGATATGATAATAATGATATTTTGTTGTGGTTAAGTTTTGACAAATCGAAGAATATTATTTATGATGTGATAATGTTGTGATAAATTGAAAACAATGATGATCACGTCCACAATCTATAGATTATGTGATTTATAGTTTCTTTTTCTCATTTTACTGTTGCATACCTGAGATACTCCTAAAAAAGGGTAAATTATTTAATATTTTACAACTCTCCCAATCATTCTAAAACTATGAATTTGAACAAAGTAATGGACTTATATGTGTTCTCGTAAATCACTTGTATTCTCGTTTGAATCCTGACTACAACAAAATTAGCATTATAGGACACTTAAAATGTTTAAACGTCCTAATAGCATACTTTATAGGACACAAGTTTATAAGACCAAACTATAAATCCCCTTATCTAAAAGTGTTACAGTAATTTTACAGGACGTTTTTAGGTGTTTTAACAAGGTGTTAGGACAATTTGTTTGTTAAATAGAAGTTCAGGGTATGAATTGTAATATGTTGAAATTTATTTGTAAATGGGCTTTGAGGCCCATTAGGCCTTACACGTTCATATTTAAATGGTTGCTTAACCTTGTTTTAGGTTTAAAGTTGATTATTAGAAAAGTTAATCATTAAGGTTTACATTAGCTTATCAGAAATTCTCTCTGTAAACCTAAACCCTTTACTGTTAAATCTAATCATATGACTAGCAGTTGTGGTTTAATCATTGTTCATCATTGATTATTATTGTTGTTAATTGCACTGTTCTGGGATCTACAACTGGTAACAGAGCAAAGAGAAAAGATTTTTGATCTAAAAAGGTTTGTCTAAAACCCTTTAATCGCTTAATTTGGTTAATCGATTTTTTTTCATGTTGGTCATATGCATATTGTGATCCTGCTAAAGTTGAGTTCTGTTTTATTTGAGTGATTTGAATCTGTGATTGAGTGTTAAATTGAGTTCTTTGAGTGGCTTGAATCGTTCGATTGTCATATCGGTTTCTTTGGGTTCTTTTCTGCATATCGAATCTGTAATTATATTGATTTTTGGGTTCAACATTTTATGAGTTCGGTCTCTGGTAATATTGATTTCTGGGTTCAATATCTTTAATCTGAAATCTTTAAATCTGAGTTCCGTAATTGAAGTTCTTCAAATCTGTGAGATTTAGGAATCAAATTTGTTTGACTAATCTGTTTAAAGTTAATCTGATTATCTGGTTGGTTTCTGGATCTATCTACGTTTTTATCGAAGAACACGACCCGGACCTTGCCTTGCCCGGGTTGCCTTACTCCCGGACACTATCGCCCGGGTTGTCCCTTACGCCCGGGTTGTCCCCATCTCCCGGGGTCTTGTCACCCGGGTTGATCCTATCCTGGGTTCTTGTTGCCCGGGTTGATCCTATCTCCCAGGTTGTTATCGCCTGGGTCGGTTCTATCGCTCGGGTTCTTGTCTACCGGGTTAGTCTCTAGCGCCCGGGTTGGTCCCTATCGCCCGGGTTCTTGTCTCCCGGGTTGGTCCCTATCACCCGGGTCCTTGTCTCCCGGGTCCTTGTCTAAAGTTATCTAATCTCTCTTGGATCAAATACTTTGTCTCACGATCACTACAGTGCATTAAAGATGAATTCTAGAGACACTCTCGCCATCGGGACTGATAACAAACCTCCCGTACTTTACCGGGAGGAATATCAGCAGTGGTACGACAGATTCATGCTCTTCATTGAATCAAAGTAAGCCTATCTGGAGATACACAAGGCCCTCACAAAAGGACCACCTATTGCCCTAATGACTGAAATACCAGCAAATGTGGAGAATGGTACATCTGCTATTGTGAAAACAAAGTCAGTTGCTCAAATGACAACTCAAGAAAGGAAATTGTACGTAGGGGAACGTCTTGAAAAAATGTACATTCTCCAGAGTTTGACAAACGATGTATACGCAAGCATAGACAGCTACAAAGCAACAACAAAAGGAATGATGGGAAGTGGAATAAGTGACCAGTTGAAAGTCACCACCTGCATTGCCCGATATGTCAACTTCAAGGCGAGAAAAGGCGAGACGCTCACTGAGACATACGAACGTTTCAACCACCTTCTGAACGAGCTGCACAAAAACAAAATCAGCAAAACCAACACTAAGAACAACATCAAGTTCATGAACAACCTCCAGCCGGAATGGAAAACATTTGTTTTGCATATCCGTCATACCCAAACCCTGGAGAGACTTCCCCTGCATGAATTGTATGAAATGCTTTTACAAAATGAAGATGAAGTTCTCGAAATGATGGGAAATCAAAAGTCAGACGTAAAGCAAGTGGTTGATTCCTTAGCTCTCGTCTCAGACAAAATAAGTTGTTCATACAGTTGAGCCTCAGAAAAGGAACCAACAAAAAGTGATTCTGAATAAGAAGATACTGACATCAATTCAGATCCAAATACACCCAGATCAAGAAAGTTGTGATGTTCCTATCTCAAGCTTTTCAGAAAAAGAAGTTCTTCAAAAAGTCGTCATCAAACATTCAGAGGTACTCCACTACTCCTCACAGGCAACACGGTCCTAAGGAGAAGTATGAAGGCAATAAACGATTTGATGAAGTAAAGACGGTCGAAAAGAAATATGATGAGAGAACCAAGGATTAGTCGATCAAATGCTACAACTGTGGTCGTTTGGGCCATTTTGCCAAAGAATGCCGAAAGCCAGTCGTTCGCAACTCCAACTACTACAAGGCCAAGATGCTGCTGGCCAAAGAAAAGGAAGTTGGGAAGGCTCTCATGGCAGAAGGTGATCATTGGCATCATATGTCTGATGAAGAAGAAGAAGATACAGAAGCTCACATGTGTTTCATGGGTAAGCACTCGACTTAGTCCGATACAGACGACGAAGATCGCAATTGCCCATGTCAGATATGTGCTCCTACCCTTAACACCTTAATCAATCAGATGGAAATCACCATGCAAAAATTAGACTCTTGCAATCAAACCTCAAAAGAAAAGTCTCACCAAATTTACACCTTAGAAACACACGTGTCCAAACAGAAAAAGGCTCTTGAGAATCTTCTCGTAGAAAATGTCCAACAAGTGTGTGAAATTGCAAGTCTAAAAGAACAATATGAGGATCTTTCAAAAGAATATAAGGAATTAAAGATCAAAGTAAAAGAACTTACTGAAAAACTTTAGTTGTCAGAAAATGACAAAATTGAGGATGTCAATCAATGTGTTTTGTGTGAAAAGAAAAATAAAATCTTAACTGAAAAGTTAAAGGATCTTGAGCTGAAATTGTACAAAATTGGTCAATCTGAACACACAATTCATTTAAAATCATCGAAAGAATTTCAACACTCAAATCAAGATAAGGGTCTCGATTACGATAACCCGCATTACCTGAAAAATGCATTGTCCAAAGTGCCTACCCTATATGCTTTCGAAGTTTTGGGCTTGGACAAAACTTATCCTGAGTACAAAAAATAGATGGACCAAGTCACCTGATGAAGAGGATCCAGACCTGGAAACTTTGAGAAGGAAAAACACTACCACTGTTAGAACATATTTTATGTTCTATTTTAGAAGTTTTATAAAGTAATCAAAATATTGTAATGGGCCTTATATTGGGTTTGGGTTTATAGTGTTTACAAGGGTTATGGGGTATAAATAGAAATCATGTAATAGCTTTTAGGTTAACTTTTCAATTGATCAATTCCAGCCTTCATAATGTAGCCGCCCACTTTCTTTGTGTTCTTAGTATAGATTTATTTTTCTTTCAATAATCACTGATTTCTACCCTTGAATCTCTTGTTTATCATCAATCAAACCAATCATGATCTCAATTGGACTCACAATTAGTATCAGAGCCTAACAAAAACATATTTTCTGATCGATCTGAGATATGATTGAGTTTTGAATAGAAAAGTTTTGTGATATATCGATTTCCGGATTTCTTTGTGAAATTGTTTGATTTTTGATGCTTAATTGATTCAGTAGTTATTGTTTATTGTTTTTGAATCAATTGTTTATAACAACTTCGATCCAGTGAATCGAATCTATCGATTTTGAGTTCTTATTGTTCGAAATTTGTATTTACTGTGGTTGACTCGTTTTTGGGATTAGAGTCAGTTTTAGACTTGAAGACCAACTACAAATGTGCTTATTGGCATATTTCGAAATTGTGGATAAAGTATCTGATCAAGAATCGAAGAATTGAAGGATTTATTGAAAATGTTCAGAAAACAAGTTCCAGATCCACGATTTTCGCAAGATCAATGAAGAACTCGCAAAAGAGTGAAAGTTTAGCAGAAAGAAGGGTTCGCAGAGAAGTTTCGCAGAACATTGGACAGAACAAAATTTTGAAGTGTGGAATTCGCAAGTGGCTATATTGTGAAAGGTGAAGGATTCGCAAGCCACTGTGCTTACGTTGTGTGCGAATTCCTAAGGATTCGCAGGACACTAGTTTAAATGTCTAAATTTCGCATGTGTTATGTTTGCGAAAAGTGGCTTCCTACTCTTGAAAAATGTTCTAAGTCCAGAATTCGCAGGATAGTGGGTTGCGAATTCTGAAGGTTTCGTGGAGTTAAGGATTGCTAAAGGTAAGGATTCGTGAACATGAGGCTTGCGAAAGTTGAAGGTTTCGCAATGCAAGCCTCTGCGAATTTTGTGGTATAGCTTAATGCATCTTGCGAATTGTGCTTACATTGCTATAGGGATCTGCGAATTTTAGTTGGTTGCGAAAGTTGGTGTTTATTTTGAGGATTCTGACTGTTCTGAACCCTATTTCATACAAGCTTGCCCTGTTCTTGTGCTTTTTACGCTGAATGCATATGTGACAACTGGTTGGTCACATATCCTTCGCAACTGATCTATATTTCACAAGTGATCATGATCTGCAATGTTTTTCAGATTCTGGATTTGATGATTTGGTGTCTGCTTGGATTGAGTTAGCTGCTTGAGCATCTGCAGTCATCAGTCTGGAAAGCTTCTTCAGTTGTTAGACCGTTAGGAGCACTTTATCATTCTTCTGACTTGGTCACTCAGTAGTGTGAGCGACTGCAATCACTGTTCTGTATTTTGGTTGTGCTTCAGAATCTTGAGAGCTGATAATCATCCAACTGATTTGTGAAGAAAGGAGTTCCGGATTTGATGACTCAGTATTCTGGAAACCAGTCAGAAAATGAGTACCTTTCATCAGTTGTTGAACATTGCTTGCCTTCTACCCTTGCATTGTAGTGTTGCTATAGGATGCTACCGCCTGTATGCTTATCAGATGAAGCTCTTAAGATGAATTCCTATTTCAACTTCTGGTTCACAGAGAGATCAGATGTTATATACTGAAGATGTACTTGGGTGTCACTCCATAATCCACACATATCATTCTTGTAGGCGTTAAGGAATGTGTTGGATTTACTAGAGGAAAAATCTGTCTCTATGTGAACTCAGTCAGGGTTATTGTCTACATCAGATCTGATATTTCAGTTGATACTTAAGGATAAGAGCTACATTCTTGGTGGAGCAAGAGGAGCTTTGAAGTTTATGCAACACTAAGTTTTATAAAGATATCTAGGGGGAGAGGAGTTGAAGCTGGAGCTGAAAAGATTATGATTACTTTACAAAACTTAGGGGGAGATTGTTAGAACATATTTTATGTTCTATTTTAGAAGTTTTATAAAGTAATCAAAATATTGTAATGGGCCTTGTATTGGGTTTGGGCTTATAGTGTTTACAAGGGTTATGGGGTATAAATAGAAATCATGTAATAGCTTTTAGGTTAACTTTTCAATTGATCAATTCCAGCCTTCACAATGTAGCTGCCTACTTTCTTTGTGTTCTTAGTATAGATTTATTTTGCTTTCAATAATCACTGATTTCTACCCTTGAATCTCTTGTTTATCATCAATCAAACCAATCGTGATCTCAATTGGACTCACAATTGGTATTCTGGACACAACTGTTCAGAAGTCGGACTCAAGAACAAAGCTTCTATTCAATCCGGAATAGAACCAGCGTCTAAAGCATTTACTTCTTCTATAACTAACTCTATCTCATATGAGTTAGATTTTTTGTTTATTGATGCCTTCGATGAAATTTGTACAGACTTTGACAAAGGCATATCAACATCAACACCAAGCTCGGAGGTCCCCACTCTTTCTGAAGACATGTCTGGACCGTCCGAAGAAGTCACTGACACTGCATCTCCATCAGGTACAACTAAATCGTTCGTTTCTGACTCTACTAATGTTGAATCTGTCTCTGCAGATAGTCCTTCTGGAAATGAAGTCACGATTACTTCAGTTCCTATTATAGAAGCTTCAGTATCAGAAACTCCTGTACAAGATGTCCCGAGCACATCTGTGGATCTACCTGCCGTTCATGATGAATACAATGCATTAAATACGCAACAAACAGTTGAATCCTTGCCAAGCACACACCGATGGACTAAGGATCATCTCATGCATAACGTTATAGGTGACGTATAATCTGGTGTCCAAACACGGTATGCCTTAGCAAATTTCTGCATGTTTTCAAGCTTCCTTAGTTCCCTAGAACCAAAGAAAGCATCAGAAGCTCTACGTGATTCCTTCTGGATTTCTACTATGCAAGACGAGCTTCTGCAATTCGAAAGGAACAAGGTTTGGCGCTTGATACCACTACCTCAAGGTAAAACTGTTATTGGAACTAAGTGGGTATTCAGAAACAAGAAAGACGAGGCTGGAGTAGTTGTGAGAAACAAAGCTCGATTGGTTGCAAAAGGGTACTGTCAACAGGAGGGCATTGATTATGACAGAACATTCACCCCTGTTGCAAGAATTGAAGCCATCAGAATCTTCTTAGCATATGCAACGCACAAAAACTTTACAGTCTATCAAATGGACGTAAAGTCAGCTTTCCTAAATGACGTTTTTCATGAGGAGGTCTATGTTGCACAACCTGAAGGCTTCGTTGATCCTCATCACCCTGATCATGTCTACGTGTTAGACAAAGCGTTGTATCGTCTCAAACAAGCACCACGAGCCTGGTATGAAACTCTTACTAAATTTCTCCTTGCTTCTGGTTTCAAGAAAGGTACGGTTGACACTACCTTATTTCTCAAAAGGCAAGGTGAGGACTTGATTCTCATTCAGATCTATGTTGACGAAATAATATTTGGATCGACAAATCAGAAATTCTTCAAGAACTTTTCTAAAATCATGGAAACAAAGTTTGAAATGCCGATGATGGGTGAGTTAAATTTCTTTCTTGGTTTACAAGTAAAGCAATTACCCGAAGGTATTTTCATTAACCAAGCCAAATACATAAAAGACATGTTAAGAAAGTTCAATATGTCAGATAGTTTAGTCATGAAAACACCAATGGCTACCGGTACACTCTTAGATGCAGATTTATCTGGTAAACCTGCAGATCAAAAGGTGTATCGTAGCATGATTGGTTCTTTACTTTATCTGACTGCCAGTCGCCCAGATATAATGCTTGCCACATGTTTTTGTGCGAGATATCAATCTAATCCTAAAGAGTAGCACTTTAATGCTGTTAAGCGAATCCTTAGATATCTCAAAGGCACTCCTAATTTAGGCCTTTGGTATCCAAAGTATTCTCGTTTTGATCTAACTGCCTTTACAGATGTTGACCATGCAGGATGTAAGCTAGACCGGAAAAGCACCTCCGGATCATGTGAATTTATAGGTGACAAACTTGTGAGTTAGACCTCAAAGAAACAAAACTGTGTTTCAACATCCACTGCTGAGGCAGAATATGTACCAGCTGCTAGCTGTTGTTCGCAAGTCCTTTGGATGAAGACTCAGTTAAGGGACTTTGGGTACAACTACAAGCGCGTGCCTATTTATTGTGATTCCAAGAGCGCAATCAGCATAACAGCTAACCCGGTTCAGCATTCAAAGACCAAGCATATAGATGTACGCTATCACTTCATCAAAGATCATGTAGAAAAAGGTGATATCGAAATGCACTTTGTTCAAATTGACTTCCAGTTAGCTGACCTTTTCACCAAGCCGTTGGATGAAAAGAGGTTCTAGTTTCTAATCAGCAAACTTGGAATGTTGAACATGTCTTCTTAGACCTTACTCATGATTCGAGGGGTAGTCTTTTGGATCTTAATCTTGCGGTTTATATATTAATTCTCCAACTGTTGCTAACGATAGAGGAATCATTTTCACAAATGATTACCACATTTTCTTTTGTGTGCAGGATAGTTCAAGTGACAATGGCTTCTAATCACATCTGATTAGAACCCGCAATTCAGTGCTTTGTTTTCTATTTGTTAAAAAAACATTATTAAGTTGAGGGGGAGCTTAATTGTCAAACACTTTTTGTATTGAGGGAGAAAATTGTATTGTCAAACACAAATGTCTTTGACTTCTCCAAATTTTTATTCTTCATGTGTAATTGTGCTCCTTTGTGCTTCCATGTACAAAAGACTGTTGAACAACACATTATTTTAGGAACATACATGGGATTTGATGTGTGAGCTTAACTGAACTTCCATGGATTCACGATAACCAGTGTTTCCTACCCTGGAAGTATTCCCTGAGTGATTGAGGGGAGAGGGGTCAAAAGATTTGAGTGTTGGTGTGTGAAGAGGTAAAATGGAAAAGAGAGATTGGTCAGAAGTCAGATTTAATATTTAAAAGAAAGAGGTTGAGAGAACAGAGTAAAAGAATATTAAACTCTGCACCAAACTTCTTTCTGAGCCGGGAAACCACATAAACTGTTGTTTCACATTTTTTGTGAACGGCATTGAAATAGGCACCTAGCCCATGCCATCTCTTGCATAAAACCCCACCATCTACTCATTCTTTTCTCAAAAAGAGAATGTTTCACATTTTCTAGGGACACAACATATACGCTATTGGTTCTTCACTTGGAAGATACTAATATTGAAAAAGAAGTAAAGTTGCCCCACCTTCGACCCTTTCTCATGCACATTGAGTTCTTGTATAATTTGTTGCTGTCTCAACAAGTTTACATACTTTGAGCCTACATTGAAAAACAATCATCTGTGCTTAATTTCTTTCATACACATGCACGAGCACACAGAAATTTATTTTCTGTCAGAACATTCATAGATAACCATGTGTTATTCGATGATTGAATGGAAGTCCTGGGGAGACTACATCAAAACCAGCTCCTTATATAGTAACTTTGTGTTACTCAGTAACTGCGTGTTACTGACATGCATTTCAAACTAAGTCATTTGTTGATTCAGGGTTACCACTCATTACTTATTTGAATCTTCAAAGATTGAAATAATCACTCTCTCTATCTGGGGGAGACTGCTCTTATTTTCGCAAAAGGGATCTATACATGAAGATTGCGCTTAATTGTTGATTTGGGGGAGAAAATTCCTAGTTTGTTTTGAAATGTTTTGATGATGCTGATTCTCAACACTCATCAAAAAGGGGGAGAATACAAAAAGAGGGAGAATACAAGATTTTTTTTAAATGAAGACTGCTGAAGAATTCAAAGATAAAAGAGTGTCTGAACCTATCTGATTTATCAAAAGCCTGACTGAAGATGATCGTCAGAAGAACACTAAAGAGGAAGATATCAGTTTTCTTAAAGTTGTGAAGATTGTTATTAAAGTTGTGAATACTGTGAAAAGCTACAAGCTTTGAAGCTTTTAGCGTCATATCTGCTACAGTTTTCAAGAGAAGTGAAGACCCGGAGGTAATTGAATTTTTTTTAATCTTGAATTCAAAGGGGGAGATTGTTGGATTAGAAATTATATTCAAGATTAAATTGTCAAAAAAGGGGTTTATTTTGTAATAGTGTTTAATACTTTAGGGGGTGTTTTAGCTGATATCAGTAATGCCTAGGTCATGTTGACCTACATATAAAAGACATTGTTTTTCTAGATTTCAGTGGTGGTGAACAATAGAGGAGGACGCACATTCTGATTTACACGCTCAGAGGTATTGATCTATACACCAAGAACACACACACGTATTCATCTGATTAATCAAGAGATATGTGGTATATTGTTTTGATTTATATTCATCTCTTCTTCTTATTGTGTTGTGTGATTGTTTATCAACTATAATCTGGGTTTAACAACCACAATGCAACTTCCTTTTGTGTGTGACTCATTAAACGAGTCATATGACACTGATAAGCCCGCCTTCCTGTCAAATGACTATTTTCGAAGCTATTCTCAGGCTGAACTTGACTCAAAATCCACTGAGGAGATATCAATGGACCACAAAATCTATGTTCCACCTCTGATTTTAGAAAAGAAAATTGTTCATCTAGAAGAGTCATTTGCACAGGAAAGACTCATTTTTCAAAAGGAAAAACCAGAGTTATTATCCAAACTTGAGTGCCTCACTTTCGATCACAGGGAAACTGGATCGAGGGAGGAAAAGGAATATCTTAAGACAGAGATAAATAAACTTAATTCACAACTGTCTGCCTTGGCAATAGATCTGATGAAAGAGCAACTTCACAAAGCCGAGCTCCAAGCTAAGCCTGACATTCTCCAAGTCGAGAAAATCAATCTGTCAGAAAATTCCTATCCACCCTCAGACACCTCTTCCTGTAAAGCTTTTTTGGGTGACTCGTCACCAAAATCTTCAAACAAAGGAAAAGCCTCAATTTTTCGAAATGGATCACCATTCTGATTTTCAAAATACTTCCGCTATTGATCCGCTTCAAGGCACAAATCCTTCCAGTTTCCTGAATCCTTCAAGTGATAAGGCTCCTTCTGAGGAGGAAATGGAATTTTCAGCTTTTCTGAATTCTGAGGTGTGTCCAGACAGTCAGCTAGACCAATTTGATTTCAATCCTTTACTTCCAAGTCACGTTGATTTTCTGAATTCAACTTGTGAGCCTCCAGTACAATTTTACAAGGGTGAATGTTCCACATCTGCCCCTCAAAACACTTATGTGAACAATTCTTCTAATTCTAAATCCAAAAGACGTTCACAGAAGAAGAAAAAGACCGGTCACTCTAACAAGAGACAATCCTCAAAATTTGAATCTTCTGACAATGAGTTTAACGGTATTTTAGATACTTTTGCTTGAAGGAAAGAAGTCAAATACGAGTGGGTAGCTAAGAAGTCTAAGGAGAGCATGACGAAGACGGAATCAGTTAATCCAGTTTTGAATTCTAGGAAAAACAATAACAGTGATGATGCTTTTAACTTTAAACCTTTGGTTGAACGTATGGATTGTTTTCTTTAAAAGTTTATTCCATTCAGTAATTATTTCAACTATCTCATGATTGTGTTTGTTGTTCCAACTGTGGGTTGAATGATTTTGTTGATCGTATATATGCATCTGATTGGTTTGGTTCTTCATGTCTTTAATTATCGTTCAAAGTCTGATGCACCACGTCACATAAATCAACCCAAGTCCAAAGGGGTATCCAAGACGGGTGTAAACCCTAATCCCAAAAGACCCATTTACGAATGGGTACCTAAAAAGACTTAATCTGTTTTGCAAAACGGTCATGCGTGGTATTTAGATTCAGGTTGCTCCAAACACATGACCGAAAGGATGGAGCTTCTCACGAACTTCATCGAGAAATTTTGTGGGAATGTACGCTTTGGGAATGATCACTATTCTCCAATTTTGGGTTATGGAGATATTGTTAAGGACAACCTCACCATCAAGAAGGTATCCTACGTCGAAGGTCTTGGTCACAACTTGTTCATCATCAGTCAGTTCTGCGACAAGAACCTAGAGGTCAACTTCAAAGCAAAATGGTGCAACGTCCGGACTAAAGATGGGAAAGAATTGTTAGCCGGGACGCATCACACCAATCTCTACACAATCGATCTCTCGTCTCTGATAGCGGAAAAGGAAGTTTGTTTGATGTCTAAAGCCTCAACCGAATAAAATTGGTTATGGCATCGTAGACTCTTGCACCTGAACTTTAAGAACATCAACAAGTTGGTGCTCGGCGGACACATGAAAGCTATGCCAGATCTCAAGTTCGAAAAGGATCACCTTTGTGCCACGTGCGAAATGGGTAAGATGAAGAAGGCTTCTCACAAGCCTAAAGACGCTCCAAGTACCTCACGGTCCCTCGAACTCATTCACATAGATTTGTGTAGACCGATGCGCGTTCAGAGTATCAACCACAAGAAGTATGTCCTAGTCATGGTCGATGAATTTTCTCGCTACACGTGGGTTAAATTCCTTCGTTCCAAGGATGAAACTCCCGAGCTGATCATCTCTCATCTGAAGAGCGTTCAAGTCTACCTCAATCAATTAGTTCAGACCATCAGGGCGGATAACGGCACAGAGTTAAAGAATCAAGTGCTTGACGGTTACCTAACTTCAGTGGGCATCACCCACAACTTGTCAGCTGCTCGTACTCCTCAGCAAAACGGGGTAGTAGAGCACGAAATCGAACTCTCGTAGAAGCCGCTCGTACGATGTTATCACAGTCCAAGCTCCCGCTTTTCTTATTGCAGAGGCAGTTGCAACCGCATGCTACACTCAAAACCGTTCTATCATCTACAAGCGGTTCAACAAGACGCCATACGAGGTCATCAATAAACGCATCCCGAACATCAAGTATTTCCATGCATTCGGGTGCACATGCTTCGTATTGAACGATAACGACGATCTCGGCAAGTTCAGCCCCAAGGCGGACGAATGATTGTTCATTGGCTACTCAACCTAAGCCCAAGCTTACAAAGTCTATAACAAACGAACGAAGACCGTCGTTGAGAGTGTGAATGTGACTTTTGAAGAGACCGCTGATATGGCTTCTGAACATCTTAGTTCAGAACCCGTTTTAACTGGTGTGTTAGATTTTGGACAACTATGTCCAGGATCTACACAATCTACAGTAAATCCAGATTAAGCGTCTACGTTAGAAGCCCATCTTTCAGATTTGGATTTACTTTTTGAGCATTTTTATGATGAATACTTTAACCCTAAGCCTAATGCTATACCGTGTAATAGGAATGCAACTCAAGCACAGGAAGTGACACCGATCACTGGTCCATCCGAATCAAGTGAGTCAACCTCGACTGATACTACCCCTTCTACTGTCATTGAATCACAATCACCAAGCTTGTGTGATCTCCCTACAACATCTCAAGCTACTACTGAAGCACCGGCAACAATAGCAGCTCTGAACTGACCCCTGCTGAAGGTGTTCAAGAATCCCAAAAACCGTCATAGATACATCACCTGCTGAGTCGTCCTCCGCTACTCATACGACTCCAGCTCCGGAGCTTCCACTTCACAGGCCATCGTCACTCGAAGCAATTCAGGATCTACCCCCAGGTGGTTATGTGGATTTCAACCTCTCCCACACACCACCAAGTGGACACGGGCTCATCCCCTTCATCAGATCATAGGCGACCCTAATGCACCTGTTCAGACTCGATCCACTACCACAAATGATTGCCTCTTCTCTTCGTTCTTTAGTCGTATCGAACCCTCAACTGTCTCTGAAGCAATAAATGATCCAGACTGGGTGATTGATATGCAAGAGGAACTCAATCAATTTGAGAGCCTTAAGGTATGACGACTTGTTCCCAGGCCAAAGAACAAGACGGTGATTGGGACGAAATGGACCTTCAAGAACAAGAAGGACGAAGATGGAATCGTAGTACGAAACAAAGCATATATGGTAGCCAAAGGATATCGTCAGGAGGAATGAATCGATTATGATGAGACGTTTGCACCGGTTGCTCGGATTGAAGCGATTCGAATGTTACTTGCCTACGCCGCCCACAAGAACTTCATTGTATTTCAAATGGATGTGAAGACCGCGTTTCTGAATGGCGTTCTCAAAGAAGAAGTCTATGTATCGCAACCCGAAGGCTTCGTGAGTTCTAACAAACCACACCACGTCTACATTTTTGACAAGGCCTTGTACGTCTCAAGCAAGCACCACGAGAATGACATGATGCACTCTCTTCATTCTTAGTTAAAGATGGATTTTACAAAGGTAAGATCGATACCACCTTGTTTATTAAAAAGGAAAAGTGAGATATCATTCTTGGACAGATCTATGTCAACGAATAATCTTTGGCTCAATAAACCCCAAGTACTGTCATAACTTCTCAGCCCTCATGAGCAAACATTTTCAAATGAGTATGATGGGTCAAATGAATTTTTTCCTGGGTCTTCAAGTTAAACAATTAGCCACAAGAATTTTCATAAATCAATCTAAGTACATCTCGGATATTCTTTGGTAATACTAGATGGAAAATTCTTCACCCATGAAGACGCACATGTCTACAAGTATAAAGCTACACTTCGATCCTGACAGAAAGGATTTGGATGCTAAGACCTATAGAGGTATGATTGGTTCCCTAATGTACTTGATGGCAAGCAGACTAGACATTATGTTGCCGACATTCTTGTGTGCAAGATTTCAGTCAAAACCAAAAGAGTCCCATTTAGTTGCAGTTAAGCGCATATTTAGTTATTTAAAAGGTACTACTGATCTTGGCTTGTGGTACCCGAAAGAGACAGGTTTTGAGCCAACGACTTATTCAGACGTTGACCATGCCGGTAATATGCTAGACCGGAAAAGCACGACGAGACATGTCCTGTTGGGTCTGAAATGTGCTAAGGATGGTTAATACTGCTAAACATGACTATTACTACTGCCAGAGGAAGTTAGTACTGCCAGATCACAATTACTACTGCTTGAAGGAGTTAATACTGCTGAGACAAAATTAATACTACTTGAGTTATTTAATACTGCTAATCAGGGTTACTATTGCTGCTCTGTGTTAATACTGTTAGTCTGTGTTAGTACTGCCATTATGTGTTACTACTGCTAATATGAGTTAATACTACGAGTTAGTTAATACTGCTAGTGTACTTACTACTGCTTCAAAGAATTACTACTGCGGGGGTCAGTTACTATTGCTAATGTAAATTAGTACTGCTCTTAACTGTTTTATTGGTTGTATAAATACCCCCTTAGTCTGCCAAAAAAATCAAAACGGCTCTTTGAATTTCTTGCACTTATTTATCTTCTTTCTCTCTCGCTCTGGCTAACGTTTTTGGTCTTCAAGCTCTTAACCCTAGTTCGCAGTCGAATCTCTCTCAAATGGCAGGTCTTGTATTTGTCGATGACCACAATGAGTTGGCAATGCTGAATAAGCCCAACCAAGCCGAAGGATTTCATCAGATTGTGGACTTCCTAAAATCCACACATATCGCCCACGCTTTAACGGTCAATCCCACAATCAATGTGGAGCATCAAAGACAGTTCTGGGTAAATGCCACCATCCTAATGAAGAGGGTACTCAGGTTATCAAGTCAAGGGTGTGTGATAAACCCCTGACCATCTCGGAGGAGACCATTCGCATTCATCTACTTTTAGATGATGCCTCAGGTATAACATCTCTACCCAAGGAAGATCTTTTTGAAAATGTAAGCAGGATGGGATATGGAGGTCCCACTGAGGTATATAAGTTCTTCAAGAACAAATTTTCTCCTAAGTGGAGATTTTTTGTTCATACCCTCCAGCACTGCATTTCAAAGAAAACAACTGGCTGGAGTGAGTTCAGCAGTACCATTGCTTATGCTATGGTCTGCTTAGCAACCTCCAGGAAGTTCAATTTTTCGCAAATGATCTTAAATGACTTACTGTCAAACCTGGATACCAAAACAAAATCTTTTTATATGTATCCCAGGTTTGCGCAAGCTATACTGAATAAGGAATTGACGAATTTACCTCATTTTAATGAGGTATATGTACCAAAGGTCCCAAAAGGAAAGGTGTTTTCTAATATGAGGAGGACTAGTAAGGACTCCTCAGGTATTGACACACCATTGTTCTCTACAATGATGGGTGTGTCTCCTTCCCATGGTGAGGCATCAGTGTCAAAGCCCTCATCTGAGAACCAAACTGATGACCTACCAACACCACTCATTTCTATTACCATCCCTCAGTCCCTTCTTAAAAAGCCAACTTAACCCATCACCAAAATATATATAAGGAAAAAGGTAAAGAAGGTTCCTTCCCTTCTTGTACCTTCCCCCTCACAGCCTTCAAGCCCTCTAATGGAGCATTCTCCATTAGAGAATATCGATAGGGAAACCACAGGGGTGTCTCCCAACCCCAAGAAGGTGCTCACTAAGGAGCAGGTTGAGCATATGGGCTGTAAGACTCACACTACTGACTTTGCACAAAGTGCAGGGCAGGATAGTGTGAACATATCTAAGACCTTCCCCATGGCAACTTTGGGTGAGCAATCATCCAGAGGTCCCCGGTGCCAAGAAACCAAGGTGGTAGAAGGTGCCTCTGCTAGGCAGAGGACCCCTACTAAAAGTTCCAGTGATCCTCCAAGGGTGGTAAACACACCTAAAGGTGGTGAGGATAGATATTCATACGATGAATTGATGGAAACTATTGCCAATATCAATATGGATGTCCTATCTCAGGGCAAACTTATTGAGAAGCTGCAACAAGGGATCTTATCCCAACAAGTCCAGATTTCCAACCTCAAGAAAATGGTCCTCAAGCATATGCAAAAGAAGAAGATGACCAAATTCATATTGAAGAAGAGGAGCATCCCTCATGATGCTTCCAAAAAGGGGGAGAATAGAGCTGAATTTGATAAACAGAGTCCTGTTGGAATGGAATATACTTTTGAGGGGGAAAAGGGCAAAGAAGCAGAAACTAGTAAAGAAGTAGAAACAGAGCCAACAGTAGAAGCGTTCAAGAAAGCAACATCAATTGGCTTAGCAGCAGTAATAGAGGCAGCAGCAGTAACAGGGCTTTCTGTTGAAGAAATAGAGATAGCAGAAACCCTTCTAAAGGCCAAAACAGACACTCCCAAAGCCACTCAAAAGGACAAGGGAGTGGAAATCAAAGAGGGAGGCCCTGAGCTAAAAAGGAAAGAAATCAGTGAGGCTGAACTGAAGAGGAAAGGAAAGGCAAAGGTGGATGAATCTGCAAAGCCACCAAAGAAGCTAAAACAGATTGAACTAGATGAGGAACTGGCTAAGAAGCTACAGGCTGAGCTACAAAAAGAAGAAGAAACTCAGAAGGCCAAAGATAGGCAGATTGCTCTAGATCTGTCCACTAAGCTGAATGAGGAATATCAAAAGAGCTTCAAAGCTGCAGTTGAGGCCAAGAAAAGTATAGTGAAAGCATCCAAGCACAGACTGCCAGCAAAGATTCAGAAAAGACAACCCTCTAAGTCCTATTTGGCCAATCAAGAAAGAAGAAAAATGATAAACTTTCTGAAAGGCTCAA
Source organism: Arctium lappa (assembly GCA_023525745.1). Taxonomy (NCBI): domain Eukaryota; kingdom Viridiplantae; phylum Streptophyta; class Magnoliopsida; order Asterales; family Asteraceae; genus Arctium; species Arctium lappa. Next base: position 36,754,817 of record CM042059.1, read on the forward strand.
TTGGTGTAAAAGAAGAGATGTTTGCTAACATGTCATACAGCAGAGTTGAAGAGCTATATAAAAGGGAAATGGCAAAGCTTCAAGGGGACTTCACTCAAAGGGTTGAGTTTGAAAGACAAATGAAAGAGAGACATGATCTCAATATCCAACAACCCTTCCCTGAGAGTGAGGAAACCACTCCTTCAAAAGAAAAGGCTGAAGAAAAGAAGGAAGAACATGTTGCTGTGGAAGTCAAATCTGCCAAGAGAGTGAAAACTATAGCTTCCAAGAAACTGTCTAAGAAGCCAAGGGTTGCAGAAGCTGAGAAAGATACAGAACCAGCTGTTACAGGTCAAGCTGAGAAATCAAGTCAAAGTGCACATCAACCAAGTCAATCTAATGTGCATTTTGAACTTTACATGACTGTAACAGATAATGATCCAGTGAAGGCAGATCCCATTTTAGTCCAAGCCCCTGAAATCTTCCACTGGTATATTCTTGAAGATCAAGGCAAAGAATATTTCAGAATCAAAAGAATGGGTGATCATTTTGAAGTATGTTCTACTTGGGGGAAGATAGTCAGATGTTGTTCAAGGTCAGACTTGGAAGAAATGTTTAAAGTGGGAATGAATCTGTATGGGGATGTGCTGAAGACTCCAGGGATGAACATCAAGAAACTAGCAATTGAGTATTTATGCATGATGTTCAGTCCAGATCTTGTCAAGCATGTCATCAAAGATGTCTTCAAGTCTGTGGACAACTGGATGCTTATTGAAAGGTGTGGGGTGTATATCTTGACCATAGATAAAAGCTTTCATGAATATTATCTGGTGGATAAGATATATGACCATAGCCTAGCCAAGCTACAGGGGATGCTGAAAGCCAAACTAATCTGTCATCAAGGCTCAGTAATGGCAAGGATTGTGGTTAGCAGGATCATCAATCAAAGCTTGGGTTTGGATCCTAATCTAGGGGTGTAAACTTAGGTTTTGAAAGCATCATGAAGAGCAATTTTTGAAGAACTTAACTTCTCAATTTGAAAAGTTAAGTTAGGGGGAGATTGTTGGGTCTGAAATGTGCTAAGGATGGTTAATACTGCTAGACATGACTATTACTACTGCCTGAGGAAGTTAGTACTGCCAGATCACAATTACTACTGCTTGAAGGAGTTAATACTGCTGAGACAAAATTAATACTGCTTGTTGAGATTAATACTGCTCATGAAAATAGTGCTGCTTATGAGATGAAGACTCCGTATGGGAATGAAGACAGCTGTATAGATTGAAGCTAAAGTAAAGGAGATAATTATGGACTGAAGATCAATTTTATTTTGATAATTATCTTGTAATCAGTCTTGTATATATAGTATAGAAGTATTTGATAGATTAATTGAATATGTTTTTTGTTAGAGAGAATTAACCTCAAGATAAATAGAATCCTTTCTATAGAGAAGTATAGAACGTCTGTTGAGCCTGTTCAACAGATTGAGGTTTTTGTGTGTAATCATCAAGTTGAATCAATATAAACTTGTGATTTGAGTTTTATATACTGTTCCATTGATTGTTAGTGTTAAAGTGTTTTTCCGCAACTTCTTTAACATTGATTCTGAGTGTGTGTGAATTAAATTCTTGCTTAAGTTACGATCCTGACAGTCCGGTTCTTGGGTGATCGACTTGTCAGCTAGGCATCAAAGAAACAAAATTGCGTTTCAACCTCTACCGCCGAGGCAGAGTATTTAGCAGCCACCAGTTGCTGCTCGCAGGTAATTTGTATGTGAACTCAGTTGAAAGACTATGGATTCCACTACTCAAAGATCCCCATTTACTGCGACTCGAAGAGCGCAATTGCTATATCTAGCAATCCCGTCCAACACACGATAAAGAAACACATAGATGTTCGCTATCACTTCATCGAAAGATCATGTGGAACGAGGTACAATAGAACTCTACTTTGTTAATACAGAACATCAGATTGCAGACCTGTTTACCAAAGCCTTGGACGAAAAACGCTTAATCTGAAAGTTTGACCCATCTACAGACCTACACGAGTCTCATTCAATAACGAATGACTGTGGCTTAATGCTCCAAGGATTTTTCTATGGATGCTCATGTCAACACTCACTGGCTTTTGCATTTTACTCGTTAGGTTCTGTACTAGTTTCAAACTTCTGTATTAATAAGTTAGATTTCGTTGGTTTTAATTTTTCGTGTGTTTCCTTTATTTTTCCCTCTCGTTGTGTCTCATTTCGTTTCTTAGTATGCTACTTCAGTTGCCTAAAGTTTCTATCGTTTTTGGTAAATATTAACAGCTTGGTTATGTGTTAAGGGGGAGCACTACCGCAGAAAGATCCGTAAGTTTTTCCCGAGGGGGAGCAGGTAAGTCTCTCTGAAATTTTAATCGCAGCTTAAGTCAAGGGGGAGTCTCACCACTTGGAATTCGGTAAGTTTCATGGTTCCTCATTTAAGGGGGAGCAGGCAAGTTCCTTTGAGGTTAAACTCTGCTAACCAAATGTTAAGGTGGAGCAGGTCAGTTTCAAAGTGATTTTATTTTTTAAATTTCAGAGACACCGAGGAAATAGGACCCGGGCCCAAACCGGACTCCGGTCCAAACTGGTACTCGGCCAACCGGAACCCGGTCCAACCCGGGAACCGACCCGGGAATTGACACCCCCTTAATAACCCTACCCCGGGACTTTATATCCCGGGCCCTTTCCTTCTCCTATATCAGTCTATCACTCCCTCTCGTCCCTGATCCCTCTCTATCTCTCGCACTCGCTATCTCTTTTTCTCTCGATCTCTCTTTCGCTCGCTCTCCATATCGATTCTCTCTCATTCGATCGTCGACCAATTCAGGTACGCAATATACTCTCTCTCTCAATTTCTGGTTCGCCGTCGATCCCCCATGTTGACTATGGTTCTCGCAGCGGTCACCACCGCCGATTTTCGGCCGGGGAACAGGTATGCCGCCGCCGTGGAGTCGTCCCCGGTTTTCGACGACTGCCACCCCAACCATATCGACTCAACGTCGATTTGCCAAAACGGGGTTCATCTTATGTCGTATGAATATCGATTGGGCTCATTATGTTTCTATGAGTTCAAATAAATCGATCGATTGAATGTTTTTTTTTTCGTGTTAATCGTGGGTGACACAGATAGTTGGAATCTGTGGTTGGTTGAAAAGTTGAGTTCGGTTTAGGTGGAATAAACTTTTTTTATTGATAAAGTGGGTTTGTGTATGGTTCATGTTGAGATCGTTTACTGAAATCGGTATGTTGATAAACCTGGGTTTGTTTCTCCCGGGAACACCCGATGTTTGGCCCCGGTTGATTAATCTTCCAGGGTAAAATCTTCCGGTCCCCGGGTTTGTGACTCCCGGGGTGTATGCACCTCCCGGTACGTAGCGGGTGACTGTGTGTCGGCCTTTTGAACTCCTAGGGTGTGTAAAGCCCCGACTCTTGTATCTCCGGTCCATGGGTTTGTGAGACCCCCGGTCCATCCTCCATTCCCCGGGTTTGTGAACTCCCAGGGGTGACAACTCCCGGTCCCCGGGTTTGTGAGATCCCCGCCCCGCCCCCGGTATATTCCGATTCGTACCGCACCGCCCGGGTCTTAATCCCCGGGTTATATGTGTCCAACTCCTGGTGCTCTTCTACTATCTCCCGATACCTTGCTCCCGGGACTAATTTCCTTGCCTCCCAGGGTCTTGAAACCCCAGGACCTTGCACTCCCTTATGATTATTTTTGAGAATTCTTAAGTTTTCTGTGTTTCCTTGCGTATTTATAATTAATCAATTGTGATCAAATCACTTGCTGCTGGGGTTTGTTTTGTTGGTTTCTTTTAAGGGCTAGATTCTCTTTTTGGTTTGTTTTGTTTTGATTGGACATGTTTTTCACAAGAGCTTTTGATTGCTATACCAAAGTGCTCACTTGTTTTATCTTTCACATGTACAATGGCTCATAATCTAAACCAGGAAATTGATCCTATCGTCGATGCATCACTGATTCATCCAAATTAGTACCTCCCACTCACTCCAAACAATTTTCACTTGGACTTCTCTCAGCCCCAAGGCCAACATCAAGTGATTCTCGAAATCCTCAGAGGCCACCCTCTATCGTACGCTCTCACGGAGACTGCAGATGTTCCTCAGTTGTATCTGCAGCAGTTCTGGCAATCCCTTACACATATTGAAGAAGATGATGGATTCCATCTGGAGGCTAGAATCGACTCCACACCGGTTCTACTCACTCGAGATCTCTTTCGACAGTGTCTCCACCTTCCAAACGCTGACTCCTTTCCGGGCCGAGAAAACTTCAACCCAATCGTCTTCGACTCCATTATGTATGCGGACATCCATTCTCTGGGTTATGTAGTGCCTCTCCCATTCCCATCCGCCTTCAACCGCCGGAACTTGACTCCAATCTGGTACACTCTCTTCACGTACCCCAACCGATGTTTATCTGCCATCACTAAGGGCATAGATCAGACCAGTACCAACCTTCTCCAACTCTTTCATGGCTCTGCTTTCCACCGACATGCCGATTATGCTGATATCTTATGGTTCGAACTAGAGCAAAAGGTCCAGGACAACTCAAATAAATGACGGAACTTCATCCCGTTCATGCGTTTTCTTCAGATCTTCATCCGGAACTTCATGCAACTCCATCCCATCATAGCTCGCCGATCATCACATCCGGTATGTCCTCATCATCCCACTCATCGTCATCCTACTCGCAATGAACTCCAAAACATAGTCTCTAGACGTATCCCTGACGGGTTATTGGCCTACGCTAGTCAAACGGCACTGAGTGTGATAGAATATAGTCGCACACATGACATACCTGCTCCCATGGTCCATCCAGAACCGGAAGGACCTCCCCAGGGAGCACGGCTTGAAAGGCGTGAGGGTCCGCGCACGAGAGGAGGAAGAGTCCAGCGAGCTGGGGCTCCCGGACGAGGTGTGTTGAGAGAACAAATTGTAAGGGGAACTGAAGCGGGCAGTGCCGTTAGACCAAGCGGGAACAACACTTCTCGCCGATCACCTGCCCCATCGCAGACTACCACTCAGACCTCGGAAGAGGACACCGCCACTGAAACTGAACAGATCCATACCTCTTCCTACACCGAATCTGAAGCTGCCACCGACCAAACAACCACCCAATCTGACTCTCAAACTGAGTCAACGACACCAAGTGATAGTCATCTGACTCTGATGGTGACGATGATCAGCCATCACCAGAGAGATAAAGAGAGCAGAGGGAGTCCAAGTTGAAAATGAAGAAGTGAGGAGAGAGAAGGAAAGAAAGAGAAAAAAAACTTTGAGCGTACACGAGTAATGAGGCAACCAACTCCGGTTGATCTCCCCTTACCCACCATTAGCCAGGTAACCACATCTGCTACCCAGTCTCATGTGTTGAGACAGGGTATTGAAGAAGCCGTCGTGGACCTAGAGACGCAGTTGCACACCCCACCCAGCCACTCCGACATATCTCAACAGATGTTGGTTTCACTTTCTCACGGGGGTTTAACACATATACTACCTGTCTCTCAGTTGGAGAGTACTGGTATTGAAGCTAGAGGACAGCTGCCCCAATCCTCGCCTTCCTTCAGTGCACTGCATCTAGAGCCTATCGATGATATCATTTCTTTGAGTAGGGCACGAGTACTTTCTTCGGCTACTGCTGGAGAACTTAGTGCCCAGCCGGAACACCCATAGTAACTCTGCCTGTTGGTGGATTACGAGGATTGGGTGGAAGTCCTACCACAACGATCATCATGCCAACTGTGACCGTAGGTGGTGCGACTTCCATAGTCGTCACCACAACTGGAAGTCCTAGTGACCCAGGTATTAGTCACCCTGAGTTCGTCCCAAGGGAATTTCTGGACGGCGCCCTAAAGGCTGTCCATTCTATTATGCGATCGAAAATGAGGGAGGAGGTAGATGCCCTAAAGCGAATTATCAAAGGCAAAGCACCGATGTCTGATCCTGAACCACTATGTAACACCTCGAATTTCGAAAAGCATCATTTCACATTAATACAGAAATTAGTAGCTTAAAAGTGAAAAATAAGATATATGATTTTGGACTTGAATCCTAGATTTTATAGTCTAAATGGATGAAGGATTCAATTACGAGTCCAACGGTTCTTTCCGGAGCAAAATTGGAGCTATAACGAAGAAGTTATAGTCAAAACAGTGAGCAAGAAGTAAACCAGGTGACTTATGTCGCGACTTAAAGTCGTGGCATAACCCGCGAAATCCACTGGTCGGGCATAAAACCCGATTTTCAGTCCTAGAACTTCATTTCTTCATAACTTTTGATCCACAACTCCGATTTGGGTGATTCAAGTTTCCACAGTTTCATTTTTGAGAGATCTTCAAGGATCTAGCAAGAGATTGGAAGTCTATTGGTGTATACAAGAGTATTTTGTGGCGGTAAGCTCCTCATCTCTTCCTCTTCATCTTCTTCACCAAAGTTTTCTAGGGTTTCATCCACCCTTTGTTCTCCCTTTCGTAGATTGGAGGTTTGTAACCATTTTGATGAACTAGAGGTGTTTTGGTTGGTGGATTCAAGCTTGGGTTAAGGTAATCTTCTTTTCTCTTCAGTTATGGAAGTTAGGGTTTCGGTATCATTTGAGGTATTCATGTATAAGGTTTGGGAAACGATTCTTTGTGGTTGATTATGATTATTTATGGTTGAATATGTATGGATTTAGGTTTTTGGAAGTTTTGACTTGAGAATCTAAGTGTTCTTCAAAGGAGCTCTAGTTGGGGGAAAATCTAGATTTAGCCTAAATCTAGCAAGGTGAGTTCAAGTTTATTTGTTAAAACGGTGTACATGCCAAAATGTGTATTTTGAAGTAAAAGTATGTTTTACTTGGTATTTGTCGAGTGTGAGCATTTTTATAAGTTTTCATATTTGGTGAACTTGGGTTGTTTAATTCCATAAAATGCTCATATTTGGGTTCTTAGCATTTTTGTACAAATATAGTCCATTTCATGACTTATGCATCTTTGGTGATTTTTGTACAAACGAAATCTATTTCATGTCATAGGCATTTTGGGGTATTTGCATTCATAAACCCTTTGGAAACCCTTTGGTCCCAATACGTGTTGAGTTTTGGGTTAATCACGTCTTTGAGGTATGTGTCTTCATAAACGTTGCTTAAAGACATTTCATTAATTGTGGGGACGTTAATTGTCGGTCAAGGGAATTTTCGGACATTTTGGCTCGGTGTTGACGTAAATGAGTATTGAGGACATTTCTCCGGTTTTAATGACTCTATGTATAGTCCAATTTATGATTTACATCTTAATGCATTATATTGCATATTTATAATCATTACAGGCTCGAGTGCTTTAGTCATTCAGAAGTAGTCGTGTAACTTTAGACTGTGTTGCATTGGATCAATAGGCACGTAAGTCAGTCTTATTTGATGTTCAATTGGGTGGTACGGGGTTGGACTCCGGGACTCATGTTTTATGACTGAAACTTGACAAGGAGGCACTAGGAGGGTGGAGTCTGTATAGTGCTTCCTGGGAGGTGAGTACTGTGACCTCCGCCATTTGGGGAATTTCCTTAGTTGTAGTCCCTAGTATGCTGGGCCTTTTGGGGAATTTCCTTAGTTGTAGTCCCCGGGGTGTCAGGCCATTTGGGGAATTTCCTTAGTTGTAGTACCCGATGTGCCGACCCTTTTGAGGTGGAGTTGTTTGTAACGGCCACCAAGGTCAACTATATCTTTTGGTGAACTTGTCTAGAGGTCGTAGGGGCACTTGGGCTAACATGTCGTGAAGTGTCATACGATCAACGTTGTTTGAGTGGCATACTTTTGTGTTCCTCCGCTCTCAACGGATACGGGTATCCCCCGTTGTCGGCCCGCTGTATTTTCGATATTTAATTGTCCATGCTTTGATATTTGGATTTCATTCCATTTTATGGTCGCGTGAGTATTGAGATTCAGTTCCATGTTTTAATGGCGTATCATATTTATCTGGATTGTTTTCCGTTATTTAAGGGCCGAGTATTATGTCCCACCCGTGTTTTGGGATATGAAGTATTATTTACATTTTCACAAATTTGAGTATCGAACTATGACCCTGTTTGGGCGAGTTACGGGTTGCATCGTTTTATAAGAAATGTGTGTTTGGGAGCATTGTTATTAAAAGTGCATATTATGGGAAAATGTGTCGTTTCAATTTTGAAGTATAATATTTCGAAGGATTTTGCTTTAAACTGAATTCCTTTATTTTAAGATATATTCACTCATGTTAAAACTCTTGAGCTCACTAGGCGTTAAGCCTAACCTTTTTATTTGTCGGCATGTGCATCAAGTTCCTGTTGGGGGTTCGGTTCTAGCAGTGCTTTGAAGAGTTGAGCCTTAGCCTTACAAGAGTGAGTAGTCGGTGAAGTCTTCCGCAGGTTGGAGTTAGTAATTGTTATTTGGTTTAGTAACACCCGTCCTTTTCATAGATGGTAGGTATAGGATGAATGTGTGTATTGAGGTTAATTCTCAATTTGTGTCTGTTGTCAAAGTAATTATTGATGTATTTAGAATTTTTTTAATAAGTTTCTATCTTCAGATTTAAGGGTGTTACAAGTTGGTATCAGAGCTATTAGGTATTGATTTTGATGCCTAGACTCAAACTAGCGTAACTTTAAGTGATTGAATCTGATATTGCACAATTAGGCACTATAATATTGGATGTTTTGAGGATATTAGAGTCACTAGGAGCGGGAATCACGTCAAGAGTAACAAGGATGATCATGTACAATAGGTTCATAATTGCACCTGGCCAGTGTTATGGTGAACCTAGGAGCTACATGTGTATACTTGGACTACTTTGATGTGATGACAGTTGGGGTAGTGAAGAAGTTCTAAGTGAGTAACCGTTATGAGAGGTTGATGACTTTAGTATTCGTCACTTGGAGTGACGGTAAGTCTGGTGATTGTATTAAGTGAACCGTTTCTGGTCGGATTGATTGGTTGGATTAGAACCATAGACTCTTGGAACCGATGTTATTTCGAGGAGAAATAGTGGGGTAAACCTATGAAATCCTTGATCTTGGTCTTAAGATGTTGAGCATCTGGATGACGATAATGTAACTAAGAAATCGAGGAACGTAGTTTCGAGGTGTTGGGTATCGATCAAATCCATGCACGAAATGTATTTCTGAAATAAATTGCATCGATTATTTCTCATATTTAAAAAAAAAATCACCGTGTGAATCACATCACGAAATCTTGAAATGTTTAACACACTCAAGTTTTTAGATCATGATCTTAAATATGCATAAAGCTATTTTATTGCATATGGTTGCAAGCTTTGTTATTCTCATTGCTGCCAAACGCTATTTTCGATTATTGTGATGATTCGTAATTTGATATTGCGTAGAGTCTTAGACAAGTAACTACGACTTAGGAACTTAACATTGGATATCCTCCATGTATGTTAAGGCCTTGGACGAAGAGTTGTCTTCCACTATTTTAGTGTTTGAGTTTTCTGGGGAGTTATATTTCGTGTGAGTTTTGTTAAGTTTTATGGAGTATTGTTTTACGACGTTCACGACGTTTGGATGAACCTTGAAATGCACAGTCTAAGTCCTTTGTGTGCGTTGTTTTATGGGTTGTTGGGAAATTCATTTCATAAGAATTTTGGTGGTGTATGTCACCCCATATGTTATTTTGGTAGTTTCAAGATCGTGTGGGTTCATTTGTGAGTTTTATGTAAATGTAGCCCGTTGTGCACAACTTGGTGGGTGAGTTGATTTAAACATTTAGTGTGAGTAAACTTACGAAAAACTTAGAATAGGTTTGTGTTGAACTGAGACTTTGAGCATTCTTTGATTGTCGTTTTATCTTTGTTGTATCACGCAATCCGTCATATTGAGTTACTCGCATGCATGACATAATAGTCACTATTTTTGGGTCAAAGAACGTTTTATCCGAGCAATTCAGTTGAAGTCTACTTAAATTATGTTATGTTTGACCAAATCGCAAGAACTTCTTGTTTTGCTAAATTGAGAAATAAATTGGTGTATGTGAGTCGTGTAGGAGCTTTGACTCCATGTCATTTTGTGGATAAATGGGGAATTTTGGAACTCGGTTACGTAAATTTCTCCCTTCGGGGCTTATACAAACATTTGTTGCACTCCGTTTTAGCACGGGAATTTGTTTTACGTACATCATAAAGTAATGCATACCCGGACCATAGTGGTCCATTTGAAAAGGTTTTTGAGCATATTTTATTATAGTCGTTATTAGCGTGAGTAATGATCAAATGATTTCAAAATATTTTCTTATCTATGGGACGTTGTGACCCTTTGTGCACTTACCAAGTAAACGGTAGTTGATTTTTACTCGCATGGTTAATTTTTATAAAGCTTAAGAACTTGGAAGTTTTATAAAATGCTAGATTGGCATTGTAGCTTGAAAAACCCTTGAACTCATTAGAGCCATAACTTTAAACCCTCTTTGTGAAAGGAGCGTCCGTGTGGTTTTGAAGCATCGGATAAGGCGACCGGTGGTCAATCCGGATTTTGGGATTTTGGTTCTTGGATTGGCTCGCACAGAAGTAATGGGGGTGTTAGGCTTGTGCATTCTCCTAGTTAATTAGGTGATGATCTTCCCATTTCGATAAGTCTTCGGGTTAAAACCATGTGTGGTTGCTTATGTGTGTTTGGGTTTTGAATTTGTGGATTAGTGGTACGTCAGCATGCTATGTGTCTATGGTGTATCACCCTAATGAGTATCGGTGACTATTGATGATGTTATGGTTGACTAGTAAGGACGTTTGATTTGGAAAATTATTTCCAAGAGTAGGTGTCAACTTCGTATCGGCATTGCTAATTGGGAATGGAATATTTATTAGTATATCCGCATTTCATATAGTTGTGTTGAGGATAGGTGTTGACACTCGGTTTTGGGAAATAATCGTTAGTATGCCTCAATGCACATCTGTTGAACCTGGTGTTGCAAGTTAAGGGATAACATTAAGGAATGTAGGTATTAATACCTAGGAATCAATCGTTAATAATCTTGTAATCAACGAAGTTTCGTGGATTCGGCAATCGATGTTAGAATGCGTTATGAGGGTTGTGTAGATGCGAATTTTGGGGCAAGTCGCTATCTACAGATGTTGTGTTTGGGTGGTCAGCTTGAGGATTTGATTTATTGTTGTGTTGAACCAGATCAAACTTGTTGATGGGAAATTTCGTGGAAGAAAGAACGATAAGCCTTTTTGGGTGTTGCTTATGGGGGATATTTAATGAGGATATCGTTATGGACCTTAAGTAGGAATCTCTTATTGAAAAGGCCTTGATTTGTTGAGATTGTAAGAATCGTTTTGTAACAGCAGCAGATGATCAGCTCATCAGTTATATATATGGATTCAGTCGCCACTCGGGTAAAGTCGTCATGGATGGGGCTACATGGAATTGAAAGGGGTATGGTTAATCAATAGTTGGGCCGTTTCTACAGAATTTGTTGTGTTCATAAAAGGCAAGAAAAGAGTGTAATGTGATTCAATGAAGGGCGATTAGAGGTGTGTAAGGTCAAGTTCACTCTGGGGTACCATTGGGAGAGTGGTTAGCTCAGAGCCGTAAGCTATCTTGAGGTATTATGTTGAATCTAAGGTTGGGAGGCAACCAAAAATTTATTGATGGGGGAATGAATTGATAAGGACTCGATGCTCTTTCCGTCACCGGTAAGATGCATTGAACCTTAGAATTTGAGTTTATGGCGACTTGTTATGTGGAATTAAGTGACAATGTCAACCGAGATGTAATCGGGTTCGTATATGAGGTAAGGTTTTGAGAAGGTGTTCCTTTTTTTGGATAGAGAATCAATTGATCTCGCCAAGGGCGATGTTGGGTGATTGGTTGGTGCTAGATTTCGAGAACGAAATCTCTTTTAAGGTTCGGAGGATTGTACCCCGAATTTCGAAAAGCATTATTTCAAGTTAATACATAAATCAGTAGCTTTAAAGGGAAAAATAAGATATATGATTTTGGACTTCAATCCTAAATTTTATAGTCTTAATGGATGAAGGATTAAATTACGAGTCCAACGGTTCATTGCGGAGCAAAATCGGAGCTATAACAAAGAAATTATGGTCAAAACAGTGAGCGAGAAGTAAACCAGGTGACTTATGCCGCGACTTAAAGTCGCAGCATTACCCGCGAAATCCACTAGTCGGGCATAAAACCCGATTTTCAGCCCTAGAACTTCATTTCTTCATAACTTTTGATCTACAACTCCGATTTGGGTGATTCAAGTTGCCACAGTTTCGTTTTTGAGAGATCTTAAAGGATATAGCAAGAGATTGGAAGTCTATTGGAGTATACAAGAGTATTTTGTGGTGGTAAGATCCTCATCTCTTCCTCTTCATCTTCTTCATCAAAGTTTTCTAGGGTTTCATCCACCCTTTGTTCTCCCTTTCGTAGATTGGAGGTTTGTAACCATTTTGATGAACTAGAGGTGTTTTGGTTGGTGGATTTAAGATTGGGTTAAGGTCACCTTCTATTCTCTTCAGTTATGGAAGTTAGGGTTTCGGTATCAGTTGAGGTATTCATGTATAAGGTATGGGAAACGGTTCTTTGTCGTTGATTATGATTATTTATGGTTGAATAAGTATGGATTTAGGTTTTTGGAAGTTTTGACTTGAGAATCCAAGTGTTCTTCAAATGAGCTCTAGTTAGGGGAAAATCTAGATTTAGCCTAAATCTAGCAAGGTGAGTTCAAATTTATTTGTTAAAACGGTGTACATGCCAAAATGTGTATTTTGAAGTAAAAGTATGTTTTACTTGGTATTTGTCGAGTGTGAGTATTTTTATAAGTTTTCATATTTGGTGAACTTGGGTTGTTTAATTCCATAAAATGCTCATATTTGGGTTCTTAGCAATTTTGTACAAATATAGTCAATTTCATGACTTATTCATCTTTGGTGATTTTTGTACAAACGAAGTCTATTTCATGTCATAGGCATTTTGGGGTATTTGAATTCATAAACCCTTTGGCAAACCTTTGGTCCCAATACGTGTTGAGTTTTGGGTTAATCACGTCTTTGAGGTATGTGTCTTCATAAACGTTGTTTAAAGACATTTCATAAATTATGGGGACGTTAATTATCGGTCAAAGGAATTTTTCGGCATTTTGGCTCGGTGTTGACGTAAATGAGTATTGAGGACATTTGTCCAGTTTTAATGGCTCGAGTGCTTTAGTCATTCATGAGTAGTCGTGTAACTTTAGACTGCGTTGCATTGGATCCATAGGCATGTAAGCTAGTCTTATTTGATGGTCAATTGGGTGGTACGAGGTTGGACTCCGGGACTCATGTTTTATGACCGAAACTTGACAAGGAGGCACTAGGAGGGTTGAGTCTTGATAGTGTTGCCTGGGAGGTGAGTATTGTGACCTCCGCCATTTGGGGAATTTCCTTAGTTGTAGTCCTCAGTATGTCGGGCTTTTAGGGGAATTTCCTTTGTTGTAGTCCCCGGGGTGTCGGGCCATTTGGGGAATTTCCTTAGTTGTAGTCCCCGGTGTGCCGGCCCTTTTGAGGTGGAGTTCTTTGTAACGACCACCAAGGTCAATTGTCTCTTTTGGTGAACTTCTCAAGAGATCGTAGGTGCACTTGGGCTAACGTGTCGTAAAGTGTCATACGATCAACGTTGTTTGAGTGGCATACTTTTGTGTTCCTCCGCTCTTAACGGATACGGGTATCCCCCGTTGTCGGCCCGCTGTATTTTGGATATTTAATTGTACATGCTTTGATATTTGGATTTCATTCCATTTTATGGTCGCGTGAGTATTGAGATTCAGTTCCATGTTTTAATGGCGTATCATATTTATCTGGATTGTTTTCCGTTATTTAAGGGTCGAGTATTTTGTCCCACCCGTCTTTTGGGATATGAAGTATTATTTATATTTTCACAAATTTTGAGTATCGAACTATGACCCCGTTTGGGCGAGTTACGGGTTGCATCGTTTTATAAGAAATGTGTGTTTGGGAGCATTGTCGTTAAAAGTGCATATTATGGGAAAATGTATCGTTTCAATTTTGAAGTATAATATTTCGAAGGATTTTGCTTTAAACTAAATTCCTTTCTTTTAAGATATATTCACTCATGTTAAAACTCTTGAGCTCACTAGGCATTAAGCCTAACCTTTTTATTTGTCGGAATGTGCATCAGGTTCCTGTCGGAGGTTCGGTTCTAGCAGTGCTTTGAAGAGTTGAGCCTTAGCCTTACAAGAGTGAGTAGTCGGTGAAGTCTTCCGCAGGTTGGAGTTAGTAATTGTTATTTGGTTTAGTAACACCCGTCCTTTTCATAGATGGTAGGTATAGGATGAATGTGTGTATTGAGGTTAATTCTCAATTTGTGTCTGTAGTCAAAGTAATTATTGATGTATTTAGAATTTTTTTAATAAGTTGCTATCTTCAGATTTAAGGGTGTTACACACTACCTCCACCTCCACCACCCTGCCATACACCTACCGATTTATCCATTGATGGCCTCAAATTCATGCTCCTAACCAAACTCCTATCCCAATCCCAAACCGAACCATCTCCAGATGCAGACCTACTCTCATTACTACGATCTCAAGCATCTACCCCTACACCCCCACCCCCACCCACTATATCTCCTGAAGCCTTCCAGCACCAATATTCCCTCATTCAGTTTATGCAGTAATCTATTTATGCGTTGACTGAATGAGTATCATCCTTGGAAGAAACCTGTCGAAGCCAGGCAGACGGGCTCAAGCGCAAGTATGATGACCAGGATGATCTTGATCATCATGAGGGGGAGAAGCGCCAATGCACATCTGAGCCAGGATCAGCGCAGGAAGTAGGTATGGTACAGAAACAGACAGAGATGGGTTCTGGTACTCAACTTGAAGGACAGGTATAGGTATAGGAACAGGTCATGGATTTAGTCCCATATGACGTCATTCCAACGGTTGAAAAGCCCGAGGAACATGATAGAGGTTCATCGTTCAATACAGATAATTGGGCTATCATTGTCGATCTGTATTCTGATTTAGATCCGACAGAAGAACCAATCAACATAGAAAGAGTGTTGGTAGTCTTTCAAGCCGAAATTGATGAGTTGTTGAATTTTGAAACTAAGGCTCAAGATCACCATCCAGATGAACAATCTTCTGTCGGTTTGCCTCTTTTGTCTTATGCACCAGTTCATCTCGATCTTTCTCAGACATATCCTCCCAGACGATCTCCGCCAGCATCACCAGTTCCCAGAACAAAACGTACTTAGCCAATTCCTCCACTAAAATTGGAAAGAGTCAGAATAAATGTTCCTTTTCTCGAAGAAAGTCAGAAACATCTCTTTACCCATTGGATCTGCCACTATGATGAGGTCGTATTACATGGTCTTCAGTCAATGACAGACAGGAAGAAGCAGCGCGAGCATGTGTTTATGCATAAAAGTCTCAGAAAAGGCATTAACAAGACAAAGCTCAAAATCATATATGTCGAACAACTTTACTCTTGCCACTTCATGAGCATAAAGTATTCTTTCTTTGTAGTGACCAGAGAAGATGGTAGGCAGTGGCATTTTTCTGAAGCTAACTTTGCAAGCCTCGAGCTATCAGATCTTCTATTCCTGCTCCGAGACTTGAAGACTAGAACCATTCGACCTAGGGAAGTTACAAATGCACTTGAAACAGTCAAGAGATATATGAAATGTGCTATGAAACTTACCTCCATTGAAGATTTTCATATTAGGTTGGAAAGAAATCAAGCAAAGATAAATTTGCTTAAACCTGATCTCAGTCTTCCTTCAGATGCCTAGAATGTACATGCTTTTATGGTGGTAAAATTTCCAGAACTCAACATGACTTATGTAAATGGTAAAGGTGTCATGCGTTTCATCAGATTCAGTCAGATTGCGCAGTTCTGTGATGGTACACTATTGCTAATTCGAGACAAGCTAAAGCGCTCCATTGATCAAGATGTCAAAAGGATTCAACCTTTGGATTCGAACAACAAAAGTCTTTTTCTCAAAGCATTGGGCCTGGTAAAAGAACGGCTGGAGTACAGGACATCAATGTGACATTTTGAGATTAGTTTCGGATTTCGGAAGACTCATGTTTCTAACTGGCGAGACTATGAACTTCAATTTAAAGGGGGATATTGTTAGGTCAATTTGTTTGTTACATAGAAGTTCAGGGTATGAATTGTAATATGTTGAAAGTTATTTGTAAATGGGCTTTGAGGCCCATTAGGCCTTACACGTTCATATTTAAAGGGTTGCTTAACCTTGTTTTAGGTTTAGAGTTGATTATTAGAAAAGTTAGTCATTAAGGTTTACATTAGCTTATCAGAAATTCTCTCTGTAACCTAAACCCTTTACTGTTAAATCTAATCATATGACTAGCAGTTGTGGTTTAATCATTGTTCATCATTGATTATTATTGTTGTTAATTGCACTGTTCTGGGATCTACACAAGGTTTTTAGGAAGCTTTTCAAATAATATGTCGTATAAGTTATTTTATATGACACTTTTGAGAATTGTATTATAAACCGTTCTTTTTATAGGACACTTTTGTTTATGGAACGTTTGTTCAAAAATGGTCTTATAAAATAGCTAATATGACACTTTGTTTTAAAGGTATCATAAAAAACTTGTTAAAACATCTAAAAGCGTATTATAAATCTATTGTAACACCTTTAGATAAGACACTTTACAATTTAGTCCTATAAACTTGCGTCTTATAAAGTATTTTATTATGATACTTAAACATTTTAAGCGTATTATAAACCTAAATTTGTTATAGTGCCTTCCTTATATATATATATATATATATATATATATATATATATATATATATATATATAGGATTAGGTTCATTTGAGAAATGCTAAAAACATGAGAAATAAAGAAATGATCCTAGCCCTTTATATGGTCAACATTTGCGGCTTTGATCGTGAAACACCGAATAATTCCTTGTGTGGTCTTTAGAAAATAGAGGGGTAGTTTCGTAAAATACGCGGGACGAGTTCATATGTGAACCTATATGATTCACATATGAATTATATGTTATATATGAACCAATGTAATTCACATATGAACTCTTTTAAGTGATTCATATATGAACCTTTGTAATTCATATATGAACCAATTAATTAACCGATTTAGCAACTGCCAAACAACCCCTAAATCATACAATTTCATATATGAACTTGTCCCGTGTATTTGTAAAAATTACGAAACTGTCCTTCTATTTTTGGAAATAGTCGCAACTTTTGACCAGTCAAAACCGTAATTGCTGACCAGTCAAAGACGCAATACTTGACCAATCAAAGACGATCTTGACCGAATGAAAGGCTAGGATTACTTCTCTATTTCTCATATATTTAGCATTTCTCAAATAAACCTCTCCCTATATATATACACACACATGCGCACACATATACACACTTGTGTATGTGTTAGGGGCCTTTTGTTTTTGTTTTTAAATATCTCTTAATGACTCTTAAGTCTGACTCGTTCTGACCTTTTTACGTTCAGACTGTTTTTTTTTTCAGTTTTCGGAATCTCTTAACTCTTAAATACATCTGAAATAAGAAGTGGTGACCTAAATTATTAAAACCTCTTATTGCCGCCTCATTTCAAATACTCTCCCTTCTTTCAAGACGCCTCCAAACGTTACAAAAACAAACAGTCTTATTGTTAGAGCATAAATCTGTTACATACAAGATCATAGAAGACTGAAGACTAAAGTCAACTATCAGTGAAAGTCAAAGTCTTTTGTAATAAAGTCAAAGTCAACGTTTGTATTTTTCTGTTTTTAGTGTTGTGCGCGTTTTAGTGGTGTGCGTGTTTAGCATCATGCGTGTTTTGTTGTGTTGTGTATAAATAGGGATATGAGCCTATGTCGTGCGTGTAATTCAGTGTGTATGTTGTGAGTGTTCTTCAGATAGAGAGAGAAACAAGTGTACGTTGAATTCAAATCAATACAAGAGTGTTTAATTGGAAATTTCATGTTATATTCTTGATTTATACACATTGTGGGACACACACTTATTGATTCAAATTTCAAACTTCAGCACCATCTCTTATTAATCATAACTCAAATAAGACTTCAGACTTCAGACCTCTTAAAAAACAAACGCCACTTTAGTGTTTTGAATAATAACATAGAACAAATTAAAGTATATAAAGTAATAGAACTAAAAATAGAAAAAAGATTCATTGATACCAAATATATAGAGAGCTTATAAAAAATGATATCAAGAGTGTAATTGATATTAAGTTTTTTGAATCTCTACTAACTACTTTCTTCAATTTTCAAAGAATTTATGTTCGACTACCTATTCACGAATTTAGTTTTTAAGTTCTCTTTTTATGTTTATTTATGTTTTAAGTCCGTACACAATTATCATTTCACTACAAGAAAATGTGACGTTAGTAACCAAAATTTTAGTGACAACTTATATTTTGGTCACTAACTATGACGTTAGTGACAATAAAAAAGGTCGTCATTAATTTTTAGTCACTAATATGATTTTTTAGTGACAAAAAATAAATTTGGTCTCTAAGTGGTCACTAAGTTGTAAGATTTAGTGACCAAAACAATAATAGTCACTAAGTATGAAGTTTTACTGACCAAAAAATAAGTAGTCACAAATTTGAAATGATTAGTGACCAAAACTAGTGGTCACTAACTAGTTGGTGTTATTTAAGAATTTTAATGACAACCCAATGGTGGTCACTAATTTGAAAGAGTTAGTGACTAAACAAATAGTTTTCACTAGATTGTGTTTAATAGTTCATGTTGTTTGAAAAGATTTAGTGACTAAAAATGATGGTCACTAAGTTGGAAGTTTTAACTTAAATAGTCACAAGTTTGAAATGATTAGTGACCAAACATAGTGGTCACAAACTAGTTGGTGTTACTTAGGAATGTTAGTGACAAAAAAAATGTGGTCACTAGATTGGAAGTTTTAGTAACCAAGAAATAAGTAGTTACTAATTTGAAAAGATTAGTGACAAAAAAATAGTGGTCACTAACTAGTTGGTATTACTTAGGAGTGTTAATGACAAAAAAATGATGGTCACTTAGTTAGAAGTTTTAGTGATCAATAAATAAATTGTCACTAATTTGAAATTATTAGTGACCAAAAATAGTTGTACCTAAATAGTATGTAGTAGTTGGTGTTAATTAGAAAGAATAGTGACGAAGACATTATGGTCACTAAATTAAAAGTGTTTGTGACTATAATATCATAAATCAATAAATTCACAACTTTTAACATTTTAAGATAAAATATTATTATATATTTTAAGGAAAAAATTTAATATTTTAATTAACTTTATTGATTTAAGCTCAAGCCCAATTCCACCTACAAACGCATCAAGCCCAGGAACTAATCTGAGCCCAGAGACTAATCGAGTTCAGAGACTTATCGATGCATCAAGCCCAATTCCACCTACAAATGTATCAAGCCCAAGAACTAATATGAGTCCAGAGACTTATCGAGTAGGACTTATCGAGTCGATTCATCAGAGATCGACTTCCAAATCAGACATCGAGTTCCATCCATTTCCTACGATTTTCAACCCTCAATCACAACGATTTCAAGTCTCTATCACAGCGATTTCCAGATTCGACTCCTGTACCCCTCAAATCACAACGATTTCCAGCCCTAGTTCTGTTTTTTCGGATTGATTCCAGGTTAGTTACCTAGTTCTGTAATAAGTGTTGTATAGATGGAACTGTATGTTCGTTTCTCATGGATTCAATTTTTTCAAATTCTAACTGTTATGACGACTGAGGTAAGACTTTTCTATTTTTAACCTTTGGTTTCGATTTTTGGATATTGTAGGATTCCGATAGTAGATTTGCCGATTGTTGCGATTGAAATTGCAACTGCTTCTCTTCGAACATTCTGTTTTTCCAGGTTTTGTTGCTTTTCAATTCTCGAAATGTGACATTTTTTTGTGAAATAGTGATTAACTACTTGTAGTTTGTTGTTGTTGTTGTTTGTGATTGGTATGATGCTTAATTACTTAATTTGTTGCTACTTCTGTTGTGATCGGTATGTTTACTGCAACTTCCACTTCCCTATCAACACCTCTATAGATGCAAAATTGTACTTGAACTCACACATTTATGATTTATGTTTTGGCATATACAATTTGACATGCAGAGTAATAAGCTGACAACTAATAGAGTAGGCTTGTATGCCTTCATTTGCTGCACTTACATATTAGCTGATACTTTTTTGTTTCAAGAGAAAGTTTGCATTTGCTATGCTTTTCTTCTAAAAGGCTTACTTCATGAATTTCATGTTGAACTTGATGATGGCTACTGATGTATCGTTGCTGTAAAACACTTGCCTGTATAAATGTCGAGTTTGATCATGAAAAAGTTAGTACTAAAAGTATTAGATATAAGATACTAGGAGGCATTATTGGTCAGGGGTGTTTACATTCAGTTACTTCATAAATAACACATAAACAACCCAGTTGTTGATCCAAATTGCTGGGATTACTTTAAAATCCTGATATTTACCTTCTTGCATGAAGGTAGATTAAAGGGGTAAATCATCATTCTTTTGTAGTATTTTCAAATGAACATAGATCCAATTAATTAGAGGACATGGTCATACCATATCATGACATTCATTATACTCATTAATTGTAGATATATTTATACCTAAGCCGAACGAATTTCTTAGTTTCTTGATCATATTTAGATGTTCTAAGTTCTGTATTTTATGATACTACGACAAAAGTTGGTAAAGGTAACACGGTCTAACCTTCGGTGCAGTTTCTTTGGGTTGTTGTCAACTTCATATGATAAAAAAATACAAAAGCATTGGCAATAGAAAAAAGGAACATATGGAAATAAGCCACTTACTTGTCCATTGTGAAAACTCTTTTAGAGAAAAATTGGAAACCAGATGTGAACTTTTTTGTTTGCTTGAAATAGTTAAAAAAATCTGGTGGAGATAACAAATTTTTTATCAAATGTGGTTCTTAGGATTTGAAAATAGGTAGAAGATTTGGAGAGAAAAAATGCAAGAGTTAGAAACTTAGAAGATCTCTTGTAAATTGGGCTAAAAGTTAAACCCATATAACTAGTTGATAGATTAACACACAACACAATACAAATCAAGAGATAATAAATCAGAATAACATACCACGATCCCTTGATTAATCAATGAAAATCAGTTGTGTGTTCTTGGTACCTTGAATATAGGATTACAGAATACGACTACCTCTCTCTATATGATTATGATAATAATAATGAGGATTAACCCTTAAACCTAATTAATAAAACCTATTTATACTAAGCCTTATAGGCCTAATGGGCTTAGGCCCAATTACAACGTAACTATCAACTTATTACAATTTGAACCCTTAACTTTAACTTTTAATCTTGAATACAATTTATGATCCAACAATCTCCCCCTTTGGATTCAAGATTAAAAAAATTTGGCAATAGTCTTCAGGTCTTCACTTTTCTTGAAAACTTCAGATACAGTCTTCATCTTTCTGTTTCTTTAAAAGAAGTGTCCTTCTGACGATCATCTTCAGTCAGTCTTTTGATAGATCAAATAAGCTCAGACACTTTGAATTCTTTGAAAACTTCAGCAATCTTTACTTCAAAACTTCAAAAATTCTTGTATTCTCCCATGTTGATTATTCTCCCCCTTTTTGATGAGTGGTGAGGATCATCATCATCAAAACATAGCAAAACAATCTTCCCCTTTTTGTATAGTCGTCAATTAAGTACTGTCTTCATGTATCAATCCCTGTGTGGAAATAAGAGCAGTCTTCCCAGATGGAAAGAGTGATTATTTCAATCTTTTTAGATTCAAATAATTAAAATGTGGTAACCCTGGATCAACAAATGACTCAGTTAGAATGCCTGTCAGTAACACAAAGTTACTATATAAAGAGCTGGTTTTGTTGTTGGCTCCTCAGGACTTCCATTCAATCATCGAATAACACATGGTTATCTATGAACGTTCTGACAGAAAACAAATTTCTGTGTGCTTGTGCATGTGTATGAAAGAATTTAGCATAGATGATTGCTTTTTCATATAGGCTCAAAGTATGTAAACTTGTTGAGACAGCAACAAATTATACATAGACTCAATGTGCATGAGAAAGGGTCGAAGGTGGGGCAACATTCCTTCTTTTTCAATATTAGTATCTTCTAAATGAAGAACCAATAGCGTATGTGCTGCTTTCCCAGAAAATGTAAAACATTCTCTTTTTGAGAAAGAATGAGTAGCTGGTGGGGTTAATGCAAGAGATGGCATGGGCTAGGTGCCTTTTTCAATCATGGTCACCGAAGAATGTGAACCAATCAGATTAAGTGGCTGCCCTACTCAGAAAGAAGTTTGGTCCAGAGTCTGATATTCTTTTACTCTGTTCTCTCACCCTCTTTCTTTTAAACTTTTAAATCTCACATCTAACCAATCTCTCTTTTCCATTTTACCTCTTCACACACCATCACTCAATTCTTTTGACCCCTCTCCCCTTAATCACTCAGGGATTACTTCCTGGGTAGGAAACACTGGTTATCGTGAATCCATGGAAGTTCAGTTAAGCTCACACATCAAATCCCATGTATTTTTCTAAAAGAACGTGTTGTTCAACAGTCTTTTGTACATGTAAGCACAAAGGAATACAGTTACACATGAAGAATAAAAATTTTGGAGAAGTCAAAACAGAAGTGTGTTTGACAATGCAATTCTCCCCCTCAACTAAAAGAGTATGACAATTAAGCTTATAGACGATTAAGCTCCCCCTCAACTTAAGGATTTTTTTTATGAAACAGAAAACAGAAAAATAAAGCATTGAAGTGCGGGTTCTAATAAGATGTGATTAGAAGCCATAGTCACTTGAAAACACCTGCATATAAAAGAAATCATGGTAATCATTTGTGAAAATGATTCCTCTCTCGTTAGCAACAGTTGGAAAGTAAAATACAAGATTAAGATTCGGAATACTCCCCCTAGAATCATGAGTAAGGTCTAAGATGAGATGTTCAACATACCAAGTTTGCTGATGAGAAATTGGAACCTCTTTTCATCCAACAGCTTGGTGAAAAGATTAGCTAACTGGAAGTCAGTTTGAACAAAGTGCATTTCGATATCACCTTTTTCTACATTATCTTTGATGAAGTGATAGCGTACATCTATATGCTTGGTCTTTCAATGCTGAACCGGGTTAGAAGTTACGGCGATTGCGCTCTTGGAATCACAATAAATAGG
This sequence comes from Arctium lappa, assembly GCA_023525745.1. Lineage (NCBI taxonomy): Eukaryota > Viridiplantae > Streptophyta > Magnoliopsida > Asterales > Asteraceae > Arctium > Arctium lappa. The sequence continues at coordinate 36,778,041 of CM042059.1, forward strand.
AACACGCTTGTAGTTGTATCCAAAGTCCCTTAACTGTGTCTTCATCCTGAGGACTTGTGAACAGCAGCTAGCAGCAGCTACATATTCAGCCTCGACAGTGGATGTTGAAACACACTTTTGTTTCTTTGAGGTCCAACTCACAAGTTTGTCACCTATAAATTGACATGATCCAGAGGTGCTTTTCAAGTCTAGCTTGCATCCTGCATGATCAGCATCTGTAAAGGCAGTTAGTTCAAAACGAGAATCCTTTGGATACCAAAGGCCTAAATTAGGAGTGCCTTTGAGATATCGAAGGATTCGCTTAACAACATTATAGCACGACTCTTTAGGATTAGACTGATATCTCGCACAAAAACATGTGGCAAACATTATATCTGGGCGACTGGTAGTCAGATAAAGTAAGGAACCAATCATGCTACGATACACCTTTTGATCAACATGTTTACCAGAGGGATCTGTATCTAAGAGTGTACCAGTAGCCATTGGTGTTTTCATGACTGAACTATCTGGCATATTGAACTTTCTTAAGATGTCTTTTATATATTTAGCTTGATTAATGAAAATGCCTTCAGGTAATTTCTTTACTTGTAAACCAAGAAAGAAATTTAACTCACCCATCATCGACATTTCAAACTTTGTTTCCATGATTTTTGAAAAGTTCTTGCAAAATTTCTGATTTGTCGACCCAAATATTATGTCATCAACATAAATCTGAATGAGAATCAAGTCCTCACCTTGCCTTTTAAGAAATAAGGTAGTATCTACCGTACCAGAAGCTAAGAGAAATTTAGTGAGAGTTTCATACCAGGCTCGTGGTGCTTGTTTAAAACCATAAAGCGTTTTGTCTAGCACATAGACATGATCAGGGTGATGAGGATCAACGAAACCTTCAGGTTGTGCCACGTAGACTTCCTCATGAAAAACGCCATTCAGGAAAGCTGACTTTACGTCCATTTGATAGACTGTAAAGTTTTTGTGCGTTGCATATGCTAAGAAGATTCTGATGGCTTCAATCCTTGCAACCGGGGCGAATGTTTCGTCGAAGTCAATGCCCTCCTGTTGACAGTACCCTTTTGCAACCAATCGAGCTTTGTTTCTCACAACTACTCCAGCCTCATCTTTCTTGTTTCTGAAAACCCACTTAGTTCCAATAACAGTTTTACCTTTAGGTAGTGGGATCAAGCGCCATACCTTGTTACGTTCAAATTGCAGAAGCTCGTCTTGCATAGCAGAAATCCAGAAGGGATCACGTAGAGCTTCTGATGCTTTCTTTGGTTCTAAGGAACTAAGGAAGCTTGAAAACATGCAGAAATTAGCTGATGCGGACCTTGTCGTAACACCAGATTGTACGTCACCTATCACGTTATGCAGGGGATGATCCTTAGTCCAACGATGTGTGCTTGGTAAGGATTCAACTGTTTGTTGCATGTTTGATGCATTGTATTCATCATGCACGGCAGGTAGATCCACAGATGTACTCGGGACATCTTGTACTGGTGTTTCTGATACTGAAGCTTCTGGAGTAGCAGCTGAAGTACTTGTGACTTCATTTCCAAAAGAATTATCTGCAGAGGCAGATTCAGCATTAATAGATTCGGAAACTAATGGTTTACTTGTACCTGATGAAGAAGCAATGACATCTTCGGACGGTCCAGACATGTCTTCAGAAATAGTAGGGACCTACGAGCTTGTTGTTGAAGTTGATATGCCTTTGTCAAAATCTGCACAAATATCATCGAAGGCATCAATAAACTATAAATCTAACTCAGATGGAGTAGAGTTAGAGTTAGAGGAAGTAGATTCTTTAGACGTTGGTTCTATTCTGGAGTGAATAGAAGCTTTGTTCTTAAGTCCGAGTTCTGAACTGTTATGTCCAGAAGTCCGTATTGAATTCTCATCAAATGAGACATTCATGCTCTCAACAACCGTCTTGGTTCGAATAATGTAGATTCGATAAGCTTTGGATGTCAGAGAGTATCCAACGAGATATCCTTCATCCGCCTTCTTATCAAATTTTAATAATCCTTGACGCTCTCTAAGAATGTAACACCTGCAACCAAAAACTCTAAGATGTTAGGTTTACGATTGTTGATTAACTCATATGTTGTTTTGTCAAAACGTTTGACCACAATGTTATGATTCTGAGTAAAGCATGCTGTTGCGACTACCTCGGCCCAAAGATACATGGATAGATCAGAATATGCAAGCATAGTACGAGCAACTTCAACAAGAGTGTTGTTCTTCCGTTCAACAATGCCATTTTGCTGTAGAGTGTAGGCTGCGGAGAAGTTATGTGAAATGCCCACAAAGATAAGATAACTCTGCAATGTGTCATTCTTGAACTCCGTGCCGTTGTCACTGTGAAGAGTACGAACTGGCAATTGAAAACGTACTTGAATGCGCTTAATAAAAGCGATAATCAACTCTGGCGCATCTGACTTGTTGCGAAGAAACTTGAGACATGTATATCTTGAATAGTCATATATCATTACTAAGACGTATTTCTTGTCGTTGATAGATGTTGTTCGCATTGGGCCACAAAGGTCCATATGAAGAAGTTCCAGTGTAGATGTGGTTGATGATTCAGTTTTGGACTTGAATGAGCTTCGCTTCATTTTGCCCATCTCACATGCAGAACATAGTGAGTCTTTTTCAAACCTCATTTTTGGTAGACCTTTGACCAGACCTTGTCTCTATAGCTTAGCTATGGATCGGAAATTCTGATGAGACAAGCGGTGATGCCACGTCCACGATTGTGCTTTAGAAGCTTTGGCTAGTAGACATACTAGACGTGTGGCAGACAGTGTAGGAAAATCTACATAATATAGATTTCCATGGCGCTCAGCTTTGAAGACTTCGTAACCATCAGGATCTTCAAGATAGCAATGAGTTGTTGTGAAGCGAACTTGATATTTCATGTCACAGAAGTGACTGGTGCTAAATAGATTGTGATCAAGTCCTTCAACATATAACACTCTTTGAATCTTTACAACTCCATTATCAAGCATGCCATATCCTCTGACGTGTCCTTCTACTTTAGAATTTGCAAAACGAACTGCTCCGGCAGGCTCCTCCATATAGTTATGCAAGAGGTGCTTGAATCCTATCATGTGGCGTGAACATCCGGAATCTATCACCCACAGTCGACAGGCCTGCAAAAGAGACAATTAGTTTTGCTTAGGTACCCATATCAAGATGGGTCTTTCGCGGTTAGCACCAAGCAATTCAGGAATATCAGCAGGTTTAACTTTCACTCTCCATTCATATCGGGGTTTTGGAACCCATTTCCAAACCATTTTAACATTTAATTCCTGAAAGTGATTTTTAGAACTAGGATTGGCAACCTTAGCACGAAACACTTTGGGTTGTGTGGAAGAACTAGAATTAGAATTGGATTTTGGAGCTCTTTCTTAGGTTTTGTAGTTTATTTTGGTATATATGTTGCCCTGGGGACTGTGGTTTTTGTTATCTATCCCAATTCTAATTGTCAAACCAGATTGGGATAATTGGACTTTTAAACTGGTTTTGTGAGTTAAAAGGGTGATGAGAGTTCCTATGTTGATATGTGGTTCTATGATATGGAATCAGTTTCCCTTTGGTTGCTGGGATTATTCTCTTTTTATAGATGTTGATGGGATTCTGGGTGTTTTTCTCTCTTATGTGCAATTCCGGTTTTGAACAAATTGTGATCTTAGTAATGTAAATGCTTTTGTTTATATCAACTACATATTTACCCTCCGGGTGCACCTAGCAACAATATAAGTAAAACCAGATTAAAAGGTTAGTATCTAACATATTATGGAGCATAAAAATGCAGAACTAAGTTTGCTGAGAACACTATTACAAGACGTTGAACAAACACTAAGCAAATAATGGATAGCAAATTTCAATTTCTAAAATTGTTTAATAACCATGAAGGTGCCATCTACACTATCGAATGAATCTAAAAATCCTCTCACTTCAATGGGAGAAATGCAATGCGGATGGAGGTTTCAAGAAAGAGATTAATGTACCTTACAACTCTAACAATAACCTACATGGGAATTCCAATAGGCCAAACACTCCATGGGTAGAAGTGATAGTCGTGGACTCAAATTTAGTTCCAAAACAATCAAATACATGAATTATTGTTGCTTATTTAATTTGCCTCTTTAAATTCTAAGGTAGATATGTGGCCACACAAGCACAAGTATAACTAAGAATGATGGGGGACAGAGTGCCACATTAGAAACTAGTCTTTAGAAACTATGCAACTGTTTGTGTGTGTATATTATATTCCCATAGGGGATGTTATGATTTACAACTGCATCTGTGGGATTTACTGAGCTTATGACTTTAATAAGAACAGATTAATAGAATCCCATTAACTTCATGTACAACTTTATGTCAAAAAAGAATTGTGTGTGGCTTCAAATTCCTATCGACAAATTGTTATAAACTCAAAATGCCAAGGTTAATTGAATGATTTTTATGGACGATTCTGGCTATTCGAAAGGGCAGTCTCTCCAGGGATAACAAGGAAAATTAAGCATAACCGACTCTTCCCGCCTCACCCATATTTAAACCATTAAATAACATAAAAGGTAGTGCAATGCCTAAACTACCCCCCCCCCGCCCACCTAACTGAATTGCTCACATCTATCAGTGATGATATATTCTCCTTTCCCTTGTGGTGGACCCCCCCTTGTGGCTGACCTCTCTCTTTCCTTCAGTTATATGTACAACGAACAGGTGGTCTCATAATATTTCCCTGTCCCCAAGGAATCACCTTGTCCTCAAGGTAAAACTGTAAAAGTGAGGAAAAAACTGATGCATAGTCTTAAAGTCCTCACAGGTAGCGTCAGACTCGGGTAAGTCCTTCCACCTGAGCATAACTTCCTTCCTCTGCCCTTCAGATGTTTCCACAGAACGTACTCCAAGCAAGGGTATCACCTCTAACTCCATATCAGCATTTAATTGCCAAATTGTGCCTCTCTCTTTTGAACAAAAACATACTACTTTAGTTTAAGAATACATTTGTGCAACACCCATGCAGCAACCTGGGTACTGTTATGTTCTTATTTTTTGGGCCACATGCCAAGTTCTTTGAGGTTCTTGATAATTATATGGCAAGTAAACGTACAACTTTCAAGCTTTATTGGGTTAATTTTTTTCGGGGTTGTAACAATTGGGATAGGAACCAACATAACAAGGTGGTTTATGCTCATTAATCATCTGTAGTATATTACAAAATGTGTTAAACATACAAATAGTTAGACGAACACGACCCCAACAAGATGAGCTGGGAAGTAAACTTTGTTGCCGACTAGATTGCAAACTAAAGTATTTGCAGCAAGATAACCATGGTTGGTGCAATAATGATTCAACCTCCTAATGGAATTAAAGGTAGAGTGAATCCCAATTCTTGTTAGTTCACTTATATCTCTGTCAGTTGGTTTATACTTGATACCTCCAAGTTTTCAACTTATCCGTATTCGTATGATTATTCTATGTAGTCACTCTGTTTCAAGAATAATATCTAAGCAATTTGATATTTTTACAGCTTCATCCATATCTGACCGTTCTACTTACTGTTTGTTAACTGTTTATATTCAACTTACATTGACAAAAGTATAGCACACTGGAATTTTCAATTCGCCTATCCTTACCATTTATAAAAAGCATTTTTTTCTTTTCTTATTTTCAAGATATTACCTAATCTTGTTTTGTTCTTTGATTTAAAAAACTTCCGAGTATCTGTCTAAGTAGAAATACTAGATTTGGTGTTAACTCCCAACCCTTTCATCCCAAAAAAAATGCAAAGATTTACTTGGCACATAGCTTGATAAAAATGGTGACTAGCATTCTTTAGTAAGACCAAAATAAAAAAAAATGTGTGGAAGTTGCTTCTTCTTGTTCAGATACATGTCACCTTTGAAGAATGATTTGGTTTTGTTTTGATATGCAGAATGAATTACTAAGTGAGGAAGCTGCTTTTCCTTGTTCACCGGCAGAAATTTGTTTGAAAAAGTTGCATCGTATACTTGGACATATAAAGGGACGTGCCGCTTCAACAAAATAAATTTCAGCCACATAAAATCTACGAATGGAGTTGGAATTGGAAAAAGAATAAATCAAAGGCTTTAGAGGAAGAAGTTAAGAGAATTAAAGAAGATCAAGTGAAGTTTCAAGAGGAGCAAAACCAAATGAAGGACAATATGAACATGATGATGGCACAAATGTCATAGTTTTATCCATTGGGATTTGAAGACTAAGAATCGTGTGTTAACTTTTCGTTAGTCATTAAGTGTTCATTAAGTGTTTTTAGTGATAAGAAGTAGACATGACGATCACATACTTGTTTTTTGTTTGGATCAAGAATTTTATACGTTACGAAATGGAATTAACACTTTAGATTTATATATATACAAATTAGCATGTTATAGTTTTATTGTGTAAACAATCATAGTAGAAATTAGTGACATTTTTTTCTTTTTCATACTTCCTTAATTAATTACCACTTTGTTTGGTCACTAATGTAAGTTAACGAATGTTAATGGAGCCGTTATCTTGAAGAATTAGTGACGACTTTTAGTGATTTAGTGATGATTTTTAGTGACCAAAATAGTCGTCACAAACACAGTGACCACCTTAATTTTGTCACTAATTAGTGACCATTTTTATGTTTGGTCACTATCGTAAATCAATGACGGACCTTTAGTGACGAAAAGTTACCACCAAAATTTTGGTCACTAAACGATTTTAGTGACCAATTTTAGGTTGTTAGTGACCGATTTATTTTTGTCACTAATTGGCTTTTTTCTTGTAATGTTTATCTCTCAAGTTATTTACTAAAAAGAATAAGTTACATTTTTAGTCCCTATGGTTACAACTACTTATTAAGTATAGTCCCTATTTTAAACTTACATACATTTTTTATTATTGTGAGTACTTTTTTTGTAATTTAATTCTTTTAACTAACATCCATTAAAAAGAATCAATTAACTCAAAGACCTTGAGGTCTTTTTACACTATTTTTTTTCTTTGTCAATTTTTATTTTATTTATACTTTCTTTTGTTTTTTCTTGATATAAAATTCTTTAATTTTATTATAATATTTATTTTCTTATCATGATATTTTATTAAAGTATAATAAATCTAATATATAATTAGTTATCATAGTAAATAATAACTATTATTTAACTTCCAAAATAATTTATGTCCATACATTTTTGAAAAATCAATGTAACAAATTAATAAATAATAAATATTATTATAAAACATTATATTTGTTTATCTTATTACGAACATGAAGAATTGATATCGATCAATAAAAAAGAATTCACCCAAATATCGATTGTTGCATTGTGTATTCTCGATCATTTTCGTTAATGGATTCTAGAATCGTAAAACATTTTACATTTGTAGACTTCAAATTTAAAATCTATTTTTAAGTATTTACTGATAAAGTTGTATTTTGTTAATGTTTTATCAATCAAAATTATGCAAATATTTGATAATAGTATTTTTTATCCACTTATTAAAAATTCAAATTAATAACATATATTCATAATTTAAAAATACAAAACTTAAACTTATAAATATGAATCATATATACAATATTAATCAATACAAGGGAAATTAGGATTTGAAAAATTAAAATTACGTGAAAATAGGTAGGAAAACTAAAATTTAAAAAAATTTATTTTCCAATTCAAAAACTTTTTAAGAAAATTAGACTAAACAGTGAAACAATTAACATTTAGATGAATTTTTTATCGATCAAGATCAAATATTTATATTCCTGTAACATATTATCCCTATTTGTGCTAGGACCATGTGGTAACTTCCTTCCTCTTAGGCATTGTTTGGCAAAAATAAGCTAGCTTATTTTCTGGGTACATGATTGGATGGCCATAAGTTAGCTTTTTGATAAGCTACTTGGAGTAATTTATGAGGAGCTTTTTGTAAATATTCCAATTATGCCCCATTAATATTAATTATTATATATTAACTTTTAATTATAAATAAATAATTAATGTCCTTTTAGGTAATTTAAATGATTATAAGCTAGTTTTTGTCAAACGTGACTTTTTCATCAGCTAGCTTATCAGCCACCAGCTAGCTTATCATCTAGTTTGTCAAACATAGCCTTAATACCTTCTCAACTTCTCTAAGAAAAGCATTCTTTGAAACTTGAGGATTTCTTTAATTTCTTAATTTGCCCGTAAGTGTTCCTCTCGTTTCATCGTTGTTTTACAACTCATTTCGACTATTTCAAGGTGCGTGCTCTAGGGGCAGATGTTGCTTGGAGTATACGGTTGCTTGTGCTACCACTCACTACAATAAAATCAGACTTATAGAACGTCACAAATACCTAATAAACTACTTTATATGACTTAAACCTATAGAACCAAACACTTGTGTGTTATATGTAAAAACGTTGCAATAAACTTATAAGACGTTTTTAGGCATCTTAAATAGTTTTTTAGGACATTTTTTAAATTAAAATGTCGTATGAATTTTTTTTATTGGACAGTACTTTAGAGAAATGTCCTATAAACAAATATTTTTATAGGATACTTATGTTTACAGGACACTTTTGATGGGAAAACGCATCTCAACGGTAACGATAAATGCGGAATAAACCTTCGTTTGCCAAAACTTTCTTGACTTATATGAACCTTTGACGATGCAAACAAATAAGGTATACTAAATGCAATGATAATGAACTAACAAAAACATAAATAAGCAATAATCAAGCACACACGAATTTTAGCGTGGAAACCTCTCAAGGCGAGAGTATAACCACGGGACCGTTAGGCGGCTTAAAGTCCACTACCACCAATAGACAATACAAAAGTCTTCTCTAGATAAAACTAGAGGCACACCACAATCATCATACTCTTGGAACAAATCATCAAGAAGTATGTGTTAGTGATTTTAGTGAAGTCATCGGTCATTTTGTGTAATTGGATTCACAAGATAATAATGGGGTTGATAGCTAAGCTATAACACGAGTTAGAAGGTGTGGAGTGCACACTCGTGTAATCTAACTATGACCCGGGATATTTGGACGGTCGTTTGGTGGTTTATCAATTTGTTACTAAAAAAGTGCACCGGGCGGGTTATGCCGCAGGTTAACCCGCGTGGCTACCCGCGTCGTGCACTGGATTGTGGGTTGAAACAATGCACCGGGCGGGTAATGCCCCGGGTTAACCCGCACGGCTACCCGCGTTATGCACTGTTTGTGGGGTTGAAACAGTGGCCCAGGCGGGTTATGGCGCGGGTCAACCCTCGCGGCTACCCGCGCCGAGCACTGTTGCAAATTTCGTTTTGTAACCCCCAAAATCTCTTTGTTTGTAACTCCCACCATAATGTCCAACAATTAATACCATTAAATGGTTAATTATTATCGGTTTTAATATAGCTTCGGTTACAATTCTCTTTGTTAGCTCCAAATCATCTGTTTGTTGAAGTGTTGAAAATACCAGTCCTATTTCAGAGGACTTCCAAAAGATACACTTCAGAGGACGAAGACTTCAGAGGAAGAAGACTTCAGAGGACGAAGACTTCAGAGGACAAACCTGCCTCTGAAGTACTTATCAGAGATTGCAACTTTCAGAGAAGACATCAGAGATGGCTTCATCAGAGGCTCTGAAGACAACGTCAGAGCTCTGAAGACATTCTCTCTGAAGATGTTCACAAGTTTACGATTGAACAGAAGAACAGATGACACGTCACTTAGTGATAAGATTTACTTTCTAGAGTAGGTCAATGTTCAGCATGCTCTTTTTCGTCATACAAGTACACTGCTTACTTTATGGTCCTATAAATAGGACCATCACCTTATTGCTCAAAGTGTGCTTAAGAAGTTATATATCTGATAATATAAGTTGAATATTTTATTCTAAGAATATATTGTTTATCTTTATCTGCTTTATGAACTGTGATATTTGAATCTCCTTTGATATTAAACTGTATTACTTCCGCTGTCATTACTCTTATATATTATATCAATGTTACGAGATTAGATCTGGGATCCAACAATTGGTATCAGAGCTTCCTTTGTTTCTAAAACAAAGAAAGATCATATATGCATACTCGGATAGATTTACATCTCATTGATTCTAAACTTTCAATATCTGTGCATGTTCATATAAACCCAGTTTATTCAAGAACATCATATGCTCTAGATTTGATAGTAAATCGCAGTTCATTACAAAAAGCATCAGTTCTTAAAATCTTCATTTTTTTAAATGGCAAACTCAAGCATAAGTGCCATGTATACAGCTGGGTCATTAACAAAACATCCTACACTTTTAAGGGATGAATATCCCCAATGGAAAATAAGGATGGTAAATTTTCTAGAAGGTATGGACAGGGATCTTTTTAGATCTGTGAACGTTGGACCTCACATTCCAATGGTGTTGGTACCAAGAGTTCCTGCAACAGTAGATACTACCGAAATACCTGCATATTATGAAAAGACAACCACAAACTTCACTGATGAAGAAAATAATATGATGGATAATGACTCAAAAGCTGTTAGATTACTCATAATGGCCATTCCCAATGATATCTTTCAAGAACTTGATTCTTGTAAAACTGCAAAAGAGATATGGGATCAGTTGTTAAATCAACTTGAAGGTGGCCTACAAACTCAGAAAAATAGAAGAAATCTATGCATCAATGAATATCATGATTTTCATGCTCTACCAGAAGAAAAGTTACACCAAACTTACTCAAGATTCAACATTCTAATAAACAAATGTAGAAAGTTTGGAGTGATAAGAACAAAAGAGGAAAACAACGTTCTTTTGCTGAAAAACTTGAATGAAGAATGGTCACAACTGTCCATGTCTATACAGGCTAACCAAGATCTTGAGTCATGGTCATTAACTGACATTTATGGTACTCTTGTTGCACATGAAAAAGAAGTTATGAAGCAAAAATCAAAAACCTCTTTGGGTGGACCCCTTGCACTTGTTTCAAAACAAACATCGAAAGAAAACAACTGTGAAGAGTCACAAAAATGTTTGGAAACAAAAAGAAGATCCAAAAAGGTTTTGATAGCAGAAGAAACTCATACTGATTCAGACTCAGATGAAGATATAAGTGCCTTTGCCAAATCTCTTGCATTAATCACTCATCAGTTTAACAAGAAATTTGGTAAGAAGGTATTTGAAGGAAGGAGAGAGAATGAAGAAAGAAGAAATCCGGAGAGAATATTTCAACAAGAACCCAGATTCACTCCATATAGTGATCAAAAGGGTGCAAACTTCAACCATGATAATGCAACACCACAAACAAGACCACAACAACCATTCCAACCAAGGTATCCACAACCACAAAGATACTTCAAACCTCAAGAACAGAAGTCAGAGACAAGTACTGCCACTCTTCCACCAAATCAAAATGATGGAAGATGCTTCAGATGTGGAAAATCAGGCCACTTCTCTGCAAACTGCAGAGGAAAACTTGTCAAAGATCAAGATTACTACAAGAACAAATACAAATACAATGTAAAAGAAAGAGTTCTTATAGCAGAAATGGAAGACTGGCTATCTGACTCAACAAGTGATGGTGAGGAAGAGCCTACCAATCTCTGTGGTATGGCTTTTTCAGATGGAAATCAAACTGATGAAGCATCCGAAGACAACTCTGAAAAGGTAAACTCCCTTACACCTCAGACAGTGATCCTGAAATAAATGCTTTTAAACTAATTAATGAACTTCAGGATCTAAAGCAAAAGTTTGTTGAAGAAAAAGAGAAAAGAGAGCAAGTAACAAAAGAGCTCATTTTTTTACAAAAGAGAAAAGAATCTTCTGGAATCAGAAAAGAAATAAATTTTTCTTGAAAAAGCCAAACTTGAAGAAACCAACAAGCAAAAAGAAAAATCATTTTCAGAAGAAATAAAAGAGATTGAAAAAGTTTTAAAAGGAAAAGAAGAAGAAGTAAAGAAATCTGAGTATGAAAGGCTCAATTCTATTGCCTTAACCAATTTTTTTCAAAAGGAAAGAGAAATCCTACATCAATCTCTAGATAGACAAAATCTTCGAATCAAAAGCTATGTTAATGCACAAAGTGTTTTCGACAAAATAAAAACTCAGATGGACTCTCAAGGGCTAGGATTCAATGAGTTGAATTCATTTAATGGATTGGAGAAAACTTCACTTTCTTCCACTTTCTGTATAGGAAAGGTCCAAAGCTCTGAAGATCCATCTCTGAATAATTTCAAAAGAATGAAAACATGAGAGGGATCAAAAGCAAGAGCATTAAATTTCAAAAATACAAAGTACTCTGAAGTAAAAGACATCAAAGAATCTGTGTTACAAATAAAAGAAGAAACTTCAGAGGTACACTTTACAAAACCTCAGAGCTATGATTCCAAAGAAATTTTCAGATTTGATGCCTTCATCTCAAGTGAATCAGAGAAATTTGAACCAAGTACCTCTGATACAAGTACTTCTGAAAATGAATCTCAGAGTTCACTTAATCCGAATGCTCCTCTGTATTCACCAAAGTCAGATGAAAACATCAGAACTACGTTTAAAGATGATGTTCAAAAGATTTGGGAAGAAAATGTCATGGAGGACTTAAAAAGAAAAGAAAGCATGAAACGGATCATCAAAGTCTCTAGATCAAAAGAAATTAAAAAACCAATAGAGGTAGATATCTCTATTAAATCTAAGAGAGACTTTCTTGACTCTGATTCAGAATCTGATTTAGAGATTGATGAACAGATTTTTTGTAAACCAGGGAATGTAATTCACAAAAAATTAGAAACTGTTGGCTCTGGTATTTTGAATGTTCCAATTTCAGTATTGAAAACCAAAACCAGAATACCAATAAGTCCTGATTTTGCAAGTATGTGTTTACAAGCAAAAACATCTCTGGAACTTGAAAAGGAGTTGCAAGAAAAGGCAAAGAATAAAACAAACACTTCTGGTTCTTACACCTATAAAACAATAAAATTCTCTCCTGAACAAAAAGGCAAATGGACAAAAATTAACCATATTGATCCTGTCTGTGCAGTAAGCAACAAAGAAAAGAAGATGTTTTTGAACAAGAAAAAGCAACTTGAAAAGAAGACTGTCTATCAAGCAAAAAGAAAAAAAGTAGTTAGGGATAAATGTAAAATTCCTAGTGCTAGTTTCAAAAGAAGTCAAAATGTAACAAATGCTTTTAATAAAAAGAAAAACTTTGCTCCTACTTCTTCTTGTTCCATTAATTGTAACTGCATTTATCTCTTGATGAAACTGAAAAATCATTTTAAAGGATCACACTGCCTTTTGAATAAATCTCTGAAAAATATCTCAGAGACAAAATCTCAAAAGAAGACAAGTAAAGGCAAGACATCAAAAGATGAGATGCGAAAAAGTCATACAATTCCACCATAGTCTAACACAAAAGGACCCATAATGAGGTGGGTACCTAAGAAACAATAATCTGTCTTGCAGAAACAGTCAATGCCAATCTGGTACCAAGATTATGGATGTTCAAGGCATATGACTGGAAATAAAGAACTGCTATCCTCATTCAAAGCAAAATCTGGAGGAGCAGTTACTTTTGGAGACAACAAGCAAGGACAGATTAAAGGATATGGTGAGTTATCAAGAGGAAAGGTTTTAGTATCAAAGGTTGCTTATGTGGATGGATTAAAACACAATCTAATAAGCATAAGTCAACTTTGTGATCATGGTTTTGATGTGAAATTTCAAAGAAAATATTGTTCACTTCTTTACTCAGAATCAGGTCAAGAAATGCTAAGAGCAGACAGAAAAGGAAACCTCTACAGAATGAACTTTACCAAAATCACAGACACTGGATAAGAGAAACTTTGTCTTGTATCTCTGAATAGTGAGGAAATCTGGCTCTGGCATAAAAAGTTTTCACATCTAAACTTTTCCTCACTTGATAAGTTAGTTAAACTTAATTTGGTTAAGGGATTACCATCTCTAAAGTTTAACAAAGATCATCTTTGTTCTGCTTGTGAGATGGGAAAAATGAAAAGATCTTCTCATAAAACCAAAAGTGAAAACAACTGTCCTAGACCTCTGCACATGCTTCATGTGGACCTCTGTGGTCCTATCTCTGTACAGAGTCTAGCAGGTAAGAAATACATTCTGGTTCTAATTGATGAATTTTCAAGATACACATGGATATAATTCATTAGAGCTAAATCTGATGTACCTGACATATTAATAAGGTTGTTGAAAAGATTACAGGTTCTATTTGGCAGCAAAGTTCAGAAACTAAGAAGTGATAATGGAACAGAGTTCAGAAATGCCAAAATCAATTCTTATCTATCAGAAGAAGGCATTACCCCTAACTTCTCTGCAGCAAGAACTCCTCAACAAAATGGAGTAGTTGAAAGGAAAAACAGAACACTTGTTGAAGCTGCCAGAACAATGCTTGCTGAATCTGATCTTTCAACAAATTTTTGGGCAGAAGCAGTAGCAACAGCCTGCTTCACTCAGAATAGAGCTACAATTGTCAAGAGATTTCAGAAAATATCCTATGAACTCATTAACAATAGGAAACCTAATATTAATATTTTCATGTTTTTGGATGCAGGTGTTACATTCTGAAAGATAGAGAATATCTTGGAAAGTTTGACAAGAAAGCTGATGAGGGCAAATTCATTGGATATTCATTAGCCTCAAAAGCTTTCAGAGTGTTCAATCTTAGAACAAGGACTATCCAAGAAAGCATCAATATCACTTTTGACGACAATAAAAGCTCTGAACATCAAGAAAGTTCATCACCAATCTCTGAATCATCAAGGGAATCTGAATTAAACAAAATATTTGAAGATTTCTTTGATGATGAAGATATCTCTGAAGTTATCTTCAGAGATAGACAGAGAGAGAATTCAGAAGAACCTCAAGAAACAGGTACAACCCTTTCAGGGGCCTCTGAACTAACACCTTCTGTTTCACCAAATGCAGATCAGCAAAGTGAATCAGAAGATGATCAAGAAGTATCTGAAGAAACTCCAGAACCAAATGATGAAGAACAAGAATCTGCATCTCTGGAACAAAACTCAGAGCCTCTGAACAGTACAACAGAGGCATCACCAACAGAGCCTCTGAACCGTACAACAGAGGTATCACCTTCAGAGCCTCTGATCAATACAACAGAGGTGTCACCAAACGTCAGAGCCTCTGAAACTCAAACTGCACAAATTATTGCTCCAATCACCAGATGGACAAAAGATCATCCAATTGATCAAATCATTGGATCCTCATCCGAATGAGTTAAAACAAGATCTGCCACCATCAATGAATGCTTCTATGTAAACTTTTTGAGCATTATTGAACCAAAGAAGGTAAAAGAAGCTCTTGAAGATCCTCATTGGATTTTTGCAATGCAGGATGAACTTCAAGAGTTTGTAAGAAACAAAGTCTTGACCCTAGTTCCCCTTCCCAAAGGAAAATTTGCAATTGGAACGAAATGGGTTTTCAGAAACAAAAAGGATGAGGATGGAATAATAATCAGAAACAAAGCCAGGTTGGTTGCAAAAGGATATTGCCAGGAAGAAGGCATTGATTATGATGAATCCTTTGCACCTGTAGCTAGGCTAGAAGCAATCAGAATCTTCTTAGCCTATGCTGCACACAAAGGATTCAAAGTTTATCAAATGGATGTTAAATCTGCCTTTCTTCATGGTAAATTAAATGAAGAAGTCTATGTCCAGCAACCACCTGGATTTGAAAGTACAGAGTATCCTAATCATGTTTATTATTTGGATAAAGCTCTGTATGGACTCAAACAAGCCCCAAGAGCTTGGTATGAAACTTTGTCCACTTTTCTGATTAACAATGGATTTGAAAAGGGCACAATTGATACTACCTTATTCATCAAAAGGTACAAGAATGAGATGCTTTTAGTACAAATTTATGTTGATGACATTATATTTGGCTCTACCAATCAAAAGTATTGTGACAAGTTCTCAGAGTTGATGAAGAGTGAATTTGAGATGAGCCTCATGGGAGAATTAACTTTCTTTCTAGGCTTACAAGTAAAACAAACTTCAGAAGGTACATTCATAAGTCAATCTAAGTATGTCTCTGAAATTTTGCAAAAATACAAACTCAATGATTCAACTTCGATGAGAACACCTCTATCCACCGGAGTCAAACTTGACTCTGATCCATCAGGAGAATCTGTGGATATAAAAACCTACAGAGGCATGATAGGTTCACTATTATACTTAACTGCAAGTAGGCCTGACATAATGTTTGCAACATGCCTTTGTGCTAGATATCAAGCAAATCCAAAGGTATCTCATTTAACTGTTGTCAAAAGAATTTTCAGATACCTCAGAGGGACACAATCATTAGGCCTCTGGTATCCAAAACTTTCAAGTTTTGATCTAACAGCTTACACTGATGCAGATCATGCTGGATGTAAGCTTGACAGAAAAAGTACCTCTGGGTGTTGTCAGTTATTGGGCAATAAGCTGGTAAGTTGGTCATCCAAGAAACAAAACCGTGTTTCCACTTCAACTGCAGAGGCAGAATATGTTGCTGCTGCTAGTTGTTGCTCACAAGTATTATGGATGAAAACTTAGCTCAGAGATTATGGCCAACAATTTGACAGAATTCCAATTCTCTGTGATTCAAAAAGTGCCATAGCCATCTCTGCCAATACAGTACAGCACTCCAAAACCAAGTACATCGATGTAAGGTACCACTTTCTGAAAGATCATGTTGAAAAAGGAACAATAGAGATGTATTTTGTACCAACTGAACTTCAACTTGCTGATATTTTCACAAAAGCTTTAAATGAACGAAGGTTCAAATTTTTAATTAGCAAGTTGGGAATGTTGAATATGTCTACCTAACAAAAGAGAAACTCAGAGTATCTGATCGTATATCAGAGTCTCTGAATCGAGTAGAATATCAATATCAGAGTACTTAAATGAAAACATCAGAGTCTCTGATCCTTTCATCAGAGCCTCTAGACTTTTTCAAATATGGTAAAAATCACTCTTTTGAATCTCCAAGCATGTGTCAAGGGGGAGACAACGACCCTTTCATCTTTCAAGGGGGAGAAAAGATCTTGTCTCTGATGTTTTTATCAGAGCCTCTGATCTTGTCTCTGATGTTTTTATCAGAGCCCCTGATCTTGTCTCTGATGTTTTTATCAGAGCCCCTGATCTTGTCTCTGATATTTATATCAGAGCTTCTGATCTTGTCTATGATATTTATATCAGAGCCTCTGATCTTGTCTCTGATGTTTTTATTAGAGCCTCTGATCTTGTCTCTGATGTTTTTATCAGAGCCTCTGATCTTGTCTCATCAAACAAATATTCCAGGAAATTCTTTTAAATAATAAATCTTTTTGGATAACCACTCGTTTCTTTTCAAAAACCCAACTGGTGGTTTTCTGACACAAAGCGGTTCTCCCCTACACGCCTAAACGTGTCACCCATCAATTCGGGGATGATGGAACGTCCTTTCTGAAATTGAGACTCTCATTCGCCGCTTCAATAACCTCTCCCTCTACCTTCCTTTTGTAGCTATAAAATACCCTTGTTCACTTCTCATTATTCTTTACGCTCTCAAGATCCAAAAGCCGAATCTCTCTTTCTAAGCTTTCATCTTTCTCAACCTGCAACAATGGCGGCTCATTCCCAAACTTCAGATAACTCAAGCAAACTTGTTCCAAGCTTGAATATGGTACAGTTCGATGTTCCAGTCAAAGGAAACAACTACTTTCTGGACGTCACCCCATCAAAATACGATGAACAGTTTCGCCCAATCCTCGACTTTTTCACCAACTGCGAACTCAATGATGTTCTAACCAAACATGCCTCAGATATTCCCCTTCGCTTTGTCCAACAATGGTGGTATTCAAGTGAATACGACGATGAAAAGGAAGGACTGGTTGGGCACATTGACCTAGGTGAACAAAGCTTAAACATAAGAATAACCCCACAAACCCTAACTCGCCGATTCAACCTCCTCACCAAAACTGATCTTCAAATAGAAACCTTTGAGAAACCCCAACTCAAGAAGTCCTTCTTCAGTTCCTCCAACACTTAGGCTACAACAAAGAAATAACACGCCTAAGTCAATTCAGACGTCAGTACCTGCCTCCCAAATGGAACTTTATGTTCAGTGTTCTCAACCGAACAATAACCTGCAAGATTGGAAGTCAGGATCAGACTCATCCAGCGATAATAGCCATAATGTATGCTCTCTTTTTCAACAGAAGCATCAATATGGCTCACATTCTCTTCTGTGAGATGCTGACGGCAGTGGACAAGAAGAACAAGGACTTTGCCAAAGGAAAACAACCAATATCGGTACTGTTTCCCCGATTCATCTCTGTGGTCATTCAACGAGCAATGGAGAAATTCTCCATCACTGAGGAGGGTCCAATGACACCTCTGTTTATGATGAACCCATTCAAAGCCACAGAGGTTCCTCCTTATCCACATGACCGACGTTTCCCACACACCATGATTGAGATAATTCCTGCTGACTCTCCTACCCATCTCCTACTTAGTCGTGTTGCCCAATCATCAGAACCGATGATGGGATCCCCAACACACTTAGGTTCTGAGCCTGAGCCTGAATCAGAGAGTGATATCTCTGATATTGCTCAAAACATTAACAGAGCGCAACCAGAGGGTGGCTCTGAGAGAGTGAGGAAGAGAGAACATGAGAACCCTCCCTCTGATGAAGAGAATAACTCTGTGAGAGCAGAGGAAGGTGAGGAAGAGAGATTTCCAGAGGGTGAGTTTCTAAACTTAGAAATTGAGGGCGGTGAGGTAGAAAAAGATGTCCTTGATGACACAAATGAGAGAATCCAAAGCCCAAATCCCAGTGCAAACAAATTTACTGTCCAAGGTGGTCCAGTATCAATGGACATTGAAACAGAGGTGCACACCTCGAACCCTTCCCATCCTAACTGCTCAGAGGCATCTTTTTCTGCCTCTGAAGCATGCACCAAAGGGGAAACCTCTGATACGGCTAAGTCCTCCCAAAAGGACTTAGACCAAGATAAAAATACTCAATCACCCCAGAGTATGTCACCTCCACCCACACATGATGCCTTTGTGGCTCAAACTAAGTTGGACCGTCCCTTAGAACGTAAGGATTGCCTGTCAGAAAAAGAATGGCACGACCTTCTTGCACAAGGAATCCTTAGCCTGGACAGCAAGGTTTCCAAACACATTCGGTTCTCATCATCAGATTCTGACTCTAATGATCAGAGACCAATCGGAACCATTATAGGGAAATCCTTGAAAAAGGGTCCCCAAGGATTAATGGGAAGTCCTTCCGGAGAAAACATCAAACCACCTCCGAAAGAAGGCCCCTCTGAACTCGAGGGAAACTTAGAATCATGTGTTGATCCTAAGGTTACCCCCTCTGATTACATTACCAAAGAGGAGTTCAAAATCTTTGGTCATGAAATCAGAGAATCTCTGAAGGAGATAAAACTTCACATGGAGAAGACCTCAGAGGCCTCTGCCTCTAACTCTGAAGCTGAAAAGCTCACTTCAGAGGTCTCTGAGCTGCGCACGACGGTTCTCAATCAGAACGAAAAATTGGATGCTCTGGAAAGCTTGGTCATAAAGAATGACTCCGTATTGTCCAGAGAAATTCAGAACTCGAAAACAGAGCTCCTCCAGGCGATGCAACCTACCTCTGCCCCCACTCCAACACATGCAGACTTCTCTCAATTCAAAGAGGAAGTCTTGCGTTCTTTGACAGAGGTAATTGCAAAGATCCCTACCTCCTCTGCTGCTCCTGCTACAACAGAATTCATTACAAAGGCTGACCTGACCAACTTCTCCAAGAAGATCACCAGCAATGTAATGAATATCTCCAGCAAGTTCGTCTCCAAGACCACTCAGCAGAACAAGAAGATTGAAGACCTTCTGAAGAATTTCAAATCTTCAGAGGGAGTATTGAAGAGAAAGGAACCAGAGGTCGCATGCTCTGAAGAAGCGCGAAAGAAGGCTAGATATGAAGACTCTGATGACGGAGATGACCAACCTCAGGGGTCATCCGATCTTCATAAGGGGGAGAAGACTCCTACTCCTAAACCTGTTGAAACACAAAAGGAGTCCACTCCCTCTGAATCAAACCAACACAAGGAGAAAGGAACAGAGAGACATTCAACCTCCACCTCTGCTGAAGATATTCAGGCCACTCTAAAGTCGCCAGTACCGATCATCTTTTTAGGACCATCCACTTCAGGTGCTCCAATAGTTCCAATCACAGCTGAACAAATCACAGCTGCATCTCAAGAAACTATTGGAGCTCTGGACGAAGAAGAAGATGAACAGCTCGTAGACTTCTCAACATCAGAAGATGCATTCTCATCACCAGAAAGACCAACTTATGTGATGAGAGATGCTTACGAATCAGAATCTGAAAAAGAAGAAAAATCAGATTCTGGAAAAGAGGTTGTAGAAGAAGTTGAAGTAGTTGATGTCGAAGAGTATGTCTTCAAGAATTCTCAACCACATCATACTTCAACAACGTCAGAGCTGAGGGAATCACCAGAGATAGATGGATACATCTCTGAACCCTCAAAAGAAGATCCTCCACAAACGAAGGAACCAGAAACCATGGTTGTTGATGAACAGGCTCCTTCAGAGAATCTTGTTCAGAAAGCAAGCATCGGTCTTCCAGCAAAAGTGTTCAATAAACCTCCCACATTCCTCGAATCAAATACCGAAGCTTCCATAGAAGACCACTTCAGATACATTTACTGTGAGTTCAACATGGCAGACAGACGGGTCATTCCTCTGAATCCAAGAATCAGAGAGGACATGCCAGACTATGAGCGAAGATTTATCAGAGATAAAACCAAACCAAGAGCACAGGTCCTCTTTGATGATCCAATCATCAAAATCAACAAAATCTCAGAAAAGACCTTTACTTACAACAAGATTATCTATAGGAATTATGTGGTAACTCGATCTGATTAGAAGATTTACGAGTTCAATGACAATGATCTCGTAAATCTAAATCCATATGATTTACCACATTTATATGCCTATTGCTCTGCCAGGTATGATCATGGAAGAAGGGAAATCAGGATGGGCATGGTTGAAGTCCGACGGGCAATGGAGGCCTATGTCAAACACCGAGCAAAACGTGACTTTCAAATAGCTCTGAACCTAAGGGAAGAGAAGTTGGAGGTAACTGAACCTGTGGAGTCATTCGACAAACTTAAAGAACAAAAAACTAGATCAATCGTTCCAGAACCTCTAGGTTTCGTCTTCAGAGTAAATCAAGAAAAGAAGATCTTTCTAGCTTCGGAAGTGTCGAAGTACTCTGATGAAACCTTGAGAGGTATAAAGAAATTGATCCATTCAAAGGAAGAAAGGCACAAAGCAGATTTACTGGCAAAGCTTGACTTAGAGATTGACTCGATGATCAACTTCAGAGCTCTGATCATGAAATTCCATGGAATCTGTTCAAGTGACAAATTATAGTCTGTTTCTTTATTTTTTTTTTATATATTACTTTCTTTGTATTAAACTTCCAAATGTTTAAGAAGTAATACTTAAGAGGATGATTTTCTCCTCTATACTTTCTAGTTTAAAATTCAATTCTCTGTTATTTTTGTATCTTTTATTTTCGACACTTAGGGGGAGATTGTTAGCTCCAAATCATCTGTTTGTTGAAGTGTTGAAAATACCAGTCCTATTTCAGAGGACTTCCAAAAGATACACTTCAGAGGACGAAGACTTCAGAGGAAGAAGACTTCAGAGGATGAAGACTTCAGAGGACGAAGACTTCAGAGGACAAACCTGCCTCTGAAGTACTTATCAGAGATTGCAACTTTCAGAGAAGACATCAGAGATGGCTTCATCAGAGGCTCTGAAGACAGCGTCAGAGCTCTGAAGACATTCTCTCTGAAGATGTTCACAAGTTTACGATTGAACAGAAGAACAGATGACACGTCACTTAGTGATAAGATTTACTTTCTAGAGTAGGTCACTGTTCAGCATGCCTTTTTCGTCATACAAGTACACTGCTTACTTTATGGTCCTATAAATAGGACCATCACCTTATTCCTCAAAGTGTGCTTAAGAAGTTATATATCTGATAATATAAGTTGAATATTTTATTCTAAGAATATCTTGTTTATCTTTATCTGCTTTATGAACTGTGATATTTGAATCTCCTTTGATATTAAACTGTATTACTTCCGCTGTCATTACTCTTATTGTTTATATCAATGTTACGAGATTAGATCTGGGATCCAACACTCTTGGTGTTTAAATAGGATCGAATTTTGCCAGAATCAATACCAGTGAATTGAGATTATCCTCGAGTGAATTTCGTGATACCCCGGCAGAATAGGGTCGAAATATCACTTAAGGAAAGAGAGCTCTCACACGATCTCAGATTCATATCCAAGTTCAGATCACTCTCTCTTCTCTCCCTCTACCTATCGATTTCTGCACCACACTCCCCAACAGTATGAAATCAAACCAAAAAGAAAAGAGGAAGAAACATCACCCAGAAAACAACAAACTGTCGAACAACAAAAGGTTGGCTTCTAGATCTCCAAAACCGGTCTCCACCATTCAGAATGTAGATAAAATATCGTGAAGCTACTGTTCAAAAATCACGACGATCCAACGGTTCAAACTCCAAAAATAGACAAAACGGCGTGGCTGCGCTTGCATGCAAATTGTAGACGACTTTTCTCTAACTTTTGTATTTTATGGACCCTCTCTTCTCTTGTTGTAAAACCCTAGGATACAAGACAATATATAGCTTGTATCGGGCCACTATTGTTGGGCTATTTTAACTATTCCTCATGTGCCAGAAATAATTAAAACATAAAACCCAACAAATCTCCCCTTTCTATCTATAAGGAAGAGTTCGCCATACCGGCGATCCTACAACATGCCTTTAGATTTTCCCTTGCAAAGGCCTTTGTCAACATATCAGAACCATTATCATTGGTATGAACTTTATCAAGCTCAAGCAATCCATCTTTAAGAGCTTCTTGGATCCAATGATACTTCATCTTGATATATTTCGTTCTTCCATGAATGGTTGAATTCTTCGCAAGACAAATGGTACTTTGATTATCACAAAGAACCACGTAGCGTTGTTGCTTGAAACCAAGCTCCTTCAGAAAATATTTCATCCATAGTAATTATTTGCATGCTTCACTTACCGCAATATATTAAGCCTCAATTGTAGACAAGGCAACTATAACACCCCTGATTTCCGTTATTTAATCTTGTTATTCTTGTGTTTAAGCGTTGTCATTAGCACCGCATTTGGTTGGGAGTTTGAGTTTGAATTTTAGTGGTTTTGGACGAACCACAGCGAACCACGCGAGTTGCACCGCGACTTGAGGTCGCGACACAACCCGTGAAACCCCCTGTTTGTGTGGGTTTTGTGTTAGCGGATGAGTTATGCCGCGAGTTGAAGTCGCGACATGACCCGCGTGATAGCCTGCCCGACTTAGGTGGGTTTCTTCAAAATATCTTTATTTGGTTTTAAGATCTCAAATCTCTCTCTCTCTCTCTCAAGTCTCTCTCTCTCTTTCTTGGTTTTCTTGTTTGGTTTCTCCGGTTGTCGTTTGTTGCTAGTATTAAGTGCATCTAGCAAGGGTTCTTTATAGAAAGCTTCGTCTTCTCTCGGTGGTCGATATCCGGATTTTCGGGTTTTTGTCTAAAACCTATTTGGTGAGTTCCTACTATCTTTTTCTAAACTTTATACATGTCAAAACTTACATTTTGAACTTCTATATATCTCCATGGTTTCAGATCTAAGTTTACTACATTTTGACATAACTTGAGTTTTGGGAGATTTTAGGGTTCCCGATCATTTTTTCGACTAAAATGATGGGTTCCATCTTATTTGAAGTAAAAGGATGTTTTACTTGCACATTTATGTGGGTTACTTGAAAATATGTTTAAAGTTCATTTTTGATGATTTTCATTCTTACCATAAGTTAAACTTGAAAATGCATTTTTATTTATAAAAGTTATTTTATACGATATGACTATCTACGGTTGGTCACATATGTTGTTGTGACGAGTCTGTACCATTACTAGTGGATCCCTAGGTATTGAGTCGACTTATATTTGGGATGTTTTTTCCCCTCTTTGTAAATGGATGTATATGATCCTCGGGGGCCATTTGGTACGGTTATGTGAGACCGGTTACTAGCCATGGATCATATTTTCCCTTATTTGAAGCTATGGATGCATGTGATCCTCGAGGGCCATTTGGTACGGTTTTGTGAGACCGGTTACTAGCCATGGGTCATAGTGTAGTCCTAGTGAATGAGTTTTGAATTGGTTTCCTCGAGGGCCCTCCCTCACATCGTAGTACGGACCTTTGTAGTTCGTGGCCATGGATTCCAAGTGTTTCGATTCATAACTCGAATTGTGACCTACTTTGTGTTATGCTACAATCCTTGGTAAAACTGGTTATCTTTGTCATCGTATGATGAGTTTACATTTAAAACTGGTAAAACTGGTTATCTTATGATACAATTGTTATATCTCTTGAAATTTATAAACTGTATGTTCTCACTAGGCTTTAAGCCTAACACTGTTTGTCAAATGATGTGTATAACAGGTTCCCGTTAGCGGTGGGTTGCTAAGGGCTTGAGTGGAGAGCTTGGTCTCGGGGATTTTTGAGATGACTAGTATTGATGTTGGGCAATTGT
This sequence comes from Arctium lappa, assembly GCA_023525745.1. NCBI lineage: Eukaryota > Viridiplantae > Streptophyta > Magnoliopsida > Asterales > Asteraceae > Arctium > Arctium lappa. The sequence goes on from CM042059.1 coordinate 36,802,701, forward strand.
TTAAGTCCCATTCTTTTAGTGATATTGGATTAACAACCGATGTAATCTAGATAGGTTATGTTTAGATTAGTTTGTTGTTGAGTTCAATATCAGTATTCAGGTTTGTAAAGATTAAGTACATTTCCCCTTTTTGGGAGGTTTATACCAATTGTTGATGGTTATTTGTCCAGTTTCCGCGTTTTAAATTCACTCTGGTTTTTAGGGTGTTACAAGTTGGTATCAGAGCTCTAGTTTAAGTGATTTAGGCATGAATGTAAGATGTCTAGACTTAGACTGAGTATGTTAAGCATGGATTTGTGAGTTTGGGTAGAACTTCTAAGATGGATTGGTCTTAGAGTCGACGGAAATTATAGTTATCAAACGTTGTGGCGACGGTATTAAGAACCTTTATGTATTGTATATTCATAATCTCACTTAGCTAATGTTATTATGAGAATATGTATACGTGATTGTGCTTGAAGTTCCGTTGCTGTGACAATTGGTGATGTAGTAGTACGTTCCTTGTGTTATTCTGTTGATCTGTCTCTCATTCTTTTCGTGATTGTGTGGCAACCATTATTTAGGTATGGTGAACACACGTGGTCGTCCCTCGGGCGGTGGAGATCTTCGCGATGTTAGTTCGCGTGAGCTGAATCTTGTGGTTAGGGTGTCAGCAGTCGTTCCTCCGGGCATGCCACCGATATTTACTGGGGAAGTAGAGCTGGGGCCAAGAGTAGACTTGGCATCCACCAGCCCCGTTGTTCATGTGGCAAATCCTCAAGCTGATATGATGGTCAGTGTCATGCAGATGGTGACGTCGGCCATGGAGAAACAGCAAGAGGTTTTTCAGAAGATGTTGGACGACAGGGATACGAGCCTTAGGAGGCATGAAGTAGTGGAGGAGAATGTGTTGGTTGGCTCTGGGGGCACCGGGAACAGAGTCAGAACGGAGGAGAACAGGGTTGTGAGTGCTCCGAAGAGTGGGAAGAGTTGTTCCTACAAGTCTTTTCTGGGTTGCGGACCACCAGATTTCTCTAGTTCCGAAGCTCCGGTTGCGTGTGTTAAGTGGATCCGAGCGGTCGAACAGGCCTTCGGTTCATCTGAGTCTGGTGATGACCAGAGGGTAAGATTATGTACTCAACTGCTCAGGGATACGGCGCTGACGTAGTGGAATGTTATCCAGTCCACCCTCTCTCCTACTGTCTTGGCCCAACTGACTTGGGGCGAATTCAAGGTAAAATTGTTGGAAAAATACTGTAATGAGAGAGCTATGGATCGGATCGAGGCAGAGTTTCGAGCGCTTGAGAAAGGGAATTTGACGGTGAGAGAGTATACCCGTCAGTTCATGGAAAAGTTGGGGTTAGTGGGGCATGTGGCCTCAACTGAGAAGGAGAAGATTAAGGCCTATCTAAAAGGTTTACCGTCGGACATGATGACTATGGTCCGAAACTCGAAGGCTTCTAACCTTCGAGAGACTATCGAAGAGGCACAGTTTATGGAAGAGGTTTACGCGAGAGGTAAACCGGAGAAGGCTGTGGCAGTTGTTGAAAAGAGGAAATGGGAGAGCAGTTCAGTACCTCCCAAGAGAACCCGACCTTCTGTCGAAAACCGAAGTTTCAGCAGTTATCAAGAAGATAGGTGGTGCCAGAAGTGCAGAACCAAGCACCACGGTAACTGTGGCACCACTCCTCAATCTTGCTACAAGTGTGGTAAATCTGATCACATCGCTAGTGACTGTCCGATCAGAGGTCTTGTTTGTTATGAGTGCAAGACACCGGGGAACATGAAGAGAGATTGCCCGAAGCTCATGTCGGGTAGCGCGCCAGCAAAGAAAGAGAATCCATCTAGGGTTCCGGGTCGAGTGTTTCAGATGATGGCCGATGAGGCCAAGGCATAAGCTGATGTGGTATCGGCTACATTTCTTATAAACTCAATACCTGCTCATGTTTTATTCGATACGGGAGCCAGCTTATCTTTTATATCTGAGTTGTTTCGTCCAAAGATTGCTATGACCACTACTAGTCCTGAGGATGCGTTAGTAGTTGAGATAGCAAATGGTAGTCAAGTTCTGATCCGCGATGTTCTGAAGAAGTGTATTCTAGGAATCGAAGGGAGAGATTTCCCAACTGATTTGTTGCCGATGTTAATCGGGGGTTTTGATGTTGTGGTCGGCATAGATTGGTTAGCGAACAATCATGTCGAGTTCATATGTTCCAAGAAATTAATTCGACTTCCCAATCCCAGTGGCGAAGTTGTTGTGATTTATGGTGAAAAGAGGAAGGGAGATGTGGCAATAATCACAATGACTAAAGCACGTAGGTGTTTGGTGAAAGGATGCTCGTCTTTCCTAGCCTACGTGATCGACGCCAAGGTAGAGAAGTTAAAGCTTGAATATGTGAAGATTGTGCGTGAGTTTCCAGACGTCTTTCCGGACGACTTGCCCGGGTTACCACCCAATCGTCAAGTAGAGTTTCGGATTGATCTCGTACCGGGAGCGGCTCCTGTTGCTAGAGCCCCTTACCGGTTAGCACCAGCGGAGAAGCAATAGATGATGGCACACCTCCAAGAGCTTTTGGAGAAGGGTTTCGTAAGACCGAGTTCGTCGTCGTGGGGAGCTCCGGTCTTGTTTGTCAAGAAGAAGGATGGCACAATGAGAATGTGCATCGATTATCGTGAACTGAACAAAGCAACAGTGAAGAATAAGTATCCGCTTCCCAGGATTGATGACTTGTTCGATCAACTCCAAGGAGCGGGGTGTTTCTTATGTTCGGGTTACAACCAAGTGAAGGTAAGAGAAGAAGACGTTCCGAAGACAGCTTTCAGAACGCGTTACGGCCATTATAAGTTTCTTGTAATGCCTTTTGGCCTAATGAACGCACCAGCGGTATTTATGGATTTGATGAATAGGGTGTGCCGACCATTCCTCGACAATTCGGTCATCGTATTCTTTCATGATATACTCGTGTACTCTAAGAGCGAGTTAGAGCACGAGCAACACCTACGCGAAGTTCTCGATGTGTTGAGAAAAGAAAGATTGTACGCCAAGTTTTCCAAGTGTGACTTTTGGCTTGAAGAAGTGCAATTATTGGGTCACGTTGTCACTCGAGACGGAGTGAAAGTGGATCCCTCCATGATTGAAGCTATGATGAATTGGGATCCTCCCAAGAGTCCGTCCGAGATCCGCAGTTTCTTGGGTCTGGTGGGGTACTACCGGAGATTCATTCAAGACTTTTCGAAGGTCACTTCTTCCTTGACGGTTTTAACTTGGAAGAATATGAAGTTCGATTGGACCGAAACGCAAGAGAAGGCGTTCCGTATTCTGCAAAAGAAATTGTGTGAAGCTCCAATCTTGTCGTTGCCAGAAGGGTCAGAAGACTTCGTGGTCTATAGCGACGCTTCGAAGATGGGATTAGGATGTGTGTTGATGCAAAGAGGCAAGGTAATCGCATACGCCTCGAGGCAACTTAAGATACACGAGAAGAACTATCCTACCCACGATTTGGAGTTAGCAGCGGTGGTGTTCGCCTTCAAGCTTTGGCGACATTACCTTTATGGAACGAAGTGTACGCTCTACACAGATCATAAGAGTTTGAAGTACGTCTTTGATCAAAAGGAGTTGAACATGAGGCAAAGGCGGTGGCTCGAGTTCCTCAAGGATTACGATTGTGAATTGTTTTATCATCCAGGTAAGGAGAACGTGGTGGACGATGCGTTAAGTCAGAAGGACTATAGCGGAAGTATTCGGGCTACCCATTCGAGAATCGAGTTAGTGTCTAGTCTTGTTGAAAAGATCAAGATGTCGCAGGTTGAAGCTTTGTTGGAAGAAAACCTCAAGGAAGAAGTCATGACGAAACAGCGTTTGCTCTTAACGGAAGATAGTCGTGGGGTAAAACTGTTCAGCGGTCGTGTGTGGGTGCCCAAAGTTGGGGGTAACCGTGATCTATTGCTTGAGGATGCTCACAAGTCCAAGTATTCCATTCATCCGGGAAGTATAAAGATGTACAGGGACTTGAATTTGCATTATTGGTGGCCAGTAATGAAGCTTGATGTGGTGCGTTATGTGGAGCGTTGTGTGACGTGCTCGCAAGTTAAGGCCGAACATCAACGACCGTATAGAAGTCTTCAGTCCTTTGAAATTCCTGAGTGGAAGTGGGAACATATTACCATGGACTTCGTGACGAAGTTGCCTAAAACTCTTCGAGGTCACGATACCATTTGGGTAATAGTTGATAGATTGACTAAGAGCGCTCACTTCTTAGCTATGCGCGAGACTTTACCGATGGACAAGTTAGCAAAACTTTACATCGATGAAGTGGTTTCGAGGCATGGAATACCCTTGTCGATCGTGTCGGATCGCGACAGTCGGTTTACTTCGAACTTTTGGGATGGGTTTCAGAAAGAGCTTGATACGCGAGTTAAGTTGAGTACGACTTACCATCCACAAACCTACGGGCAAAGCGAGAGAATGATCCAAACGTTGGAAGACATGTTGAGGTCTTGTGTCATCGATTTCGGGGGTAGTTGGGACTCTCACCTACCTTTGGTGGAGTTTGCTTACAGCAATAACTGCCACTAGAGTATTGGGATGGCACCTTTTGAGGCATTGTACGGGCGGAAATGCCGAACTCCCGTGTGTTGGCTTGAAGTGAGAGAGAAGCAATTCGTCGGACCTGAAATCGTGCAAGAGACGGCCGATAAGGTCAAATTCATTCGTGAAAGGTTGAAAGCGGCTCAGGTTCGACAGAAGAGCTATGCCGATAAGAAGAGGCGGCCGATGGAGTTCCAAGTGGGCGACCATGTGTTGCTTAAGGTATATCCTTGGAAGGGCATTATCAGGTTCGAAAAACGTGGGAAGCTGAGCCCACGTGTTAGGACACAGTCTCGTTGGATTCAAGATCATCCAATACGAAGATCGCAATCTGAAGTTAATGCTGAAAGTTACTCTCAACAAAGTCTAGGGTCTATTCTGTAAAAAAGTCAAAGTTGTTTTATTATTTAGATATTATGTTTTAGATATTATTTGTTATTATATTAGTTTAATTATAATATCTAGATATTATAGATATCTAGATATTATGTTTAATATTAGTTTAGTTATATCTCTCTCTCTCTCCAAAAACAATCGATCAACACAGAACACACAAAAACACATAATCAAGGTGTAAAGAGAAAAAACAAACAGAGAGCTTAACTCAAGAACTCAACCGTGTAATCCACGTTTATATATCGAAACAGGTTGGTTTATTATCTATTGTTTGTTGTTTTTATTATCTTGTAACGATCACGGACTCACAATTGGTATCAGAGCAAATCCAGATTCAAAATCAAAATTTTCAACTCTCTGTGTTCTTCATTTTTGAAGAACACTGATCAATCATCAAAATCTTGATTTTGCGGTTGTTTTTGAAATCAAGTGGTTGTATCTTGTTCTAATTGATAAGGAGATCGTTGTGTCAAAGTTTGGTGTGGTAAATCGATCTCTAGCTGGGTTAATTTTAGAGTTACAGGTTGATTTAATCGGAGAAGACGACGTATCGGTCTTAAGCGTACCGGTCGAACCTTAGTTTTTACATTCTATCGGTCTTAAGCATTCGACCGGACTCTTGCAAACACCGGTCGAAGATCATTTTTATTGGTCGAATCTCACAAACTTTTGGTATCGGTCAAACACTCTCCGGTCAAATCCCACTTTGTACCGGTCGAATATTTTTTTTATCCGGTCGAGTATTTTTTTTTATCCGGTCAAAGTAAACCTCAATTCCGGTCGAACCCCACTTTTCCACTACATTTCCCTGGTCGAAGAACACTCCAAAATACCGGTCGAATTCTTTGTGTACCGGTCTTACCAAATTATCGGTCGAACACAACCTCACTTATGGGTCTAATCTAATCCCTTCCCGGTCGAACCCCATTTACTCACACTTGCACTTCCGGTCGAATCACACATACCCACATTGATATCGGTCTTCAACACTTCCATACCGATCAAACATCTCCTTCCCGGTCAAACATATCAAACTCTATTCTCTCTTTCGGTCATTCCACTAAACCACATCCATTCCCACTCAAACACCTCCAGTCAAAGACATCACATTCCCGGTCAAAGACATCAAATTCTCAAACACCTCCGGTCCATTGAATTGTTGCATGATTTTGGTCCAATCACAACTCTCCACTCAAATATTCACATGCAAAAAAAAATCCTAATTTCATGCAAACACACCCACTTTAAATCTCTCTCTCACACCACTCCATGCAAAACTCAAAGTCCACATACATACTCACGTGATTCTCACACTTTCGGTCCTTCATGCAAACTCAATTTTCATTTCGGTCCACTCACATTTAACTCTCATATAAAATTGTTTGTTTATCGGTCGAAAGAAAATTTTACCGGTCGAAAATTTTACCGATCTTTACATCTTACCGGTTCTTTAGGTCTTATCGGTCGATCCTCACTTTGCGCAATCAACATCTCGCGCAAACTTTTGAATTTTAAAATTCTCTCATATCTCAAAGCCTCTCGCATCTCAAGCCTCACGCATCTCAAAGCCTCTCGCATCTTAAATCTTGTTCAATTATGACTTCCAGAGAAGCTCTTGCCATTGGAACTGATTCCAAACCACCAGTTCTATTTAAAGGTGAATACGAACAGTGGAAGGATCGGTTTCTAAACTTCATAGACAAACATGAGCTTTGTGAGTTCATCAGACAGTCATTTGCAGAAGGAAATATGCAACCAATAAAGACAACTCGTCTGGTTGGAACAGTGCCAACACAAGTTGAATTGAAGCACCATGAGCTTGACGGTGACAACCTAAACAGAGCTAAAGGTGATAATCTAGCTATGTCATACATTCTTCAAGGAATCCCCAATGAAATCTACATAAAGATTGACAGCTACAAGGCCTCAGCTAAGGAAATGTGGGATCAGCTGGAGAAGATGATGCTGGGTTCTAAGGTGGGAAATCAACTGAAGATCTCCAACTGCCTAAATAACTATGAAAAATTTAGAGGCAGAGCCGGAGAAACCTTAGAAGAAGTACATGACAGGTTTGTGACCTTGCTAAATGAGCTAAGCAAGAACAAGGTCCACAAATCTCAAATTGAGCTAAACGTCAAATTTCTAAGCGTTCTACAGCCAGAATGGAAGAGATTTGCGAGGCAGATGAAGCAGATTAAAGATCTGAATGAGATTCCACTTCATGAGGTGTATGAGACCCTCAAACAAAATGAAGAAGAAGTGGATGAAATTCTAGAAGAGAAAAGGCAGAGAGGAAAGAAGGTTGAAGACACAGTTGCTCTTGTTGTCAAGAAGAAGAAGAACAAAGCGACTATGTATGAATCAGATGAAGATAAAACTGAAGCAAACTCTGACAAAGATGAATGTGAACAACTAAAGCAAGCATTGCTTTTGTTGACTAAGGCTTTCTAGAAGAAATTCTACACAAAGCCAAGCTCAAACAGTCAGAGGTATTCGTATGGTCCAAACAACTACTCTCATAGAGAAAGGGTCGAAGGAAGTAGATTTGAAGGAAGAAGGTTTGAAGGAAGGAGAATGGAGGAGAGGAAACCAGAAGATAGAAGAGATCTTGCTGAAGGAAAGAGATCAGAGGAAAGGAAACCTGAAGAGAGAAGGTTTCAAGCAGAAGGATCAGTTCAGACAGAACCTATAACGTGCTACAACTGTGGCAAAACCGGTCATTATGCCAGAGATTGCCGAAACCCAAAAGTTAAGAACTCGGACTACTACAAGAACAAGATGTTGCTTGTAAAGCAACAAGAGGCTGGGAAGGCATTGATGGCTGAAGACGTTTTCTGGCTCGATCATTCTGATGATGATGAAGAAGATGAAGAGAAAGATGAAGTTGTCAACCTGTGCTTGATGGGAAAGCATGAATCAGATGATGAAGCTGATTCAGAGAATGAAGAAGAGGTATGCAACTTATCGTATGCTGAATTCATAAATCAATTGCATGCCATGAATGATAAACTCAAAGAGTTAGAGTCAAACCTAAAGCGTGAAAAGGGTGTCATTACTGACAAAAACCAATCAATACAGAAACTTAGCAATGAAATTGCTGAGAAGAAAGTACTGGTTGAGGTTTTACATAAAAACAATGACACCAACACAACGGAGAAGACAATAATTCTTAGTGAGAATTCTGAACTCAAGTCTAAACTGCTAAAACGTGAGATTGACTTATACGAGGTTACACAAATGCATTCTTCGTCTATCGAATAAAACAAATCTTTAATTGCAAAAATGGATGCTTTGGAAAAGAAGTTGTACTCATTAGGTCAAACTGAGCAAACCATTCATCTTAACAAACCAATAGAGAACAAAGAAAGATGGGGAATCGGTTATAAGAATCCTCACTATCTTCAAAAAGGGAATGTCTGAAGTGCCTGCACTTTATGATATTCTTTCTATGAAGTTAGCTAGAAGAATCCCTGACCTTAAAGTTTATTGGACTAAACTATCTAAAGAGGATGAAGCCAAAGAAACAGAAAAACATTTTATATCATCTAAAGTTCATCTTCCATTTTATTATGCGAAGCTGAATAATAGCTATGATAAGAAACCTGAAAAGAAGAAAACTCTTTCAGATGACTTCTTTCTAAGTTATTCTAAAAAGGAAATGGAGGCGAAACCTACTCAAGGTAAACTATATGTCCCTCTTCTCGTTTTAGAAAGTAAAATTTCTGAACTCGAGAATTCCTTGTCAGATGAAAGACTTTTGATAAACATTGAACAGAATGTTTTTACAACTGTGTTTACAAATTCTGTTCTTTCTAAGGCTTCAAACTCTGAGAATATGGTTAGTTCATCAAATCAAGGGTTTGATTTTCTGAACTCTAACGGTGGTTTAGATGATTGTCTTGAACAATTTGACTTTAATGCAAAACTTCCAAACCATTCATCCTTTCTTAAGAAATCTGTTGGATCAACCAGTAAGCCTGTTAACAGTGCAAAATCAACGCGAGTTGATAACTCAGTCTCTGTGAAAGCTAAAAATGCTAGAGGCAAGAAGCATTCACAGAAGCCGATCAATACTGGTAACCCAAAGAAAATGCATTCAGTTGTTTCTCTAATGTCTAACTCAAAGGTTTCAACTGTTTCAGATATGACCAAGAAATGGCAACCCAAACGGAAGCTTGACAAGACTTTTAAATCTTTTGATTCTGTTTATTGTAATAAGAATATGTCTAGTTCAGATACTTTGAATATGAATGTTGCTCCTAAACTGAAATACTCTTTTAAGCAACTATTCCTGTTATCTAAAACTGCTAGACAACCTTCCTTTTATGATAAACATGCTTCTAATTTCTGTCAAGATTCTGCTATGCGGTTTGAATCATCTCATGTGCATTCTTATCATTACCCTACTTCATATCTATTTCAAAAGAAAAGAGGACCCAATTTGCAATGGGTACCAAAATCAAAACCTTGTGCTAACACAGCAGGACCCAAATTCAAGTGGGTACCAAAATCTAAATATGTGTTGCAGGCACCCAATGTTTAGCAAAACATGTGGCTTCTGATTACAACAGATCAGAACCCGTACCTCAATAGAGAACATGGTTCTTGAGTAAGACAGCTCAAGACTCGGACTTCAAAGACAAGACGATGGTTTCTGAACACGTCTGTTCAGAACCCGTGCTTAAGAAAAATAGGCTTTTGAATTCATCAGTTCAAAACCCGCACTTTAATATTAACGCTCCAACGTCTTACTCATTTATAATGCTTAAAATCTAAATCTGTGTTTCGTTATTTCTCCTATGCAGATCCGTCATATGTGGTATTTGGACAGCGGTTGCTCCAAACACATGACAGGATAGAAAGATATGCTGACAAACTTTACAGAGAAATACTGCGGAACAGTCAGATACAGAAATGATCAGTTTTCACCAATATTAGGCTACGGTGATATACAACGGGAAAATATAACGATCAAGAAGGTGAGCTACGTAGAAGGATTAGGACACAACCTGTTCAGCATAGGTCAGTTCTGTGACAAAGACCTAGAGGTCAACTTCAAAGCCAAGAGGTGTTCTGTTCGCACAGAAGAAGGCGAAGAACTCTTGGTCGGCACTCGAAAGTCAGACCTCTACACGATCAATTTATCAAACGTCCAGACTGACAAGCAGATTTGTCTACTATCTAAAGCATCGATGCAGCAAAGTTGGCTATGGCATCGACGACTCTCTCATCTTAACTTTCGCTACATCAACAAACTGGTTAGTGGCAACTTAGTCAAAGGACTTCCAGAGCTCAAATATGACAAAGATCATCTGTGTGCAGCCTGTGAGAAGGGCAAGATGAAGAGGGCTCCGCATAAACCGAAGCCTGAACCAAGTACAAGCGCTCCGCTAGAGCTATTGCATATGGATCTCTGTGGTCCAATGCGAACTCAGAGTCTAGGAGGCAAGAAGTACATTCTAGTGATCGTGGATGACTACTCACGATACACTTGGGTCAAGTTCCTACGATCAAAGGATGAGACACCTGATGTGCTCATCACTTTCCTGAAGACAACCCAGGTGAATCAGCAGAAACCGATAAAGCTTCTAAGAACAGACAACGACACAGAGTTCAAGAATAAAACTGTTCAAGAATATCTCGAATCTAAAAGGATAACTCATCAGTACTCTGCTGCACGTACGCCTCAACAAAATGGAGTGGTGGAAAGAAGGAATTGGATGCTAGTCGAGGCAGCTCGCACTATGCTAAGTCATTCCGACCTACCTCTATTCTTATGGGCAGAAGCTATATCTACCGCATGCTATACGCAGAACCGGTCCATGATTCATAGACGATTCAAGAAGACTCCTTATGCGTTGATCAACAACCGAACACCTACAATCAAATACTTCCATATATTTGGATGTAAGTGTTTCGTTCTAAACGATAGGGAGAATCTCAACAAGTTCAGCGCCAAGGCAGATGAAGGAATCTTCATTGGATATTCCTCATCATCAACTGCATTCAGAATCTACTTCAAGAAGTCAAAGACGGTGATTGAAAGTGTCAACGTCACCTTTGATGAAGAGATGGCTTCCGAACAATACTGTTCAGAACCCGTTTTAACCGGAGTACTAGCTCCTGGGCAACTCAGTCTAGAACCTGCGTCTCAACAGAACAAATCAGATGAAGCTTCAACATCAACTAACCATTTATCTGATTTAGATTTATTATTTGAATTGTTTTATGATGAATTTCTTGGAACTAACATAAAGAAATCTGTTTTGGTTGACAGGATAGAAGAGCCAACGCCTACTCATTCAACCAGTTCAGACATTCCAAATGAATCAACTACCCCGATTCATCAAGACGTCACAATTCAAATACCAACTCCTACAGTTCAAGAAGTGCCAAGTCATGCAGAGTCAGAAGAAGCTGAACCAGCAGGATGTACCGTACAGATCCAACTACAGCCGGACCAAGCTGCACCTGCTGAGTCTTCTGAACCAACAACTTCAACTGAAGCAACTATCATAACTCCTCCCAATCAAACTGAAGAAGGTGCAAGTGGATTTATAGATGACACAACTGACATTCATTCCTATAATCCACTGCCTCATGAACGTAAATAGACCAAAGCGCACCCTGCAAGTCAGATCATAGGTGATCCATCCAAGCCGGTGCAAACTAGGTCAGCGTCAATCAACTGGTGCATACACGACTCCTTTCTAAGCAAGATTGAGCCAACTCGAGTATCAGAGGCTCTTACGGATCCAGATTGGGTAGTCTCTATGCAAGAATAATTGAACCAGTTCGACGCACTGCAAGTCTGGAGACTCGTACCAAAGCCTAAAGGTAAAACAATCATCGGTACGAAGTGGATCTTCAAGATTAAAAAGGACGAAGCTGGTACCGTCATCAGAAACAAGGCGAGACTAGTAGCCAAAGGATACAGACAAGAGGAAGGATTAGACTATGACGAGACATACGCTCCTGTGGCGCGTTTAGAGGCAATCAGAATGTTCTTAGCCTACGCAGCCCACAAGAACTTCACGGTCTTTCAAATGGACGTGAAGACAGCATTCCTGAACGGAATTCAGAAAGAGGAAGTATACGTCTCGCAGCCAGAGGGTTTTGTCAATCAAGAGAAGCCGAATCACGTCTACATTCTCGACAAAGCTCTCTACGGTCTGAAACAAGCCCCTCGAGCCTGGTATGATGTCCTTTCCACTTTTCTAGTCAAGTCTGGGTTTTCAAAAGGTACGGTGGATACCACCTTGTTCATAAAGAAAGAAAAAGCCGATATCGTTTTAATACAAATCTATGTCGACGATATTATTTTTGGTTCAACTAATACTAAGTACTGTAAGAATTTTGCAAACCTTATGGTGTCTAGATTTCAAATGAACTTGATGGGAGAGATGAACTTCTTTCTCGGGCTTCAAGTAAAACAATTTTCTACGGGTATCTTTATCAATCAATCTAAGTACATTAGGGAAATTCTCCGGAAATTCCAAATGGAAAATACAAAATCGATTGGTACCCCAATGGCACCAGGAACTAAGATTGGCACCGATCCTTCGGGAAAGGCTGTTGATATTAGGACCTACAGAGGAATGATAGGTTCTTTAATGTATCTTACTAGTAGTAGACCAGACATAATGTTTTCAACATGTCTTTGTGCCTGATATCAGGCTAATCCAAAAGAAATCCATTTGACTGTTGTCAAGCGTATATTCAGGTATCTGAAGGGCACCGTAGATCTCGGTCTGTGGTATCCCAAAGATACTACTTTTGAACTAACAGCGTACACAGATGCAGATCATGCAGGTTGTATGTTAGACAGGAAGAGCACGTCAGGACACGTACAGTTCCTCGGTGACAAACTAGTAAGTTGGGGATCGAAGAAGCAACTTTGCGTTTCAACTTCCACGGCCGAAGCAGAATATGTAGTTGCTGCTAGCTGCTGTTCTCAGGTTTTGTGGATGCAAACACAACTTCGCGGCTACGGTTTCCACTTCAACAAAATCCCGATCTACTGCGACTCCAAGAGCGCCATCGCAATAACAGCTAATCCTGTTCAACACACAAAAACCAAACATATCGACGTCAAGTATCACTTTATCAAAGATCATGTAGAAAAAGGAAACATAGAACTTTTCTTTGTAAAAACAGATTATCAACTTGCAGATTTGTTTACCAAGGCGTTCGATGAAAAGAGATTCAACTTTCTTATCTCTAAGCTTGGTATGCTAAATCTTAAGACATAATCAGTAGTTACCTATAAAAGTTCACTATTGTTTACTTTTTCCTCATATCTTTATGCTTAATTGTGAATGATATCTGTATTTCATATGTTAATGTTCATGATTCTAGGGGGAGTATGAGAAGAAACTCATACTTGGTCAATATTAATTTGAGGGGGAGCTCATAAGATTTCTGCACTTACGTTTTATGACAAATTTTTGTAATGCAAGATTTTAGGGGGAGCTCTACACATCAAAGGAGTTCGGATATGACTTATGATTATTTCAGATCAGGACTCATACTTTAATAGTTTTACTGCTTTTTGTCTTTTCAATTTAAGTGAATAAATTTGCTTTGACTTGACTTAAGACTTTTGCAGAAGTTTGAGAGAAGCTTAAAAGATCATATCTTTATGACTTTAAGTTTAGCTTCATGAGATGTAATATCGCACGTTAAGGTATAATCCTTTATCTTAATCTCATATATGGTTGAAAGAAGGACAACTTTCAATCATAGAAAACATTGTTTTTAATGTTCAAACCACTTCCCAATTTTTTCAACATATTTTATATTATGGAAGTGTGATTTTAAATGTTTTCAAAATCAATTTTGTGCTTTAACTGAAATAGTTAAACCAATCTGAGCATCACGTGCATCTAGGAAAAAAAAGAATCATTGTGCTAGGAATTAACACAACTTCAATGGAATCACATTAACCAATGATTTCTACCCATGAAGTTAAATCCTTAGTGTTTGAGTGTGCAAGCGAAAAGAAATGAGTGTGATTAGAGAAAGCAACAAGTTTAAAAGAAATAGCGTGTGAGAATAAAGTTAAAAGAATATCACAACTCTGCACCAACTTTTTCTGAGCCGGGTAGCCACAATTCTAGTGATTCACAATTCTTTGGTGATCATTATTGAAACAGGCAACTAACCCATGCCAACTCTTGATCAAACCTCACCAACTACTCATTTTCTACTCAATTAGAAAGTGTTTCACTTTCTAAGGGGACGCAGCACATATGCTATCTGATTTTCATTTGGAAAATCTAGATATTGAAAAGAAGGAAGTTTGCCCCACCTTCGCACTTCACTCATGCACATTGAATCTGTGTTTAACTTACTGTTGTCTCAGTGGTTTATACAACTTTGAGCCTAATAAGCAATCATCAAGTGCTTAATTCTTTCTATCACAAGCACGAACACACAAGGAATTTGTTTCTTTGTCATAACGTTTATAGAAATAACCTTTGTGGTGTTTCGATGATTAAATGGAAGCCCTGGGGGAGTCAACATCAAACAGCTCCTTTCCAATGTGTATTCGTTACACACAGTGACTTAGTGTTACTGACAGGCATTCTAACTGATTCATTAGTTGATTCAGGTGTTACATGATTATTTTGTCTAGATTTGCAAAGATCAGAATGAATAACTATTGAATTGACGGATCAGAGACTCCAAGTGGTTGACATTTCTTTCTCAAAGTTTTGATGAAGTCGTTGCACTTTCCACCAAAAAGGGGGAGAATCTAAAGCTTGAAGAAATGTTCAGTCCATTACATTACAAGACCAAGAACTGCGAGATCAAAGTATTCTGAAGACATGCTGATTTCAGATAAATTTTCTTTGAAGATACTTTGCTAAAGCATTCTGAGCTAGAGAAAGAGATTGCATCTTCTGTGCTGAAAGAGAAGATCGTATTGACAAATCATTTTCGTAATGATCTTGATCCAAAGGGGGAGATTGTTAGGACACAGTCTCGTTGGATTCAAGATCATCCAATACGAAGATCGCAATCTGAAGTTAATGCTGAAAGTTACTCTCAACAAAGTCTAGGGTCTATTCTGTAAAAAAGTCAAAGTTGTTTTATTATTTAGATATTATGTTTTAGATATTATTTGTTATTATATTAGTTTAATTATAATATCTAGATATTATAGATATCTAGATATTATGTTTAATATTAGTTTAGTTATATCTCTCTCTCTCTCCAAAAACAATCGATCAACACAGAACACACAAAAACACATAATCAAGGTGTAAAGAGAAAAAACAAACAGAGAGCTTAACTCAAGAACTCAACCGTGTAATCCGCGTTTATATATCGAAACAGGTTGGTTTATTATCTATTGTTTGTTGTTTTGATTATCTGGTAACGATCACGGACTCACACCACGTTTCCTTGGACCTTTCAAATTGCTTAAGCGGGTGGGTTTGCAAACCTACCAATTGGAACTGCCGCCAGAGTTGAGCAGAATCCACAACACGTTCCATATTTGTTACCTTCAGAAGTGTTTGGCGGAGAAAGAAAGTGTCATACCCCTCTCAGAGTTAAGAGTGGATGAGAGTAACCGTTGTGTAGAAGAACCTGACGCTATCTTAGAGAGAAAGTCTAAGAAGTTGCATCACAAAGAGGTCACTATGGTCAAGGTGCAGTGGAAGCATCATCGGGGAGCCAACGTGACGTGGGAACCTGAGGAGGATATGAAGCGAAGATATCCTCATCTTTTTGAGTAGTTGGATTTCAGGGACGAAATCATTCCCAAGTTGGGGAGGATTGTAACACCTCGGATTTCCGTTATGTAATTTTGTTATTCTAGTGTTTAAGCGTTGTCATTAGCACCGCGTTTGGTTGGGATTTGAGTTTGGATTTTAGTGGTTTTGGATGAACCACAGTGAACCAAGCGAGTTGCACCGCGACTTGAGGTCGCGATACAACCCGTGAAACCCCCTGTTTGTATGGGTTTTGTGTTAGCGGGCGAGTTATGCCGCGAGTTGAAGTCACGGCATAACCCGCAGGATAGCCTGGCCGACTTAGGTGGGTTTCTTCAAAATATCTTCATTTGGCTTTAAGATCTCAAATATCTCTCTCTCTCTCTCTCTCAAGTATCTTTCTCGCTTTCTTGGTTTTCTTGTTTGGTTTCTCTGTTTGTCGTTTGTTGCTAGTATTAAATGCATCTAGCAAGGGTTCGGTATAGAAAGCTTTGTCATCTCTCGGTGGTCGATATCTGGCTTTTCGGGTTTTTGTCTAAAACCTTTTTGGTGAGTTCCTACTACCTTTTTCTCAACTTTACACATGTCAAAACTTACATTTTGAACTTCTATATATCTCCATGGTTTCAGATCTAAGTTTACTACATTTTGACATAACTTGAGTTTTGGGAGATTTTAGCGTTCCCGATCATTTTTTCGACTAAAATGATGGGTTCCATCTTATTTGAAGTAAAAGGATGTTTTACTTGCACATTTATGTGGGTTACTTGAAAGAATGTTTAAAGTTCATTTTTGATGATTTTCATTCTTACCAGAAGTTAAACTTGAAAATGCATTTTTGTTTATAAATGTTATTTTATACCATATGACTATCTAGGATTGGTCACATATGTTGTTGTGACGAGTCTGTACCTTTACTAGTGGATCCATAGGTATTGGGTCGACTTATATTTGGGATGTTTTTCCCCTCTTTGTAAATGGATGTATATGATCCTCGGGGGCCATTTGGTACGGTTATGTGACACCGGTTACTAGCCATGGATCATATTTTCCCTTATTTGTAGCTATGAATGCATGTGATCCTCGGGGGCCATTTGGTACGGTTTTGTGAGACCGGTTACTAGCCATGGGTCATAGTGTAGTCCTAGTGAACGAGTTTTGAATTGGTTTCCTCGAGGGCCCTCCCTCACATCATAGTACGGACCTTTGTAGTTCGTGGCCATGGATTCCAAGTGTTTTGACTCATAACTCGGATTGTGACCTACTTTGTGTTACGCTACAATCCTTGGTAAAACTGGTTATCTTTGTCATCGTATGATGAGTTTACATTTAAAAGGCCCAGTTGTGGCAAAGGTTTCATTTGAAAATTAAACCTTATTGAAAAGATTTCCTTATGATACAATTTTATATCTCTTGAAATTTATAAACTGTATGTTCTCACTAGGATTTAAGTCTAACACTTTTTCTCAAATGATGTGTATAACAGGTTCCCGTTAGCGGTGGGTTGCTAAGGGCTTGAGTGGAGAGCTTGGTCTGGGGGATTTTTGAGATGACTAGTATTGATGTTGGGCAATTGTTTAAGTCTCATTCTTTTGGTGATATTGGATTAACAACCGATGTAATCTAGATAGGTTATGTTTAGATTAGTTTGTTGTTGAGTTCAATATCAGTATTCAGGTTTGTAAAGGTTAAGTACATTTCCCCTTGTTGGGAGGTTTATACCAAGTGTTGATGGTTATTTGTCCAGTTTCCGCGTTTTAAATTCACTCTGGTTTTTAGGGTGTTACAGCAACACATTTTTGCAGCCTAGATTGTCAAGATACTGCTCCCCCTGCAAAGGTCATCAAATATCCAGAAGTAGATCTCATGTTGTCTATATTTCCTGCTATATATCAGAATCAGTATGCCCAACAAGCATTGGCTTTTCATTCCCAAATGTTATACCCAATTTGGAAGTACCTCGCATATATCAGAGAATCCATTTAACTGCTTTGCAATGTTTTTTACCTGGATTTGACATAAATTGACTAACAACACCTACTGCATGGGCTATATCAGGCCTTGTACATACCAGCACATACATCAGACTCTCAACGGCCGATGCATACGGAACTCGATCCATCTATTCATTCTCTTTCTTTGAAGAGGGACAATCCTTATCGGTTAGCTTAAAGTTGGTAGTTAGGGGTGAACTGACCGCTTTAGCTTTATCCATGTTGAATCTGCAAAGCACCTTATCAATGTATTGCTCTTGTGACATGTGAAGCTTCTTGGCAACCCTATTTCGGGTGATTCGTATACCAAGAATCTGTTTCGTTGGCCCTAAGTCTTTCATTGCAAAATGTAACACCCTAAAATTTGAGGTAAAAATAAACTTAAAAATTTCGGCCATAGGGCGGCTAAAAAGCAAAGGTTTTAAACCTGCGATTACTGACAACTAAAACCCCAAGACGAAGGTTAGTTTGTACAAATAAGTGTAGCGGTATAAATGAGCCATATTACACAACAACCTAATTAATCTAGTACATATCGATCAGCTAGATTAAACACGGGTGTTGCTATGCCTCCAAAAATCACTCTCCTCTCAATACCCCAAAAATGATTCCCGAACCGCGGAGCTCCTATGAGTGTCTTTGGCAACTCAAGGTGCTCTAGATGCACCGCTAACGGAACCTGTGAGTCATGAACACATTTACAAGTGTTAGGTAGGGTCCAAGAAGAATAACCAAAAGATTCAACAACAACCAACAATACAATTACACAAGTAAATGTTACCGATGCGCCCAATTAGACCAAATAGTACCATTGTTCCGTTTTGGGACACTCATGCCCAACCTGTAAGAAACACCATAAATATACACCCTTTAACAGTACACGCCCGTCCCATCTTAGGTGACGAGAACACGTGAGTAGAGTCACCCGCGATGTTAAATTGGATTTCACCGCGTATCCCGGACCTAGTTCCCATGCCACGCCGGACATCACAATCCTCGGACCGTTTATGCCTCTAACGCTTACTCCATCGAGTTACGCTCCAAGGACTTATGGACACGGGTGCCTATCCAAAGTAGTCGAGTTACAACCCGGCAACTTGCGTCACCTATTGCCTTCTCGCTAAAGACCCAATGGTCAATAAATTCATGTTGTATGAGAACCGTCTAATTTAAATCTTGCACATAAAACATAGAAATAACATTTTTCATGCAATGGACAAGTACTTTCTAAACGCCTATTAAAGCATCCTCATATAAATCATATTAGGATAACATTGAAAAGATCACAATAGAACACATCGGTCCAACTGCTAATAAGAATATTTCTACACATTTACCATATCCCTCATATGTCATCTTCATACACAAATTTGCCATTATAGGTTATGCATACTACCATACTCCCCATATTAAGTGTCCCTCTCAACATTGAATCCCCATACATAGCAAATACATAAACCCTAAATTTTAGCTTCCTTGAACATTTTGCAATAAACATTTAGCATATAATGATACAAGTATAAATGGTTAGGGTTTAGGAGACTCACCAATAGGATTGTAGTGTAAAACCCTAGAATATGGAAAACCCTAGAAATTTGAGGAATAGACGGATGGAAGGAGACTTGGACTCTTGCAACCTTTGAGGAATAATACTTAAATAATCCTGGAACCCTAGAAATCACCAACACTTAATGATTCAACAACCAAGAATTTATTGAGGAGAGATAAGGAGAAGGTGTGTGAAAATTGCACCTTGAGTGTGTGTAAACGGCCTCTAGACTGAAAATCCCAAAATGGCACTCAAAACCCTCAAAATGGCATTAAATGAAAATATCCCGACTGAACTCCCCCCGCGCGCGACTTTGCCCTTGCGAGAGTGCCAATGGCACAATCGCGAGGCACAATCGCGGAAGATGTACCGTAGGTGGTACACTCCGCGCGACATTGCCCTGGCGACAGTGCCATTGGCACAATCGTGGGGCATAATCGCCGGGCACCCCCCACCTGCTGTCCGAAATTGAAACAACGCGATAGAATCGATCCAAACAATACTACAATTACCAAAACAGTTTTAGAGCCTTAAATTACAAAGTCATAACTAATAATTCATCCACAAGGCCCAAAATTTGGGGTGTTACACAAAATATTTTCTCAACTATTGCTTCAACTTGACAATCATTTCTTTATTCCTACCAACAATCAACATGTCATCAACATATAACAACAAAATGATGAAATCATCATCCCCAAACCTCTGAAAGAAAACACAATGATCTAAGGTAGTTTTTCGGTAGTCGTGCTTCTCCATTACCGACTCATATTTCTTGTACCGCTGTCTGGGTGCTTGCTTCAAACCATATTGACTTTTTTGAATTCTACACACATAATCTTCTTTACCCTTAACCTAAAATCCTTCAGGTTGCTCCATGTATATTTCCTTGTCCAAGTCACCTGAAGAAAAGTTGTCTTGACATCCATTTGCTCAACCTCAAGATCAAGACTAGATGCTAAGCCAAGAATCGCACGGATAGATTCCATCTTCATGACCGAAAAGAAAATCTCATCAAAGTCAATACCTTTTTATTGACTAAAGCCTTAGACGACCAATCTAGCTTTGTACCTGGGTTGTGAAGTATGTTCTTCTGTCTTCACTTTGTAGACCCACTTTTTCTTCAAAGCTCTTTTGCCTTTGGGAAACTTTACCAACTCAAATGTATTATTCTCATGCAAGGAAGTCATCTTTTCTTGCATGTCTTCAACCCACTCTTTCTTGTGCTCGTCTTCCATGGCCTCAGCATAACACTCGGGCTCTCCCCCATCAGTGAGTAAAATATACTCATCGGTAGAGTATCATGTAGAAGGATGACGGTCTTTCATAGACCGCCTAAGTGGGATAAATGATGGCATACCTGGAACTGGTAACTCTGGATGAACTTTTGCATCCATCTCACTTTGCTTCGGAACATTAGTATCATCAGTGCCATCTTGTTCATCATTCTGAACACCATCTCCATCATGTGTCTCAACATGCTAAGGAGGAATTGTATCCAAATCAGTAAGATCATCATTATGTTGAGGAATAGTGTCTTCCTTCTCAACGTCTTTCAAAGTCTTATCTTCCATGAAAACAACATCTCGACTTCGAACAAGTTTCTTTTGAACCGGATCATATAATTTGTAGCTGAACTCATCTTGGCCATAACCAAGGAACACACATGGCCTAGTCTTCATATCGAGCTTCGACCTTTCATCTTTAGGAATGTGCACAAAAATCCTTGCATCCAAAGACGCGTAAATGACGCTACAAAACATCTTTGCTGCTCCAAACCCTGTCAGAAATATTTCAATGCAAAGGAACACAAGGGCTTAGATTAATAATATGTATCGTTGTATTCAAAGCTTCTCCCCAAAAGGAACTCGGCAACCCTACATGTGAGAGCAAACATCTGACTCGCTCAACCAATGTTTTATTCATCCGTTCTGCTAAACCATTCAACTGCGGTGTTTTCGGAGGAGTCTTTTGGTGTTGAATACCTTGTTCTGTACAATAAGCAACAAAAGGCCCAATGTATTCACCTCCATTATCTGTTCGAATACACTTGAGCTTCTTCCCAGTCTGTCTCTCTACTAAGGCATGAAACTGCTTAAGCACATATAACACTTGATCTTTAGACTTTAAGGTATAAATCCATACCTTCCTCGAGTGATCATTGATGAATGTGACAAAATATGAGCAACCACCAAGCGTCTTAGTATTCATAGGACCACAAACATCGGAATGCACCAAATCAAGTATATTCTCCTTTTGAGAATGAAACTGACTCTTGAAAGTAACTTGAGTCTGCTTTCCTGCCAAACTGTGAGAACTCTTCTTCAAATGAACAGCGTGCACACCCGGTAACACCTTTCTCATAAAAGATATCCCCTTTTCACTCATGTGACCACGACTCTTATGCCACAACTCAGTCATATCAATATTCTCCACAACGTTTAGAATATTGCTGGAGATCCTCGGATGTGTCGCATATAACTTTGGGTATTTCTTACCTCTTGCCACAATCAAGGAACCACGAGTGAGTTTCCATATACCATTACCAAAGTTGTTGTTGTAACCATCATCATCGAGTAAGGCTGTAGAAATAACATGAAGTCTCATATCTGGGACATGTTTTACATTCCGCAAAACCAATTCCATCCCAGTGTTAAATTTCAATCATACATCACGAATGCCAACAATCTTTGATAGATCATTATTACACATCTTAACAGTACCATAATTACCTGGAGTGTTAGATGAATAAAAATTTCTTTGTGATGTAACATGACACGAAGCACCACTAACAACAACCCAACTCGAATCATCTTGTGCAAGGTTGATCATATCGTCATCACAACAAAGAAAGAACTCTTCAATGGCAGTATTAACTTCAGCATTGTCATTACCACCATCCTCTTTCTTATGATTGTTGTGAATGCCCCTTTTGTTCACCTTCTTCAACTATCTACAAAACCGTACAGTGTGCCCTTTCCTACCACAATGGTAGCACTCAAAATCAACAGACTTTCCTTTCGAATTTGCCCGATGATTACCTCTATTACTCGGACCTCTACTCTGACTTCTACTGGATCATCATTTTAATCAAAAACAACTTATTATTTTCAGTCTTTCGAGCATATAACTGCTCGAGCTTGTTCCACAAAGTACGAACAAGAGTCTCCCCACTAATATGGTTCAAAACATTATCATCTACCCATTGGAAAATATACCCACAACCTGTAATATTTGGGTTCAAAAATTTTTAATTTTTGGGAGCTGGGTGAAAAGTTAAGCGAGACCTAAAGTTCAAGGGGGTTAAATGAAATTTGGGTTGTATATATAGATTTCAACCCTAAAGATATTTTTCTCTTTATATAGATTTCAACCCTAAAGATATTTTTCTCTTTCTCATTCCTGATATTTGTGTGAGCGGCTGAAGGGAGAACGAGACAGGGAGAAAGAGTTTGAAGGGTCGATCGTTTTTCTTCAATCAAGGTATGATTATGGTCTATTTCTACCTTCTATGTGTAGTAGTCAGTGTTTGATCTGGTAGTGGAGGTTTTTAACCGTTCCATTTGAAGTTCTAGGTTCGATCGAGATCGAGTTCTTGAAATCGCCGCTGGGCGATTTCCGTTGAGTGTCGACCGGGCGACCCCGGGAGTCGGGGGAGCCCCGGTGACCGGGTAGGTGTGTGGATCGGGCGACCCCGGGAGTCAGGGAACCCCGGGTGGGGCTGGGTCGGGAGACCCGGTGGCCCAGTCGGGGGCCGAGTCTGGTCCGATCATTTTTGTTAAGTTTAGGCAGAGAGTGAGAGGGTGTTCTCTGTGAGTTACTTACCGATTTATCGGTGTTTTCTTAGGTGGTGTAACGTTAGAAAGCGGGCTTTTAAGCAGGAAGGATCTGAGGTGAGTCTTTCAAGCTTAATTTGTTTACAATTTCGAAAGCTATTTGATACATGTGAGTTTTCTGAACTGCACGTTTATATTATCGAAAGTTTTGAAGGTTTAAATTAAACGTTGATTTAATTATGTTGGCATGTTCATTATATGTTTATATAAACGCGCTTTATATATATTGTTGTTAATTAGATGTATGTATACATTTAATTCGAAAGTTGTGACCTAAGTCGGGGAGTGTGGCCCGCCTGATCGTACCGGGGAGTGTGTTTCGTTGATGCCATTGGGTGTGTACCAAAATAAGGCAGTACGAGTTAGACACGCCGTCTTTGATGGTAGTGTTGGTCGGTAGTGTGAGTTACGCTCGATAGGCGTAAAGATCTGTTAATGTTTTACATATTGTTTGTATTGTTGCATTAGCACTTGGAGGGGACTCACTAGACCATTGGTCTAACCCTCGCTCTTTCAAAACTATAACCCTTTTCAGGTTATCGCAAGGTAGCAGGTACCAGTAAGGGTAAGGAGAAGATGTGAGCTATTTCCAGGAGCTAGAATACTCCTTGTAGTAGTTTCATTTTGACTCAGTTGTGTAATAGGTTGTCGTGGCAAACCTTATTCTTCTGAATTGTATGCTTGGGGCCGTTTTTGGACTGGAAATGTTATTTTGATGTAATTAAAATGTATGGGTTGTTACAGTTGGTATCAGAGCCTTAGTTTAAGGGGTCTAGGTGACCGGATGGGTCTAGACTTAAGTTGGGAGAGTAGAGACACAACTGAGAAGTAGGAAGACCTTAGGAAGTCAGGATTAGGGTAGTGAGAACTAGCATGTAAGGTAAATTTGGAATTGCAACTGGCCAGTGTAATTGTGAATTTACATGTACATGCATGTGCTTAACTTGTCGTATCGTGTGTAGCGTGTCGAATTGAATGTTGTGTGTTTCTTGTTATCAGAGTTATGTCTGAGCAAGTAACAAGAAGTAGGTCTGCGCCAATCCCTGTGATCGAAGCAGTTAATGAAGTCGCCGCTGAGGAACGGACGGCCGTTGTTAACCCTACGGCCAACCGAGGGAAGGGTCGCGGTCGACCTAAAGGTAAAGGGAAGATGACTCGAAAAGCGACCACTCAAGTAAGGGATCCATCTGTGGGGACTCGAGGGGGGAAGGCGACTCGTGTTGTTCGTCGAGATAGAAGTGTAGAGGTGAGATCGGATCAAGAAACCTCTCTTTAGGAGAGTTCAGCTTCGGTGAAAGGTCGAAGGCAGGCAAGAAACCGTGGCATAGGTCGAACTCAGGGTTTTGTTACCCAATAAACTTTTGCGACGGAAATGGGAAAATTGCAGGAAACACTGAATGCTTTGTTGGCCCAACGAACTAATGAGGCCTCGGCGAGCAAGGAAAGGAGTGAAGAAAGGGTGGTGATTGAGGTATCTAACTCGCCAGTGATTGTGGTAGGGAGCTACACTCAGTTTCAAAGAGTTTGCTGCCTGCAAGCCTCCTACCTACAAAGGAGAATGCGACCCAGTATTAGCGCTGAAATGGGTAAAGGGGATGGAACTGGCATTCGACACGAGTAAGTGTTCTGAGGAGGACAAAGTGGTGTATTCATTGTCGATGTTGAAGGAAGAAGCTGTAATGTGGTGGGATGTCGAGTCAGGATGGCAAGGTTCGGCGGCAGCTAAAGAAATGTTTTGGGATGGGTTTGTGATAAGGTTTAGAGCGCAGTTTTTCCCTCTGGCGGAAGTAAGAGTTTCTGGGTCTGGAGCAGAAGGATATGTCGGTTCGTGAGTATACTACAAAGTTCATTGAGAAGTCCCGATTTGCAGAAGTTTACGTGCCTAATGAGGGAAGGCGAGTAGAACGTTTCATCTTTGGACTGAGAAGCAATATTCGAGAATTCGTCTCGAACAAAGAACCAACTACGTTCCAAGAGGCGGTGAATGCATCTGAGATGAGGGAGAAAGAAAAGAATCGTCAGGCTACCGAGAGAAGTGGAGACAAGAGGAAATGGGACGGAGCTGTCCGTGACTCCAAAACGTTTAAATCTGCAAAATCCGATCAGCGGGTTATTAATAAGTTTGAAAGTAAACCGTGTAGCAAGTGTAACCGTATGCATAAGGGGGAGTGGAAAGATTGGGCATATGGCTCGGAACTGCCGTGGGCCAAGGTCCTGCTACCAATGTGGATCCCCTGATCATATCAGGACTAATTGCCCACAGCTGAAGAAAGGAATGGTCGGAGGATACGGGGATAAGGGAGGCGAGAAGAAAGTGGAGCCAGCTCGGGTAAGGTCCAGAGCTTTTAATATGACGATGGAGGAAGCGGCGGAGATACCAGATGTGGTAATAGGTACTTTCCCTATAGATTCGATTTTTGCTAAGGTGTTGTTTGATTCAGGCGCAAACCGTTCGTTTGTGTCCCCAAATTTCGTGCATAAATTGTACGTGAAGCCCAAGAAGCTTAGGCATGGGTTTGAGGTAGAAGTTGTCGATGATAGTCGAGTCTTAGTAGGGGAAGTATATGATGGGTGTAATATAGACATTGACGGTCATTCCTTCCCATTGCGGTTATACCCAATGGGTATAGGAGAATTTGACGTCATTGTGGGAATGGATTGGTTGGCGTCTAACGATGCCAACATTGTATGTAACAAGAAGCTAATTCGTATAGTTTTGCCGGATCAAGAGGAAGTAGTAGTTTATGGTGACCGTCGAGATAGGAAGTCGTGCTTGATCTCGATGATCGAGGCTAGACAATGTTTAGTGAAGGGGTGTGTAGGATTCCTGGCGTATGTGATAGACGCTAAGAAAGAGAAGAAGGGGTTGGAGTCCGTTCCAGTGGTGAGCGAATACCCGGAGGTGTTCCTGGAAGAATTAACCACTTTACCCCCAGATCGTCATGTGGAATTCCGAATAGACCTGATGCCCGGAGCGGCACCCATCGCAAGGGCACCTTATCGTTTGGCTCCGGTCGAGATGAAGGAATTAATGACTCAGCTGGAAGAGCTGTTGGATAAAGGTTTTATTCGTCCCAGCTCGTCACCGTGGGGAGTGTCGGTGTTATTCGTTAAGAAGAAGGAGGGATCTTTAAGGATGTGTATAGATTACCGAGAACTTAATAAGGTAACTGTCAAGAATAAGTACCCGCTCCCCAGAATTGATGATCTTTTCGATCAGCTGCAAGGAGCGAGTTACTTCTCGAAGATAGAACTGCGTTTGGGCTATCATCAGCTAAAGGTAAGAGAAGAGGATGTACCCAAGACTGCTTTTTGCTCGGGGTACGGACACTTCGAGTTCTTAGTCATGCCTTTTGGACTGACTAACGCGCCGCCAGTGTTCATGGACCTAATGAATAGGGTGTGTAGTCCACTTTTGGACAAGTGTGTCATTGTCTTTATCGATGACATACTAATTTATTCATAGTCCATAAGCGACCATGAGTCGCACCTGCGATCCGTGTTAGAGTTACTCAAGCGGAAGAAGTTGTACGCGAAATTCTCGAAATGCGAGTTTTGGCTAAGAGAAGTGCAATTCTTAGGGCACGTGGTGTCGGAAGATGGGATCAAGGTTGATCCAGCAAAGATCAAGGCGATCAAGGATTGGGAAATACCGAAATCACTGTCAGAAGTAAGGAGTTTCCTCAGATTGGCGGGTTACTATCGAAAGTTCATTCAAGACTTTTCGAGGATAGCCACGCCACTATCGGCTTTAACAAGGAAAACGTCAAGTTTGTGTGGACGGAAGCTCAGGAAGGTGCGTTCAGTAAATTGAAGGAGAGTTTGAGCACTGCACCTATACTGACCTTACCCAGCGGTTCAGATAAGTTCGTAATCTATAGTGATGCTTCTAAGTTGGGACTAGGGTGCGTGCTGATGCAAGACGGAAAAGTGATTGCATACGCATCTCGTCAGTTAAAGGAACATGAGAAGAATTATCCGACGCATGACCTAGAGTTGGCAGCTGTGGTTTTCGCGTTGAAGATTTTGAGGCATTATCTCTACGGAGTTAAGTGTCAACTATATACCGATCATAAGAGCCTTCAGCATCTATTTAATCAGAAAGAGTTGAATATGAGGCAACGAAGATAGATGGAATTGTTAAGTGATTACGATTGTGAGATTCTTTACCATCCGGGTAAAACAAATGTGGTGGTCGATGCCTTGAGCCGGAAAGAGCACGGTGCAGCAACAAGGGTAGTGGCATTTCGAGTTGAGGCCACGTCTAGCTTTTTGGAAGAAGTCAAGAGTTTTCAAAGGGAAGCGCTCTTGGAAAAAAAATTGAAGAGCGAAAGAATAGTCGGAATTGTGAGTACATTAACCGACGATAACCATGGGATAAAATGTTTTGGTGGACGAGTGTGGGTCCCGAAACTGGTTGATCTTCGGGAGAAAGTGTTAATTGAAGAGCATAAATCTCGTTATTCCATTCATCCGGGAACCAGTAAAATGTACCGAGACCTGAAACAGAGTTATTGGTGGCCGGGTTTGAAGAAGGATATCGCTTATTTCGTGGAACGATGTTTGACGTGTTTAAAAGTGAAGGCAGAGCATCAAAGACCTTACGGCGGGTTGCAGCCGTTGGTAATAGCGGTTTGGAAGTGGGATGAGATCGCGATGGACTTTGTTACCGGACTTCCACGATCGCCTAAGGGTCATGAAGCAATTTGGGTGATAGTGGATAGACTTACGAAATCGGCTCACTTCCTACCGATTAAGGAGACGCACCGATGAAGAAATTGGCTAAATTGTATATAGACGAAATAGTATCTAGGCATGGGGTGCCTACGTCGATAGTTTCAGATCGTGATTGTCGGTTTACGTCAGCTTTTTGGAGAAGTCTACAAAGGGAGTTAGGCACGCAACTCAAGCTGAGTACGGCTTATCACCTGCAAACGGATGGTCAGAGTGAGAGGACCATACACACATTGGAAGACATGCTTCGAGCATGTGTCATTGATTTCAAAGGTTCATGGGAAGTTCATTTACCGTTAATTGAATTTTCTTATAACAATAGTTACCATGCTAGTATTCGAGCGGCTCCGTTCGAAGCGTTATACGGACGTAAGTGTTGAACACCTTTATGTTGGAATGAGGTGGGTGAAAGACAACCAGCTGGACCGGAAATCGTGCAAGTGATAGCCGATAAGGTCAACCTGATTCGAGAAAGGTTAAAGGTAGCTCAAGATTGTCAGAAGATGTACGCAAATAAGCGGAGGAAACCAATAGAGTTTCAGGTAGGAGACAAGGTAATGTTAAAAGTCTCGCCCTGGAAAGGAGTAGTCTGCTTCGGAAAGAAAGGGAAATTAAGACCATGGTTTGTTGGACCGTTTACCATCGTAGAACGTATTGGTGAAGTGGCTTACAAACTTGATCTACCAGAGGACTTGCGTGGGATTCACCCCACCTTTCATGTGTCAAATTTGACAAAGTTCTTGGTAGAAGCAGATGTAGTGGTTTCATTAGAGGACATTCGAGTGGATGAGAAATTAAGTTATGTTGAGGAACCTGTACAGTTTTGGATTACAAAGTGAAGAAGCTAAGGAACAAGGAGATTCGGTTGGTGAAAGTCCAGTGGAAATTTCACAAAGGACAAGAGTTAACATGGGAAGTAGAGGCGGACATAAGATTTCAGTATCCCCATCTGTTCAATGATGGAATTCCGGGGACGGAATTCTATTGGGGGGAGATATTGTAATATTTGGGTTCGAAAATTTTTAATTTTTGGGAGTTGGGTGAAAAGTTAAGCGAGACCTAAAGTTCAAGGGGGTTAAATGAAATTTGGGTTGTATATATAGATTTCAACCCTAAAGATATTTTTCTCTTTCTCATTCCTGATATTTGTGTGAGCAGCTGAAGGGAGAACGAGACAGGGAGAAAGAGTTTGAAGGGTCAATCGTTTTTCTTCAATCAAGGTATGATTCTGGTATATTTCTACCTTCTATGTGTAGTAGTCAGTGTTTGATCTGGTAGTGGAGGTTTTTAACCGCGCCATTTAAAGTTTTGGGTTCGATCGAGATCGAGTTCTTGAAATCGCCGTTGGGCGATTTCCGTTGAGTGTCGACCGGGCGACCCCGGGAGTCGGGGAAGCCCCGGTGACCGAGGAGGTGTGTGGACCGGGCGACCCCAGGAGTCGGGGAAGCCTGGTGACCGGTGTTTGGACCGGGCGACCCCGGGAGTCGGGGAACCCCAGGTGGGGCTGGGTCGGGCGACCCGGTGGCCCGGTTTGGGGCCGGGTCCGGTCCGGTCGTTTTTGTTAAGTTTAGGCAGAGAGTGAGAGGGTGTTATCTGTGAGTTACTTACCGATTT
The DNA here is from genome assembly GCA_023525745.1 of Arctium lappa. NCBI lineage: Eukaryota > Viridiplantae > Streptophyta > Magnoliopsida > Asterales > Asteraceae > Arctium > Arctium lappa. The sequence goes on from CM042059.1 coordinate 36,832,112, forward strand.
ATCGGTGTTGTCTTAGGTGGTGTAACGTTAGAAAGCGAGCTTTTAAGCAGGAAGGATCTGAGGTGAGTCTTTCAAGCTTAATCTGTTTACGATTTCGAAAGCTATTTGATACATGTGAGTTTTCTGAACTGCACGTTTATATTATCGAAAGTTTTGAAGGTTTAAATTAAACGTTGATTTAATTATGTTGGCATGTTCATTATATGTTTATATAAACGCGTTTTATATATATTGTTGTTAATTAGATGTATGTATACATTTAATTCGGAAGTTGTGACCTAAGTCGGGGAGTGTGGCCCGCCTGATCGTACCGGGGAGTATGTTCCGTTGATGCCATTGGGTGTGTCCCAAAAATAAGGCAGTACGAGTCAGACACGCCGTCTTTGATGGTAGTGTTGGTCGGTAGTGTGAGTTACGCTCGAGAGGCGTAAAGATCTGTTAATGTTTTACATATTGTTTGTATTGTTGCATTAGCACTTGGAGGGGAATCACTAGACCATCGGTCTAACCCTCGATCTTTCAAAACTATAACCCTTTTTCAGGTTTTCGCAAGGTAGCAGGTACCAGTAAGGGTAAGGAGAAGATGTGAGCTATTTCCAGGAGCTAGAAGACTCCTTGTAGTAGTTTCATTTTGACTCAGTTGTGTAATAGGTTGTCGTGACAAACCTTATTCTTTTGAATTGTAGGCTTGGGGCCGTTTTTGGACTGAAAATGTTATTTTGATGTAATTAAAATGTATGGGTTGTTACAAAACCTGTCTATGCAAAATATACCATTCTGCATCTGTTTTATTCTCAGGTTTATCTGTTGAAAAAACAGGAAAATAAAAATACTTCACATAAAGAAGGTCTTTCATCGTTCCTTTCCAAACATGATAATTAGAACCAATTATCATCCTACTTGTATTAGCTTTCATCGTTCAAACAAGTCAAACCCAATAACAATAACCAAAAGCTCTGATACCACTCTGAAGGGAAAAACGCGTTTTAACGGTAACGATAAATGCGGAATAAACCTTCGTTGGACAAAACTTTTCCGACTTATATGAACCTTTGAGGATGCAATCAAATAGAGTTTACTAAATACAATGATAATCAACTACCAAAAATAGAAATAAGCAACAATCAAGCACACATGAATTTTAGCGTGGAAACCTCTCCAGGCGAGAGTAAAACCACGGGTCCCTTAGGCCGCTTAAAGTCAACTACCACCAATAGATAATACAAAGTCTTCTCTAGATAAAACTAGAGGCACACCATAATCATCATATTCTTGGAACAAATCATTAATAAGTAAACAAAAAAAAAGAGAAGAAACATCACCGAGAAAACAACAAACTGTCGAACAGCAAAAGGGTGGCTTCCGGATCTCCAAAACCGATCTCCACCGTTCAGAATGTAGATAAAGGTATCGTGAAACTACTGTCCAAAACTCACGACGATCCAACGGCTCAAACTCTAGAAATAGACAAAACGGCGCAAATGCACTTGACTAAAAATTGTAGACGACTTATCTCTCACTTATGTATTTTATGGACCCTCTCTTCTCTTGTTGTAAAACCCTAGGATACAAGACAATATATAGCGTGTATCGGGCCACTATTGTTGGGTTATTTTAACAATTCCTCATGGGTCAGAAATAATTAAAAACATAAAACCCAACAACTTTTTCAAATAGTTAATAACTAATATGACACATTGTTTTAAAAATATTCTAAAAAACTTGTTAAAATGCTCAAAAGCATCCTATAAACTATATGTAACACTTTTAGATAGAACGTTTTGTTGCTTGGTTTGATAAACGTAAGTCTTATAAAGTAGTTTATTATGACACTTAAACATTTTTTATGTTTCATAAACCCGAATTTGTTGTAATGACTTTATTATCCCGATAGTTTGCAAAAAAATATTTGATTTTTAAAGTTGCCACCTTTTTTATTAGATATGTGACATCGTTTTGTTAAATGGAAAAAACAAAAGTAAATCGAAGAAATAAAAGTGTAAATCAATTGAAAAAATACTTGAGGAAGAGAAGGTTATGAGTTCAAGTTTTAATGAACAAATTTTGCAATGTTTATTAATAATTAAAATAGGTTGTTCTCTGTAAGGATATTTACGGGTTGGTTGATCTAGTTGAAGACATTTGAACAACTTAACTCAATATTGGCAGGATGGAAGTTTTCAACCCAACCCAAATAAAATTTCAACGGATTGGTCGGTTTGGACAGGTTTTGTTTAAACAAAGTAAATAAAACATCGAAAACTTAAAAAATAAGGAAATCTTCCTTTGAAATAAGATCAATCATTCAACAGAATATACAGGTTAATCAAATATTTATATATTACATATAATTTTCTAATAATGTCCTTTTATGAGTTTCATTGCTCGTTATTGCCGAGTTATTTTTTGTAATTTATACGTACTAAAGAAAAATACAAATAATTTTAGAGAAGTAGCTAAAACTTTTATCAGGTTATCGGGTTACTTTGGGCCTAACCCAATACATTTGGGTTGTCCTAATTTTGTATCAATTATACATCCGGTTATCTCGGATTAATTTTTTTCGGATTAGATTGATAAGGTTGATCAGGTTGATCGGTTTTTTAAAAACTCTAATTCTCTGAGCCTTGCTTAATCTCCAGAGCCTATCAATGAATTAATCACCCCAACCTAGTTTACTTAAATTTTTTAGGGGTTGTTTGTTTTTTTCAAAAAACCTCTTAATGACTCTTAAGTCTGATTCGTTCAGATCTATTTATACACCATCTCTTATTAATTATAACTAAAATAAGACTTCAGACTTTAAACCTTTTAAAAAACAAACAACACCTTTAGTGTTTTATATTATATTTTGGAACTATAACTAATTTACTTTTATATTATAACAATTATTGTATATCATTGGAGTCGTCCACGTGTAGTTCGTGATTAATTTAAGAAAATGTCTCCTCAAAATTCATTGTAGGCAACCATTTTCTAATACGTTTTCGCTATAATCTTTTTCGGATGTGTAAACATTTCATCAATATCTTTGAAAATCTATACATATAATAAATAAATAATTAGAAGGACAAGTGTCGCCTTCTGGTAAACCATTTCTTTATTTTCCCACCTAAATATATATCTGGACGCATTTAACATCATAAGTTCATTTAGCACATCCATATTAATTCCTCCTTAAATCTTTCTTTAATTCAATTTTTTTAATTTATACCTTATATATACTACCCTTATAATTAGGTATGTAGTTACTTTTAATCCCTTACTTTTTTATTTTTTATTTTAGACTCTTATCATATAAACACAAATAATATATATGAACTAAAATGCATTAAAAAACATTTTATTTTTTTACAAATTATACCATTGTAATCGTTTCGTCAATAACTTCGAAATGAGTCTAATATTGAATACTTTTGGATTTAATTATATTATTAAATATCATAAATATATACGAATTAATGTGTTGTGATTAGTATGAGATTTGTTAAAATTAGTATGAGATTTGATACAAATAATCACTAAATTGTCGTAATTTTTTTTTTTGCAATTTAATATCAATTTTAACTATGTATTTTTCCATAATTTCATTTACTTTATATTATAAATTTTGTTTTATAAATTATTAATATTTACTCATATTTTTTATTAATTTTTTGCAAAACATCCCTTGTGAAAAGTGCCTAAAATAAGGACATTTTGTAACCAACTGCAAAAAAACAACTTTGAAGGAGAAAAAAAGATTGGAAAAGTAGCATCATACTTTCGATGATCATTCATTTCTGTAAGATAAGTTTTTTGGCATGATTTAATACACGGGGTCGAACCTAGTTAAATATATCAAAACCCAGTAACAGAAAAGATTATATGATGTTGAAGCGTGGGAATTTTCAACAACTTGTGAATAGAATATGAGAAAAGTAAACTTTTGGGACAGCTCAATCGTTTAGCTTTTGAGCTTGCTTTCTATCGGTCATTTATTTAATTCGAATATGTATTTATAGGATATCAAAATTATATAAGAGTATGTTTGTTAACATCTTAATTAGATTTTTTTTTTGTAATCGTGGGTTTTCAGGTCAGCTTACGCGCACCGACTAATCCTCGGACGACCACGAATGACCTGGAGTCATCGCAGGTGAACCTCCATGGCTACAAGGGCTTTGACAGCACCTAGATTTGAACCCTGGGTAGATGAGGTTTTCCACTACATCCCCCAAAAGCTTAACAGTGCGCCACAACCCAAGTGGTTATCTTAATTAGATTTACATTTTATTCAGTTAGCAATACATGATTATTTGGTTGTGGCTTAATAATATTGAAAATGCCTTATTCAGTAAGATTGTAGGAAGAGCTTTATGTAGAAAGTTAATTTTTTTTTCCAAGCCTACCCCCAAATTTAAAACATGCTTGCTTCGTCTATAAAGAAAATCTTTTAAACAAAAAACATCCGATCTATACAGACAAATTAATCCATACAGTCAACTTTATCTATACAGGACTTAATGAAAAAACAAATAAACAAACAATTATTAAGTGTCCTAATTAATAGACTCATTTATAAGATATAAATTTATGTTACCAAACAAATGTGCGTTATATGAACCACAAGCCTTGTGGTGTAGCGGTAATCACCTGGGGAGTTCATAGCGCTCAACCCGGGTTCGATTTCCTGCATTCGCAACTTTGTGGTCACTGGGTATAACCTCAGGACTGCATGCTTTAGCAGTCGGTTTCATTGCCAAGGGATTAGTCTGAGCCAAATGCACAGGACACCCTTTCCAAAAAAAATGTGCGTTGTATGTATCAATGTTAAAATAAGTTTATATGACCATTTCGAGCATCTTAACAAAATTTTAAGACAATGTTATAAATAAAATTTTTTTGTTATCTTTTTTATAGGACAATTTGTAAAATGTGCAATGAACATATTTTTTCTATAGGACACTTGTTTTTAAATGACATTTTTTTTCATATAATATCATATAAAAAATTAATATGACATTTTATTTCAAAAGTGTCTTAAAAAACATGTTAACGGGTCTAAATACCGTTCTATGTACTTATTAACTTATTGTAACACTTTTATATATGACGCACAATTGTTTGGTATTATAAACTTAAGTTTTATAAAACTGTTTATATATTGAGACAGTTAAACATTTTTTATGTTCTATAGATTCATTTTTTTTAAAAGCAAGAAAATACCATTGATACCAAACCAGTCCAAAAGAACCTCCACAACACCAAACAGAGGCTACTCAAATAGCCACAACCCCTCCAAACAAACAGAAAACTAAAAACAAACAGGTTTGCAAGATGCAAACCTTCAACTTAGGTTTTGTTTGGCAAACTAGTTTATAAGCTAACTTGTAGCTGATAAGCTAGCTTTTCAAAACGATACTTTGAGTAGCGTTTCAATAAGCTAGCTTATGGTCATTCAAACATGTACTCTAGTTTTTTTTTTGTCAAACATAGCCTTAACCAAGCTGCACTAAGGGGCTGTTTGGCAGTTGCTGAATGGTTTAGTGCAGAATGATTAAGTGGTCTGAATGATTAAGAGGTTTTTATGGTATAGTATAAAATGAAATATAGTTGTTTGCTAATTGTTCATAATGAAATCAGGGCTCTTAATGGTTAAGGGAGGGTCAAGATACAAAATCATTAAAAGGATTTTGGAACCATTAAGAGACATCCATTTTTTTTGCCAAACAAGATTTATCTCTTAACGATTCAGAGGTTGCCTCTTAATGGAACCATTAAGAGGTAAACAAATAACCCCTAAGGAGAGAAGAAAGAAAACTACTAAAACCTTAACTATGCCAAGCTTTCTAAACGACGCCACAATCCGACCAACACGATAAAACCCCGATCATCCACCAAACTTGAATTTACCTTATTTCCGCAGGAGCCAACATCCATGTTGCCCACTCAATCTCCCGTTTCCTCATCGTTTCAAACCTTCATTGTAATATCTCAATGTCATAAAAATTTATCTGACTATTAGTTAAAAGTTTCGACAGAATTAATCTAAATGAACGTAAGCAGATCGGACTCACACGGTTATAAAAAAAATGATTTTATTATGTTTTTGACATACTTTATAAAATATAAGCAATTAAAACTAAATTCACACTTGTTAATGGATATTAATTTTGCATTATTTGACTAAATTAGAAGTCAAAGAAAATCTAGAAAAGGCGTACGTGTTGATTCTTTGACTTCACATTAATTAAGGGAAATTTTTTCCGTACCTCCTCCAAAAAATCTCACCCCCTCTCCCTCACATCATTTTTTTCTTGTTTTTTAATTCATAATTACATTTTTGATCCCTTAACTCTTTTAATTAATTTACTTTATACTTTTTAGTTTTATATTTTTCATTTTATATTTTTATGATATTAACACATATTATTGTATATTAACTAAAATACGTTAAAAAATATTTTTTAATTTTAACAAGTTATACCATTATAATGGTCTCGTCAATACCTTCGAAATGAGACAAATATTGAATATTTTTTGATTTAATTATATTATTATATGTCATATATTGTACCTTGGTTAATTGATTTTTTTTTTTAAAAAAGAGAAAATGCATTAAATCGAACGTAAGTTTTTAACATAAAGATAATAAATATGTTGCGTATTTTTTTTATTCCAACAGATTTCAACTTTGATTATTCATTTAAATCAACATATTCACGAGTACGAGTACACTCTATATATTCTTCATACCCATCTAATCTACGTTTGATGTGTTCCTTAAAAATGCATTCAAATGTTCAGATTTTGTCAGACAATTTTATTTTTTTTTCAAATATATTAATCGATATGTGGATATATTTAGAGTATTAAATCAAAAAATATTCAATATTGGGCTTATTTCGAAGGTATCGAAGAGACGATTATAATGGTGTAATTTGTTAAAATTAAAAAGTATTTTTTTAACGTATTTTAGTTAATATACGATTATACGTGTTAATATGATAAAAATGTAAAATGAAAAATATAAAACTAAAAGTTATAAAGTAAACTAATTAAATAATTATAAGGGTATAAAATATAATTATATTATATATATTAAAATATTCTAAAATCAACCTTTTGAATTCTTGTTGTCCTTTATGTGAGAGAATAACACCTCTAGGAGGGGTATACATTTTAGGTGAGAGTAGCGTTAGCAACACCCTTGATTAATTGCGCAACTCAGCTTTGACATCAAACATATGACAAAAAGTTTAAAATAAATCAAAAAAGATAAAAAGAAAGGTAAAAAGGTCAACTATTATTATTATTATTATTATTATTATATTATTATTATTATTATTATTATTATTATACGAATAAAATTACAGAAACAGACACTCGCACATTTTAAGACAAAAAGCAACCTTTTCTTTTCTATAAGAAAACATCCACATTGGTCGGTGTTTTCGTTGTATAAATTTAAAAAGACAGGAAACAATAAATTTGTCAAAAGAAAAGTTTAAAACTTAAAATTCAAAACCGAAAACCAAATTGTGAGTCTAAGGGGCCGTTTACCAAATGCTTATTTGGGTAAGCGCTTACCAAGTCATTTACCTTATGGATGAAGATGACAATGTCCAATAATTTTACTCGGTAAGAGCTAACGTAAGGAACAAGAGTCTTACCCTGGTAAGTGATGACGAAAAGTCTTACCACGGTTAGCGCTTACCGGAAAAATTGTTGTATACAATACCGTTTTGGTGGACTACAATCTTACCTGCTAAGTAAGTGATTGTGTTAAATTTTATTGGTAAGCACTTATCCGGGTAAGCGTTTGGTAAACGGCCCCTAAGTACTAACATTTAGGGGTGTTTGTTTCAACTTAATAAGCTTAATGAATAGTTTAGCCACTTAGATTTATTTGTTAAGTTATATGAAGGTATTTGATTTCAACTTAATACTACGAGATTGACTTAACATGTTAAGTTAACTCATCGTATCTTAATGCATTAAGTTATAATTTTTCCAAAATTACCCTTGTTCTACACATTTTAATCACATGACTCATTAAATAATAAATAGTTTACCAACATGCGTAAATTAAGAAAATTGTAATCAAACAATAATACTTTATGTAACGACCCAAAATTTAGAGCAAGAACATGAATAATAGAATTTCCAAAACAGATCCCACTACAATCAGTTCAAATTAAATTTGTATAAAAAATAAAAAAAATTAATCAGCGGAAGTCCCATCCGCAGCCGAGAATCTCTAAAGCTAGGCAATCTATTAATGCCCAAACTACCGAACGTCCTACCCGGCACCCACGACCGCAATCTCACTTCTACACTCTTTCTTTCCCTTTTGAAGTATCACCACTAATGCTCTTTCCTGAAAATGGGTGTGGAGTTTAAAAAAAACGAGGGTTAGACCATAAGGTCTAGTGAATTCCCAAATAAAATGGTTAAAATTCAAAACTCATTTCATAAATTAATGATACACAATTATCAAGTCACATAACAACCAATTCGGGTAATGCATAGTGACAGGATTTCCCACGTACTGTAACCAATCAACCACGATTGGGGCCCAAGCATACTCCCCTCTCGCCTTCGGGGCCTAAGCAGACCCCCTTACCTTCATGCGTAGAAAACGGATTCCACACGCATGAGATTACGACGTATCCTCCCTAGGAAACATAAATTTTCCAAAGTATACCATCCTCACTATGCAATCCCATCCTATATTACCATAATGAGCAAGTAATTTAGCATGTATAATCGAAAACAAATCCATATTGATCATATCCAAAAATTTACAGAATAATACATCTCGTGTGAGAAGGGACACATATGCATTTATGGATAAGTACATACCACATTTCCTGTTTAAGTCATATTTGGCATTGCAAACATAACCCATTATTTTATGTTTATTTTGGGTTGACCATCATAAATCTTGTACACACATAACGAGTACACATACATGGCATTGTAAAGAAATCCAACACGTCCCATTTCAAGGTTTTATTTACCAAAAATTAACATCAAGTATAGAGAACGATAACAATTCGGCCATTTCCAGTTTATAAATAAATTTGAGACAAGGGAACTCACCTGATCACGAAGAGTAAAAATTCGCAAAAGTGCTATTAAGACCCGAAAGCCCCTACAATTAATTATAACCAAAACCCAATCAATGGCAATTAATTGACGATAGTGCTCATAGAATATATTACACTTTTGGTCCTAATTCTACGGCCTAACCCAACTTGGCATTGGCCCACACCCGACTGTCAAGCCCGGGTTCTATCCTAGTCCACACCGGCTAACATGCCATGGCGTGGAAATTTTTGCCCCTGCCGAACCCCGATTGTGATCCAGACCAGACCCACACCCGCAAAGGGTGTTCTTCGATTGACCAAATCGACACCAGCCCCGGGTGGAATCGACCCCCGGCTCAAGGCGAGACCCAACGTGAAACATAAGTGAAAGCTCCCACGATTTCGACTCTAGACCCAAAGGCTATGCCGCCTAAGAAGGACCCCTTAGGGGCTGCACCAGACGGCGCCACATCGACCCAGATTGGGCGATTCCCATACGACGACTACAAGAAATAAATACAGTGGAGGTTTACTCTATCAATTCCCATCTCAAACTAACAATAACCACACCAAATCAATACAAAAACACTAAAACCGATTATAAGATTTCAGATCTATCAGACCCCTAACTGCAAAAACTTACATCTGACCTATATTCGAGCGATATAACAAGAAATAGAGATTAAAGGATGTGTACCTTGGGCAAAGAAGTCTCCCAGATCTTGCTTCCTCTTAATTTCTTCAGTTACACACACAAAATCAATAACTCACCTCAAAACCCTTTTCTTCACTTAGTCTCCACACACAAGAAATGGAAAAGATTAGGGTAATAAGGGTCTATTCCCACTACTTCTCACTTTAGCCCAAAAAGATCCCTCAATCTTTCTTTATCCAAAATTTCCCACACTTTACTAAAATTGAGCAAGATCGAAATCGAAAGTTAATGGGTGTTACAAATCTCCCCCTCTTAAGAGGATTCCGTCCCCGGAATCTATTTTTTTTAAATAGATGTGGATGCTTGATCCATCTTTCCTATTCAACTTCCCAAGTATCATCCTGGCCCTTAAGGAAATGCCATTAAACTTTTACCCAACGAACCTTATTGTTTCCCAACTCTCTGGTTAAAGTCACACAATATATATATATATATATATATATATATATATATATATATACATACAACCTAAATAGATCGACCATGCGAGATGGTCTTCTCTTGCTCCACATGATTGGGCTCATGGTTTTAAACATGCTGAAGTTCGGGGTTTCGCACACAACTTCACCTTCTTAGGGGCTGTTTGTTTACCTCTTAATGGTTCCAAAAGCCTCTTAATGATTTTGTATCATGACCCTCCCTTAACCATTAAGAGCCCTGATTTTATTATGAACAATTAGCAAACAACCATATTTTACACTATATCATAAAAAAAACTCTTAATCATTCAGACCATTTAATCATTCTGCACTAAACCATTCAGCAACTGCCAAACAACCCCTTAATGGAAGAACCTTTCTAAATTCAACACGACAATAACATGAATTCTTAACTAAGAACAACCACTCACTTGCCGAATTAACACAAAGTCTATCTCGAGCTTCGCCTCCAAGATCGCTGATATGAATTCCTTTACTACATAACACAATTCTTTAATAACGCCTATAATTTGACTTATTGTCCGCACTAATAAAACCCCGACATATTAACACATCGATTACTAAAACTTTGATGATAACCAATTTATCCGTACTATGCACATCTCGACTGAAATATCATTCTCACCTATTCCTTTAAACATTTGCATAAACACTTAAGAACATATACTTTTCACATATCCCTTGCCCGAACGTGATCCGCCGACAAGCTGTGCCAGCCTCCAACACATAACCGTGTTAAGTCTGATTTTATAGTAATCATTGTATTTATAGGCTTGGTCTTATACTGTGTCTAGTGTCACATACTGTGTTGTATTGACCAAGGGTATTTAAGTCCCTTTGGTTCTTGTGTCTTTGTAAGGATTCATGCACTTCTCTAATACATTGTTACTTTGCGCTTCATTGTTTCTCTCTCTAGTTTTTTCTCTCTAAGATTTAGAGATTCTTGGATTATCAATTGGAGGTTTGCGCGAGATCTGAACTTTACGCGAGTTCATCCTAGTTTGCGCCAGTTCGTCTTGCTGAGTTTAGAGTTCATCGAGCAAAGTCTAGGTTTGCGTCTCCTTAGTCTAACGCAAAGCAAAGTCTGCGTTTTCTAAGTCTCACACAAATCAAGAAAAGATTGGTTCTCATCTTCATTTTCACGAAAAGTTCAGCTTTTCGCCTTGGATATTTCTTGCAAAGTGAACTTTGCGTCTTCCTTCCATCACGCAAAGATTGGTTTGCGCCACATTCATTAATCGCAAAGTTAGGTTTGTGTCATTAAAGCATCACGCAAATCTCGTTTGCGTCTTCCTCTTTTCACGCAAATCTCAGTTTGCGTCTCTTTCAGCTCGCGACAATCTTAGTTTGCGCTTTCTGCTTCTCACGAAAACCTCAAGTTTGCGCCAGCTCTTTACTATTTCAAGACTTAGCATTTTTTCTGAAGATTGTCATCTATGGATTCTGCAAAGTTTCCCTTTCAAGCTCAGTTCTACAAGAATGATCTTATGATGCAATTGGGTACATAAAATCGTCCTCCAGTTCTGATTGACGAAAACGAATTCACTCAATGGCAAGATAGGTTCCTGAACTTCATCGAGCGTCAAGCTAATGGAGATAACATGATGAAGTCTGTAACTGAAGGACCTTTCATAAAGCCTAATAAAGAAACTCCTGCAACAACTGAAGAGTCTTAACGAATGAAAGTTGATCGAGAATTAAAAGCTAATCTGATGCTAGCTTTACCAAACTCTGTCTACAACCGGGTTGATCATTGCACGGATTATCCAAATCTATTGTAGGCACAATTGGAAAAGATTATGCTTGGTTCATCGGTCGCAACTCAACTCCGCCATACACGTTATATGAACAATTTTGAGGAGTTTAAAGCCAAAGAATCTGAGTCTCTAAAGAGTGTTTTCGACAGATTTTGCACAGTACTGAATGATCTGCGCAAGATATATGTGAACAAGACAGAGCTTGAGATAAATCTAAAATTTCTTAACGCTCTTCAGTCAGAATGGAACAAATCTTGTCACAGACTGAGAAACGACGTACGGGTTTCTTCAATGCAAATCCAAGAGATGTATGAAATCTTGATGACTGATGAGAATATTGTGATTGAGAAGAAGACCAAACTGGATAAGAAGAACAAGAAATCAGTGGACCCGGTTGCTCTCCTCACGAAACAACTGGCAGAACAAGCATTGTCTGATAATGCTTATAACGGGGCCACTGATGATGATGGCGAGGCGCTCGAGAAAGCTATGATCCTTCTCTCTCAGCACTACCAGAAAAAGTTCCAGCCTCGTTCGAATTCCAACAATCTTCGCTTCACTTCTGGTTCTAAGACTGTTCAAGTGCCTGAGGCTAAGAAACCTGTTCCATGTTATAACTGTGGAAAGCCTGGTCACATCTCTAAGGAGTGTAGAGTAAAGAAAGTTCGGGACTCAGCTTACTATCGAAAGAAATTGGAACTGGCCAAGAAAAGAGAGAATGGAACAACTTTGCTAGCAGAAGAAGAGTTTTGGCTGGATCACTCCGATGATGAAGCTGCAAATGTAGAGATTGCTCAAATGTGCTTAATCGGAGATGATCAAAGTGATGATTCTGATGCTGATGAAGATGAGGTAATCTCTGAGTTTGATTACAATTTTATTTCTTCACAGTTGAATATTATGATTAATGCTTTACATGATTTACGCTTGAATCTCTTATCTGAAAAGAATTTAAATTCTAAAAAGTCAGATTTGATTGATAAATTACAAATTTCTTTGAAAGATGAAAAATCTATTCTGCTTCATACAAAAGACATCTTTCAAAAGAAATTTGATGATTTAGAAAAATCAAATAAGACTTATCTTGAGTCTTTGACTGAAATGACCAAATTAAAATATTCTTTTTCAGATAAAATAACTGAGTTAGAAGAAAAATTATATCGTCGGAATCAATCTGAACAAACTATTTATTTGAACAAACCAAGGAGTTATGAGTCTATAAAAGAAAAATGGGGACTTTGTTTTGAAAATCCTCATTGTTTAAACAATGCGATTGAAAAATCCCCAACTTTATATAAATACGATTATCTAACTCTTGCTCAATATGCTCCTCAATTTAAAATTGATTGGATGAATGAAAAGCAAGTGTTAGAAATCGAAAATGAGAAAAGTATGAATAATAAGAAAAAGGAAATTTCTTTTGTTTATACGCATGAAAATGCTAAATATTTTCATGAAAAACTAAGGAAAGGCCGAAAAAGTTTAAATGAAATATCTCCTATTAAATCTTCGGTATCTGATGATTGTTTTGATATTTGTCATACTAACACTAATAAAGAAAATATATCTCCAGTATCGTATGATTCTACGAGATATATTCCTCCGTTAGTGCTAGAAAGCAAAATCATTGATTTTGAAGATAAAATAGAAGATCATATTTTTCAAAGAAAAATTGAAACAGATGTAATTTTTTCGTTCTTAACTTCAAGTTTTGAAGAAAGATTATTTTCTCAAAAACAAGATTCTATTTCAGGCCTTTCTTCTGTTTTTCAAGAAAATAAAAAGGAATTTCTAAAATCTGAAAACCTTTCTCTAAATTTTTCTGACTCCGAGGTTAGTTCAGATGTTTTGATTGATCAGATTGGTTGCTTAGGTAAAATTGCTTCTTTCTGATATTAAATCGAAATTTTTTATGAATCTTTTACGCTCAATGATGATTATTATAAACCAAAGCATAAAAGAAGAAGGTCAAAGAAGTCGAAGAAACAAGATAGTGTCATTTCTGACAGTTCTAATTCTTCCAATTCAATTCTTTCAGATAGGACTTTGAGCAAGTCAAAGAAGCAGATATGGAGAGCGAAGCGGATATCAGATGAATCTCAGACTGATGGGGATAGATATGTAGACAAACATTATAAAAGTGATTCATTTAGTTCTTGTAATAAAATTTCCAAATATTCAATAAAGCAAATGATTCGAATTTCAAAAGATGTCTCATATTCTTCCTCTGATTCTAGTTCAGATGATTATGCTTTGTATTCATCTGACGCATGTGCTTATTTTTCTTATAATCTTTCTCGTGCTTTAACTGTCAAATCTAACAAATATTTCCCCATAAGAACTGCAACTAACTTTCATGGGCCCAAATACAAGTGGGTACCAAAATCTCAGATTGATTCTAAGTTGCAGGCACCACACGTCAAGGGGGAGTAAGAGAAATATTGGCTTCTAAGTACTTCAACTTAGAACCCGTACTTCAATGGACTCCGACTTCTAGACAAGTCAGTCTAGGACTTGTTCTTCAAAGAATTTAACTTCTGACTAATGAGAAACTGTGAGTGCATCTACTTTATTCCGCTACATTTTTCTCTGATAATGATGTTGTTCCAGTTTTCTCAAATGTTTTTTAAAGAATCTGAGCAATTTTATTCAAACCCTGAATTTGTTCAACCCAAAATTTTTCAAATGAGTCACAAATTTCATTTTACATTATGTGGAAGATGATATTTTTGAATTATATTTTGTTTCAACTAAATATAAACTTGTCGATTTTATTTTATCCAATGTGTCTATTTTCAAATCTCGGCATGTTGAATTTAAAAGTTTAAACCTTCACAAATTTTATTCTATAAAGTAAAAGTTTTACAATTTTTCTTTCTTTTGAATAAAATGTGTGTCTATGATAAATTTTCAAGTTTCTTTGTTTATATTAGAGTTTTTATATGTTCAAATTTCAAGTCTAACAAAAGTCGAAAAGTCAGCAACATGTTTGTAGCTTTTGATATTGCTTTAAAGTTGTGTGATTCGAAATATTTATAGTCTACAATGCTTAGAAACCCTAAAAAGTCAGAATTTTGGATCATAAAGAAAATATGGGCTAAGCACTTAGATGTAAAACCTTGTTATTGAGATGATTATTAAATTCTTATAAATCAGAAATCTCTAAGTTTAACAGTTTGTACCTGTGACCTTTCTGGTTTGGGAAAGTAAGTTCTGTGGGATGCTTGTCATCTGGTCCCCTAAGGTCATTTGATCTGGGAGTGATCGAACCCAAATCCTTCTATAGAATCAGATCGAAAGTCATGTTCTACTGGTATGAATGGGTTTAGGATGTGTCGATGTAGCATTTATGATCCGGGAAAGTAAGTTCCAAGGGGTGCTTGACACCTAGTCCCCTAAGGCCAACTGGTCTGGGAGTGGCTGACCCAAATCCTGCAATAGGGTCAGATAGAAAGTTACGTTTACGACATGTTCTTTACTTATCGAACTTTTTGATTAAAAAGATGCCAAAGTGCATAAGCTTAAAAGATGCCAAAGAGCACACTCATGTGAAGATGCCAA
The DNA here is from genome assembly GCA_023525745.1 of Arctium lappa. NCBI lineage: Eukaryota > Viridiplantae > Streptophyta > Magnoliopsida > Asterales > Asteraceae > Arctium > Arctium lappa. The sequence goes on from CM042059.1 coordinate 36,847,659, forward strand.
TGTGCACACTGCTAAAAGATGCCAATGAACACACATCTCATGATACTTGGTAATATATTTGAGTTGCAATAAACCTATAAATTTGTGAAAGTATGAATTCTTGATGGCTTAGTGTGATTATTTGCAAAGTTCTCTATTATATTTTTAGAATTGCATTTTCTTGAAGCTAATCAAAGTTTGAATGCGAGCACACTGAATAGATTGATGAAAGTTTTTGAAACTGAACATGTCTTAACTTGATATGCAATAAAACTTGTTTCTATATCCAAAAACATACATTTGATTTCATCTGATGGATTTTATTGTGATATTTTACTAAGTAGAATTCTATTTGTTTATGTTTAACTTTTTATATATTTAGTCGTTTCAAAATATATATTCAGTTTATTTTTCTTTCTACATTGATGTTTCAATTCTTGTGTTCTCATATCTTTATAAATGGGTTTGTGCATTATTCAAGGGGGAGTGAATAAGGAGGATTTTATCAAAGATCTTATTTGTTTTTGAGGGGGAGTATCTGATTTTCTACATGAATGCTAACTTGAATTGTTATATTTAGTGCATTTGTGTAGGGGGAGTCAAAGAGCTTATCAGGTGGTATTTTTCAGATTCCAAGTCATGTTTGCGCCACAAGTTGGTAGAGCAAAGCTTAGTTTGCGCCAACAACTTCTAGCGCAAAACTAGCTTTGCGTCTCCGTCGGCTAGCGCAAAACAAGCTTTGCGCTTCCTTCTGTTAACGCAAATCAAACTTTGCGCCACCAATGTATAGCGCAAATCTTCCCTCTTTCTCCTTTACTCTGATTTTGCAGATCTTAAGCTGTCTCGTCTCCAACATTTGCATGACCAAGTTGATCCAGATCATCAAGGTCATGAGGGGGAGAAGTTAAGGAGAAGTTAAAGAGACAAAGAGCTCAAACGTTTATCTGCTGATCAAGATTCGCTCAAGATTCTATTCTCTCAGCCATATTTGTCTTTTGCTGTTCCAGCTCCAATCACCATAGTTCATTCAAGTTTATATGAAAGAGGTGAATCGTCTAGAGCACAAGTTGATGAACCGATTGTTCTTTCAAGCTAATTTCAAACTGGTCCAGTCTTGTCAAGGCAGCAAATATAACTCAAACTGAAAGATGCTGAGAATAAATTTTTTTAAAGTCAGAAAGCTTTCAAAGTCGCTTAGATGGTCAGTGTTGTTTTAGAAGATTGATTTTGAAGACCAAAACGCCAATGATTACTAAGGGGGAGATTCTTAAGTCTGATTTTATAGTAATCATTGTATTTATAGGCTTGGTCTTATACTATGTCTAGTGTCACATACTGTGTTGTATTGACCAAGGGTATTTAAGTCCCTTTGGTTCTTGTGTCTTTGTAAGGATTCACGCACTTCTCTAATACATTGTTACTTTGCGCTTCGTTGTTTCTCTCTCTAGTTTTCTCTCTCTAAGATTTAGAGATTTTTGGATTATCAAACCGAAAACCACTAACCCATCTACAACTCATAACTTTCCAAGCTTAAATCCAATTTCACTTGCCTTACAAATGAGTGATACTTTCCAACAAAACCAATTTAATTTGTACAACATTAAATACAATGCTCACTCGAATGATCATCGCCCTAAAACTTACTCACACCGTTGGTCTTTCCCTTCAAGCATCTCGTTCAACCATTTTACCATGCCTACCCGAAGACATAAAACACACAAGCTTTCAAAGAAAGGCTTAACAGGTGTAAGCTTTAGACCAGTCACATGGATTTGATTCTTCTAATACCTTAACTATAACATATGTAAAAGCTCTTTTCCCCAAATCCTCACTAGGAGTTCATATGCTCGACAAATGACACCACTTAAACATTCTCCACTTTCATCCGTTTCACCAGAACCTTTAATCGAAAATATAAGTAAGCCGATAAAATTAATGAACCTGCTTACCCTTTTTCCCAAGCAAGCAATCCCAATATAAAATTCACCTCGGTCCAATTATTCCACCCCGAGTCTTAACTTTAATGTATTCCCGAATCGAACACCTGATTTAACCAATCAAGGATCAACGCTAAACTCTCTTAATTATCCCCAAATACACCTTTTATAAACCTTAAATCAATTATCTAAAATATGGTTTAAATCCTATATCAAAACGCGAAACAGAACAAATAGGACTGTACACAAACAGTCCGTTTGCACAGTTTCCTTCCCAAAACCGATCAATTCTGATTTTTAACCCAATATCCCAATTCAATCATGATGTTCAAAATATAACCACGTTCAATACTAACAATCTCAAATATAATTAATCTAAATCCATTTAACTCGCAACAGATATAGTTTACTACATCCCAGTACTCCTAAGTTATCGAATCCATCAAAACTCGATTGATCCTACCTGGAACAATCTTTCAAACTTTAATACGAATACCAACAAATTGTCACGTATCCGCTGCGTAACTTTGATTAAACTCACGAAACACACGATCTCCTTAATAACCTCAACCTCGATTAATAATCATGAAAACAAAATCAACTTATTTTCCATCAACAATTTACTCAAAATCCTAACTCACAAATTTAAGACAAGCAATAAACATTACCCGCTTTGATTATATCAAGACTTACAGATCTTAAAACGTGAGTAGCTTTGGCTTCCATAAAGCACTACAATTTTTTTTAGAGAAGGAATTGTAATGAGGTTTATATCACCTCAATTATAAACCCCCCGATTAAACATAATAACCATATATTCCTCTATATTAACATAAGATCATCCCTCCATTTCACATAATATGAAAACCACAAATCCCTTAACGAACAAATATGCTATTCTCAATAGCACCAAAACATCAAATTTTTCATTCCCACACAAAATATTACACCCTTAATACAATGGTAAACACCAACTCATTCATACTAACCACTAGTTTGATATTCTCACACATCATTCACAATTCCATTACTCAATTACTCCACCACTAAAAACCGATCCAAATCTTAAAACAAATATAACTAGAAATTTCCGGCCGAATCATCCAATAACCAAAGCCCACAAATTTTCATCAAAGCTTCCTCAAAACTAAAAAAAAATATGCACTCTTATGGAGTAAAATATAGTCAACAAAAGACAAATTTACATCCGCCAACAAATTTCTCAGTTTTAATAAACCCATTTATTCATTCTACTATGATCCCACATCAATACTTAATCTCACTAGAAACAAAATCAATCACCAAAAATTAAATTTATACATGCAATACCAAGTCTAGTCAAACGGTTCTACTAAAAACCACAATAAAAAAAACTAAGTGCTTCAAAAAGCAACCCGTTTCTCGATCTCCAAACGAAGTTAATCAAACCACTTGCATTCTTTTATACTCAAGGAATATATTAACCAACCGAATCTGGCATTTTCATCAAAAGCCAATCGGAACGAAATGAACTCATCTTCAATTGTCTATAATTCTCAGACACCTTATTCGAACTTATTTTTCATCCTTGAGTTACCATAAAGAACATCTTAAGAGATATTCCAATTAGAATAAATTTATAACCCAAAAAAAATGTTATCAATAACAAATACCAAACATCTATTCGGTTCCATCAAAAACTCACATCTCATCACAATATCATACGAAAGTCATGGCACTCTTTAGACATAAATTAGGTGATGGTCCTTCACACCAACCAATACATCATCATCAGATTAAAATAGAATCATAACACGACTCAATTTTTCTCAAGTCTAGATGAATCAAAATCTTAAATATTTCATTCATCCCAAAGGCATCCGCATCATAACCAAAACTCTTACCGACTTCCATCTTATAATATCAACACAAATCAAATCCTTGACAATCACTCGCAAGATTAAAACTTAATCCGTACTACCACATTCATCGATCAAATCAACATGACAAAAACTGCTAAGATCACACAAACGAACACTTAACCACCCTAGCAGGGTAAGGTCATTTTAGCACATACATGTAATTGTAAATTTGCAATTACACTGGCCAGGTGTAATCCCAAATTTACCTTACATGACAGTCCTTGCCACCTTATCATTAGTGCACTTAAAGTAGAATTCTGAATTCCTACCGACATCCTATATCTCGACTGTTTTCCTAGGTTCACAGTTTAAGTTTAGGCCCATCCGGTCACCTAAATCCTTTAAACTATGGCTCTGATACCAATTGTAACGACCCAAAATTTAGAGCAAGAACATGAATAATAAAATTTCCAAAACGGATCCCACTACAATCAGTTCAAATTAAAGTTGTAAAAAAATAAAAAAGAATTAATCAGCAGAAGTCCCATCCGTAGCCGAGAATCTCTAAAGCTAGGCAATCTACTAATGCCCAAACTACCGAACGTCCTACCCGGCACCCGCGACCGCAATCTCACTTCTACACTCTTTCTTTCCCTTTTGAAGTATCACCACTAATGCTCTTTCCTGAAAATGGGTTTGGAGTTTAAAAAAAACGAGGGTTAGACCATAAGGTCTAGTGAATTCCTAAATAAAATGGTTAAAATTCAAAACTCATTTCATAAATAAATGATAAACAATTATCAAGTCACATAACAACCAATTCGGGTAATGCATAGTGACAGGATTTCCCACGTACTGTAACCAATCAACCGCGATAGGGGCCCAAGCAGACTCCCCTCTCGCCTTCGGGGCCCAAGTAGACTCCCCTTACCCTCATGCGTAGAAAACGGATTCCACACGCAAGATATTACGACGTATCCTCCATAGGAAACATAAATTTCCCAAAGTATATCATCCTCACTGTGCAATCCCATCCCATATTACCATAATGAGCAAGTAATTTAGCATGTATAATCGAAAACAAATCCATATTGATCATATCCAAAAATTTACAGAATAATACATCTCGTGTGAGAAGGGACATATATGCATTTATAGATAAGTACATACCACATTTCCTGTTTAAGTCATATTTGGCATTGCAAACATAAACCATTATTTTATGTTTATTTTGGGTTGACCATCATAAATCTTGTATATACATAACGACTACACATACATGGCATTGTAAAGAAATCCAACACGTCCCATTTCAAGGTTTTATTTACCAAAAATTAACATCAAGTATAGAGAACGATAACAATTCGGCCATTTCCAGTTTATAAATAAATTTGAGACAAGGGAAATCACCCGGTCACGAAGAGTAAAAATTCGCAAAAGTGCTATTAAGACCCGAAAGCCCCTACAATTAATTATAACCAAAACCCAATCAATGGCAATTAATTTACGATAGTGCTCATAGAATAGATTACACTTTTGGTCCTAATTCTACGGCCTAGCCCAACTTGGCATTGGCCCACACCCGGCTTTCAAGCCCGGGTTCTATCCTAGTCCACACCCGGCTAACATGCCATGGCGTGGAAAATTTTCCCCTGCCGAACCCCGATTGTGATCCAGACCAGACCCACATCCGCAAAGGGTGTTCTTTGATTGACCAAATCGACACCAGCCCCGGGTAGAATCGACCCCCGGCTCAAGGCGAGACCCAATGTGAAACATAAGTGAAGGCTCCCACGATTTCGACTCTAGACCCAAATGCAATGCCGCCCAAGAAGGACCCCTTAGGGGCTGCACCAGACGGCGCCACATCGACCCAGATTGGGCGATTCCCATACCACGACTACAAGAAATAAATACAGTGGGGGTTTACTCTATCAATTCCCATCTCAAACTAACAATAACCACACCAAATCAATACAAAAACACTAAAACCGATTATAAGATTTCAGATCTATCAGACCCCCAACTGCAAAAACTTACATCTGACCTATATTTGAGCGATATAACAAGAAATAGAGATTGAAGGATGTGTACCTTGGGCAAAGAAGTCTCCCAGATCTTGCTTCCTCTTAATTTCTTCAGCTACACACACAAAATCAATAACTCAAAACCCTTTTCTTCACTTAGCCGCCACACACAAGAATTGGAAAAGATTAGGGTAATAAGGGTCTATTCCCACTACTTCTCACTTTAGCCCAAAAAGATCCCTCAATCTTTCTTTATCCAAAATTTCCCACACTTTACTAAAATTGAGCAAGATCGAAATCTAAAGTTAACGGGTGTTACACTTTATTGCTTAAATATATTTTTAGTTATTAAGTATTGTGTTATGACTTCGTTGAATTCATGTTATTTATGTTATTTTAAATAATTCACATTATTATAAATTTTTATCATTTTAAATATTTTTCAAACAATTTATTTTCATTCAACACTTATATAGACATAAGGTTAAAATGATAATTTTTGTTATTCAGACTATTTATTCAAAACAAAATTAAATAACAACTTATCTTAATTTATATATTCAGACGGATTAATGTTTAAAGACAACTTAATAGATTCAAAACTTAATGGATAAAAAATAAATAACCCCTTAGTATTTTAAATTTAAATTAGATATTGTAAAAAAGATAGTTTATATAAAACGTGTATCATATTTCTAGAACTATAAAAATTAAAATTAAATATAATAAATTGAGATAGTGTATTTAGATTTTTAGGGAGTGCCAATAGGTTATCCCTTTTTCTTAACCGTATCTTTACGTTAGGGTATGTAAAAAATAATCCAATTGAATTTAAAAACCTATCGATCAAATTAAAATCGATCGATCATAATTAGATATCTAATTGTAATTGGATCAGATGAGATCCAAAATTTCAATAAAACCGAACCGATCCAATCAAATAACATCCAACTTCCATCCAATTAATAACTATATATAATTACTAATATTTTACAATATTATTTTTTAGTTGATATTTAAATGCAATGTTGTTAAAAAAAACTTAAGAAAATGTATGAATAATTGGTTGAAAATGTCGATTAATTGGTTGAAAATTGTATCCAAATATTGGATGAATCCAATCCAATCCAATGGATCAGATGATTGGATCAGATTAGATGATTGGATCGTATCAGATTCACCTATATCAATTGGATTTCAACCGATGAACACCCACATCCTGCGGACTTCATTTTTATTGATTTTATGGGGCTTGAGTTTAATAATCTCTCAAATTTTAGTAACACCATTGAGACTTTGGTAAGAGTATTTGGTAACTCAACCTTACCAAAGTCGAGGGGTTAAACTTCACTAATAGGCATGGTGGTTTGCCCCGTCTCGTTGGGAACCTGGTTCATCCGTCCCATCGAGGCCGAGGACGCCCCATAAAAGCAGGTACCGGGTGCGGTGACGGGAATCCCCGACATGTTGAAAACCATGGCCAAGGCCAGGTAATGCATTCCCCAACCCACCCTGTCCACGTATGTATATATATATATATATTTCTTAAAGCTATATTTTATTAATATGTATTATATATAATATATTATATTTTTCAACTAATTTTGACCATTTTTTGAACCATTTATTATTGAACCGAAGATTGACCGGGGATACATCAGAAGTAGACCAGGGATAGGCCCAACAAAAACCGGGGAGGTGATTCAATTAACACTACACACCGGGGACGTAGGGATGGAATAATGGAGCTCGGGTCAGAATCGGGGTTTGCATTCCTCGCCCCACCCATGCCGCGTTGACATACCTATTAACTAAATATGAGGTGTATGTGTGTATGTTTCATTTGTTATATATAACAATTATATAACAGGAAGTTGACTTTCAACGATAAAAATCAGTGATGTAATCAATCAGTAACTCTACCACTGATTTTATTTTAGTATTTAATTAATTAACATAATTAATTAGTTACACAATTTTTAATTAAAATTCAAAAAAATAAGCGGCAGATTTAGCAGCCGACCAAATGCGCTAGTGATTACCGATCCATCGGAAAATTTGATTACCAATGAGACATTTTGAGGCAGTATGTTTCCCCGGTAATCCACTATTTATGTCTTTTATTGATGGATAATGTTTTATCGTGTGATTAGGTGAAATCTAAAGAGCAAACTTAAGTGCTACCAGTTAAGATATAACTCAAAAATAGTTAAATATGTTAAATATAAGTAAACTACCGTTTACGATAAAATCGTTTGTTTTGTCATGTTTAATATAATACCCCGTATTTAGTAAACCAAATTTCGTGATCGAGAACCAAATTGTGTTAAAATATGAAATCGTGCTATAGTGACTTGTACCTTAGTATTCAAGAGTTGTACATTAGTCCAAGTCTATATTTATAGATTTCATTTATGGACTAATGTTAGATGAAACAACCTTGGTTAGGACCAACATTGTAAAAGAATTGTCAAGGAAGGGTTAAATTGTTATAACTTAAAGATCAAGGGTTAGTTTGTAAATGTAGAAAATATATATATGATTTTAATTAATTTTTTTGAAATTTAATAACTTCATAATCAGATTTCTTCCCTCTCTCTAGCTTTCAATCTCTCCATCCTCTCTCTAGAAAACCCTCAAATCATCTCAAAATCTCCAAAAATCTCCTTAAACCCTTAATGTTCTTGAATATATGAAGTTAGAAATGGAATTAGGGGCTCAATATAAGGTATGTTCATGGTTAATTTTGTTGATTACATCAATTTTGGGTCAAATGGGTTAAAACCCTAAGTTTATCTATGATCATAGGTTGAAGATTGAGGAATTGAGGTGGAAATTCTTCAAGTTTGGAGCTGTTACAAGTGACAGATTCACTATGGTAAGTTTAAAAATTTGTATAAAATCAACCATTTGTTCAAATGAGGTGTTCTTTAAATCGACAGAAAGGTCTATCTGTTTAGTTCAACTTTGTAGTTTACACCAAAGTCTAGTTAGGAGTTTAAGTGACTCGAAATCATCGATTTTACAGAACTGTTCTGCACGCACTCGAACTTGCGCACTGTTAGTATTAATTCAAAATAAAATAGAGCAGAGCTCCAATTGATGTGAATACAGTTTCTGTGAAATCCTAAGAGGATTATGCACAACTTTCATGTTTATAAGAAAATTTGGTTGAGCCTATAAAATTGAGAAAAAGGCTTGAACTTTAAGTGTACAGAAGCTGTTAGCTGCTGTTGGAATGTGTAAATTTGGATTTTTGCAAATGTGGTTTAAGGCCCTAAGGATTGTGTTCAGTGTTTATTAAGTATCCTATGGGTATTGTAAGCATGTTTGAAGGTACGTAGAATCTTTTAAAATGAAAGGTCTTGTAGGAACTTTAAATTGATAGGAATTATTACCGGAAATCATCTAAAAGCATTTTATTCATAAGTGTAGGTAAACCGGAAGGAGAAAACCATTCTTAGGCATCAAGTTTCGTGTGATTGTCTCTAAAACACCTCCAAGGTACGAATATCTAATTCGTTTCAATACGTGGGTAATCAGTTGTGGTGATTACCCATTCCATAGATCTTGTTCATGAAATACACCCACAAAAGTGGATGTTATCAAGTGGTTATCCGGAATATTTTTGTGTTTTATATGATGTTTCGTTTAATGATTTTGAGTCATTGGGAATTTTGACTCGAGACTGGTACGTTTTTAAATTCCTTACGATTACTTGATTTATAAATCTCAATGAGTTTGTTGAACTTGTTATCCAAAGTTTATTCATCAAATTTGGTTATTGAAATTCGTTTTGACCAGGCTCATCATTCGGGGCACGAATGTTGAGACGCCTCCATGATGGTTAAAATAGTCATGGCGTTCTCATGAAGGCTATGGCCGAGCCATATAGAGAACGTTGGATGCATCCTTAGAACCGAATACCAATTATGTGTTGGTTACCGGATAGAACCGAATACCAATTATGTTGGTTACCGGATAGAACCGAATACCAATTATGTTGGTTACCCGATAGAGCCGAATACCAGATACCTTTGGTTACCGGGGAATGAGGCGGTGTAGTGCCCAACACTTCCATTCCATTATGACGCCTGTTTGGACTGATCATCCATCGGGTACAATATATCTTAATGATATGGATGTTTATCTTGCTTTGAACTTTAATTATATTGGTTTTAGTTCTTGAGATTTACACTTAAATCGATTCCAACTCTGTATCGTAAGGTTTTCTTTCAGTTGTTTTCTTTCAGTTACCTACTTCTTATTTGGTATTTATTGTGTTATTAATCGTTCACTGGGCAATTTTGCTCAACCGAGGCTTGTTTTGTTTTACCTCGGCAGGTTCAGGATCTAACCCAGAGGCAGGATGAACGGACGAGATGGTTTAGGATGCTTAAAGACTAGTTACTTATTCAAGGCTTTTGTTATGTAAATATTTAATATGTAAATATTTAATATGTAAATATTTAATATGTAAATATGTTATTCGTATCATTACTGGTGGATGTATCGCAATCTTTTGGGAGTTCTGTTAGAGCTCTGTACTGTGAATTATAGACTTTTGATCCGTTTTCGGTTGTGACATTCCCCATCTTAGGACTTGTAGGAAGGGGGTGTTACAAATTATGGTATCAGAGCTATAGGTATTAATCCTGTAGTACTTTAGGTTTGATCTTTGATGTTGGGTAGAATTTGGCAGGTTTTGGTTTATTCGTTTTCATTTTCATATATCTATACTTGTTCAGTTATTCCGCAAATCCTTACTACTGCTTTCCATAACTGTATGTATTCGTAATCATTGTTCTGAACGGGTTTCTTTTTTTTTGTATCAGTTCTGATGTTGCCTAGTAACGAACCCAGACGAAGGGGTAGGCCCCGGAGAAATCAAACACAACATGATAAAACCAACCCTAACCCTCCTCCTTCTCCTCCACATCAAGTTGATTCAGACTTAACGACAACTATCCAACAAGTTGTCGCGAATATGATCCCTTCTATTGTATCTCAGACTGTAGAGGCTCTCCGTCAGACAACTGAAGTACCTCCTGTAAATACTGTAGATACAGGAACAAGAGAACAAGAGCAAGGACTTAATCAGAATATTAATCGGTCTGAAATTCATGTTTGGCTTGAACGGTTTAATAAACAAAAACCGTGAATATTTTCTTCTGTCCACTATTGATTCTTGATTGTGTCCGGGAAGTAAATCTACTTCCTATGTGTATGAAGTATTTTGACCGCATTATCGGCATGGATTGGTTGTCCAAACATCGAGCAACCATTGAATGTGATACAAATAGGGTTATCTTCGGAGATTTGAGTCAACCCGATACCATATATCAGGGAGTTGAACCAAAGCAGGGAACCAAAGTCGTATCTTCTTTATTGTTGAATCCTTTGCATGGCAAGGATCTGAAGGCTTCCTTCCAGCACTTCAAGACCCTGACGAGGTACCATTCGAACTTAGATCTATTCCTGTAGTAGATGAATTTTCAGATGTGTTTTCGGATGAAATTCCTGGACTCCCTCCCAATAGAGAAGTGGAGTTCACCATTGAATTAATTCCAGGATCTGCTCCAATATCAAAAACAACCTTACCGAATGGCTCCATCAGAAATTAAGGAGCTAAAATAGCAGATACATAATTTGTTGAATAAGGGATACATACGTCCTAGTGTGTCACCATGGGGAGCACCAGTTCTTTTTGTGAAAAAGAAAGATGGTTCAATGCGGTTATGTATCGATTACCGCGAGCTAAATAAGGCAACGATACGTAATAAGTATCCCCTGTCCCGTATTGATAACTTATTTGATCAACTCCAAGGGGAAAAATTCTTTTCTAAGATCGACCTCAGATATGGATATCATCAGTTACGTGTCCGAGAGCAGGATATTCCTAAAACAACTTTTAGAACCCGATATGGCCATTTTGAATTCGTTGTCATGCCATTTGGGTTAACTAATGCTCCTGTTGTTTTCATGGACTTAATGAACCGAGTCTTTAAAGATTATTTAGACGAGTTCATTATAGTCTTTATCGATGATATTTTGATATATTCTAAGTCTGAAGTTGATCATGCTAAGCATCTTCGTATTGCGTTGGGTATTCTTCGAGAAAAGCGGTTATATGCTAAACTCTCTAAATGTCAGTTTTGGTTAGATCAGGTCTCTTTTCTTGGGCATATTATTTCCTCCGACGGCATTAAAGTCGACCTGCCAAAGTCGAGGCTGTGGCTAATTGGCCGAGACCGACCAATATATCTGAGATTCGGAGTTTTCTGGGTCTGGCAGGATATTACCGACGCTTTGTTGAAAACTTTTCTCGGCTTGCGCTGCCTTTAACTAAACTTTTCCGAAAGGGAGTTAAATTTGAATGGGGGCTTGATCAGCAACAGAGTTTTGAAATTCTGAAACAACGATTGACACAGCTCCAGTCTTATCTCTACCATCTGGGACAGGCGGTTTTCAAATCTATAGTGATGCCTCTCGAATTGGCCTCGGATGTGTACTTATACAAAATGGAAAGGTTATAACATATGCATCACGACAACTGAAGCCATACGAGGTAAACTATCCTACTCATGACTTGGAACTGGCTACAGTTATCTTTGCACTTAAAATCTGGCGCCATTATTTGTATGGAGAATCTTGTGACATTTTTACTGATCACAAGAGTTTGAAGTACATTTTCTCTTAGAAAGATATTAATATGCGTCAGAGACGTTGGCTGAAACTTCTGAAAGACTATGATGTCCAGATCCACTATCATCCAGGCAAAGCGAATGTAGTTGCAGATGCGTTAAGTCGTAAAAGTATGGGATCTGTTTCTTGTTATACTGTTCAACCGCACTTGATTTCTGATTTTGAAAAGTTGGGTATTGATTTTTATCCAAATTCTAATAGTTTGATCTTGGCTAGCCTTTCGATTGAGCCAAATTTGTTTTCACGAATTAAGAAGGCCCAACAAAATGACGGTGGTATTTGGTCTATTGTATAGAAAATTGAAAATGATCGGAATTCTGAATTTCGAGTCGATGACCAGGGTATAGTTTGGTTTCGAGATCGTTTGTGTGTACCCGATGATCTTGAATTAAAAGAAGCGGTAATAAATGAAGCTCACAATTCTCCCTTCTCAATTCATCTCGCTTCTACCAAAATGTACCGTGATTTGAAACAATTTTTATGGTGGGATGGAATGAAAAGAAATATTGGAGAATATGTTGCAAAGTGTTTGACCTGTCAAAAGGTCAAAATTGAACATCAAAGAGTCAGCGGTCTTTTACAGCCTTTAGAGATACCCGTGTGGAAATGGGAGCACATCTCTATGGACTTTCCTACAGGGCTACCAAAGACTCAAAAACGTCATGATGCAATTTGGGTAGTTGTGGACCGTTTGACTAAGTCTGTACATTTCTTAGCTATTCGGGAATCTTTTTCGGTCAGCCAATTGTCAGAATTATTTCAAAGAGAGATTATCAGACTTCATGGAACTCCTGGCCCAATTACCTCTGATAGAGATCCGCATTTTACCTCACGATTCTGGAAGAGTCTTCACTAGGCTTGGGGTACACGACTTAATATGAGTTCAGCTTTTCATCCTCAAACGGATGGACAAACTAAACGGACAATACAAACACTTGAAGATATGCTTCGCGCTTGCGTTCTCGAGTGGTCTGGTAGAGTTTTCGTACAATAACAATTATCAATCCAATATTGGTATGGCCCCATACGAAGCTCTTTATGGTCGTAAATGTCGAACACCTACATGTTGGAACAAAGTAGGCGAACGGGCAATTGAAGGACCCGAATTGGTCCAAATCACAACTGAAAAAGTTGAAGTTGCCCGTCAGAAAATGAAAGAGGCACAATCGCGCCAAAAGAGTTATGCGGACCGACATCGTAGGCCATTGAAATTTCAGTCAGGTGACCATGTTTTTCTTAAAGTTTCTCCGTTTCGGGGAACACGTCGTTTTGGGGTTAAAGGAAAACTTAGCCCAAGTTATATTGGACCTTTTGAAGTTCTAGAACTAGTTAGTGAAGTAGCGTATCCACTTGCGTTACCTCCCCAACTAGCTCATATTCATAATGTTTTCCATGTGTCGGCGCTTCATGGTTATCGATATCATCCGTTGCATGTCATCGATCATCCGCTTGAAAAGATTGAGCCAGATTTATCTTATGTTGAGAAGCCCCGAAGCTATTATCGGACGTGAAGAAAGAAAAATGAGGCATCGATTGATTCCATTCGTTAAAGTCTTATGGAGGAATCATTCTGAAAGTGAAGCGACATGGGAGACAGAGGAGTCAATGAAAAAGCAATATCCATAATTTTTTTGAAGGTATATAAGTTCATGACTCTAACTCGATTTCGGGGACGAAATCTTTTTAAGGGTAGGAGAATTATAATACCCCGTATTTAGTAAACCAAATTTCGTGATCGAGAACCAAATTGTGTTAAAATATGAAATCGTGCTATAGTGACTTGTACCTTAGTATTCAAGAGTTGTACATTAGTCCAAGTCTATATTTATAAATTTCATTTATGGACTAATGTTGGATGAAACAACCTTGGTTAGGACCAACATTGTAAAAGAATTGTCAAGGAAGGGTTAAATTGTTATAACTTAAAGATCAAGGGTTAGTTTGTAAATGTAGAAAATATATATATGATTTTAATTAATTTTTTTGAAATTTAATAACTTCATAATCAAATTTCTTCCCTCTCTCTAGCTTTCAATCTCTCCATCCTCTCTCTAGAAAACCCTCAAATCATCTCAAAATCTCCAAAAATCTCCTTAAACCCTTAATGTTCTTGAATATATGAAGTTAGAAATGGAATTAGGGGCTCAATATAAGGTATGTTCATGGTTAGTTTTGTTGATTACATCAATTTTGGGTCAAATGGGTTAAAACCCTAAGTTTATCTATGATCATAGGTTGAAGATTGAGGAATTGAGGTGAAAATTCTTCAAGTTTGGAGCTGTTACAAGTGACAAATTCACTGTGGTAAGTTTAAAAATTTGTACAAAATCAACCATTTGTTCAAATGAGGTGTTCTTTATATCGACAGAAAGGTCTATCTGTTTAGTTCAACTTTGAAGTTTACACCAAAGTCTAGTTAGGAGTTTAAGTGACTCGAAATCATCGATTTTACAGAACTGTTCTGCACGCACTCGAATTTGCGCACTGTTAGTATTAATTCTGTATAAAATAGAGCAGAGCTCCAATTGATGTGAATACAGTTTCTGTGAAATCCTAAGAGGATTATGCACAACTTTCATGTTTATAAGAAAATTTGGTTGAGCCTTTAAAAATGAGAAAAAGGCTTGAACTTTAAGTGTACAGAAGCTGTTAGCTACTGTTGGAATGTGTAAATTTGGATTTTTGCAAATGTGGTTTAAGGCCCTAAGGATTGTGTTAAGTGTTTATTAAGTATCCTATGGGTATTGTAAGCATGTTTGAAGGTCCGTAAAATCTTTTAAAATGAAAGGTCTTGTAGGAACTTTAAATTGATAGGAATTGTTACCGGAAATCATCTAAAAACATTTTATTAATAAGTGTAGGTAAACCGGAAGGAGAAAACCATTCTTAGGCATCAAGTTTCATGTGATTGTCTCTAAAACACCTCCAAGGTACGAATATCTAATTCGTTTCAATACGTGGGTAATCAATTGTGGTGATTACCCATTCCATAGATCTTGTTCATGAAATACACCCACAAAAATGGATGTTATCAAGTGGTTATCCGGAATATTTTTGTGTTTTATATGATGTTTCGTTTAATGATTTTGAGTCATTGGGAATTTTGACTCGAGACTGGTATGTTTTTAAAATCCTTACGAATACTTGATTTATAAATCTCAATGAGTTTGTTGAACTTTATAACACCCTAAAAATCAGAGTAAATTAAAACCTGGAAAGACTGGCAACATGACATCAGCATTGCTATAAACTTCACAAAAGGTGTATCAGTCCTGAAGACTTTACAAAACCTGTACGGATTTAGAATTCATCAACAGACTAATCTAAACAAACTATCTAGATTACATCAGTTGACAATCCAAAATTCATCTAAAGAATGGGACTTAACAATGCCCAACTATCAACACTTTAGTCATCTCAAAATGCCCCGAGACCTAGCTCGTCTCTCAAAACCCAGTGCATCCCATCGCTAAGGGAAACCTGTTATACATATCATTTGAGAAAAAAGTGTCAGACTTAAAGCCTGGTGAGGACATACAGTTCATAAATCTCAAGAGATAATGACAATTGTAACAAGTAAATCTTTTCAAAGGTTTGGTTGTGCAAAATACAGTTCTTGATAATAAATGGACAACCGGTCCAAAACACATCTTTCGATGACGGGGGTTACCCGATTTACCAAGGATTATAGTGGAACACAAAGTAAGCCACAAAATCCGAGTTATGAGCTAAATACATGGAACCATGGCCACGAACGTTTCGGTCTGTACTACGATGTGAGGGAGGGCCCCCAAGGAACCATGTCATTCTCATTCGTTAGACTACATCTGGACCATGGCTAGGATCGGGTCTCACATAACCGTACCTAAGTTGCCCCCGAGGATCAAATGTAGCTAACTACAACGGAAGGGGCGTGACCTTCCCAGCCATAAGCCGACTCGATACCTAGGGATCCACTAGTATAGTCATGACTTGTCACAATATTTCAAGTGACCAACAAAGCTAGATAAATAGCTTCAACACATTTATATTTCAAAATGCCATTTTCCAGACCAACTGCTGGTAAGAAAGATAATTCGTAAAACCAGTTTATATCATTCTTTCAAATAAGTCTCATACTGGGCAAGTAAAACATTATTTTACTTCAACAAGATGAAATCCTTCATTTTAGTCAAAAACATTTCGGGAACTCTATCATATCTGAAAACCCCAAGTTACATCAAGTTGTAATAAACGGACAATCCGAAAACGTAGAGATATATATAGGAGTTAAAAACACAATCTTTGACATATATAACAGTTTAAGAAAGTTAGTAGGAACTCACCTCTGTTTCCTTCTTCTTAACGAGCGCTACCTATGACAACACCGAAAGAATCGGTAAGTCGAAATACAGATAACCCTCTCACTACCTGACTAGAACTAAAAGACAACATAAGCTAACAACTAACAGAACCTAATCCGGTCGAAGGCAAATACCGGTCGAAAGACAACACCGGTCAAAGGACTACCGGTCGAACACAACCCACCGGTCGAAAGACAACACCGGTCGAAGGACTACCGGTCGAAGGGCTTCAGGTCGAACACAACCCACCAGTCGAAGGACTTCCGGTCGAGTGCATTCGTCCGGTCCTTTGCTCATCCGGTCGTCTTGTTCATCAAGAACAGTCGGAGATACAGAACCCAGATCCAAAATGAGAAATACACAGATCTCAAAATGGAACGGTTTAAAACCTTCACAACGAGATTCTACACGGCTAAAAGCATTCAGATCAAAGTATTAAGCTATATTCGTACCTTGATTTGTCCGAATCGATCAACCTCTTTTCACCTGCTTTTCCTCCTGCTCTTCACTTTCTCTCTGGCTTCTCAAACACGAATCAGATCAAAATGAGATATTAGAAAATATCTCAGATTTGATTTCTATTTATATAGCCCCAGTTACAAATTACCCCCTTGAACTTTGGGTAAAGGTCAACTTTTCACCCGACCCCAAAATTCAGGGTGTTACAATCCTCCCCAACTTGGGAATGATTTCGTCCCCGAAATCCAACTATACAAAGAGATGAGGATATCTACGCTTCATATCCTCTTCAGATTCCCAAGTCACATTTGCTCCTCGGTGATGCTTCCACCGCACCTTGACCAAAGTGACTTCTTTGTGACGCAACTTCTTAGACTTTCTCTCTAAGATGGCGTCGGGTTCTTCCACACAACGGTTACCTTCGTCTACCCTTAACTCTGAAAGGGGAATGACGCTGTCTTCTACCGCCAAACATTTTCGCAGGTAGCAAACATGAAACATGTTGTGTATTCTGCTCAACTCCGGTGGCAGTTCCAACTGGTAGGCTTGCAAACCTACTCGCTTAAGCACTTTGAAAGGTCCGAGGAAACGGGGACTCAGCTTCCCATGTTTTCCGAACCGTATAATGCCCTTCCATGGCGATACCTTAAGCATAACGCGGTCGCCTACTTGGAATTCCATCGGTCTCCTCTTCTTATCGGCATAGCTTTTCTGTCGATCCTAAGCCGCTTTCATTCTCTCACGAATGCACTTGACCTTATCGGCAGTCTCTTGCACGATTTCAGGTCCGGCGAACTGCTTCTCTCCCGCTTCCAGCCAACACACTGGAGTCCGACACTTTCGCCCATACAATGCCTCAAAAGGTGCCATCCCAATACTCGAGTGGTAGCTATTGTTGTAAGCAAACTCCACCAAAGGCAGGTGAGAGTCCCAACTACCCCCGAAATCGATGATGCAAGACCTCAACATGTCTTCCAAGGTTTGGATAGTTCGTTCGCTCTACCCGTCGGTCTATGGATGGTAAGCCGTACTCAACTTAACTCGTGTACCAAGCTCTTTCTGAAATCCATCCCAGAAGTTCTAAGTGAATCGACTGTCGTGATCTGACACGATCGATAATGGTACACCATGTATCGAGACCACCTCATCGATATAAAGCTTTGCCAACTTATCCATCGGTAAAGTCTCGCGCCTAGGCAAAAAGTGAGCGATCTTTGTCAATCGATCCACTATCACCCAAATGGTATCGTGACCTCGAAGAGTTTTAGGCAACTTCGTCACGAAGTCCATGGTGATATGCTACCACTTCCATTCGGGAATCTCTAAAGACTGAAGGCTCCCATACGGTCGCTGATGTTCGGCCTTAACTTGCGAACACGTCACACAACGCTCAACGTAACGTGCTACGTCAAGTTTTATCACCGGCCACCAATAGTGCAGCTTCAAGTCCCTGTACATCTTTGTACTTCCTGGGTGAATGGAATACTTGGACTTGTGTGCATCTTCTAGCAACAGCTCACGGTTACCCCCAAACTTGGGCACCCACACACGACTGTTGAACAGTTTCACTCCACGGCTATCTTCTGTTAAGAGCAAACGCTGTTTTGTCATGACTTCTTCTTTGAGATTCTCTTCCAACAGTGCTTCCACCTGCGATGTCTTGATCTTCTCAACAAGACTAGACACTAGTTCGATTCTCGAATGGGTAGTCCGAATACTCCCGCTATAGTCCTTCCGACTTAGCGCATCGGCCACCACGTTCGCCTTACCGGGATGGTAAAGCAATTCACAGTCGTAATCTTTAAGCAACTCGAGCCACTGCCTTTGCCTCATATTCAACTCTTTCTGATCAAAGACATATTTCAGGCTCTTGTGATCCGTGTAAAGAGTGCATTTCGTGCCGTAGAGGTAATGTCGCCAAAGCTTCAAGGCGAACACCACCGCTGCTAACTCCAGATCATGAGTTGGATAATTCTGCTCGTGTATTTTGAGCTGCCTCGAGGCATAAGCGATTGCCTTGCCTCATTGCATCAACACACAACCCAATCCCATCTTTGAAGCGTCGCTGTAAACCACGAAATCTTCCGACCCTTCAGGTAAAGTCAAGATCGGAGCTTCACACAACTTCTTTTGAAGAATCCGGAATGCCTTCTCTTGGGTTTCGGTCCATTCGAACTTCACATTCTTCCGAGTCAGAACTGTTAAGGAAGAAGCGATCTTCGAAAAGTCTTGGATAAATCTCCGGCAGTATCCCGCCAGACCCAAGAAACTTCGGATCTCTGACGGACTCTTAGGAGGCTCCCAATTCATCATAGCTTCAATCTTGAAGGGGTCTACTTTCACTCCATCCCGAGTGACTACGTGCCCCAGAAATTGTACTTCTTTAAGCCAAAAGTCGCACTTGGAAAACTTGGCGTACAACCTCTCTTTTCTCAACACCCCCAGAACTTCACGTAGATGTTGCTCGTGCTCTGACTCACTCTTGGAGTACACGAGTATGTCATCAATGAATAAAATGACCGACTTGTCGAGGAATGGTCGGCACACTCTATTCATCAAGTCCATAAACACTGCTGGTGCGTTCGTCAGACCAAAAGGCATTACAAGGAACTCGTAATGGCCGTAATGTGTTCTGAAAGCCTTCTTCGGAACATCTTCTTCTCTTACCTTCACTTGGTGATAACCTGAACGTAAGTCGATTTTGGAAAAACAACCCGCTCCTTAAAGTTGGTCGAACAAGTCGTCTACTCTCGGAAGCGGATATCTGTTCTTTACAGTAGCCTTGTTCAACTCACGATAGTCGATGCACATTCTCATTGTGCCATCTTTCTTCTTGACAAATAAGACCGGAGCTCCCCAAGGTGACGAACTCGGTCTTATAAAGCCTTTCTCCAATAGCTCTTGGAGTTGTGCCACCATCTCTTGCATCTCCGATGGCGCTAAACGGTAAGGTGCTTTAGCGATTGGGGCTGCTCCAGGCACAAGATCAATCTGAAACTCTACCTGCCGATCGGGTGGCAACCCGGGCAAGTCGTCCGGAAAGATATCTGGAAACTCACGCACGATCTTCACATCTTCCATCTTTGATTTCTCTAGCTTGGAATCGATCACATAGGCTAGGAAAGACGAACATCCTTTGACTAGACACTTGCGTGCCTTTGCCATTGTGATTATTGCCACTTCACCCTTTCTCTTTTCACCATAAATGACAACGACTTCGCCAGAGGGGTTGGGAAGTCGAATCAACTTCTTGGAACACACGATCTCGGCCTGATTGTTTGACAACCAATCCATACCGACCACAACATCAAAACCCCCGACTAACATCGGCAGCAGATCGATCGGAAATTCTCTCCCTTCGATTCCAAGAGTACACTGCTTCAGAACTTCGTGGATCAGAACTTGTCTACCATCTGCTATTTCTACCACTAATGCATCCTCAAGACTAGTAGTGGGCATAGAAATTTTCTGACGGAACAATTCAGATACGAAAGAGAAACTAGCGCCCGTATCGAATAAAATACGAGCAGGTACAGAGTTTATAAGAAAAGTACCCGATACCACATCAGCGGATGCCCTAGCCTATTCGGCCGTCATCTGAAAAGCTCGACCCTGAACCCTCGGAGGGTTCTCCTTCTTCGCCACCGCACCACCCGACTTGAGCTTCGGGCAATCTCTCTTCACATGCCCCGGTGCCTTACACTCGTAGCAGACCATCCCCACGACAGAACAGTCGCGGGCGGTGTGATAATTTTTACCACACTTGAAGCAGAATCTAGAAGTGGAGTTACAGTTACTGTGGTGTTTGGTTCGACACTTCGGGCACCACTTTGCTCCTTGATAACTGCTGAAGTTGCGGTTTCCGACAAAAGGTCGGGCCCACCTGGGAGGTACTGAACTGCTCTCCCACTTTCTCTTATCAGACACCACCACTACTTTCTCGGATTTGCTTTTCGCGAACATTTCTTCCATGAACTGAGCTTCCTCGACCATCTCTCGGAGGTTAGAAGCTTTGGAATTGTGGACCATAGATTGCATGTCCGCTGGCAAGCCGTTGAGATACGCTTTCATCTTGTCTTTCTCTGTTGGGGCAGCGCGCCCCACCAGACCAAGCTTCTCCATAAACTGACGGTTGTACTCTCTCACCGTTAGGTTTCTCTTCACCAGAGACCGAAATTCTTTCTCAATTCGGTCCATTGTTCTCTCGTTGCAGAATTCTTCTAGC
The DNA here is from genome assembly GCA_023525745.1 of Arctium lappa. NCBI lineage: Eukaryota > Viridiplantae > Streptophyta > Magnoliopsida > Asterales > Asteraceae > Arctium > Arctium lappa. The sequence goes on from CM042059.1 coordinate 36,869,175, forward strand.
AACTTGTTCTTGAACTCGGCCCAAGACAACTGAGCCAACACTTCAGGAGAAAGAGTGGATTGGATGACATTCCACCAAATGAGCACAGTATCCCTCAGCAGTTGGGTACCGAACCGCACTCTTTGATCATCTCCGCACTCGGAAGAGCCAAAAGCTTGCTCAACCGCTCGGATCCACTTCACGCACACGGTCGGGTCATCAGAACCAAAGAATTCTGGTGGTCCGCAACCTAGGAAGGATTTGTAGGAACAACTCTTCTTATTCCCCGGAGCACCAACAATCCTGCGCTCTTCAGCCCTGACCCCCGTACCATTGCCTCCAGAACCCGCTACAACGTTCTCCACAACCGTCTCACTTCTCCGATTGTTCACATCGCGGTCCTCCATAACTTTCAGCAGAAACTCTTGCTGCTTTGCCATCTCTTCCCTCATTGCCAACATCACGCTGGCCAACAACTCGGACTGGGGATTAGCATCCCCGATGACTAGGTGGGACGAAGCCAGGTCTACTCGCGGAATGACCTCTGGCCCCCCACCTAGCCTTTGCTGAACAGGTGGTCGCACAACAACCTCAACTCCTTCCGGCTGACCCGCTGTAGAGGCTGTTGCTTCTAGACCATCAACACGCGTGCACGGTCTTCCGCGCGTACCTACCATACTGAACTGCTACACAGAGCAGAGGAAGAAATAAGAGAAAGATAGGAAAACACGAGAGGAAAACGTACTACCACATTACCAATTGTCATATTAACAGCAAATCAAGCACTCTTACGTATAATATCCTTATAATAACATTAGCTAAGTGAAATTATGAACATACAACACATAACGGTTCTTGTCACCACCACTACAACGCCTGATAAACGTACTTTCCGTCGACTCTAAGACTAACCCAACTTAGAAGCTCTACCCAAATCTTGCGGATCAATTCTTAGTATACCCAGTCTAAGTCTAGACATATTACATTCATGCGTAGTTCGCTTAAAATAGGGCTCTGATACCAACTTATAACACCCTAAAAATCAGAGTAAATTAAAACCTGGAAAGACTGACAACATGACATCAGCATTGCTATAAACTTCACAAAAGGTGTATCAGTCCTGAAGACTTTACAAAACCTGTACGGATTTAGAATTCATCAACAGACTAATCTAAACAAACTATCTAGATTACATCAGTTGACAATCCAAAATTCATCAAAAGAATGAGACTTAACAATGCCCAACTATCAACACTTTAGTCATCTCAAAATGCCCCGAGACCTAGCTCGTCTCTCAAAACCCAGTGCATCCCACCGCTAAGGGAAACCTGTTATACATATCATTTGAGAAAAAGTATCAGACTTAAAGCCTGGTGAGGACATACAGTTCATAAATCTCAAGAGATAATGACAATTGTAACAAGTAAATCTTTTCAAAGGTTTGGTTGTGCAAAATACAGTTCTTGATAATAAATGGACAACCGGTCCAAAACACATCTTTCGATTACGGGGATTCCCGGATTTACCAAGGATTATAGTGGAACACAAAGTAAGCCACAAAATCCGAGTTATGAGCTAAATACATGGAACCATGGCCACGAACGCTTCGGTCCGTACTACGATGTGAGGGAGGTCCCCCAAGGAACCATGTCATACTCGTTCGTTAGACTACATCTGAACCATGGCTAGGATCGGGTCTCACATAACCGTACCTAAGTTGCCCCCGAGGATCAAATGTAGCTAACTACAACGGAAGGGGCGTGACCTTCCCAGTCATAAGCCGACTCGATACCTAGGGATCCACTAGTATAGTCATGACTTGTCACAATATTTCAAGTGACCAACAAAGCTAGATAAATAGCTTCAACACATTTATATTTCAAAATGCCATTTTCCAGACCAACTGCTGGTAAGAAAGATAATTCGTAAAACCAGTTTATATCATTCTTTCAAATAAGTCTCATACTGGGCAAGTAAAACATTATTTTACTTCAACAAGATGAAATCCTTCATTTTAGTCAAAAACGTTTCGGGAACTCTATCATATCTGAAAACCCCAAGTCACATCAAGTTGTAATAAACGGACAATCCGAAAACGTAGAGATATATATAGGAGTTAAAAACACAATCTTTGACATATATAACAGTTTAAGAAAGTTAGTAGGAACTCACCTCTGTTTCCTTCTTCATAACAAGCGCTACCTATGACAACACCGAAAGAATCGGTAAGTCAAAATACAGATAACCCTCTCACTACCTGACTAGAACTCAAAGACAACAGAAGCTAACAACTAACAGAACCTAATCCGGTCGAAGGCAAATACCGGTCGAAAGACAACACCGGTCGAAGGACTACCGATCGAACACAACCCACCGGTCGAAAGACAACACCGGTCAAAGGACTACCGGTCGAACACAACCCACCGATCGAAGGGCTTCCGGTCGAACACAACCCACCGGTCGAAGGACTTCCGGTCGAGTGCATTCGTCCGTTCTTTTGCTCATCCGGTCGTCTTGTTCATCAAGAACAGTCGGAGATACAGAACCCAGATCCAAAATGAGAAATACACAGATCTCAAAATGGAACGGTTTAAAACCTTCACAACGAGATTCTACACGGCTAAAAGCATTAAGATCAAAGTATTAAGCTAGATTCGTACCTTGATTTGTCCGAATCGATCAACCTCTTTTCACCTGCTTTTCCTCCTTCTCTTCACTTTCTCTCTGGCTTCTCAAACACGAATCAGATCAAAATGAGATAATAGAAAATATCTCAGATTTGATTTCTATTTATATAGCCCCAGTTACAAATTACCCCCTTGAACTTTGGGTAAAGGTCAACTTTTCACCTGACCCCAAAATTCAGGGTGTTACAAACTTGTTATCCAAAGTTTATTCATCAAATTTGGTTATTGAAATTCGTTTTGACTAGGCTCATCATTCGGGGCACGAATGTTGAGACGCCTCCATGATGGATAAAATAGTCATGGCGTTCTCATGAAGGCTATGGCCGAGCCATATAGAGAACGTTGGATGCATCCTTAGAACCGAATACCAATTATGTGTTGGTTACCGGGTAGAACCGAATACCAATTATGTTGGTTACCGGATAGAACCGAATACCAATTATGTTGGTTACCGGATAGAGCCGAATACCAGATACCTTTGGTTACCGGGGAATGAGGCGGTGTAGTGCCCAACACTTCCATTCCATTATGACGCCTGTTTGGACTGATCATCCATCAGGTACAATATATCTTAATGATATGGATGTTTATTTGAACTTTAATTATATTGATTTTAGTTCTTGAGATTTACACTTAAATCGCTTCCAACTCTGTATCGTAAGGTTTTCTTTCAGTTGTTTTCTTTCAGTTACCTACTTCTTATTTGGTATTTATTGTGTTATGTCAGGATCGAATTCTTAACAAGAATTAATTCTCAGAAACAATATCAAAGAAGTTTGCGGAATAACACTTTGATATTCAATGAAACAGTAAACCAAAACAGTAAATATGAAGAACAAACTGTAAACTTGTATTGAATGCTTTGAAGTTACAAGATTACACACTCAACCTCAATATTGATGAACATGCTCACCAATACGAATTCTACTTCTCTAGAATTAGGATCTATGCCTTGAGGTTGATTTCTCTCTAAAACTAAGAATTAATCTCTAATTCTCAAAAAGTTATCTCTAACTATTCTAAACAATACTATATATATACTGAAGATAAAAGCTAATTACAATTAATAAAATATCTTCAGAATATCTTCCATCATTATCTCCAAGCTTTCCATAATCTTCAGTTTATCCAGTTGTCATCCTTTCCATACAGATCTCCATCTTATAAGCAGTATTAATCATAAGCAGCATTAATACTTTGAGCAATATTAACTCTAGCAGTACTAACCATGCTCAGCAGCATTAATATCTTCAAGCAGTACTAACTTTGAACTAGCAGTACTAATTTTGTTGAGCAACATTAACCATCAACTAGCAGCATTAACTAGAAGTATTAACTAGAAGTATTAACTGTTTTCTTCTAGCAGCATTAACTAGAAGTATTAACTAGAAGTATTAACTGTTTTCTTCTAGCAGCATTAACTAGAAGTATTAACTAGAAGTATTAACTGTTTTCTTCTAGCAGCATTAACTAGAAGTATTAACTAGAAGTATTAACTGTTTTCTTCTAGCAGCATTAACTAGAAGTATTAACTAGAAGTATTAACCATGTTGAACCATCCTTGGCATATTTTAGACCCAACATGTTATTAATCGTTCACTGGGCAATTTTTCTCAGCCGAGGTTTGTTTTACCTCGACAGGTTCAGGATCTAACCTAAAGGCAGGATGAACGGACGAGATGGTTTAGGATGCTTAAAGACTAGTTACTTATTCAAGGCTTTTGTTATGTAAATATTTAATATGTAAATATGTTATTCGTATCATTACTGGTGGATGTATTGCAATCTTTTGGGAGTTCTGTTAGAGCTCCGTACTGTGAATTATAGACTTTTGATCCGTTTTCGGTTGTGACATTCCCCATCTTAGGACTAGTAGGAAGGGGGTGTTACAAATTATGATATCAGAGCTATAGGTATTAATCCTGTAGTACTTTAGGTTTGATCTTTGATGTTGGGTAGAGTTTGGCAGGTTTTGGTTTATTCGTTTTCATTTTCATATATCTATACTTGTTCAGTTATCCCGCAAATCCTTACTACCGCTTTCCATAACTGTATGTAATAGTAATAATTGTTCTGAACGAGTTTCTTTTTTTTTCGTATCAGTTCTGATGTTGCGTAGTAACGAACCTAGACGAAGGGGTAGGCCCCGGAGAAATCAAACACAACATGATAAAACCAACCCTAACCCTCCTCCTCCTCCTCCTCCACATCAAGTTGATTCAGACTTAACGACAGCTATCCAACAAGTTGTCGCGAATATGATCCCTTCTATTGTATCTCAGGCTGTAGAGGCTCTCCGTCAGACAACTGAAGTACCTCCTGTAAATACTGTAGATACAGGAACAAGAGAACAAGAGCAATGACTTAATCAGAATATTAATCGGTCTGAAATTCATGTTTGGCTTGAACGGTTTAATAAACAAAAACCGTGAATCTTTTCTTCTGTCCACTATTGATTCTTGATTGTGTCCGGGAAGTAAATCTACTTCCTATGTGTATGAAGTATTTTGACCGCATTATCGGCATGGATTGGTTGTCCAAACATCGAGCAACCATTGAATGTGATACAAATAGGGTTATCTTCGGAGATTTGAGTCAACCCGATAGCATATATCAGGGAGTTGAACCAAAGCAGGGAACCAAAGTCGTATCTTCTTTTATTGTTGAATCTTTTGCATGGCAAGGATCTGAAGGCTTCCTTCCAGCACTTCAAGACCCTGATGAGGTACCGTTCGAACTTAGATCTATTCCTGTAGTGGATGAATTTTCAGATGTGTTTCCGGATGAAATTCCTGGACTCCCTCCCAATAGAGAAGTGGAGTTCACCATTGAATTAATTCCAGGATCTGCTCCAATATCAAAACGACCTTACCGAATGGCTCCATCAGAAATGAAGGAGCTAAAAGAGCAGATACATGATTTGTTGAATAAGGGATACATACGCCCTAGTGTGTCACCGTGGGGAGCACCAGTTCTTTTTGTGAAAAAGAAAGATGGTTCAATGCGGTTATGTATCGATTACCACGAGCTAAATAAGGCAACGATACGTAATAAGTATCCCCTGTCCCGTATTGATGACTTATTTGATCAACTCCAAGGGGCAAAATTCTTTTCTAAGATCGACCTCATATATGGATATCATCCGTTACGTGTCCGAGAGCAGGATATTCCTAAAACAACTTTTAGAACCCGATATGGCCATTTTGAATTCGTTGTCATGCCATTTGGGTTAACTAATGCTCCTGTTGTTTTCATGGACTTAATGAACCGAGTCTTTAAAGATTATTTAGACGAGTTCATTATAGTCTTTATTCTAAGTCTGAAGTTGATCATGCTAAGCATCTTCGTATTGCGTTGGGTATTCTTCGAGAGAAGCGGTTATATGCTAAACTCTCTAAATGCCAGTTTTGGTTAGATCAAGTCTCTTTTCTTAGGCACATTATTTCCGCCGACGACATTAAAGTCGACCATGCCAAAGTTGAGGTTGTGGCTAATTGGCCGAGACCGACCAATATATCTGAGATTCAGAGTTTTCTGGGTCTGGCAGGATATTACCGACGCTTTGTTGAAAATTTTAACTAAACTTCTCCGAAAGGGAGTTAAATTTGAATGGGGGCCTGATCAGCAACAGAATTTTGAAGTTCTGAAACAACGATTGATCACAGCTCCAGTCTTATCTCTACCATCTGGGACAGGCGGTTTTCAAATCTATAGTGATGCCTCTCGAATTGGCCTCAGATGTGTACTTATGCAAAATGGAAAGGTTATATCATATGCATCACGACAACTGAAGCCATACGAGGTAAACTATCCTACTCATGACTTGGAACTGGCTACAGTTATCTTCGCACTTAAAATCTGGCGCCATTATTTGTATGGAGAATCTTGTGACATTTTTACTGATCACAAGAGTTTGAAGTACATTTTCTCTCAGAAAGAAATTAATATGCGTCAGAGACGTTGGCTGGAACTTCTGAAAGACTACGATGTCCAGATCCACTATCATCCAGGCAAAGCGAATGTAGTTGCAGATGCGTTAAGTCGTAAAAGTATGGGATCTGTTTCTTGTTATACTGTTCAACCGCACTTGATTTCTGATTTTGAAAAGTTGGGTATTGATTTTTATCCAAATTCTAATAGTTTGATCTTGGCTAGCCTTTCGATTGAGCCAAATTTGTTTTCACGAATTAAGAAGGCCCAACAAAATGACGGTGGTATTTGGTCTATTGTATAGAAAATTGAAAATGATCGGAATTCTGAATTTCGAGTCGATGACCAGGGTATAGTTTGGTTTCGAGATCGTTTGTGTGTACCCGATGATCTTGAATTAAAAGAAGTTGTAATAAATGAAGCTCACAATTCTCCCTTCTCAATTCATTCCGCTTCTACCAAAATGTACCGTGATTTGAAACAATTTTTATGGTGGGATGGAATGAAAAGAAATATTGGCGAATATGTTGCAAAGTGTTTGACCTGTCAAAAGGTCAAAATTGAACATCAAAGAGTCAGCGGTCTTTTACAGCCTTTAGAGATACCCGTGTGGAAATGGGAGCACATCTCTATGGACTTTCTTACAGGGCTACCAAAGACTCAAAAACGTCATGATGCAATTTGGGTAGTTGTGGACCGTTTGACTAAGTCTGTACATTTCTTAGCTATTCGGGAATCTTTTTCGGTCAGCCAATTGTCAGAATTATTTCAAAGAGAGATTATCAGACTTCATGGAACTCCTGTCCCAATTACCTCTGATAGAGATCCGCGTTTTACCTCACGATTCTGGAAGAGTCTTCACCAGGCTTGGGGTACACGACTTAATATGAGTTCAGCTTTTCATCCTCAAACGGATGGACAAACTGAACGGACAATACAAACCCTTGAAGATATGCTTCGCACTTGCGTTCTCGAGTGGTCTGGCAGTTGGGACAATTATCTTTATGTGGTAGAGTTTTCGTACAATAACAATTATCAATCCAATATTGGTATGGCTCCATATGAAGCTCTTTATGGTCGTAAATGTCGAACACCTACATGTTGGAACGAAGTAGGCGAACGGGAAATTGAAGGACCCGAATTGGTCCAAATCACAACTTAAAAAGTTGAAGTTGCCCGTCAGAAAATGAAAGAGGCACAATCGCGCCAAAAGAGTTATGCGGACCGACATCGTAGGCCATTGAAATTTCAGTCAGGTGACCATGTTTTTCTTAAAGTTTCTTCGTTTCGGGGAACACGTCGTTTTGGGGTTAAAGGAAAACTTAGCCCACGTTATATTAGACCTTTTGAAGTTCTAGAACGAGTTAGTGAAGTAGCATATCTAACTCGATTTCGGGGACGAAATCTTTTTAAGGGTAGGAGAATTATAATACCCCGTATTTAGTAAACCAAATTTCGTGATCGAGAACCAAATTGTGTTAAAATATGAAATCGTGCTATAGTGACTTGTACCTTAGTATTCAAGAGTTGTACATTAGTCCAAGTCTATATTTATAGATTTCATTTATGGACTAATGATAGATGAAACAACCTTGGTTAGGACCAACATTGTAAAAGAATTGTCAAGGAAGGGTTAAATTGTTATAACTTAAAGATCAAGGGTTAGTTTGTAAATGTAGAAAATATATATATGATTTTAATTAATTTTTTTGAAATTTAATAACTTCATAATCAGATTTCTTCTCTCTCTCTAGCTTTCAATCTCTCCATCCTCTCTCTAGAAAACCCTCAAATCATCTCAAAATCTCCAAAAATCTCCTTAAACCCTTAATGTTCTTGAATATATGAAGTTAGAAATGGAATTAGGGGCTCAATATAAGGTATGTTCATGGTTAATTTTGTTGATTACATCAATTTTGGGTCAAATGGGTTAAAACCCTAAGTTTATCTATGATCATAGGTTGAAGATTGAGGAATTGAGGTGAAAATTCTTCAAGTTTGGAGTTGTTACAAGTGACAGATTCACTGTGGTAAGTTTAAAAATTTGTATAAAATCAACCATTTGGGTCTATCTGTTTAGTTCAACTTTGTAGTTTACACCAAAGTCTAGTTAGGAGTTTAAGTGACTCGAAATCATCGATTTTACAGAACTGTTCTGCACGCACTCGAATTTGCGCACTGTTAGTATTAATTCTGTATAAAATAGAGCAGAGCTCCAATTGATGTGAATACAGTTTCTGTGAAATCCTAAGAGGATTATGCACAACTTTCATGTTTATAAGAAAATTTGGTTGAGCCTTTAAAAATGAGAAAAAGGCTTGAACTTTAAGTGTACAAAAGCTGTTAGCTACTGTTGGAATGTGTAAATTTGGATTTTTGCAAATGTGGTTTAAGGCCCTAAGGATTGTGTTAAGTGTTTATTAAGTATCCTATGGGTATTGTAAGCATGTTTGAAGGTCCGTAAAATCTTTTAAAATGAAAGGTCTTGTAGGAACTTTAAATTGATAGGAATTGTTACCGGAAATCATCTAAAAACATTTTATTAATAAGTGTAGGTAAACCGGAAGGAGAAAACCATTCTTAGGCATCAAGTTTCATGTGATTGTCTCTAAAACACCTCCAAGGTACGAATATCTAATTCGTTTCAATACGTGGGTAATCAATTGTGGTGATTACCCATTCCATAGATCTTGTTCATGAAATACACCCACAAAAGTGGATGTTATCAAGTGGTTATCCGGAATATTTTTGTGTTTTATATGATGTTTCGTTTAATGACTTTGAGTCATTGGGAATTTTGACTCGAGACTGGTATGTTTTTAAATTCCTTACGATTACTTGATTTATAAATCTCAATGAGTTTGTTGAACTTGTTATCCAAAGTTTATTCATCAAATTTGGTTATTGAAATTCGTTTTGACTAGGCTCATCATTCGGGGTACGAATGTTGAGACGCCTCCATGATGGCTAAAATAGTCATGGCGTTCTCATGAAGGCTATGGCCGAGCCATATAGAGAACGTTGGATGCATCCTTAGAACCGAATACCAATTATGTGTTGGTTACCGGATAGAACCGAATACTAATTATGTTGGTTACCGGATAGAACCGAATACCAATTATGTTGGTTACCGGATAGAGTCGAATACCAGATACCTTTGGTTACCGGGGAATGAGGCGGTGTAGTGCCCAATACTTCCATTCCATTATGACGCCTGTTTGGACTGATCATCCATCGGGTACAATATATCTTATTGATATGGATGTTTATCTTGCTTTGAACTTTAATTATATTGGTTTTAGTTCTTGAGAGTTACACTTAAATCGCTTCCAACTCTGTATCGTAAGGTTTTCTTTCAGTTGTTTTCTTTCAGTTACCTACTTCTTATTTGGTATTTATTGTGTTATTAATCGTTCACTTGGCAATTTTGCTCAGCCGAAGGTTGTTTTGTTTACCTCGGCAGGTTCAGGATCTAACCTAGAGGCAGGATGAACGGACGAGATGGTTTAGGATGCTTAAAGACTAGTTACTTATTCAAGGCTTTTGTTATGTAAATATGTTATTCGTATCATTACTGGTGGATGTATTGCAATCTTTTGGGAGTTCTGTTAGAGCTCTGTACTGTGAATTATAGACTTTTGATCCGTTTTCGGTTGTGACATTCCCCGTCTTAGGACTAGTAGGAAGGGGTGTTACAAATCTGACAAATGTTTTAGGCGGCGTTTGTTTTTAAGTGGTGTTAAAGTTTGAAGTCTGATTTCACTTCTGATTTTTAAGTGGTGGTGCTGAAGTCTGAAATCTGAATAAAAAAGACTCTGTAAAAAATATTTGATGGCTTCATTTGTCCACCTTACACGTTGAACGTTCTCATCCATCACTAGTTAGCGCACAAGAAATACAAACACATTACAGAAATAGGGGTTGTTTTTTCGATCAACATAAATTTGTTCAAACACATTACAGAAACACATCTTTATATAGAAACATATGTAAAAAACACATCTAAAAAACTAAAAAACACATCTAAAAACATAACTTTATATAGAATAATCATCATCAATCTCATGAAGATCTAAACAAAATCGAATGTTTAACAAATACCCATCATCATCTCATTAAGATCAAATAATCAATAGATACCTTGGTGATCGACATTTAAACAGAAGCAAGAAATCGACATTTAAACAGAAGAAATCAACATTTAAACAAATACCCATCATCATCTCCACACACACAGACACACACAAGAAATTGAACTAACCATAAATATTTTGATTGGCTATGTTCTTGATTTTAAGTACCAAATATTTATTTTTCTCATTAATAATAAATAATTATCCAGACCCAGATGTCAAAATTTTGTATCAAATTTTTGTTTCAGGTAGATGTCACCATCCTAAAGCGATCATCCCATGAATCCAGACCCAACAAAGCTAATCACGAGTACATACCTTCGTTAACACATTATCATCACAAATGCAACCAGAAAAAGGATTAGTAAACAAACAAACATTGGAGAAGAGATACCTTGGAGAAGAGAGGAGATCGAAGTCGTTGCTGCTTTCGAGAAGAGATCGAAGTCGATGGATGCGTGAGATGAAGGAGACGATCGATGGAGGTGAGATGAAGGAGACGATTGATGGAGGTGAGATGAAGGAGATGATCGATGAAGGAGATGAAGGAGGCGGCTCTAATCTGATGGATGCGTGACAAAAAAAAGTGAAAATAAGTGATAGGTTTATCACTTTTTTAGTAAGTGGGAAATAAGTGTTAAGTGGATCTTAATTTATGGAAAAAAACAAACACACTTAATTGGCCTACCTCTGACCCAATAAGTGATAAGGGGCAATTAAGTGTTTTTTTATAAAAAACAAACAAGGCCTTATTATAGTTATTTAAACATTGATATAATATTTAATACTTCATCCTAGGGCTTACTTAAATCTTGGATTAGTACATATTACTTATTTGAATCTGCAAAGATTAAAATAATCACTCTCTCTATCTAGGGGAGACTGCTCTTATTTCCATACAGGGATCTATACATGAAGAATGCGTTTAATTGTTGATCTGGGGGAGAAAATTTCTACTTTGTTTTGAAATGTTTTGATGATGTTGATTCTCACGACTCATCAAAAAGGGGGAGAATACACATAGGGGGAGAATACAAGATAAGAATTTTTGAAAGACTGTTGAAGAATTCAAAGATATCAAAGTGTCTGAACTTATTTGATCTATCAAAAGTCTGACGGAAGATGATCGTCAGAAGGACACTTCAGTTAAAGAAAGAGGAAGATAAAGACTGTAAGCTACAAGTTTTGAAGCTGTAAACGTCATATCAGATACAGTTTTCAAGAGAAGTGAAGACCTGAAGATAATTGATTTTTTTTAATCTTGAATCCAAAGGGGGAGATTGTTGGATCAGTAATTGTATTCAAGATTAAATTGAATAAGGGGTTTAGTTTGTAATAGTGTTTAATACCTTAGGGGGTATTTTTGCTAATAGTTAATACTGATTAGATCATGTTGACCTAAGTATAAAAGGTTTTATTTTCTAGTTTTAGGTCGAATAAGCTAAGGTGTAAAACAGAACAGAAGGAGCCGTATACTTTGTATTCTACACGAGGTATCTATACACCAAGAACACACACGTTTTTATTTGATTAATCAAGAGATCTATGGTATGTTATTTCAATTTATTTATCTCTTATTATTATTGTGTGGTGATTGTTTATCAACTATAATCTAGGTTTAACAAGTTCTATCACTGCTAGGAACTTGAGCATTTATAATCTCAGTGATCTTTGTTGAGGATTTATACCATCCTTCAATAGTAGCCTTCTCTGTTTTAAGAGCAGCGATGGCTTGTTCGCGTTCAATGCTGATGATTTCATTAACAATGACTTGATCTTTCAAACTTTCCTCTAAAAGAGTCAGTTCTCTGATCTTTTCATGACATTTCTCTAGCTGTTCAGTTAAATCGATATTTTTGTTCTCAGCTACAGTTTTGCTGTTTAGAGCATTGTAAAGATCAATCGTCAGTACATCAACAGCGCGACTTCTCTCTGCTTCAGGTAGAGAGGGATTAGTAAAGATAGATACCTGAGATGATATATAGATCATAGAAGTTTCAGTTGGTTCTTCCACTTCTTCTTTAATCTCAGCCATGAGGAAGAGATTAGTGACTTCTTCTTCATCAGATTTTGATTCTTCTGATTCAGCCCAATCATGTTCTTTAGCAATGAGACCTTTACCTTTTCGCTTGTAGTTTTTCAACTTTTGATATTTTTCTTTTAGCTTTAGGTATTTGCCATCGCTGGATCTTATTGAGGTAGAAGGTTTGAAGACTTTCTTCGACCTGCACTCACTTGCAAAGTGTCCAATCTTTTCACAGTTAAAGCAAGTAGCAGTAGCCTTATCAACAGGGGTTGATTTTGGCATATCAGTAAGAGAGAGAGAGGCTTATTTCTTCGGAAATTGCTCCTTCTTGCAAATTTCTTAAAAGAGTTTGTCAAGAGTGCTAAGGATTCATCAAACTCTGAAAGATCAGTGGCTGATAGATCCTCAGAATCAGAATCTAACTCAGTGATAGTGAGAGTAGATCGCTGAGATGGAAGTATCTCTGAAGAGACTAAAGCAACAGGAGTGCTTTTGGAGTCTTTAGAATCTTTTATAATATTCTTCTTCAAGAGATTTGATTGCTCATAGTTGAGCAATATTCCATACAAGGTGTTGAGAGAAAGAGAATTTAAGTCTTTTGTCAGCTTGATACATATTGAATAACTGTCCCAACATTCAGGAAGACATTCTAAGAATTTTGTTAGGATCTCAGAATTATAATAGGTCCTACCAACAGTTCTCAGATCAATGATTAAGCAGTTAAACCGCTGATGAACATCAGAGAGAGATTCATTCTTACCAGCGATAAAACTTTCATACTGTCTTACCAAGTTAATCTTTCGAGTCTCTTGGATTTCAGTGGTGCCTTCATATTTAACGCTTATGGTTTCCCACATTTCTTTAGAATTTTTAAGATGCATGATGGAATGGAAAACTTTATCAGGCAGAGCCATAGAGATAATGGTGTTTGCCCTTGCATCTATACTAACCTTTTTGTCTTCATCACTCCATTGTCTCATTTCCTTAACAACATAGCGTTCCGGAATAGCAGGAGTGGTGGTAGTAGTTGGAACAACAGCTATGATTTGGACAGGTTCATAGGGTCTATTTGCTACTTACTCAGGTATAGTGGGATCTGCACCTTCAAGAAATAGCATCATTCGATTCTTCTCGAAGGTGCTTAACAAGTTTGTAGAAGGGGGGGGGGGTTAAATACAAGCACATAATTTAAAGTTTAATAAATTGTTTATTGATAAATCAAACACAATTTACAAGCCTGTTGCGGAATAAGATTAAGTAGAACCTAATCTAAACAAACTTAAGAAACACTAACATGATTGCACTAGAAGATAGAGAATGGAAGATTAGAGAGTATAGAAAACAAGGGTTTCTATATGTTAGAAAGATGAAGGCTCAAGAGTGCTCTCAGATGTATAGATAATCTTTCTATTTATACCCTATGCATTAAATGCATGGCAGGGTGCTTTACACGTGTCATTCATTGATTGGCTTTGAGAGACTTGTTGTACGAATTGTGGCAGAGGTATGTCCGTTCTAACACATCGTACTAGATGTGCAAGGGAAGACAAAAGAGACTTGAAGCATAAGCTAAGTGATCATCGATCACTGAATATCTCTTCCTTTAGAGATACAAAGAAGTTCAGCTATCGCTGAAGCTTTTACTCAGGTTTCTTCCCGTATGAGTAGAGTCATCTTTGCTTCACTGATATCCGCATCAGGTCACTAGTAGACTTGTCTTTGTTCAGCAGCTTCGTCTTCGATTCAGCTATGAACATCTGTTGACGCGAAACTTGTCTTCAGGGATTACGTTAACTGTTTACATCATAAACCATCAGCGATAACTGAACAGACTCAGTCTGATCGCTGATAGTGAAACACTAATACATATGAATGTTTACAAGTAAGATCATCAGTGATAACTGTTAGGATCGAAATTCTAAACAAGAATTTAATAAACACTCAGAAACTTTATGTTAAAGAAGTCGCGGAAAAACACTTTAACAATAAATCAATCAAACAGTGTATAAACTCAAATCACAATTATATTGATTTAACTTAATGATTACAAACAAAACCTCAATCTGTTGAACAGGCTCAACAGACGTTCATTACTTCTCTATTGAAAGGACTTCTAAGAACCTTGAGGTTAATTCTATCTAAAAACAAACGTATATCAAAAACTATATCTCTATCAAGGACTTCTAAACTATATATATAGAATTAATTACAAGATAATTATCAAAACAAAATTGATCTTCATTCCATAATTATCTTCATCTCTATCTCCAACTCCTAATCTTTCTCTTTAAGCATCCTTATCTTCATAAGCAGTATTAGCTTCATCCTTATCCAGCAGCATTAACATCCTCACTTGCAGTAGTAATCTTCAAGCAGTACTAACTACTAGCAGTACTAACTCTTCAAGTAGTACTAACTACTAGCAGTAGTATTCTTTCATCTAGCAGTATTAAAGACTTCAACAGTAGTAATCTTCAGTACTCTAGCAACACTAATCAGACTTAATTCATTTTAGCCCCAACAATCTCCCCCTAACTTAACTTTTGAAATCCAGAAGTTAAGTTCTTCAAAGTATGATCTTTGTGATGCTTTCAAAACTCCAGCTTAATTCCCTAGATTTGGATCCAGTCCCAGACTTTGATTAATTGTCCTTCTGATCACTATTCTGGCCATTTCTGATCCTTTAGCACATACCAGCTTAGCTTTCAACATCCCTTCCAACTTAGCTTTGCTATGGTCATAGATCTTGTCAACCAAGTAGTACTCATGATAGCTTTTGTCAATTGTAACCATGTAGACACCACAGTTTTCAAACAACATCCAATGATCAATCTTTTTAAAACCATATTCATGATGCAAATCTTTGATCCTGTACTGCACTCTTTCAGGCTTAAACATCATGCATAAGTACTCCATGACAATCTTGATTAAGCTCATTTCAGTCCCTTGCAACACAGACTCATACAACTTTATTCCAACTTTGTACATTTCCTCCAAGTTAGCTCTGGAACAACTTCTGATCACTTTGCCCCAAGTTGCATAAACCTCAAACTGATCACCCATTCTTTTGAATCTGAAATATTCTTTTCTGTTGTCCTTCAGAATATCCCAAAAGATAATTTCTGGTGCTTTCATAGAGATAGGGTCATCTTGCACTGGTTCTTCATCTGTCAAAGTCATGTACAAATGGAACTGCTCATTAGGTTGTTGATTGGACTGCTCTTGATTCTGCTCTGGCTCTACTGAAGGTGAAACAGTAGGTTCTGCTTCTGCTCTTTCACTTTCATTCTCCTTTTCAACTTCTTCAATTCTTGGCCTCTTTTCCTGTTTCTTGGTAGCAATAGATTTCTTTCTTTTCATAGCTCCAATTTTCTGAGCTAAGGTCTCTTCTTTCTTTACTTCTTCCTTGTCTTTGATAGGAGTGCCTTCTTCACTGTCAGGGAAAGACTGTTGTATGTTGAGATCATGTCTTTCTTTCAACTTTCTTTCAACCTCAACCCTTTGAATGAAATCCCCTTGTAGCTTGGCCATTTCCTTCTTATACAGTTCTTCTATTCTGCCATAAGACATGTTGGTAAACATCGCTTCTTTGACTCCAACAGACCCTTTCAGGAAGTTGATCATCTTTCTTCTTTCTTGATTGGCCAGGAATGTCTTTGAAGGTTGTCTTTGTCTTGTCTTTAATGTCAACCTTTGCCTTGATGCCTTCTTTGTAACTTTCTTAGTAGCAGCAGCAGTCTTCAAACTCTTTTGAAATTCTTCATTAAGCTTTGTAGACAATTCTAAATCAATCTCTCTGTCTTTTGCAGATTGGATTTCTTCTTCCTTTTCCATCTCTTCTTGTAGTTTCTTTGCTAACTCTTCATCCAAATCAATCTGTTTCAGCTTCTTCATTGGTTTCTTAGACTCAACCACTTTCTCTTTCCCTTTCTTTTTGATCTCTTCCTTACTGGTCTTCTTCTTTTTCTGTTCTGATCCTCCTTCTTTAATAACCACTCCCTTAGCCTTTTGAGTGGCCTTGGGAGTGTCATTCTTTGCCTTCACTAGAGTCTCTGCAATTGCTATTTCCTCTGCAGACATACCTGTTTCAGCTGCAACTTTCTCTGTTTCTACTGCTGTTGTTACTACTTCTGGTGTAGTTACTGCTGTTGATTTAGTTTCTACTTCTTTTACAGTTACTGCTGCTTTCACACTTTTACACCAATCTCCCTTTATTTTTCAACACTAGTCTCCCCCTCAAACTGAACTTTCATCCTAACAGGGCTTTGGTTTACAACTTCAGCTTCACTATCCCCCTTTTTGAAAGCATCATTGACATCTTCCCTTCTCTTCAATACATACTGTTTTTTCTTCTTTTTCTGCACCAACCTGAGGACCATCTTTTTGAGTTTGGTAATCTTCATATGTTGAGAAGTGATTACCTTTTCCATCTCTTGTATCACCAAATTTTGATTGTGAACTTCAAGACTAATTGTACCAAGTGTGTCCATCAATTCGTCGTAGTTATATCTATCCTCACCTTCTTTAGGTGTGTTGACCACCTTTGAAGGATCCTTGGATCTTTTAGTAGAGGCCTTCTGCCTAGCAGAAGCACCTTCTTCCCCCTTGGTTTCTTGGCACCTGGGACCCTTAGATGATTGCTCATCTAAAGTTGTTGTGGGGAAGGTCTTAGAGATGTTCATATTGTCCTGTCCTACACTTTGTGCAGAAACAGTAGTGTGAGCCTTTCTACCCACATGATCATCCTTCTCCTTATAGAGAACCTTCTTGGGGTTGGGAGACACCCCTATGATTTCCCTTTGGATATTCTCTAATGGAGAATGCTCCATTAGAGGGCTTGCAGTCTGTTGGGGTGAAGATACAGAAAGGGAAGGAACCTTCTGTACCTTTTTTCTTTTGATATGTTTTGGTGATGGGGGATCTGGGTTTGACAATAGGGATCTGAGGAGTATTAATGGAATTGAATGGTGTGGGTAGGTCATCAGTTGGGTGGTCAGATGTGGGTTGTGACCCTGATGCCTCACCATGGGAATGAGACATTACCATCATTGTGGAGAACAATGGTGTCTCTTGTCCAGAAAAGTCCTTGGAAGGCCTTTTCTTGTTTGAGAACACCTTCCCTTTGGGAGGTTTTGGTACATACACCTCTTCAAGAGAGGGTAGATCCGTCAATTCCTTTAGTAGAATCTCTTGCACAAATCTTGGATACATATAAAAGCTTTTGGATTTGGTATCCAGATTTGACATTAAATCATTGAAGATCATTTGAGAAAAATTAAACTTTCTAGAGGTAGCTAAGCAGACCAGAGCATAAGCTAAGGTACTGCTGAACTCACTCCATCCAGTTGTTTTTCGTGAAATATAGTGTTGTAGGGTATGAACAAAGAATCGCCACTGAGGTGAAAATTTGTTCTTGAAAAACTTATATACATCAGTGGGACTTTCATACCCCATACGAGTAAGAACTTGGAAGAGATCTTCCTTAGGTAAAGAGGTTATACCTGAGTCATCATCTAGTCGTAGATGAGTGCGAATACCGTCCTCTGTGATGGTGATGGGTTTATCACAAACCCTTGGGTGAATGACCTGATTGCCTTGATCATTCTGGATGGTCGCATTTGCCCAGAACTGTCGTAGATGTTCCACATAGATTGTGGGATTGACGGTTAATGCGTAGGCGATGTGTGAGGATTTTAGGAAATCCACAATCTGATGAAAACCCTCTGCTTGCTTGGGTTTCTGTAGCATTGCCAACTCATTGTGATCATCAACGAACATCAGTCCTGCCATCTTCTTGATCGATTAGTCAAAGCTAGGGTTACTCACCGATAAGTAAGGATTTGAGAGAAAGGGAGAGAAAGAACACTCGTAGGAAATTCAAAGAGCCGTTTGTATTTTGGCGGTCACACAAGGTATTTATAGGTGGAGGGTTTCAGTTAGAAGCTGTACTAAGTACCCTAGTAGTATTAACAAGCCCGCAATATTAACTCATATTAGCAGTAGTAACACATACTGGCAGTACTAACACAGACTAGCAGTATTAACACATACCAGCAGTAGTAACACTGATTAGCAGTAGAAATAAGGCAAACAGTAGTAACTTTGCACTGGTAGTATAAACCACCTAGCAATAGTAACCATACTTAACCATATTGGAACTGACATCATGAGTAATATAGAGAGCAGTATTAACTGAACTAGAAGTTCCAAGTATCCAATTGAAGCAATCTGAAACACTTAAACACACAAGGTTAGCAGCACCATGCACAATATAATATGAGAAAGTAGAAGGAATCTATATAGAAATGGTACATAAAGAAAATCAAAAGATGCTTATTCAGTGTTTATCATGCCCACACTTGTGACCAAGAATGTGAATCTACCCACATCAAAAGCTTTGGTGAATAGATCAGCAAATTGGTTACTTGTGTGTACTTTCACAACCTGAATTAGCTTCTTTTCATTGCAGTCTCTAATGAAATGGTACCTTATTTCTATATGCTTGGTTTTTGAGTGCTTCACTGGATTATTAACAATGCTTATGGCACTGTTGTTGTCAATGAAGATTGGAGTGTGCATAAAGGTAACACCATAGTCCAACATCTGATTTTGAATCCATAACACTTGTGAGCAGCAGCTTGCAGCTGCTATGTACTTTGCTTCTGATGTAGAGGTGGACACTGTGGTTTGCTTTTTACACTGCCATGACACTAGTCTTGCACCCAAAAACTGACATCCTCCTGATGTAGACTTTCTATCCAAGTTTGCACCACCCAAATCACTATCAGAATAAGCAAGTAGATCAAATGGTGAGTCATGAGGATACCAAAGACCCAACCTAGGTTGTCCTTTGAGATATCTGAAGATCCTCTTGACTGCTTGAAAATGTGATTGCTTAGGTCTGACTTGAAATCTGGCACACACACAGACAACAAACATAATATCTGGCCTTGAAGCTGTTAGATACATGAGGGAGCCTATCATAGATCTATAGTGATGAACATCTACATCCTCCCCCTCAAGATCTGCAGTGATCTGTTTGTGTGTTTCCATGGGTGTGCTTGCAGGCTTTGAATCTGAAAATCCAAATTTTGTAAGTATGTCCTGTACATACTTGGATTGGCTGATGAAGATACCATCTGGCTTCTGTTTAACTTGTAGCCCAAGGAAGAATGTAAGTTCACCCATAGAGCTCATCTTGAACCTTTTGTGCATTAGCTCCTCAAACTCCTTGCACATATAATCTTTTGTGGATCCAAAGATGATGTCATCCACATAGATCTGCACAAGTAGGATGTCCTTCTTCTTCCTTTTGATGAACAAAGTCTTGTCTATTATTCCCCTTTTAAAACCATTTTCCAAGAGATAGGTAGACAGAGTGTCATACCATGCTCTTGTTGCTTGATGTAGTCCATAGAGTGCCTTCTTTAATTTGTATACTCTGTCAGGATAGTTAGGATTTTCAAACCCTGGAGGTTGACAAACATATACTTATTCATCAATTGTTCCATATAGGAAAGCACTCTTGACATCCATCTGATAAACTCTGAACTTCATGAAAGAGGCATAGGCTAGAAACAGCCTAATTGCCTCAATTCTGGCTACTGGAGCAAATACTTCTTCATAGTCTATTCCTTCTTCTTGTGTGTACCCTTATGCCACAAGTCTGACTTTGTTCTTTATTACTATTCCTCTCTCATCTTTCTTATTCCTGAAAATCCATCTTGTGCCAATTGCTCTGTGTCCTTTTGGAAGATCCACCAGATCCCATACATCTTGCAGCACAAACTGCAGTAGCTCCTCTTGCATTGCTTCTATCCAGCTTGGGTCTTTCATTGCATCATAGGCCTTCTTGGGTTCAATCTGGGATAGAAAGAAAGATAACAAGCCGGTCTGTATGTCTTTCAATCCCCCTAACTTGCTTTGTTGCCTTGTGATCATTGGGGAATTAATGTCACCAATCACCAATTGAGGAGGATAATTCTTCTGAGTTCTTGTAGCATTGACAGCCTCCTCATTAAGATTTGCTTCAAGGTTGGTGTCATTCTTTTCTGGAGTGCTTCCACCATACACTAAAGAACTTTCATCATCAGTGTCCTCTTTTGACAGTATGGGCATCTCAGGACCTGTATTTCCTGAATTATGAGCATCCTCTTTATCACTCTTATTCTCTTCATCACCTTTGTCCTCTTCATCTGCTTTAGCATCTTCATCTTGATTTGGATCAGAATCTTCTGATTCTGAATCATCTTTCTTTTCTTCCTGGCAAAATTCAATAGGATCTGCTGTAGGTATTGGAAACAGCACAAAATCTGAACTCTGTGGTTGTACCTGTTATGAGCTTGTTCCTGCATTTTGCACATTACTAAAGCCCAATGCATTAGTTAGTGCATCAATGTCAAACAACCAATCAGGACCTGTACCAATTTGATTTGGTGTGTTCTCATTGCATTTGACATTGTCACTTTCCTCTATAATTCTTGAAGAACTATTAAATACTCTATAAGCCTTACTCTGAGATGATTATCCAACAAGAAATCCATCTTCAACTTTACTTTCAAACTTACCTAAGTGAGATTTGGTGTTGAGAATAGTGCAAGGACACCCAAAAGGTTTGAAAAAGCCAATAAAAGGTTTCTTCTTGTTAAAAAGTTCATAAGGTGTCTTGCCTTTAGATTTGACTACTAGAACCCTGTTTTGGACATAACAAGCAATATTAACTGCTTCTGTCCAGAAAGTAATTGGTAACTTTGAATCTGCCAACAGAGATCTTGCAGCCTCAATTAGTATCCTATTTCTCCTCTCAGCTACACCATTTTGTTGAGGAGTTCTAGGAGCATTGTATTGTTTCTCAATACCTTTAGCCTCACAAAAGCTGTTTAAGTCATTGTTTTTAAATTCAGTTCCATTATTAGATCTGATGACTTTAACCCTTAGATTAGTTTGGTTTTCAATCCTAAGAATAAAGGATTTGATCAGTCCACTTGTCTCATCCTTAGTCCTCAGAAAATATACCCAGGTAAATCTAGAGAAATCATCAACAATGACTAAGCAGTAGGATTTCTTACCAATACTCATCACATTTGTAGGACCAAAGAGATCCATATGCAATAATTGAAGAGGAGAAGAGATTGTATTTATTTATTTGGACTTATGAGAAGTTTTGTGTTGCTTGCCTTTAAGACAGGCAACACAATGATCATCACATGAGAAAACTTTTTGAGTTAAACCTCTTACAAGGTTGTTTTTCACAAGAATGTTCATTCTTTTAAAATTCATGTGACACATCCTTCTGTGCCAAATAGATGATTCATTTAAGAAAGCTTTTAAAAATAAACAGTTTAATGATGAATCAGATGATACATTCTCTAAATCCAAACAATAAACATTGTCCTTTCTAGGAGTTCTAAGTAGTATCATATCTTCATCAACTACCTTGAATCCTGGAGCAAGGATAATACATTCAGACTCAGTAAATAGTATACTATGTTTCTTGTCACAGACCTGTGATACACTCAACAGGTTGTATCTCAGTTGCTCAACATAGTATACATCTTCAAAGGACATCTTACCTTTTGATACCATAGCTTTTCCACTGATCTTACCTCCTGCTGGATTGTCACCAAACGCAACATGTCCTCTATCAAACTTTTTGAAGTTTTGAAGGCAGGCCATGTTACCTGTCATGTGCCAAGAGCAACCACTATCTACATGCCAGATGCTCTTCTTCTTGAGCTGTTGGTTGCCCTGCACATATGATAAAACAGTTAGGTTTTAGAGGGAACCCAAGCCAAAGTGGTCTTGGGTTGCCCTTTCTCATCAACATATTTATAATCAGAAATCTTAGTCTGGATGAGATGATCAGAGTTAGGAATCGCATGGCTGGAATACTTTGTCAGAATTATAGGCTTTGCAGCATTAATACAGGTAGCAGCACTATCCTTGTTAGTAGTACTAACTTGGTTAGCAGTACTAACTTGGTTAGCAGTACTAACTTGGTTAGCAATACTAACTTGGTTAGCAGTAGTATTGCTATCAGCAGCAATATCTTTGTTAGCAGTACTATTTGACGTAGCAGTACTAACAGGTTTCTTGACTTTTGGAACCCAAACCTTGACAAAGTTGCTTGCTTTCTTGTACTGTGAGTTACCCCTTGACTTGCTTGGAGTATTTTCTTTTGATTTAGCAAACTTATTCTGAATATGAGATTTTGCAGTCCCAGTTTTCATTGGTACTGTTCTCATATTAGCAGCCATGTTATTTCTTGATTGTTTCCTATAACCAAAAGAATTTTGTGTTTGTCTTTGTAAAGTAACTCTTTGGTTAATAGGATTGAAATAACAGTATTTGGCAAGATGATTCAGTTTGCCACAGATAAAAGAGGCTTTGGTTTATTGATTTTTCTTAGATCAATTCCTTGTTTTTGAGCCCACTGATTATTTCTGTTTCTCTGATTTCCCCTTATTTTATCATGTTTATGGGGCTTGTTCTGTTGACAAGTACATGGATTTATAATAGAGGTTTGCATGTAGTGAATTCCCTGTACCTTTTCCTTTCTTTTCCTAGAGGTCTCAGCTTTCTCACTCTTAATAGTCTCTTTCTCTGTCTTGGACATCTCCACTTTATCACTTTTGATAAATGGTTTTCCTCCCTTCTCATTTGTAAGAATATGGTTTTCTAAAGGAATATCTTTATGGTCTTCCTCATTCTTACTCTCAGAGTCTTCTTCTTCAGAATCTGCCTCAACCACTACTTTGTTTAAAGGATCTACTTCTGTGGCTCCTGTAGGTAAGTTATCCTTATCCTGTCTTTCTAAGAGGTCTGAGGTGGGTGGAATGTAGTTATTGTTGTATGGTGGAGGGGTGGTGTTGTAGCCTATTCCTCTTCCCAGTTTGTCATGAATTTGAGATTTAAGTAAAGAGTCCATTGCTCTAGAAGCATTGGAATATTTCTCAATGTCTAGTTTGGCCTTCTCAAACTCACTCTTAACTTTTTCACACTTCTCTCTAGACTTCTCTAGCTTACTCTCTAACTCATTCTTCTCCCACTTCCAATAGTTGAGATCATAAGAATGTTGAAGTTCATTGGCTTGATATGCCTTTATTTGTTCTTCAATCTTTTCAACTATCAAAACATACTTTCTTCTATCTTTCTCTAACCTTTTAAGGTCGTCACACATGCTCTGGTTGTGATCCCTGTACTTTTTAACAGTTTTAAGACAAGTTTTAGAGCAAAGGTTAGATTTTACCTCTGTGGGAAGTGCAGTGCTTGATGACTTTGAAACCTCTGCCATCACTGCTTGGTTCTGAATGGCCTCCTCTGCTTGATCACTCCAATCAAAGCCCATTCCTTCTTGTGAGACAAGAGCTTGGGATTAATTTCTGTTATAGTTGGTGGACTTTGGTTGTTGATTATTGCTTCCATGTTGTTGGGCAATTCCTCCTCTGCACTCTCTGGCAAAGTGTCCCAGATTATGGCATTTGTAGCATTCCACCTTGGATTTATCAAATCCAACACCATCTTCTCTTTTCATGGCAAAATTGTTTCTACCTGTTCTTTTGATGAATCTTTTGACTCTCATGGTGAGCATTGCCATCTGCCACTTGATATCCATCTCTTCAAGATCATCAGCATTGATCTGCTCCAGATCATCATTGATAAGAGCAGATTTAGCATGACTAGCAAGGAATGACTCCAAAACAGAATCATTGTACCCATCCTGTTTTGAGCCATATTCAGTACTAATTGATTCTGTATTAGCAGTAGAATCAGTAGTAGATGATAGGAGGGAAGCATTATGAGAGTATCCATATGGCCTTTTCTTAGATTCAACTTCTGCTTCAAATACCCTTAGATCATTGTAGAGATCATCAAGCTCCTTATCCTCCAGATTATCATTCGGTCTGAAGGATACAGTGTACATCACCCATTCTTCACCAAGAGATCTTAGAAAATTTCTGTTGACATCATCCTGGTCCATCTTGACACCAACAGTGGCCAACTCTCCAATCAACTTGTTGAATCTATCAAAGGTTTGAGTCATGGACTCATTCTTTGTAGACATAAAATTCTCATATTGTTGTTTGAGAATTGCCTTCTGATTCCTCTTAGTGCTTTTAGTACCTGAAAATCTCTTCTCCAATGCATTCCAAAGAATTTGAGCATCAGAACAGTTGCAGAATTGATGTTGATACTCATTAGGAATTGCCAAGAGCAGAGTGCTCAAGGCTTTCATCTCTGTCTGCCTCATCTTTCTTTCTCCATCAGTCTTTGGTGGAGGTCTCTTGCCATCTGCATCCATCTTTCCTCCATCTGAGGGACCATTCTCAGTGATGTCCCACATTGAGTAGTCTGTAAGAAGAATGTACTGCCTGATTCTGATTTTCCACATGTCAAACTCATTGGGTTTGAGCATTGGAACCTTTGAAACAAGAACACTGTCATGAGATCCATCCATGATGATTTTTGATTTCTGAGTAGATCGCTCTGATACCACTTGTCAGGATCGAAGTTCTAAACAAGAATTTAATAAACACTCAGAAACTTTATGTTAAAGAAGTCGCGGAAAAACACTTTAAAAATAAATCAATCAAACAGTGTATAAACTCAAATCACAAGTTATATTGATTTAACTTAATGATTACAAACAAAACCTCAATCTGTTGAACAGGCTCAACAGACGTTCAATATTTCTCTATTGAAAGGACTTCTAAGAACCTTGAGGTTAATTCTCTCTAAAAACAAACGTATATCAAAAACTATATCTCTATCAAGGACTTCTAGACTATATATACAGAATTAATTACAAGATAATTATCAAAACAAAATTGATCTTCATTCCATAATTATCTTCATCTCTATCTCCAGCTCCTAATCTTTCTCTTTAAGCATCCTTATCTTTATAAGCATTATTAACTTCATCCTTATCCAGCAGCATTAACATCCTCACTTGCAGTAGTAATAACTACTAGCAGTACTAACTCTTCAAGCAGTACTAACTACTAGCAGTAGTATTCTTTCATCTAGCAGTATTAAAGACTTCAACAGTAGTAATCTTCAGTACTCTAGCAGCACTAATCAGACTTGATTCATTTTAGCCCCAACAATAACTGAACAAACTCAGTCTGATCGCTGATGGTGAAACACTAATACATATTAATAAACGTAATTTTCACTAAGTATAAAAGAGGGTCGTTATCAAATCACTGAGAGAGTTTGGATCAACAACAAGAATTATACATCCAATCATAAGACCCATGGTCCCGAAGTACAACCTATAAAGGTTCCTCTTCGCCAAACAACTGGGACGACATTAATGCCAACACGGCTTAATTTCCCAAAGTGAGGATCCCAAAAGTCCTCACCATTAATTACGACTGACTTACATGCCTATGGATCCAATGTAATACAGTCTAAGATACATGACTCCAAATGAATGACACACGCACTCGAACATGTATTCTCCAAAATAAAGCACAATAAATGCAACACTCACCCTAAAGCTCCACTTTAAACTATTGAACCAGACAAATGTCCCCAAGACTTGGTGATTACAAAAACTGAGCCTTAAGCCCCACCAACAAATGCCCATATGCTAAAATCCGCAAAATGCAATAAAATGCAGCCGACCATGACTATGCAACCACATACTCCAAAATGTATGAATGCAATCCAATATCAATTAGATTTGAACAAAACATTTTCTAAACAAGTTTATAACCACAAAGGTTACAATATCTCAAATAATCACAAGGTTAGGAATGACCAAACTCCAATGACTCACACGTTGGTATTTTCAAACCATTTTACAACCCGAAATACACCTATTACCTATAACCATAAAATGTATTTTCACCAAATACCCTCCATTTATGAAAAGGGTTATCAAATCATTTTCATTATGATACATTTATCAAAATCCAAAAAAAATCCCAAAGATGGGTGTTTTACATGTTTATGAAGTCAAACACTTCCAAATAACCAAAACTTATCAGATAATCAACAGTTAAAAATTCATGTAAAACACATAAACATTTTAAAATAACATTTTGGCATCTACACCGTTTTCACAAACCACCTTGAACTCACCTTGCTAGATTTAGGCTAAATCAAGATTTTACCCCAAGTTGAGCTTCCTTGAAGAAATCCGAGTCCACAAGAAAAATCCTTCAAAAAACTAGATCCATAAATTTCCAACCATAAATATACATCTTCAACCATATAGAATCAATCTCCAAACATCTTATATCAAAATCTCTATTTTGGCCAAAAACCCTAATTTGACCTAACTTCCCCAAAATCATCCAACCCAAAGTTTGATAAATAAAAACACTAGGAGGTCATAGATGGAGCATTTGTAACTTGATTAAAGTGTTAGAAAGAAAATGGATGAACTTACAATAGTGGGTTTTGATAAAACTCAAAATCCTAGAATTTTCTTGAAGGAGACGTCAATGGAGATGGTGGAATGGTAACTTCTTGAATCCTAGACTTCCAAGACTTAGATGGTGATGGAAATGCTTCAAAATCAAGGTGAATGGCCATAGGAATCGCCAGGGTTTGAACCAAGAATAGGGGAATCGGTTTGGGAGAGAAAGGGTGGGATTTGAGAAGTGAGAAATGAGAAAAAGGCTGGAATTCGCGACTTAACAGACGTTAGCACCCCTGGTGCGACATTGACTAGCGACAATACCCAGGGCATTGTCGCATGGCAATGTCGCCAACCTCCCCATCGCTTCTGACTTTTGTTGCGACAATGACAGATGTGACTATGACACTGTCTTGGTCACCAGGCATTGTAGTTGTGCCCGTACCAAGTCCCGAAACTCGACTTTTTCAACGCCAATACCCCCGATACTTTAAGGGACTTTAAATAATGATTTCCCACCAAGAATCCCGCCATTTATAAATTACAAAAACGTCTAGGTGGCCTTTACTTACCGAAAATTATGGGTGTTACATTTCCCTTAAGCAATCATTTGCCATCCTTGTATAGATAGACACCTGTCCAGCAAGATGTTTAATATTGGCTTTAGCCTCAGAAATATTCTGAAATTGTAATTCCCTTGTCAAATCAAGCAATATCAGTCAAGACTTAAGATGTAACAGTGTTAAGATCTAGAGAGAGAGTGTAGAGAGAGAAAGTGTTCAAGTCATTGATCTCACAATATTACAATGTAAACTCCTGCTATCTATTACAAAGCATTAAGCCTATTTATACCTAAGATAAACTCACAAGATTAAACCTACAAACTCTAAGATTTACTTTGACATTACAAACTTTGACTTAGACATTGTTGACTTTTACATGCTTGACTTTTCCTATTAAATCTTGGATACAATTAATACACTAACAATCTCCCCCTTTGTATTCAAGATTTAAAAAAAATTAACACTAGACTTCAGCGCTTGATTCTTCAACTTTTATCTCCGACAACTTTGACCTTTGCAGCTCTAACAAAATTCAGTCTTTCAGCCTTTGAAGAATCTTGAAAAGTCTTTTGCACATTGCATCTTTGAAAATCAACAAGTCTTGAATAAAACCTTGAAAACTTCGAAAATCTTTGAAACTTCGAGGGATCTTTGACAAACATGTATCTTATGTATCTTCATCACTTGTAATCTCTGGACTGCCTTCAGAAAAACAAACTTTCTCGAATCATCTGAATTTATCTTTGAATTATCTTTCTTCAGAATCTTTTTGAATCCTTCAGAAATTTCTTCCACTTTTTAATATCTTGGCTTTGAAATAACTTTTGAAAATTTGTCCCTTTTCATTCTTTGAAATTGATCTTTGTAGACTTCTCCCCCTTTTTGATGATTGTGAACATCATGATCATCAAAACTCTTCAATTTCAACACTTTCTTTGTTCTTCCCCTTTGTAAGAAATAACAATCTCCCCTTTTATGGAAAGTTTGACATTCTCCGCCCTTTTGATCTGAATAGCTGAATCATGAACTATATATACCCGAATCTTTTCAAATTCAGATATAATGAACGTTGTAACCCTGAATCAACAAATGATACAGTTAGTATGCCTGTAAGTAGCACGAAGCCACTTTATACAACAGATGTACATTGGAAAGGAGCTTTAGTGATGTTTACTCCCCCAGGGCTTCCATTCAATCATCAAAAAAAATGACGAAGGAATTTTCTATGAATGTTATGACAAGAAAACATATTTCTTGTCTGTACGTGAAAGTGTATGAATGATTGAAGCTACTTAAGCTTTTTCAGGCTCAAATTGTGTAAACTGTTGAGACAGCAACAAATATTACACGGTGTTGGGTCTGAAGTTAATGTTCATCATGGTTACTACTTCTAGTTCAACATGGTTACTACTTCTAGTTCAACATGGTTACTACTGCTGATTCAACATGGTTAATACTTCTGAGGTTAATACTTCTGAGGTTAATACTTCTGTGGTTAATACTACCAGTTGAAGTTAATGCTGCCAGTTGTAGTTAATGCAGCTGGAACAAAGTTAATGTTGATCTTCAAGATTAGTACTGCTGGAGTTACTACTGCTAAGAGATTAATACTGCTGAGCATGGTTAGTGCTGCTGAACTTATTACTGCTCAGAATATTAATGCTGCTTATGATTAGTACTGCTTATGAGATGGAGATCTGTATGGAAATGATGACAGCTGGATAAACTGAAGATTATGGGAAGCTTAGAGATAATGATGGAAGATATTCTGGAGTTATTGTATTAATTGTAATTATCTTTTATCTTTAGTATATATATTGTATTGTTTAGAATAGGGAGATAACTTTTGTTTTTAGAATTAATTCTAAGTTTTTGTTTAAGAGAGAATAAACCTCAAGGCATAGTTCCTAATTCTAGAGAAGTAGAATTCGTATTGGTGAGTCTGTTCATCAATATTGAGGTTGTGTGTTTAATCTTGTAACTTTAAGTATTCAATACAAGTTTACAAGTGATTCATCAGATTTACTGTGTTATTTACTGTTTCATTGAATATCAAAGTGTTATTCCGCAAACTTCTTTGATATTAGTTTCTGAGAATTTATTCTTGTTGAGAATTCGATCCTGACAAGTGGTATCAGAGCTAGTATTCTCAGAAACCTACATTCAAAATCACATCATCATGGCTAAAAGTTCAGAGTCTTCAAGCTCAGAAATTCCTACAGAGGTAACATCTAATCTTTGTTCTAAATCCTGTATTGAAACTGTTAAAAGGTACAGGGATCACAACCAGACAATGAGTGATGACCTTAAAAGATTAGAGAGAGATATAAAAGACTATGTAAGAATTGTTGAGAGCTTTGAGGAACAGATTAAAGTTTTCCAAGCCAATGAGCTTCAACACTCTTATGACACAAACTACTGGAAGTGGGAGAAGAATGCCTTAGAACTTCAGCTGAAAAAGTCTAAAGAGGAGAATGAAAAGATAAAGAGTGAGTTTGAGAAAGCCAAGCTGGATATTGAGAAATTTTCCAATGCTTCTAAAGCAATGGACTCTTTGCTCCAAACTCAAATCCATGACAAACTTAGAAGAGGAATAGGTTATAACACCACCCCACCACCATACAACAACAATTACATCCCTCCTATATCAGACTTGCTTGAGACCAAGAATAGGAAGGAATTGTCTGATGAAGCCACTAAGATAGATCCATTAGACAAAGTGGTGGTTGAAACAGACTCTGAAGAAGAGAACTCTAATGAAAAGAGTAAGAAGAACATTATGAGTGGTGAGATTCTTCTAGAAAATCATATTATCACCAATGAGGGATGTGGAAAGGCTTGGATCAAGTCTAAGGACATAGAAAAGACTGAGGGAAAGTCTGAGAAGATCCATTATAAGCAAACCACAGTTGTGAATCCTGTCCCTTGTAAACAGTGTTCTTGCAATAAATCTGAGCCCCAAAAACATGATAAACCAAGGGGAAATCAGAGAAATTGGAATAACCAGTGGGCACAAAAACAAGGGGTTGATCTGAGTAAAATCAATAGACCAAAACCTTGTTTTATTTGTGGAAAGCTGAATCACCTTGCCAAATACTGTTATTTCAATACTATTAACCAAAGAGTCACTTTTCAAAGACAACCACAAAACTCTTTTGGTTATAGGAATCAGAGAAGGAATCATATGTCTGAGAACAGAGCACCTATAAGATCTCATGCTCAGAACAAGTTTGCTAATACAAAGAAAAATGCTCCAAATAAGCCAAGGAGTAATTTAAAGACAAAGAAAGCAAACAACTTTGTTCAAGTTTGGGTTCAAATTGTAAAGAAACCTCTTAGTACTGCTATCCCAGATAGTACTGCTAACAGAAATAGTGCTGCTGCAACCAATACTACTGCTAACAAGGATAGTGCTTCTACTAGTATTAATGTTGCAAAGCCTATAATCTTGACAAAGTATTCCAGCCATGAGATTCCTAAACAACTCATCCAGACCAAACTGACAGATTATATAAATGAGAAAGGTCAACCCAATACCACTTTGGCTTGGGTTCCATCAAAGACTAACTGATTTATCAAGTGTGCAGGGCAATCAAAAGCTCAAGAGGAAGAGCATTTGGAATGAAGATAATGGTTGCTCTTGGCACATAACAAGGAACATGGATTGTCTTCAAATTCTTCAAAAGATTTGATGGAGGACATGTTACTTCTGATCCAGCAGAAGGTAAGAAAAGTGAAAAAGGTATAGTTTCAAAAGATAAAGTAACTTTTGAAAATTTTATGGTATATGGTACTACTAACCTTGTGTCTGTAAGTGTTTCAGGTTGCTAATACTGAAAGGTAGTTAGTACTTATAGTTCAGTGAATACTGTCAGACTGTGTTAATGTTGCTGGTATGTGTTACTACTGCCAGTCTGTGTTAATGCTGCTGATAAGTGTTACTACTGCTAATGTAAGTTTTCTATACCTAAAAATGATCTTCAATGATTTAATGTCAAACCTGGATATCAATCAAAAAACTTTTACCTGTATCCAAGGTTTGTACAAGAAGTACTTAATAAGGAATTGACGGATTAACCTCATTTTAATGAGGTATATGTACCTAAACCCCCTAAAGGCAAAGTTTTCTCAAATATGAGAAGATCTGCTGGGGACTCGGAAGGAGTAGACACCCCATTGTTCTCTACAATGATGGTGGTGTCCCAACCACAAGAAGGTATGGCAGCAGGGTCAAGGCCCTCATTAGACAATCCCACTGCTAGCCAATCCCAACCTTCCCACTCTAAATCAATTCCTCAGTCTCTTCTTGATAAACCAACTTCACCAATCACCCAAACATATAAAAGGAAACAGGTTAAGAAGGCTCCTTCCCTTCTTGTACCTTCACCCATTCAGCCTTTAAGCCCTCTAAGGGAGAATTCTTCTTTAGAGAATATCGATAGGGAAACCATAGGGGTGTCTCCCAACCTTAAGAAGGTGCTCAATAAGGAAATGCAAGAGCATGTGGGTTGTAAGGCTCACACTACTGACTTTGCACAAAGTGCAGGACAGGACAGTGTGAACATATCTAAGACCTTCCCCATGGCAACTTTAGATGAGTAATTATCTAAAGGTCCCAGGTGCCAAGAAACCAAGGGAGTAGAAGGTGTTTCTGCTAGGCAGAAGATCTCTACTAAAAGATCCAAGGATCCTTCAAAGGTGGTAAACACACCTAAAGGAGGTGAGGACAGTTTAAGTACAAAGAATTGATGGATACACTTGGTACAATTAGTCTGAAAGTTCACAATCAAATTATGGAGATAAAAGAGATGAAAAGGAGCACAGATCATGATTATTTCAAAAAAAAAAGGGGAGACTTAAACAACTGAACTTGAGAAGACATGAGAAGGAGAATCAAGTTGATATGAAAATTTATTTTGAGGGGGAGATAAGTGAAGAAGCTGAAACAAAGCATTAACTACAGCAGAAACAGAAAAGAAGATCACAGCAGAAACATAAAAGAAGATAACAGCAGAAACTGAATCAAGAAGAACTAGTAATTGCAGAAAGTTTTGAAATTATCATAAAGACCCTATGCTGAAGAACTTAACTTCTCAGTTTTGAAAAGTTAAGTTAGGGGGAGATTGTTGGGTCTGAAGTTAATGTTTATCATGGTTACTACTTCTAGTTCAACATGGTTACTACTTCTAGTTCAACATGGTTACTACTGCTGATTCAACATGGTTAATACTTCTGAGGTTAATAATTCTGAGGTTAATACTTCTGTGGTTAATACTGCCAGTTGAAGTTAATGCTGCTAGTTGTAGTTAATGCTGCTGGAACAAAGTTAATGCTGCTCTTCAAGATTAGTATTGCTGGAGTTACTACTGCTAAGAGATTAATACTGCTGAGCATGGTTAGTGTTGCTGAACTTATTACTGCTCAGAATATTAATGCTGCTAATGATTTGTACTGCTTATGAGATGGAGATCTGTATGGAAAGGATGACAGCTGGATAAACTGAAGATTATGGGAAGCTTAGAGATAATGATGGAAGATATTCTGGAGATATTGTATTAATTGTAATTATCTTTTATCTTTAGTATATATATTGTATTGTTTAGAATAGGGAGATAACTTTTGTTTTTAGAATTAATTCTAAGTTTTTGTTTAAGAGAGAATAAACCTCAAGACATAGTTCCTAATTCTAGAGAAGTAGAACTCGTATTGGTGAGCCTGTTAATCAATATTGAGGTTGTGTGTTTAATCTTGTAACTTTAAGTATTCAATACAAGTTTACAAGTGATTCATCAGATTTACTGTGTTATTTACTGTTTCATTGAATATCAAAGTGTTATTCCGCAAACTTCTTTGATATTAGTTTCTGAGAATTTATTCTTGTTGAGAATTCGATCCTGACACACGGACTCAATGTGCATGAAAGAGGTGCGAAGGTGGGGCAACTTTCCTTCTTTTTCAATATCTAAATCTTCCGAGTAAAGATCATATAGCATATGTACTGCGTCCCCAAGAAAAATTGAAACATTTCTTTGTCGGGAAAGAAATGAGTGGTTGGTGGCGTTAATTCAAGAGTTGGCATGGGCTCATTGCCTTTTTCAATGATGGTCACCAAATAATGTGAACCAATCAGAAGATGTGGCTACCCGACTCAGAAAGTAGTTGGTGCAGAGTTTTGATATTCTTTTAACTCTAATCTCTGACCCTCTTTCTTTTAAACATTTAAGCTCACTTCTAACCAAACTCTCTTTTACATTTTACCTCAGCTCAATGAGAAAAACTTAACCGGATGAGTTATCTCCCCCACTCTTTGATTTTGACCCCTCACCCCTCAATCACTCGAGGATAACTTCCTGGGTAGGAAACACAGGTTAACGTGAATCCATGGAAGTTCT
Source organism: Arctium lappa (assembly GCA_023525745.1). Taxonomy (NCBI): domain Eukaryota; kingdom Viridiplantae; phylum Streptophyta; class Magnoliopsida; order Asterales; family Asteraceae; genus Arctium; species Arctium lappa. The sequence continues at coordinate 36,903,253 of CM042059.1, forward strand.
ATTTCAGCTCACACATGAATCCCATGTAAATATATCCTAAAAAGAATGGTTGCCCAACAGGTTAGCTTGAACAGTTAAGCACAAAATGATAACAGTGTCAGAATGTATGCTCATTTAAAAATATGAATGAAATTTGAGCATTTGAACTTTGAAGATTTCTCAAAACAAGGATATTGAATAAATGAAATGAAGTCAAAAGAATTGTTTTGAGAATCTGGCAATTTATCAAATAGATCAAATATAATGGTTAGGGTATCAAAGAACTTGATATTTTGTTTATATGAACGAGTATAAAAAATTTAGCAATGAAAACACAAATTTAGAAATGATGATTGATGCTCAACAATATTTTAAAGCAAACGGGAGTATTACCATCGAAAAATTGTTTTTTATGAGACATGGTAATAACAAATACAAACGAAGTACTGAACCGGTGTGTATGAATACTTTACAGTATATAGACAAGATAATACGCAAGTATTGATCTTTGGAAACACACGGTCAGTTAAACAGTGAAGCTCAATGATGAAAAACATTTAAAATCATACTTTCTAAATTAATGAAATATTTTTTAGAACAAGAAGTGGTTTGAACATTTAAGAAACCATTTTTCATGTTCGAAAGTTGTTCTTCTTTCAAACAATCAGAGATATAGATCAGAAGATATTTACCTTTAAGCTCCCCCTCAAATCATGATATAATAATTTAGGTCTATTAAGCTCCCCCTGGATATTTACAAAATATCCATGTCTGAACATTGAAGAAAGGGTCCTGATATGTCATGTGATAAGAAGCCACAGTCTTTTACATTAAAGTTCGGGTTCTAAACTGAAGTGTTTAGAAGCCAACGTTCTTTGAGGTATCGGAATTTGACAATTTTGATTTAAACTCCTGAATTTTTTTTAGAAGCACTGAATTCTAATTTTTTAGTTGATCTCGTTCAACTTCTATTTTCGGTATCTTAGGCATGTACAAGACTGCCATATCTCTTGCTGATAATACAATATTTCCCTTATCATCAGTCTTTGCCATCTTGAATGATTAGCTTGAAAGAATGATCGTTCCCAAACAATTCATAAATTTTGACTTAAAGTCAAAAACAGATCACCACATGAAAATAAAATTTTTCAAAAAAAAATTCAACTCTGAAACTTGCAAAATACTGTAACTTGCAAAGCTAAAAAAAATTTACAAGTATAAAACTCGCAGACTATACAAACTCGCAAAGCATTAAACTCTCAAGTCACTGTTCACATTAATTCGCGCTAACAAGCACTTGCGTGTTTTTGATTCGCGCAAAAACACTACTTGCGTGTTTTAAAGTTCGCGCAAAAGGCGACTTGCACGTTTAGAAGCTCACACAAAACACGACTTGCGCGTTTAGAAGCTCGCGCAAAACACGACTTGCGCGTTTAGAAGCTCGCGCAAAAACACAATATGCGCGTTTAGAATCCTTTGCGCGTTCTGTCCTTAGAAAATATTTGACAACTTTAGAACTCGCAGACGACGTTTACGCGTTTCTCTTAAACTCGCAGATCACATGCTAAAATTCGACCCACTGGTTTGCGTGTTTGATGATGAACTCGCAGGTAGAGGCTTGCGTGTTTCAAGAACTCGCAGACTGAGGTTTGCGTGTTCTTCACTTGATGAATCTTGCGCGTTTTTCCAATCTAGCGCGTTTTACACTATGAGTTCATAGATTCGATCCAAATGTCATTTTAACCTGCAAATTTCTTTCAAGATTTGTACCAATATGATCGAATATGATATTTAACACTTTTCTAAACACTAAACATGATTAAGAACATCAAAGTACAGTGCATTTGATCTAATTACAGTGTTTGACATTTTTGTTTTCAAGAAATTTCAAAAATTCAAAATTCAAACGATCTAGTGATTAATTCTTGTGCAAGTGTGAATACAAATTGTTTTCTAACACAAATCGATCACAACTATTACAATTATACACAAGAATTTTAGCAACTCAAGAAAAATCTCGATCAAACAGTGATTTTTCAGAAAACGAGTATTCTTGAAAAAATTTCAGAAATTTGATCAATGAAGTGTTGTGATCTTTCTGAATATGTTTGGTATAGCTTTGATACCAATTGAAATTGTAATTCCCTTATCAAATCAAGCAATCTCAATCAAGATTTAAGATGTAACAGTGTTAAGATCTAGAGAGAAAGTGTAGAGAGAGAAAGCGTTCAAGTCATTGATCTCACAATATTACAATGTAAACTCCTACTATCTATTACAAAGCATTAAGCCTATTTATACCTAAGATAAACTCACAAGATTAAAGCTACAAACTCTAAGATTTACTTTGACATTACAAACTTTGACTTAGACATTGTTGACTTCTACATGTTGACTTTTCCTATTAAATCTTGGATACAATTAATACACTAACATATTCATCTGTCCAAACTCAAAACTTTAGCCTTGTGACATCTTGAAATATGAAAAATAAGAGCTTGAAATGATCGTTAGTTCGAAAAATCAACAAAATACAACTCAGAATGATTTTCAAAAAAACTTCCAAAAGTTTTCTAAGTCTAGATACCTGACACAACTGAAGATCTCACAGAATTCGCACGCCAAAATAGTCTAGAATTCGCTTAGGAACAAAATTCACACACCACTGGAAAAATCCTTAAGCTTTTCGCACGCCTCTTGATGCATGAAGTGACTTTCCGCATGCCTTGAGATGCGAAATCCTGACTTAGAAAATTTTGAAACTTTAAACTTGTCGCAAGTAAAACTTATGCGAATTCCATACTTAGAAAAATTTTCGATCTCAAGCTTCCCGTATCGATTATTTTCGCACAACAATAGATGCGAATTGTATACTTAGAAAAATTTCAGCCTCTTTTATGCGAAAACTTCAAAATCCGTACGACAAGGGATGCGGATTCTCAGAATTCGTATCCTTCATGATGCGAATTCCTCCCTTAATCTTTCAAAAACAAACTTCTCGTATATCACTTTAATGTGGATTCCTCACTTCTCGTACACAACATATGCGAATTTCAATCTTTTCGTATGGCTCACTATGCAAGTTTCTCACTTGTGTTTTTCAGAAACCATGTTCCATGCGAATTCCATCATGCGAAAAGTATGGATCTTGCGAGTTCTTCGTGAATTCAGGCACAAATCAATTTGATCAACTACAAACTTAATCAAATCTGCGAATTTGCTTCTGTAATTCCACCAATTTGATCAAGATCACAAGTCGAACAAAATACAAACACTGAATTACAATCAGGTCGACTCAAATATACATCCTGATCATGTTTACAGTGCTCAGACTAAATAACTCCAGAAAATACAAAAAATCTAAAGTTGAATCAAAATTACAGTGCAATAGTGTAATCAAATTGACTAGCATTTGTCTAAAGCATGTATAGACAACTAAACAAGCAAGAATTTGACAATTGAAACACAAAAACTACGAATTCAATCCAAACTCAGATGACAGGATGCGAGTTCTTCATTTTCTTGTTGATTCGATCCAAATCTGCTCTGATACCAATTGAGAGTTCCAGATCCAAGCTATCAAACAATCACAGAATATGTAGAAATCATTATTGTATTGATTCAAACAATGATTACAATGATCTCTAGTCACAAATGATACTGAGTGTCACAAGTCTCACGTGTGTTTTTTTTTTCTCTCTATAGGCTTGATGCGCGTTCTTCACTATTCTCTCTCAATCTGTTTTCTCACGCATGTAAAGAATATTAACAAGATTCTCCTATTTATATGGTCAACATGACTGCACAACTATAACTATTGTCAATGTCAAACACATTGACTTACAAGCCTTTTAACAACTAAACCCTTACATTTTTACAACTTTATAACTTTGACCACTCATTTAATCTTGAATACAATTCTGACTTAACAATTATGTATGTATGTATGTATGTGCTTATGTTTCAAAAGCAAAAGGTTGGTACAATAATATGTAGTTAATGTAATTCTAGATTTTAGGACCCTATATGTAATATGTGGGTGTTTATAATGTAGATGTTTGTATGTATTATATGTTACATGTTATGTTTTAAGGTGGATTGTTACAACTAATCAATATCCAAAAACTTACTATAGTTAAAAAAATTAAGAAAATAAAGTTTTAACTAAGAAAGGTTGTAGTTCATAATAAATTAATAAATTAAAAATAGAAAAAGGCTATAATTTAGCACTATATGAAATGGAGATGATTATTATGGTAAATGAAACCGTGAATATTTGACTGTTAAAAACACTTTCGTTTGAAGATGGTCTAACAAAAAGATCAGTATAGTTTATTTAAAATAGGGTTTGGAAGTCATATATATATATATATATATATATATATATATATATATAGGGTCAGGTTCACGTGAGACCAAACTGTTTTCGTGAGATCGCGTGAGACCAAGCCTTAAAACATGAAACTTCACACCGAAACACTATGAAGGTAAAAAACATTCTAACATTCATAATGTAATCACACTATGAAGGTAAAAAAACCTAAACCAAGTTAAAAAAAAATCAAACCTTCACAGATAAAAAACTGTGAAGGTATATCCGAACCTTCACAGTGAAGACGCTGTGAAGGTAAAAAAAACGAACATTCACAGCGAAAAACACCGTGAACGTAACATTTACGGTGTTTTCCCTATGACAAGTTCGATTTTTTTTACATTCACAGTTTTTTGGTGTGAAGTTTCATACTTTAAAGTTTGGTCTCACCGGTCTCACGGAAACTGTTTGTTTTACACGAACTTAAGTCTATATATATATATATATATATATATACATATATATATATATATATATACAAACTTTCATCTACTCCAAAGAATAAAGAGATTATTTATTTAAATACCCAACTTACACCAAAATTTAAACATCCTTGAGATAACTAAAAAATATTGTTCTTATTATTCATTCAAACGCTTAATAATTTTAAATAAAGACAAAATATTTAAAAGAACAATGGAAGAGTTGTATCATTGGTTTACTGATCGATAAATATATTATTATCATTATAGCAAAAAAAAAATGTGATATAATTTATGATATATCTATGTTTTTAATTTTATTAATAATAATTATAATTTAATTATAGTTATTATTAATAAAATTAAAAACATAGATATATGTAGTAGAATATCCCATCTGCTCAGGATTTGAATCCAGACGTACACAATAATTATGGCCACTAAGGTTTAATCAGGGCTGATGTCTTACATTCATAATTTGCTAAGGGATTTGTCTAGAAATAGCCTAGGACACTCTTCCCAAAAAAAACTATAATTTAAATTACCTATACTATATTATAAAGTATAAATTTTCAAAGTTTCATAATTGAACAAAGTTAAAGACCTACTACTATGTTTATATACTTGATAAATTTAAAAATATTCTAATCAAATAAAAATTTGTATTAATTTTATTCGTAATTTATAATAAAACTTTACATCCTAGATTTCTAGTACATTCATTACAATAAAATTGAGTTTATAGGACATTACTAATTTATATATAAGCGTTATAATAGACTGTTTTATAAGACTTAATTTTAAAGACCACAAAATAAAGTGACATATTTAAAAACGTTATAATAAGTTTATAAAACGCTTTTGGACATCTTAACAGAATTTTGAGGACATTTTTAATACAAAACGTCGCATTAGCTATTTTATAGAACATTTTTTTTGAGATAGTGACATTTAAACTCATCTTCTTATATGACATTTTTTCAATTGGTGTCCTACAAAATAACTGATGACATTTTTTATTTTATAAAGGCTCTAGAAAACTTGTTACGATCGATGCCTAAAACCTCGTATAAACTTATTACAATATTTTTTGATAGATCTCTTTATTTTTTTGGTACTATAAATTAAGTCTTATAAATTAGGGGTGCTCACGGGTTGAGTTGGCCGGATTGAAGACACTTGAATAATCCAACCCAATGTTTGCGGTTTGAAAAATCTCAACCCAACTCAACCCAATCAAAAGTGCAACCCAACCCAACCCAAACCGTGCGGGTTGGGTTGGGTTGAGTTGGGTTGGTCGGGTTAAAATTTAATACATCTTTTCATAATCTAATTAAGTGATTCCGTTTAAAAAAACTAAAATAAAATGGATATATGTATTTCATAATTTAATACATCATTTCATAATCTAACAAGGCTACTTTGGTCCCAACCCGTTTCCAACCCAGTAGATGTGGTTTGGACAAAATATGTATTGATTATTTATCGGGTTACCTCGATTTGAGTTTTTTGTTGCGTTTTTCCGGGTTGGGTTGGCCGGGTTGGTCGGAAATTTGAGCACCCCTATTATAAAGCGGTTCATTAAAAAGTTTTGAAAATTTTGAAGTTATATAAACCCAATTTTGTTGTAATTATTATAAATTAATATATATATCATAAACTGTAAATTTTTTTGAGAAAACAACAAATTTAAAAACTTTTGTATTAAAAAACACCGACCAATGTGAACGTATTTATTAATAGAAAATCAAAATAATTATTTGTCTTAGAATGTGAGTCTGTCTCTTTTCTGCATAATAAGAGAAAAAATTGACTTTTAATTGTTTATTCGTCATTTCGTATATTTACAACATCTCCAACAGCATTGCTAAATCTTTTCTAAAATAGAGAATGGAAAGTCAAAATCTTTAAAAATATTTTCTTCTAACTCCAACAGCTTTTCTATTTTAGAAAATCAATCATTATTTAAATTATTATAATATTCCATAATTTATCATCCCAATACACTTTTTAAAAGAAAAAACTTAAAATAAAATGTTAAAAATTGAATCTTATTTGTTGGATTGAATAAAATAATATTTTCTATCTTTAATTTAGAGATTATAAAGAATTCTCTATATTTAGAGATTTTTTGATTTATCTCTATTTTAGCAAAGCATATAGCAAAGTTGTTGGAGAGTAATAGCAAAGAAAAAACTAAAATTTTTTATTTTAGCAATGCTGTTGTTGGAGATGCTCTTATAATTTCATCAAAGTCAAAGCCGGGTTTTGTTTAATTAATGCGAAATCAAATAATCTACACGTAGGCTTTGTTTTTTTTTCTTTTTCTAAATTTTTTTTTGACTTGTAATATTTTTATTTAATTTCAATTATTTGAAGTCTTATTTGTCAAAAGTATACACCTTATAAATTTCATTTTCCCATATTCTATTCACAATCTCTGGATTTCTTTCAATATCAACACGTGAAACCTATCAAAACTATTCAATCAATTTCAATTCAAGATATGATTTGGAATGTTTTATATGTTTTATTTTTGTGTATATATATATATATATATATATATATATATATATGTGACATATCTTTTGCAAACCAGTTAGATTGTGTAAACTTTGTGAACTAATCTTAGTTGTTAATCAAGTCTAATGAATATATGATTTTATTATGTTTTCTAATTTAAAATCATGATTATAATGAATAAACTTAATATTTCCTATTTTAAAATCATGATTATAATGAATAAACTTAACATTTTCTATATATATCACAATCATTATTAATGAATCATAATCATTATCCATAAATATATCTATTGTTTCCTAAAATAGTGGTTTGCATAGTTTGTACAAATTGTTTGGTTTGCAAAAGAAACGCACCCTATATATATATATATATATATATATATATATATATATATAGGGGCCTAATCAAATGAGAACTAGATAGTTTGTTGTAACCGTGAGATCTAATGTGAGCCACTCATTTAATATAATTAATTTTGTTTTTAAAATAATGTAAAAGGATAATTTGGTAAATTGATAATTTGAATTTCTTTTAAAAAAAAATCAATTCCTTATTTGACTAATTCCAATTTTAAATTGATTTCAATTTACCGTAATTTATTAATTTAAACCTAACCGCCGACCACAATCTATTGGGTATCACACTGTGTATCATAGTCATATAATGTCTTGCTGCTACAAATTATTGGGTATCACAGTGTGTATCATAGTCATTTAATGTGTTACTGTTATAAGTTCTTGGATATCACATGTATCATAGTCATTTAATACCTTACTGTTCAAAGTTATTTGGGTATCACAGTATGTATCATAGTCATTGTAATGCCTTACTGTTAAAAGTTATTGGGTATCACAATGTATTTTTCTTGTTTTACAAAGTGTATCACATAGTATCAGGTAGTGTTTTGCTTTACTAAGTGTATCACACTATATCTTTTCGTTATTTTATTATGGGTATCACAATGTGATTCAAGTTTTTGCCGGAATAAAGTTCTTCGGGAAAAAGTTCGCCGGAAGGAGGAGAGAGACTATTTTTAAAATACTTAAGTTGTCATTTAATTAAAATCATAAATTAAAATTACCAAAATTAATATTTTCCTAATTTATTCATTGATTTGTGGTTGAGATTGGATCTCACGGTTATCGCAAACAACCAAATTCTCCTTTGAATGGTCCTATATATATATATATGTGTGTGTGTGTGTGTCTTTTATATGTAAAACAAACTACATTGTTAGTATATATTGTTCTATGTGTGAAACAATGTATATAAATTGGTTTTCATGATTTTAATATATACTAGAAACGTACTCGTGCAATGCACCGAGATAAATCACGATTTTAATGTTTCATTTTATATTTTTGACGATTTACAGTACGATTTTGGATGTTTTTGAAAAAGTGATAATGGATTTTTTATAAATTTGTTTAATTTAGGCTTAAATAATGTTTTTTATATAAAAAAATTTAGTATTTTGTTAGAATTCAATGATTATCTTATATATTTTAATGACATGCAGAAAAAATAACCAATTACATATTTAATAATATAATTAATAATTTGGTATGTGCAAGGCCTTCCTTTTATGCAGACCTTTCCATTTAGGGGTGCTCACGGGTTGGGTTGGCCGGGTTGAAGGCACTTTAACAACCCAACCCAATCGTTGCGGTTTGAAAATTCTCAACCCAACCCAACCCAATCAAAAGTGCAACCCAACCCAACCCAAACCGTGCGGGTTGGGTTGGGTTGGCGGGTTGGTCGGTTTGAAACATTTATTAGTTATTTCATAAATTACATACCTGTTGCCGCCTCCTGTCGCCGCCTGCTGCCAGCCGTAAGTGATTGTTTAGTGTCATTCTTGATTGTTTCAACAGTTTCACCTAAATCAACAGTTTCAACATATCACCTAGATTTCTTTTCTTATCATGCAAACATGAATGCAAGAAGCAGTTGCAGATACTATATGTATGTTTTATGTTGGTTTCCAGGGGGAACATTCCTCTGTTTCACCTGTATGTATGCAACCATGGAAGCAAAGACCATGACTTTGTCCAGTCATGTGGGTTTGTCTCAATTTCATGGTTGGGAAAAGTTTTATTAAAATCCATTTTGACACAAATGACCCAAATGACCATGACCTGTTCTTTCTTCATATTTAGTTTTCTTCTTCTGTTTCTTCTTCATATTTAGGTGGCTTAGTTGTGTACTTTGGTCCAACAATGTTGCTAGGATTTTTAGTATTTGATGCTTGAATTGTAATGATACACAACGATTTAACTATATATAAATCGCCAACTATATATAAATCGGTAACTTGCCTTACATACCTGGTAACTTGCCTGCATAACTGAACAACTTGCCTTACATGTTGTTGCCTGACATACCTGGTATATGCAAAATATATAAATCACCAACTATATATAAATCAGACAATGCATAACTAGTAACTTGCCTTACATACCTGTTGTTGCCTGCCGCCAGCTGCTGCTATCTGCCGACAGCCGCCAACTGCCACCATTTGCTGCTACCTGTTGTTTGAATCACCTAAACCGTGCATTGTCTGATTGTTTTTTTTCCTTATCAAAAGCTTAAACTTAAAGAGTTCAAAATACGAAAAGGAACACCCGAGCTCGAGCTAGGAATTTAAGATAGAGGTTCGGTTGTTTAGGGTCATACATAATACATTCTTGTAAATCAACACCAATAAATATGTACACAAATCCACAATCAAAATATGTTAAAACACAACAATCCACATATGCTTTCTTCATTGAGGAATAATATCAAACACTTCGTGTGCATAACAAAAAAAAAAATCTAATCTTGCTCCACTAACAAGACCCAATTTCGCACCACAAAGATCAAAACAAGAACCAAATCGCACTACAAAGATCAAAATATGAATCTATGAACCTGGTCATCAAGAAAACTAAATTCCACATTGTATAAAAAAACCATAACCACAAAGATCGCACAATCAAACCTACCCAAACAGATTTATATTCATAATAATGACAATACCAATCAGATTTATATTCTCAAGAGAGCAAGTCAATGTTCTTAACCACAAGGGTGTCAAGTGCGTGTCAACAGATTTCCAAGAGATTACCTTTAAAACGATTAAAAGACGAGCCGATTGAATCTGATTTGGACATTTGGTCTCGATTTGGTCGACTAAAAGAGGAGTCGATTGAAGCAGAAGGTGAATGGTGAAGGCGAAATCTAGGGTTGAACTGGTAGGAACGATTGAAGTGTCCAACGATTGAAAGGTTGAACGTGAATCTTGGAACAATTGAAGGTGAAATCTGAAACCTAGGAGCAGGAATGAGGAATCGAAGGCTTGACCTTGAAGCAGAACTGAAGTGAAGTAGCGGTAATCTGAAATGTTAAAAAAAGAAGTAGCGCTCTTTCTCTGTCGGGTTATCGGGTTGGGCCCAAACCGTTTCCAACCCATTAAATGCGGTTTGCTATAAAATTTTATCGATTATACAACGGTTTGACTCGGTTTACGTTTTTTTCGGGTTGGGTTGCACGGGTTGGCCGGGTTGAACGGGTTGGTCGGAAATTTGAGCACCCCTATTTCCATTTATCACTATTAATTAATATATCTATACATATAATAAATAAGTAACTAGAATGACATGTGTCGCCTTCTGGTGAACCCATTTTTTCATTTTTCCGCCTAAACATGTATCTGGACGCATTTTATATTATAAGATCATTTAGCACATCCACATTCATTCCTCCTTAAATCTTTCCTTAATTCAATTTTTTTTAATTTATATCTTATATTTACTACCCTTATAATTAGGTATGCAATTTACTTTTATTCCCTTACTTTTTTATTTTTTATTTTAAACTCTTATCATATAAACATAAATAAAATATATGAACTAAAATGCATTAAAAACATTTTTATTTTTTACAAATTATACCATAGTAATCGTTTCGTCAATACCTTCGAAATGAGTCAAATATTGAATACTTTTGGATTTAATTATATTATTAAATATCATAAATATATATGAATTAATGTGTCGTGATTAATATGAGATTTGTTAAAATTAGTATGAGATTTCATACAAATAATCATTAAATTGTCATGATTTTCTTTTTGCAATTTCATATCAATTTTAACTATGTATTTTTCCATAATTTCATTTACGTTCTATTATAAATTTTGTTTTATAAATTCTTGATATTTATTCATATTTATTATTAATTTTTTGCAAAACATCATTTGTGAAAACTGCTTAAAACAAAGACATTTTGTAACCAAATGCAAAAAACAACTCTGAAGGGGAAAAAAACTTGGAAAAGTAGTATCGTACTTTCGATGATCATTCATATCTGTAAGATAAGTTTTATGACATGATTTAATTTTTTAAATTATTACCACGTGTACTATAATTTTGTTTTAATTATATTATTAAACTAGAAGCGTACTCGTGCAATGCAGCGAGATACATCACGATTTTAATGAATCATTTTGTTTTTTTTTGTCGATTTATAGTACGGTTTTGGATGGTTTTGAGAAAGTGACAATTTTTTTTTTATAAATTTGTTTAATTTAGGCTTAATAATATAATGTTGTTTATATAAAAAAAATTAAATATTTTGTTAGAATTTAATAATTATCTTATATATTTTAATGATATCTAGAAAAAAATAACCAATTACATATTTAATAATATAATTAAAACAAATTTATAGTAATATAATATATTAATTAATATTGATAGATGAAAATGTCTGCATAAAAGGAAGACCTTACACATACCAAATTGGTGGGTGTTAAAAGTCTGCAGTAGTAATATGTATCTTGTGTTTTGATACTTGTAAATTAAGAGATTTTAAAATCTTGCATAAAATGATGGTACTTTGTGCCTAATAATTTGTATTTAAAAGTTTTTTTATCCATGCTTTATAATATAGTATATACATACATATATATATATATTGTTGGTTTTTCTCTATGTATTTTTAATAATACATATAATAAACAAAATTAATCAACGAATGATTAAGAACTCGGAAAAAATCAACTAATGATTTTAAGATACTGATAAAGAAAAAGAAGAGGATATAGAACAAAGGTTGAGGCTCGTGTTACACACGATTCCCTTAAACAGATTAGCCATATGTTCCCAGGGTACAACAACAAAAGATATAGTACTGCCGAAGATGACCACTTGTTTTGAAACTCCACTAGAGTTATAGTATGCACTATGAATTTCAGAGAGAGATATGTGAGAGTGTTTTGTTGTTATGAGATGTTGTCCTCTGTTGTGAATGTAACCAACCCTCCTTTTTATATTGAAAACCGAAACCGACAACATTAATACGTAATTAACCAATAATTAAAGAATTAATCTTTAAAACCGACAAAATTAATACGATAATTAACTGGAAATTAAAATATTAATTATCAGAATTCAATACGTTTGATTTGGGGTTACAAAATCCGAAACAGTACACGACGCGGTTTACTGCGCGAGTTAGCCCGCGACACAACCTGCCCGGGCCACTGTTTGTCACAACATTCAAGTGCACGGCGCGGGTAACCGTGCGGGTTAACCTGAGGCATAACCCGCCCGGTGCACTGTTTTGACTCCACACTCCAGTGCACGACGTGGGTTGCCATGTGATTTACTAGATCAAAACAAAAAATTCGCAAAAACCACACTGCGCGAGCACAAGATTTCGGAGCTGCATTTGTGTCCGCCGGTCGCGCCCATGCACAAGTTCGTCGATTTTAGCTTATGAAAATCTCAATCGGCACCCCCCTACGCGCGGGTAGGAGTTGGAGTAAAACCAATCAAAGGAGCTTGTAAGCCACTCCCACATTCATGGTTATAAACCACACCCACTTGATTTTTGCCAATTTCATCCCAAACACTCAACTTTGAGCATCGATATCTCATTCACACATTCCGTTTTGGACACATAATATATCGTTTCGAAGCTCTCATATAGGAGAACACAAACCCACTAAGAGTTCGATATATACAATACATATAAATGTATTTAAATGTGTCCAAAGTTAGTAAAAAACCAAATATATTTTACTAACTTTTCCAACAATCCCCCACATGAATGGAGATCGATCTTTGCATATAAAAAATTCCCTACGAAATTTCGAATACTCGAATCCTGCATAGGATAGGTAGGTGTTACCCTTTGAACCTTCCCTTGTGAAACACACTTAGTCTCCTAGCTGTCAGTAGACTTGATGTCTTTGAACTGAACTGCTATTTATGTAGACGACAATACATTTCACACAGAACTCTTCCTAACAAGGTCATATCCTCATAGTTGTGTTCGTTATGGTCATGAACACTAGCCTGGTTTAGCGAGAGCTGTCAGAAATTGAGCCCCCACATTCCCTTCGAAGAGACCCCACTTCTCTCTCACATAGGTGATCTTCAATAATCATTAAAAGCCATACGCTTAGCCTCATTGTCACTGATGCCAGAATTGGACTAGAAAGTTTATTAACTCCCCCACAGTGACATCCCTTATTCATACAACTAGGTTGTCCTTTTGAACCCAGATCTTGGGATCTCCAGTCTTCTGGGTAAGGTTTCCTTTGCATGAATTACTCATTCAAGGGCTTTAGTCCCTGTAACATCCTGATTTTTATCCTAATGGAGGAAAAGTATTGAATTGGGTGAATCGGTAAATGAAGAACCGAATATGAAGTATGGATATAGTGTTATGTAGTCATGACATCTGACACAATAGCACAAATGGTACTGGAAGTGTGGTAGTCCCGGTTATAGTGCCATGCAGTTGTGACATGCGTCAAAATGGCACCGGCATTACCGAGTGTTTGGTCGCCCCAACGAATGTGCCATGAAATTATGGCAATGGCATGATAACTGGAATAATGACATCAAATTTTCTAAGAGAGGGTCGAGAAATGGTTGGGAAGAGGTCGAGGAACGGCCGAGAAAACGGTCAGAAAAGCCATCGAGAAAATGGGCGAGGAACGGTCGAGAAAACGGGAGAAAATGGCTCTCGGTACCTTTTGGGCGAAAGTGCCAAGCTAAAGTGACACTGGCACTTTAGCCGGGCACTTTCGCAAGGAAAAATTGGCCCACGGTACCACCCTGGCGAAAGTGACAGCTAAAGTGACACTGTCACTTTCGCTTGGCACTCTCGCGGTCGGGGTGCAGAGCTTAAATTCACCCTAACTTCATTTGGTCATATCTTTCTCATTTCTACTCCGTTTTTGGTGCTTCAAATTGCTATGGTTTCGTATTTGAGAGATTTTTAAGGATATATTGTTAGTTTTGGTAATATACAAGAGTATTTGGTGGTGGATTGGAAGCAAAGATCAAGATCTCATCATCATCACCTCCATCTTCAAGAAATTTGGGGCATTTTAGGTTTTCACCAAAACCTAAGTGGTAAGTTTATCCCTTTCTTTTCTAAACCTTAATAGGTGATGTAAATGCTTCATTAATGATCTTCTAGTGTATGATTCCTTCAATTTCGGTTTGTAGGATTTTGGAAGGTTTGGGGTCAAAATTAGGGTTTTGACCAAAATGGAGATTTTGATGTTATGTGTTTGGGGATCGATTCTACTTGGTTGGACGTGATTATTTATGAGTGAAAATTGTGTATCTAGGTTTATGGAGGTTTCGACTTTGAAGATTCAAGTTTCTTCAAAGGAGCTCAAAGTGAGGTAAAAATCTAGATTTAGCCTAAATCTAGCAAGGTGAGTTCAAGTTGATTTGTGAAAATGGTGTATATGCCAAAATGCTTATTTTAAAGTGTTTACCTGTTTTACATGAAATTATTAACTGTTGAGTTATTTGATGAATTTTGATTATTTGAAGTGTCTAACTTTATAAACTTGTAAAATACCCACATTTGGGATTTTGGGCATTTTGGATAAATAAATCATATATTTTGGTATCTTAATGATTTATTTTATGGAAGTAGATTTTGAGTATAAATGTATTTCATTTTATGTTTTGGAGAAATGCATTGTTTTGAAAGGATAAATATTAAAAACTCACTTGGAAAACGATTTGTCTCAATCTAAACTACGTTGATGTTAATTATATGTTTTGGAGCATGGGTTTACATAAGTATGGGTTGTTTATGTTTGATTTCATTTTATGAATTTTGACGTTAGGTCTTTGGATTTGTTGAGCTTATGGTTCGGTTTGGATTTTGTTGGGTTTTAGGGACACTTGTCCGCTTTTAATAGATCAATGTTGAGCGTTTGGTTATGATTTGCATTTATTGCATCTTAGTTGAGAATTACATGTGTGAATGCAATAGTTCATTCGTTTTGAGTCATGTAATGGTTTAGTTAGTGCAATGGATCCATAGGCACGGTGTTCCTATGTCCCCGTTTTGGACATTTGGTTCACCACTTGGCACGGAATAGGCATCGGGTTACCATGATAAGTAAGGTGTGGACCTATACGGTCGGGCAATGTCTCATGGGCAGTAAGGTGTAATTCCCTTGTGCATAAGTTCCCCTGTTTTGGAACTTTCAGGAATAGACTCAGAGGAGTTAACTTGATGTTTTCGGGCAATAAACTTGGAGTAGTTGAGCTTGGTGGGTTTTTATTTGTGTAACCCACATGTTTTGATTTCCTACATAAATATGTGACCTACTTTTGTGTTCCGTCACGTACAATGTAATCGGGTCTTCCCCGTCACCGATAGGTGTTGTTTTGGTTATGGAGTTTTATAATCCATGTTTTCGGAGACGTTTGAGTATGGGTATTTATCTATGTTTTAAGGTTTTGGATATTGAAACTCATTCGAGTTATTGGGATGTTTTGGAAGTTGGAGTTATCTACGTTTTTAGTGTTTGACCATTATAATGCCAGTTATGTTTTACGTGCGCTTTGGGTTTTGGCTTTATTTAAGGAGGCGTTTGTTTTATGATTTTAATCACGAAAAGGGTGAATGACGAAAAAGAGATTGTTTTAAGATTTAATGTATTTCATTTTTGGTTGATTTCAAATAAAATGTATTGCATTTTGGAAATCTTGATTTTAAATAACATTCTTAAAGTTATTGCTTTATATATCTCTAATGAAAACTTTTGAGCTCACTAGGCGTTAAGCCTAACCTTTTTATTTGTCGGCATGTGCATCAGGTTCTAGATGGAGGTATGGTTCTAGCAGTATTGAAGAGATGTGCCTTAGTGTTCACAAGTGTAAGTGTTGGTGAAGTCTTCCGCAGTTTGGAGATAGTGACTATTATTGGGCTTTAGTAGCACCCGTCCTATTTATAGACTGTATGTATAGAATGAATGTGTGTATTGAGGTTAAATATTAAATTGTGATTGTAGATGAATCATTTATTGATGTATTTAGGAAATTTTAAATTAGTTGTTATTTCCGGATTCGAGGGTGTGACAAGTTGGTATCAGGGCATTAGTTTGAGAGATTTAGGTGTTGATTATGAATGCCTAGACTCAAATTAGTCTAATTTTAAGTGTTTGAATGTGAAATTTCACCATTAGGCACTTTAAGACTTGATGATTCGAGGTGAGTGGGTCCACTAGGAACGGGAATTACGCCAAAAATGGCAAGGTTGATCATGTACAGTACGTTCATAATAGCACCTGGCCAGTGTTATGGTGAGCCTACGAGTTACATGTGTATGCTTGAACTGCCATGGTACGATAACCGTTGGGGTAGTGAAGAAGCTTCTGAATGAGTAACCGTTAGAAAGATTTGATGATTCGATTATTCGACGCTTGGAATGACAGTAAGCATGGTGATAGCATTAAGTGGACCGTTTCGGGTCGGGATGAATGGATGGGTTAGAACCGTAGACTTTTGGAATCGACAATATTCGAGGAGAAATTGTGAGATGGACCGATGCAATCTTCGATGATTGCCTTAAGATGTTTGATCACCCGGATGACAATAGTGTGACGGGAAAATCGAGGAATGGGATTTCGGGATGTTAAGTGCCGACCAATCTCATGCACGAAATTTATTTCTAAAATAAGTTTGCATAAATTGTTTCTCATGTTGTCGAAGCATAAAGTGTGTTATACTATGAAGTCTTGGTAAAACATTTAGCACTCATCAGATTTTAAACCGTGAGCTTAAGAATGCATGGAATTGTTTTGTTGTGTGTGATTGCAAATTTATATTGAAAACATCTCCGTCCCTGTTTTGTGTCTAACACTATTTTTGGATATTATAAAGATCCGTGTTTTAATGTCATTTGGTGTATTGGACGTAACTGTAGAATTTTTAGCCTTGACATTGGATCTCCTCCACGTATGTTAAAGTTTTAAAGGAAGAGTTGTCCCCATGTACTTGAGTCGTGTTTAATTTTATGGAGTATAGTTTTGCGACGTTTTGGGATTGTGAGTGTACTTTGAGATGCGTGAGTTTTAAGTTTATTACGTGTAAATTTACGAGCTTTTTGGGTGTCGTGTCTCATGAAAGTCTTGCTAAAAAGGGGTCACTTTATCGTACGTTATGGTTTTAGAATTTTAACATTTTGACCTATTGTTGTCTTATGCTTTTTATGTTGAGAAATGAAAATTTTGACACCACTTGATTTTAGCGTTAATGAGTTTTATGAAAATTCAGTCGAGTTTTATGGCATCTCACCTTACGACATTTTGCGTCGCGTAGATAAAATGTTGGAACGCGCTTAATCGCATTACTGTGTACGTTAACCTATGAATTTTCGTTTAACATTCGATCTCTCTTTTGAGTTTTATACAAGTGTTGATCGTTGCATACTATTCGTATTGGGTTTAAATTTTACTGTTAGTGTGAGTAAGCACATAAAAGATTTATATTGTTTCAGATAGGACTTTTGCTCAGAACATGTTTCAGTTGTTGATTTTACTGTTAGAAAATTTCCGCAATGCATTAAATGAATTATCGGTAATCATGTCGTCGTAGTTACCATTTTGGTCAAGTGTGTTTTATCGGTGCGGCTCAAAGTTTTAAACTCGATTTAAAATTTATTTACGTTCCTATCGTGTTGCTAAATTTGGGAAATAAACGGACGTAAATGGACCTTGTTGGGGATTTTATCCTCCGACGTTTTGCGTTTTAAAGGAGAAGATTTTAAAGTTGAAATTGTGAATTTCTCTTTTAGAATGGACAAACAGTTTGTTGCACAGGTTATAGTGCGGAAAATTATTTTTCATATACATAGTATAAATTGATGCATACTAGGACCATGGTACTCCGTTTGAAAATTTTGTTGCGCATCTTTTGTTACCGTTTTTATTTATGTAACACCCCGAATTTTAGAGCTTGGTATTTGAAATTATCATGTTATGAATTATCATGTTTTGGGATTTAAACGTATCGGGGGTCTTGATCAGTTTTGGTCCTCGCGAGTTAAATCAGAACTGGTAAATTTGGGTCAGTCGGGGCCTTCTCGGCGATAGTGCCCGCGATAGTGACGTGGTCACAATCGCGAGGGCACAATCGCCCAACTTGTACCGCGGGGTGGGGAGTCCTCGCGACTATGCCAGCGATAGTGACATAGGTCACAATCGCCGGGGCACAATCGCCCCATCTGTACCGCGGGGTGGAGGACCCTCGCGACATTGCCAGCGATAGTGACGGATGTCACAATCGCCGTGGCACAATCGCCGTCGGGCAGCAGGGGTATAAATACCTCATTTACGGGATTTCTTCATTTAGGGTTGATTTTGGGAGCTGATAGAGGGTTTCTCTCCAGCGATTTTGGTAAGGTTTCTACCCCAACTTCAACCATATCAATTAATGATCTTATGGTGGTTTTAAGGGTGGAATAAATGCTTCCTTAGGTGTGATTTTGGAAGGATTTTAGCTTGCAACCACTTCTCAAGTCTCCAACTTCCCACCTACCACTTTAGGGTTTGATTTCTTGTGAGAGATCACCAAGGTGAGTGTTTCTTAACTCTTCCATTCTCATACATGTCTGATAATGTGTTGGTAATTACGTGTATTTTAGTTATTGCTTACTTGTTCATGTAGAGTTAACCTCAAACCCTAATTTGGGGGTAAGAGGCAAATGGAGAGTATTAAATATGTTATTTGGCCAAGCTATGTAGTAATGGCCAAGTAAGAATAATGAGTTGCATGTTTGGTCATTAAATGGGAATAGATATTGATTTTAAGACTCGACTTGAGTTGCCATATATGGATAGACTAAAGACTCGGTTTGAGTTGAGGTCAGGTATAGACTAAAGACTCGGTTTGAGTTGAGGTCAAGTATAGACAAAAGACTCGGTTTGAGTTGAGGTTAAGTATAGACTAATGACTCGGTTTGAGTTGAGGTCAAGTATAGACTAAAGACTCGGTTTGAGTTGAGGTCAAGTATAGACTAAAGACTCGGTTTGAGTTGAGGTCGATAATAGACTAAAGACTCGGTTTGAGTTGAGGTCACGGATAGACTAAAGACTCGGTTTGAGTTGAGGTCATAAGTAGGCTACAGATCCGGTTTGGATTGAGTGCCAAATAGCTAAAGATCTTGTTTGGGTTGATGCTAGTCAAGAGCAAATGACTTGGAATAACATTATAAATTGCGTTGATGATATTGTTTGTGGCATATTGATTAATGTCAGGTGAAGCACATTGGTAGATGGCCGTGAAAACTATAATGATCTCGTATTGTGATCTCTTTCATGATTTAATTTCCTTTATGTGTTCTCACTAGGCCTTAGCCTAACACTTGTTTCTTTGGTTGTCATGTATGACAGGAAACTCTAGTGGCGGGCATCTACGGGAATGAGTGGTCGATCGAGCGATCGAGAGCGGTCATTTTGAAAGATCTAGAGACCGGCATTTTTGTGTATAGTCACTAGCTTGTGGAGGATAGCGACACCCGATCGTAATCTGATAGGGAAATCTAGATTATTTAGGTTGTCGTAACTTTATGCCTCACTTAGTGAACTTGTATGTATTATGTTTTATTCCCCTCTTTGGGTTGATACTTTGGAATGCCTTGGCAGATTTTGTATTACAGGTTTCACCAATTTACAGTCGTCATATTGCCAAAAATTTAAGTTTTAAATCGCACCAATTTTTAGAGTGTTACAAGTTGGTATCAAAGCCCTAGTTTAAGTGAACTAGGCATGAATGTAAGATGTCTAGACTTAGACTGAGTATATTAGGCAACGATTGTGAGATGGGTAGAACTCCTAAGATGGAATAGTCTTAAAGTTGTCGACGACTACACGAATTAAAAATTATGGTGATGGAGATGAAAATTCTTGTGTATTGCATGTTCATAATTTCGCCTAGCTAACGCTATTATGAAGATGTTTTACGTGATTATGCTTGTTTCCGTTGTTATGATAATTAATGAATGTGGTAGTATGTTTCTTACTCATAAGTTGTATAGTCTTATCTTAGCTTTATTCTCGCGTGTGTGGCAGACTATGGTCAATACGGGAAATCGGCCAGAAGGGCAGGAGGCGACAGCATCTACGGCAGACCAACCGAGGATAACGACTAATGAATTGCCCCCACCTCCGGTAAACGCATTGGGTGGAGGACCGGAATTCATACCTCGTCGTAACATAGCTGCAACTCACCCGATCATGGAAGAAGTGACACCGGAGACAAGAATAATGGACAGAATGATGCAAGCCATGAACGCAGCCATGGCACAACAGCAAGAGATGTTCATGAAGTTACTAGAGGATCGGGACGCCAGTAACCGTAGACCTGAAACGGTTGCAGAGAATGTGATTGTGGCGGGATCCGGGGGTTCGGAGCCCGTTGTCCCTTCTAATGAAATTCCTCCTCCCGGTCCGCCTAAGGCTTGCACTTTTAAGACATTCCTTGGATGCCGACCCCCAGAGTTCAAAGGTACCGATGATCCATTATTGTGTATGAACTGGGTAAGAGAGATGGAGCAGGCCTTCAGATCAAGTGAATGCGGGGAAGGCCAGAAAGCAATTTTTGGTTCTCAAATGTTGAGGGGAACAACCCTAACGTGGTGGAACGTTTACTCCTCGTCGGTGGAGGCCACGGTGTTGGCCAAACTGAGTTGGTCAACCTTTAAGAAGAAATTGATGGAAGAGTTTTGCAACGAGCGTGCCTTAGATCGATTGGAGGAAGAGTTCCGGAATCTGAGGAAAGGGAACCTGTCATTGAGAGAATATAACCGTCAGTTCATGGATAAGCTCGGTTTGGTGGGACATCTGGTCCCAACCGAAAAGGAAAAGATCAAGGCCTACACCAAAGGGTTGTCGAGTGAGATGAAGAATCTTGTTCGAGTGTCTAAAGTCTCTACCCTCCGCGAAGCTATCGAAGAGGCTCAATTAGTGGAGGACTCCTATGGCCCAAGCAAAGTAGAAAGGAGTGGACCAGCTGAGAAGAGGAGGTGGGAAGGAAACTCCGCACCTCCAAGAAGGACAAGGCCTTTCACCAACAACTACCGTGGGAGCGAATCGGGACGCGAAGCTAGGTGGTGCTCTAGGTGTCGGAGCAAACATGTTGGCCCGTGCAATCCGGGAGGGTCAAATTGTTTCAAGTGTGGAAAGGCGGGTCATGAGCGTCGTGATTGCCCGGTCCGAGGGATTACATGCTTTGAGTGCAAGGAACCAGGTCACTTTCGGAGCGA
This sequence comes from Arctium lappa, assembly GCA_023525745.1. Lineage (NCBI taxonomy): Eukaryota > Viridiplantae > Streptophyta > Magnoliopsida > Asterales > Asteraceae > Arctium > Arctium lappa. The sequence goes on from CM042059.1 coordinate 36,925,126, forward strand.
GTGCCCGAAGACGAAGACAGGGGGAAAGGATACGAAGAAGGCGGACCCTCCAAGAGCGACGGGAAGGGCATTTCAAATGACCACCGAGGAAGCAAGGGCTTTGACAGATGTAGTGTCGGGTACGTTTCTTCTAAACTCCGTACCTACGCGTATATTGTTTGATTCCGGCGCGAGCTTTTCGTTTGTATCGTTTTCGTTTTGCCAAAAGTTATCTGTGCCCGCTAGTAGTTTAGAAAATGCTATAGTAGTAGAATTAGCGGATGGCGGTCAAGTAGTGGTCCGGGATGTTTTGAAAGGTTGTAAGTTGGAGATTGAAGGGAAGGAGTTTTCGGTCAACCTAATGCCGATGGTTATTGGGGGATTTGACGTGGTAATTGGGATGGATTGGTTAGCGGATAACCAAGCCGAAATCCTTTGTGCAAAGAAACTAATTCGGATTCCGATCTTGAATGAAGATTCGGTAATTGTGTACGGTGAAAGACGGAAGGGGGAAGTGGCAATCATTAACTTGGTAAAGGCGCGAAAGTGTTTAGCGAAGGGATGCCCATCCTTTCTGGCATATGTGATAGATGCCAAACTCGAGAAGAAGAAGCTAGAGGATGTCGCGGTGGTAAAGGAGTTTTCCGATGTATTCCCGGACGACTTGCCTAGTTTACCGCCTGACCGTCAAGTGGAGTTCAAGATCGACCTAGCACCAGGAGCGGCTCCTATAGCCCGAGCCCCATACCGTTTGGCCCCATCTGAGATGAAGGAAATGATGAGTCAATTGCAAGACCTTTTAGAAAAGGGATTCATAAGACCGAGTTCCTCGCCATGGGGAGCACCGGTCTTATTTGTAAAGAAGAAGGACGGTACCATGCGGATGTGCATCGATTATAGGGAATTGAATAAGGTAACGGTGAAGAACAAATACCCACTCCCTAGGATCGATGATCTTTTTGACCAACTGCAAGGAGCGGGTTGCTTTTCGAAGATCGATCTCCATTCGGGTTATCATCAAGTGAAAGTCAAGGAAGAAGACATTCCTAAAACTGCTTTTAGGACGCGTTATGGCCACTACGAGTTTCTAGTAATGCCATTCGGTTTGACGAACGCTCCAGCGGTGTTCATGGATTTGATGAATCGCGTATGCCGACCATTTCTTGACAAGTCGGTCATTGTGTTCATCGACGACATCCTTATCTACTCGAAGGGTGAGGCCGAGCATGCGTGTCACCTTCGAGAGGTGTTGGAAATCTTAAGAAAGGAGAAACTTTCTGCCAAGTTCTCCAAATGCGAGTTTTGGTTGAAGGAAGTGCAGTTCTTGGGGCACGTAGTTTCAAAAGATGGAGTGAAGGTGGACCCGGCCAAGATTGAGGCTATGATGAATTGGGAACCTCCAAAAAGCCCCTCCGAAATTCGAAGTTTCCTAGGCTTGGCGGGGTATTACCGAAGATTCATACAAGATTGCTTCTTCGTTGACTATGTTGACCAAGAAGAATGTAAAGTTTGTGTGGACCGAAGATCAAGAGAAAGCATTTCGGACCTTGCAAAGGAAATTATGTGAAGCTCCGATCTTGTCCTTGCCGGAAGGATCGGAGGATTTTGTGGTTTTTAGCGATGCATCCAAGTTGGGGCTTGGATGTGTACTAATGCAAAGGGGGAAGGTGATCGCGTACGCATCTAGGCAATTGAAGGTGCACGAGAAAAACTACCCCACTCATGACTTGGAGTTGGCGGCGGTAGTGTTCGCATTAAAGTTATGGCGACATTATCTGTATGGTACGAAGTGTACCTTGTATACGGATCACAAGAGCTTGAAGTATGTCTTCGATCAGAAAGAACTCAACATGAGACAACGCCGGTGGCTAGAGCTACTTAAGGATTACGATTGTGAATTACTCTACCACCCGGGTAAAGCAAACGTGGTGGCCGACGCCTTAAGTCGGAAAGAGTACAGCGGGAAGCTTCAAGCCAAACTCACTCGGATTGAGTTAGTCTCGAGCCTTATAGAAAGGATAAAAGGGGCGCAAGCCAAAGCATTAAAGGAAGAAAATCTCAAGGAAGAGGTGATGACCAAGCAACGGTTACTTTTGACCGAGGATAGTCGAGGGATCAAGTGCTTAAATGGGCGAGTTTGGGTACCGAAGTTTGGGGGTTGCCGGGAGCTTCTTTTGGAGGACGCGCATAAATCTAAGTATTCTATCCACCCGGGAAGCACCAAGATGTATCGGGATTTAAAGTTGCACTATTGGTGGCCGATTATGAAATTGGATGTAGCTCATTTCGTAGAGCGATGTATAACTTGTTCACAAGTGAAGGCCGAGCATCAACGACCCTACGGAAGCCTCCAATCGCTTGAAATACCCGAGTGGAAATGGGACAAGGTTACCATGGACTTCGTGACCAAACTACCAAAGACCTTGAGGGGGAACGACACTATTTGGGTTATTGTCGACCGTTTGACTAAGAGTGCTCACTTTCTAGCGATGCGGGAAACCTTGCCGATGGATAAGTTGGCAAAGCTCTATATAGACGAGGTAGTCTCTAGGCACGGTATACCATTGTCGATAGTTTCCGATCGTGATAGTCGGTTCACATCAAGGTTTTGGGGAGCTTTGCATCAAGAGTTGGGTACGCGAGTAAATTTAAGCACGACATATCACCCACAAACGGACGGACAAAGCGAAAGGACCATTCAAACGCTTGAAGACATGCTTAGATCATGTGTGATCGATTTCGGCGGAAATTGGGATACCCACCTACCTTTGGTGGAATTTGCGTACAACAATAGTTATCATTCCAGTCTGGGAATGGCACCTTTTGAAGCTTTGTATGGGCGGAAGTGTAGAACCCCCGTATGCTGGTTAGAAACGGGGGAGAAGCAGTTTGCTGGGCCAGAGTTAGTACAAGAGACGGCTGACAAGGTTAAGTCGATTCGAGAGCGGTTGAAAGCGGCGCAAGATCGTCAGAAAGTTTACGCCGACAAGAAAAGAAGACCGGTGGAGTTCCAAGTGGGAGATCGTGTAATGTTGAAAGTATCTCCTTGGAAGGGTTTGATTCGTTTTGGGAAGCGTGGGAAGCTAAGTCCCCGTTTCCTCGGGCCATTCACTATCCTAGAGCGTATTGGACTCCAAGCTTATAGGCTAGACTTGCCACCTGAGATGGACGGAATCCATCCAACGTTTCATGTGTGTTATTTGCGGAAGTGCCTGGCGGAGGAAGAGAGCGTCATACCGTTATCCGAAATTCGTGTGGAGGACAATCGATGCGTGGAGGAACCCGAGGCTATTTTGGAAAGGGAAACTAAGAGACTTCGCCATAAGGAGGTCGTGATGGTCAAAGTACAATGGAGACACCACCGAGGCACGGACGTAACATGGGAGTCGGAAGAGGACATGAAGCGTAGATATCCTCGCATGTTCGTATAGTATAGATTTCGAGGACGAAATCGTTTCCAAGTTGGGGAGGATTGTAACACCCCGAATTTTAGAGCTTGGTATTTGAAATTATCATGTTATGAATTATCATGTTTTGGGATTTAAACGTATCGGAGGTCTTGATCAGTTTTGGTCCTCGCGAGTTAAATCAGAACTGGTAAATTTGGGTCAGTCGGGGCCTTCTCGGCGATAGTGCCCGCGATAGTGACGTGGTCACAATCGCGAGGGCACAATCGCCCAACTTGTACCGCGGGGTGGGGAGTCCTCGCGACTATGCCAGCGATAGTGACATAGGTCACAATCGCCGGGGCACAATCGCCCCATCTGTACCGCGGGGTGGAGGACCCTCGCGACATTGCCAGCGATAGTGACGGATGTCACAATCGCCGTGGCACAATCGCCGTCGGGCAGCAGGGGTATAAATACCTCATTTACGGGATTTCTTCATTTAGGGTTGATTTTGGGAGCTGATAGAGGGTTTCTCTCCAGCGATTTTGGTAAGGTTTCTACCCCAACTTCAACCATATCAATTAATGATCTTATGGTGGTTTTAAGGGTGGAATAAATGCTTCCTTAGGTGTGATTTTGGAAGGATTTTAGCTTGCAACCACTTCTCAAGTCTCCAACTTCCCACCTACCACTTTAGGGTTTGATTTCTTGTGAGAGATCACCAAGGTGAGTGTTTCTTAACTCTTCCATTCTCATACATGTCTGATAATGTGTTGGTAATTACGTGTATTTTAGTTATTGCTTACTTGTTCATGTAGAGTTAACCTCAAACCCTAATTTGGGGGTAAGAGGCAAATGGAGAGTATTAAATATGTTATTTGGCCAAGCTATGTAGTAATGGCCAAGTAAGAATAATGAGTTGCATGTTTGGTCATTAAATGGGAATAGATATTGATTTTAAGACTCGACTTGAGTTGCCATATATGGATAGACTAAAGACTCGGTTTGAGTTGAGGTCAGGTATAGACTAAAGACTCGGTTTGAGTTGAGGTCAAGTATAGACAAAAGACTCGGTTTGAGTTGAGGTTAAGTATAGACTAAAGACTCGGTTTGAGTTGAGGTCAAGTATAGACTAAAGACTCGGTTTGAGTTGAGGTCAAGTATAGACTAAAGACTCGGTTTGAGTTGAGGTCGATAATAGACTAAAGACTCGGTTTGAGTTGAGGTCACGGATAGATTAAAGACTCGGTTTGAGTTGAGGTCATAAGTAGGCTACAGATCCGGTTTGGATTGAGTGCCAAATAGCTAAAGATCTTGTTTGGGTTGATGCTAGTCAAGAGCAAATGACTTGGAATAACATTATAAATTGCGTTGATGATATTGTTTGTGGCATATTGATTAATGTCAGGTGAAGCACATTGGTAGAGCGCCGTGAAAACTATAATGATCTCGTATTGTGATCTCTTTCATGATTTAATTTCCTTTATGTGTTCTCACTAGGCCTTAGCCTAACACTTGTTTCTTTGGTTGTCATGTATGACAGGAAACTCTAGTGGCGGGCATCTACGGGAATGAGTGGTCGATCGAGCGATCGAGAGCGGTCATTTTGAAAGATCTAGAGACCGGCATTTTTGTGTATAGTCACTAGCTTGTGGAGGATAGCGACACCCGATCGTAATCTGATAGGGAAATCTAGATTATTTAGGTTGTCGTAACTTTATGCCTCACTTAGTGAACTTGTATGTATTATGTTTTATTCCCCTCTTTGGGTTGATACTTTGGAATGCCTTGGCAGATTTTGTACTACAGGTTTCACCAATTTACAGTCGTCATATTGCCAAAAATTTAAGTTTTAAATCGCACCAATTTTTAGAGTGTTACAATTTACGTAAGTACTGATCAAATGAGTTTTGGAAATGGTTTTATATGCGTAGTGCTGGTGATCAATTTTGAAACCTATCGAATGAACGGTAGTGTATTTTTACTGCACGATTAATTGTTATAAAACTTATGTATTTGAAAGTTTTATAAATTTCAAATTGGCATATTAGTTGAAAACCTTGAACTCATTAGGTTCATAGATTTAAACCTCTGTCGTGAAAGGAGTTGTAATTAGGGAACTAAGGAGTCCTTGAGAATTGAAGCGTCGGATGATCCGACTCGTGGTCAGCTTTGGAACTTTTAGATTTTGGTTTATGAATCGGTTCACGCATGAATAATGGAGGTAATAGATTCATGCCTTCCCAGTTAACTAAGGTGTGATCTTTATACTTTCGCAAAACCTGCGGGATAAGGTCTTGTATGATTCTGGGTATGGTTGGATTGGATTTGTCAGGTCGATGGTCTGTTAGATATCATGTTATACGTTGCTAGTGTATCGTCTTGATGGGTTGTGTGGTCGTTTGACGTCGTGCTACTTATTGGCGGTGTGCCATCTTTATGGGTTTTCGGGAACAAATGATATATTGTGATTCGTTTGTTAGAGATGTAAGATGGGGAATTTTAGTGTCATGTTAGGTGTCAACTTTTTTCGGCAATGCAAATGTGGAATGAAATATTCGATGGTATGCCTACGTTTTCAGTGTGATCTCTGAATCTTAGGCGTCAACTTGTTCTTTTGAGGTCAACGAATGTTGTTGGGGTACTCTCGTGGGATCATAGGGAATGTTAGCTTCTAAGTGTCATCACTTAAAGGAAGGTAGATGTTGGTAACTAAGTATTGATGTGTATAATGTTCTTGGCGTGGTAAAATCTTGTTGGTGGAATGTTTGAAGTTGAGAATAGATCGGAATTGTGTGATAGCCTAATCTGGATTAACTAACTCCCTGGAAAGCGCATTGGTACGTTCTTGAAAGGGAGGATTTACCAATATCAAGGGTGAATTATTAAGAATTTTTGGAAATTCTTTGGGCTTGGTGTTGATCATTGTAGTGCGGATGTAGAATCATGTTGAGCTGGGATGAATTAGTTAATGAGAAGTTGAGATCACAAGCTACCATGGAGGTAGTACGTGCCACCTAAGGTTGGGAGGCGGCCGAGATTTTATGGCTAGAAAATACTCCATCAATGCTCGGTAGACTTCTCTTGTCGATGTTTAACTGTTGCAAGAAAGGACAAAGTTACTTCTGGGAACCGAGGTAATCCAATAAGGGTTGTGTAGTACTGAAATGCTTTCTGTATGAACTAGATTTCGAGGACGAAATCTTTTATAAGGTTGGGAGGATTGTAACATCATGATTTTTATCCTAATAGAGGAAAAGTATTGAACTGGGTGAATCGGTAAATGAATAACCAAATATGAAGTATGAATATAGTGTTATGTAGTCGTGACATCTGACACAATAGCACAAATGGTACTGGAAGTGTGGTAGTCCCGGTTATAATGCCATGCAGTTGTGACATGCGTCACAATGGCACCGACATTACCGAGTGTTTGGTCGCCCCAACGAATGTGCCATGAAATTATGGCAATGACATGATAATTGGAATAATGGCATCAAATGTTCCAAGAGAGGGTCGATAAATGGTTGGTAAAAGGTCGAGGAACGGCCGGGAAAACGGTTTAGAAAGCCGTCGAGAAAACGGGCGAGGAACAGTCGAGAAAACGGGAGAAAATGGCTCTCGGTACCTTTTGGGCGAAAGTGCGAAGCTAAAGTGACACTGGCACTTTAGCCGGGCACTTTCGCATGGAAAATTTGGCCCACGATACCATCCTGGAGAAAGTGACAGCTAAAGTGACACTGTCACTTTCGCTTGGCACTCTCGCGGTCGGGGTGCAGGGCTTAAATTCAGCCCTAACTTCATTTGGTCATATCTTTCTCATTTCTACTCCGTTTTTGGTGATTCAAATTGCTATGGTTTCGTATTTGAGAGATCTTTAAGGATAGATTGTTAGTTTTGGTAATATCCAAGAGTATTTGGTGGTGTATTGGAAGCAAAGATCACGATCTCATCATCATCACCTCCATCTTCAAGAAATTTGGGGCATTTTAGGTTTTCACCAAAACCTAAGTGGTAAGTTTATCCCCTTCTTTTCTAAACCTTAATAGGTGATGTAAATGCTTTATTGATGATCTTCTAGTGTTTGATTCCTTCAATTTCGGTTTGTAGGATTTTGGAAGGTTTGGGGTCAAAATTAGGGTTTTGACCAAAATGGAGATTTTGATGTTATGTGTTTGGGGATCGATTCTACTTGGCTGGACGTGATTATTTATGAGTGAAAATTGTGTATCTAGGTTTATGGAGGTTTCGACTTTGAAGATTCAAGTTTCTTCAAAAGAGCTCAAAATGGGGTAAAAATCTAGATTTAGCCTAAATCTAGATTTAGCCTAAATCTAGATTTAGCCTAAATCTAGCAAGGTGAGTTCAAGTTGATTTGTGAAAATGGTGTACATGCCAAAATGCTTATTTTAAAATGTTTACCTGTTTTACATGAAATTATTAACTGTTGAGTTATTTGATGAATTTTAATTATTTGAAGTGTCTAACTTTATAAACTTGTAAAATATCCACATTTGGGATTTTGGGCATTTTGGATAAATAAATCATATATTTTGGTATCTTAATGATTTATTTCATGGAAGTAGATTTTGAGTATAAATGTATTTCATTTTGTGTTTTGGAGAAACGCATGGTTTTGTGTTATGTGACGTTTTGAAAGGATAAATGTTATAAACTCACTTGGAAAACGATTTGTCTCAATCTAAACTACGTTGGAGTTAATTATATGTTTTGGAGCATGGGTTTACATAAGTACGGGTTGTTTATGTTTGATTTCATTTTATGAATTTTGACGTTGGGTCTTTGGATTTGTTGAGCTTATGGCTCGGTTTGGATTTTGTTGGGTGTTGAGGACACTTGTCCGCTTTTAATAGCTTAATGTTGAGCGTTTGGTTATGATTTGCATTACTGCATCTTAGTTGAGAATTAAATGTTTGAATGCAATAGTTCATTCGTTTTGAGTCATGTAATGGTTTAGTTAGTGCAATGGATCTATAGGCACGGTGTTCCTATGTTCCCGTTTTGGACATTTGGTTCACCACTTAGCACGGAATAGGCATCGGGTCACCATGATAAGTAAGGTGTGGACCTATACGGTCGGGCAGCGTCTGATGGGCAGTAAGGTGTAATTCCCTTGTGCATAAGTTCCCCTGTTTTGGAACTTTCATGAATAGACTCAGAGGAGTTGGCTTGATGTTTTTGAGCAATAGACTTGGAGTAGTTGAGCTCGGTGGGTTTTTATTTGTGTAACCCACATGTTTTGATTTCCTACATAATTATGTGACTTACTTTTGTGTTCCGTCACGTACAATGTAATCGGGTCTTCCCCGTCACCGATAGGTGTTGTTTTGGTTATGGAGTTTTATAATTCATGTTTTCGGAGACGTTTGAGTATGGGTATTTATCTATGTTTTAAGGTTTTGGATATTGAAACTCATTCGAGTTATTGGGATGTTTTGGAAGTTGGAGTTATCTACGTTTTCAGACCATTATAATGTCAGTTATGTTTTACGTGCGTTTTGGGTTTTGGCTTTTTTTAAGGAGGCGTTTGTTTTATGATTTTAATCACGAAAAGGGTGAATGACGAAAAGGAGATTGTTTTAAGATTTAATGTATTTCATTTTTGGTTGATTTCAAATCAAATGTATTGCATTTTGGAAATCTTGATTTTAAATAACATTCTTAAAGTTATTGCTTTATATATCTCTAATGAAAACTTTTGAGCTCACTAGGCGTTAAGCCTAACCTTTTTATTTGTCGGCATGTGCATCAGGTTCCAGATGGGGGTATGGTTCTAGCAGTATTGAAGAGATGTGCCTTAGTGGTCACAAGTGTAAGTGTTGGTGAAGTCTTCCGCAGTTTGGAGATAGTGACTATTATTGGGCTTTAGTAGCACCCGTCCTATTTATAGACTGTATGTATAGAATGAATGTGTGTATTGAGGTTAAATCTTAAATTGTGATTGTAGATGAATCATTTATTGACGTATTTAGGAAATTTTAAATTAGTTGCTATTTCTGGATTCGAGGGTGTGACAGTCCCATTCCTTTCGACGACTTATAAACCAAATCTCTACTTAGGCCTTTCGTAAGCAGATCCGCAATGTTATCCTTTGACTTCACATAGTCAATTGTGATAACTCAAGTAGAGAGTAATTGTCGAAGCGTATTATGTCTACGTCTAATATGTCTAGATTTCCCATTATACATTGTACTTTGAGCTCTACCAATTGCCGATTGGCTATCACAATGTATACATATGGCTGTTACTGGCTTAGGCCATTTGGGAATATCTTCCATGAACTGACGTAGCCACTCTGCCTCTTCACCACATTTATCCAACGCAATAAATTCAGATTCCATCGTGGATCTGGCTATAACAGTTTGTTTGGACGATTTCCAACATTTAGCCGCACCTCCAAGTGTAAACACATATCCACTTGTAGATATGGAATCCTTTATATCAGATATCCAATTTGCGTCGCTGTATCCTTCGATCACCACTGGATAACTTCATAATGCAGTCCAAACTCACGTACGTATTTTAAATATCATAACAATCTAGTAATACTCTTCCAGTGTTCTAAACTGGGATTACTAGTATACATACTTAGCCTGCTCACTGAATATGCTAAGTCAGGTCTAGTACAACTCATAAGATACATCAGACTGCCAATTATTCTTGAGTATTCCACTTGTGCAACACCTTCCCCTCAATTCTTAGATAGATGTTGACTAGTGTCAATCGGAGTTCTAGCTATACTAGTATCTCCTTCATTAAATTTCTCAATAATCTTGTCCACGTAATGTGATTGATTTAACACCAGACCATTCTGGGTTCTTGTGATCTTGACCCCAAGAATCACATCAGCTAAACCCATGTCTTTCATGTCAAACTTAGATTTCAACATATCCTTTGTGGACCTTATCATTTGTCATCACTTCCAATTATAAGCATATCATCAACATATAAACACAAGATGACATAACCATGAGTGGTGTCTTTCATATAAACACATTTGTCACACTCATTTATCTTAAAACCACTTTCTAACATGGCTTTATCAAACTTTTGATGCCATTCCTTTGGAGCTTGCTTTAGGCCATACAAGGACTTAATCAGTTTACAAACCTTGTTCTCTTGTCCCGGGGCAACGAATCCCTCAGGCTGCTCCATATAGATTTCTTCTTTTAAATCTCCGTTTAGAAAAGCAGTTTTCACATCCATTTGGTGAATTTGCAGATTTCTAATGACTGCAATAGCTAATACCAATCTAATGGATGTTATTCTTGTCACCGATGAATAAGTATCAAAATATTCTTGATCTTCCTTTTGTCTATATCCTTTGATCACTAATCTCGCCATGTATTTGTCAATACTGCCATCAGCTTTCATCTTTCTTTAAATGAACCAATGGTAACCTAGTGGCTTACAACCCAGAGGTAGGTCCACTAGTTCCCACGTATGGTTTTGTAAGATAGATTCTATCTCACTCTTGATGGCTTCTTTCCATTGAGGTCCCTCCGTAGACATAACCGCCTCACGATAAGTTTTGGGTTCACTTTCCACCACGTAGGTGAGAAAATCGGGACCAAACAATTTTTCAACCCTAACCTGTTTACTTTTTCTAGGTTCCACCACTTCTTCCTCAGATAGAATTTGTTCATCCTCTCGAACAATTTCTTTATCTTTAGAAGACGAGGTTTGTTTTTCCTTATTCAAACAACGAAACACGTCTTCGAAGAATAAAGCATTTCTTGACTCCATAATTGTATTCTTGTGTATTTCATGATTTTTTGATTCATACACAAGAAACCGATAAGCACTACTATTTTGCGCATATCCAATGAATACACAATCCACTGTTTTAGGTCCTAACTTTTGTACCTTAGGCGGAGGTACAACCACTTTAGCTAGGCACCCCCACACTCGTAAGTACTTGTAAGATGGTTTCCTACGCATCCAAAGTTCATACGGTGTTTCATTTTGTTTCTTGTGTGGTATCTTATTCAAAAGATAATTAGTCGAAAAAATAGCTTCCCCCCCACATGTTCTGACTAAAACCAGAACTAATCAACATGGCATTAACCATCTTTTTCAAGGTACGATTTTTCCTCTCAGCAATATCGTTTTGCTGAGGTGAGTAGGGTGTTGTGAATTCATGTCGAATTCCATTGTTAGAACAAAACTCAACAAACGGTGAAACATATTCACCTCCCCTATCACTTCTAACGACCTTGATTTTCTTGTTAAGTGATTATCAACTTCATTTTTATGCAAGAAAAACTTGTCTATTGCTCATCTTTACTCTTAAGTAAATATATATAGCAATATTTCGTGTTATCATTGATGAACGTGATAAAATATTTGTTCCTATCTCTAGTTGGAACCGATTTTAAATCACACACATCAGTGTGAATTAAATCAAGTGGTTCGGTTTTCCTTTCAATCGATTTGAAAGATGTTCTAGTAAGTTTAGCTTCTACACATGTGGGACACTTGTGATTTGAGTTAATATCAAATTTTGGTATGCAGTTTAATTTAACTAAATGTCGAATGGAATTAAAATTTACATGTCCAAAACGGCCATGCCAAACATTTTGAGATTCAAGCAAATAAACATAACTTGAAGTTGCTTTATCCATTTCATTGAAAACCATTACATTTAACTTGAACATACCATTCAAGGCATATCCTTCACCCACATACATACCACTTTTGGACAAAAATAATTCGTCCGACTCAAACACTAGTTTGAAACCAAACTTGTTTAACAACTGTTAGGTCCATGAGATCAAAGATTGATTGAATGATTAGATAAAAAAGGAATTATTGGGGATAGAAATCTGTAGTTTTATTGATTACAAAAAAGTAAACTACAAACTATAGAGAGCGAATTCGTATGATGTCTACATTTTAAAATGAAACTTACTTACTAACTACACTAACATACTCTATATACCCCACATCCCTTGTACACATTAAGCCCAAACCCATTACAAGGCCCAATCCACATACAAAGTAGATTACTTTACTAAACTTCTAAATAGAACATATTTATGTTCTAACATTCTCCCCATAAGTTTTGTAAAGTAATCATTATCTTTTAAGCTCCAGCTTCAGCTCCCCTCCCCCTTGATTTCTTTATAAAACTTAGCGTTGCATAAATTTCAAAGCTCCTCTAGCTCCCCCTTGAAAGTAGCTCTTATCCTTGAAGTTTCAACTATAATATCAGATCTGATGTAGACCATAACCTCGACTGAGTGCACATAAAGACAACTTTTGACTCTTGTAAACCCAACACATTTCGTATACCCAAAAGAATGATATGTGTTGAATTTTGGAATGACAATCAAGTGCATCTTCAGTGTATAACATCTGATCTGTCTTTGAACCACGAGTTGAAATAAGAATTTAGCATAAGAACTTCATCTGATAAGCTTACGGGCGGTATCATCCGGTAGCAACACTACAAGGCAAGGGATAGAAGACTGATACATGTTCAACAACTGATAAAAGACGCTCATTTTATGACTGCTTTCCAAAACACTGAACAATCAAACCCAAAACTCCTTTCTTCACAAATCAACTGGATGATTATAAGCACTAAGGATTCTGAATCATAACTCAAGCATCAGAACAATGATTGCAGTTCCTTACACTACTGATTGATCAGGTCAGAAGAATGATAAAGTGCCCTCAACGTTTTAACAACAAAAGAAGCTTTCCAGACTGATGATTGTAGATACTCAGGCAGCTAACTCAATCCAATCAGAGACTAAATCCTCAAATTCAGAATCTGAAAATCTTGAAAAGCATGAACACTCGTGAAAGGTTTGATCAGTTGTTAAGGATATGTGACCAACATATGATAAGAGTGATGTCACATATGCGTTAAGCGTAAAAAGCTCGGGAACAGGGCAAACTTTTAGCAAACTGGGTTCAGAACAGTCAATTTTCTCAAAAAGTCACAAACTTTTCGCATAAAGGCAACAATTTGCAGATCACTATTCACTGAAGCACAATTCGCATGATGGCATTAGCCGAAAACCTTAGAATTCGCATAGGCATGCATGCGAATTCTTACTTTTCGCACCTACCTATGTGCGAATTCCTCGCATCTTGCATGACTCACACCTGCAAATTCTCTTCTTTTCGCATCACTCACATATACGAACTCTTAACTTTTCGCATAAGACTTCTATACGAATTCCACACTTAATCAAAATTTCATCTTCAAAGAATTTAGTCATGCGAATTCTTAACATTTCGCATATGACTCTTGTGCGGATTATGTACTTAGGAAAAAATGTCATCATCAAAGACCATGCGAATTCAAGCATGTGAATTCTTAAACACTTTCAGCATGCAAATTCCAGTATATGAATTCTTCCAAAATCTTCATTATGCGAATTCTTTCCATGCGAGTTCTTCAAACTATGCTAGTTCTTCAACAGATCATGCGAAATCTGTGGATATCGAATGTTTTTCCAACTTATCTTCAAATTGAACTTCTGTACTTCGAATTTTGAGATGATCTTTTGAGAGCATGATCGAAAACAACTTTGGAGCACATTTTCTGTTGATAATCTTGTCTAAATTCCACTCTAAACTCCAATTGATCTCAACCACAATAATACGACTTTTTCGAACATAAAATCCTCAAAATCGATCAATTTGTCCAGAATTGATGAAATTACAGAAAGTGATTGATTCTAAAATAATCGACTATAACCACAGAATAAATTAGACATCAATGAAAATGCAATTAACCATCAATATGGGCTTCAAAAATTCCTCATATTGACTGTTCTATCAACTCAATCTGATCTCGATCGTGCAAAGATTGATTTTTCTGTTCGGCTCTGATACCACTTGTTAGGTCCATGAGATCAAAGATTGATTGAATGATTAGATAAACAAGGAATTATTGGGGTTAGATATCTGTAGTTTTATTGATTACAGAAAAGTAAACTACAAACTACAGAGAGCGAATCCGTATAATGTCTACATTGTAAAACTTACTTACTTACTTACTTACTAACTACACTAACATACTCTATTTATACCCCACAACCCTTGTACACATTAAGCCCAAACCCATTACAAGGCCCAATACACATACAAAGTAGATTACTTGACTAAACTTCTAAATAGAACATATTTATTTTCTAACAACAACCAACCTGAAACGAGGTTCTTCCGAAGCTCCGGGACATACAAAACATCCTTAAGCTTGAGCTCTTTCCCGGAGGTCATCTTCAAAATGACATCTCCAAAACCCTTGACATCGGCAGTGGCGACATTACCCATAAAGAGCTTTTGCCCATCATCAACATCCTTGTAGGTGTTGAAGTTTCTCTTATCATGACACACATGACGGGTCGCTTCGGTATCAATCCACCATTCTCTAGAGTTTGCACCAATCACATTCACCTCCGAGACCATGGTCGTTCACCATCGTGGAAAACAAATTTCACATGAACGATTTAGTACCTCAATCTCAATCTGTTTAAACAAAACAGAAAAGGAATTAAATCAAATACAAACTTGATTGAGAATCCTTTTATATAAACAGAAAAGGACTTGAATTAAAACAAACTCGTTTTAGAATTTGTTTACACAAAATCAAAACAAATTCGATTTAGAACCTTTTCCACAAAATTGAAACAAACTCGATTTTAGATTCCGTTTCCACAAAATCGGAACAAAATCGAGACAAACTCGACTTAGAATCATTTTTCCACAAAATCGTAACAAACTCGATTTTAGTAATATTTTTCCACAAATCGAAACAAGCTCGATTTGGATTCAATTTCCACAAAATCTATACAGAATTGATTTAGATTCTATTTCCACAAAATCGATATAGAATCGATTTAGATTCTATTTCCACAGAATCGATACAAAATCGATTTAGAATCTTTCTCCACAAAAATCGAAACAAGCTCGATTTTACAAACTGTTTACAAACAGTAATTATTTAAATCGACAAATACGATTTAAAATATGTTTACACAAAACATAAAAAGAATTAAATCGAACCAAAGTCGATAGAAATTCTTTTTGACATAAAACGAATTAAATCGAAACAAACTCGATTATCAATCCGTTTATACAAACATATACCCTTAAATCGAGACAAAACTCGATTCGAAACAAATCGAAATAAATTCGATATAGAATCTGTTTAAGATTGTTGGTTTTTCTCTATGTATTTTTAATAATACATATAATAAACAAAATTAATCAACGAATGATTAAGAACTCGGAAAAAAAATCAACTAATGATTTTAAGACACCAATAAATAAAAGGAAGAGGATATTGAACAGAGGTTGAGGCTCGTGTTACACACGATTCCCTTAAACAGATTCGCCGTCTGTTCCCAGGGTACAACATCAAAAGCAGTAGTACTGTCGGAGGTGACCACTTGACTTGAAACTCCACCAGAGTTATAGTATGCACTATGAATTTCAGAGAGAGATATGTGAGAGTGTTTTGTTGTGATGAGATGTTGTCCTCTGTTGTGAATGTAACCAACCCTCCTTTTATATTGAAAACCGAAACCGACAACATTAATACGTAATTAACCAATAATTAAAGAATTACTCTTTAAAACTGACAAGATTAATTCGATAATTAACTGGTAATTAAAATTTTAATTATCAGAATTCAATACGTTTGATTTAGGGTTACAAAATCCGAAACAGTACACGACCCTGTTTACCGTGAGAGTTAGCCCACGACACAATCCGCCCGGGCCACTTTTTGTCACAACATTCAAGTGTACGGTGCGGGTAACCGTGCGAGTTAACCCGCGACATAACCTGCCCGGTGCACTATTTTGACTCCACACTCCAGTGCACGGTGCGGGTTGTCATGCGATTTAGCCCGTGGCATAACCCGTCTGGGCCACTGGATCAAAACATAAAATTCGCAAAAACCACACTGCTCGAGCACAAGATTTTGGAGCTGCATTCGTGTCCGCAGGTCACGCCTACGCACAAGTTCGCTGATTTTAGCTTACAAAAATCTCAATCGGCACCCCCTTGTGCGCGGGTAGGAGTTGTGTAACACCCATGATTCCGGTATGTCGCAACATCGATCATAAACCTGGTTATCGGACCTACCAAGAGTAACATGTGTTTTCGAGATTGACTTGGGGTGAAAACTGGTGTTGGCAAGCCTGGGGCAACAATGCCCGCGACTGTGACAGAGGTCACTGTTGCGGGGCAAAGTCGTAAGAAGTGTACCGTAGGGCGATTGAAGTCGACAACTATGACCAGTGACTGTGACATGTGTCACCGTCGCGTGTCATTATCGCCAGGTCGGTACCGTGGGTCTTTGGACGTGGGCGACTGTGACCAAGCGACTATGACAGTGTCATAGTCGTAAGGCAATGTCGCCGACGGGCTCCAGGCCTTTAAATGCTCACCAACCCGTTTTTGGTTCATTTGGTTTTGTTGGAAGCTCATTGTAGGTGATTTAGAAGAGCAAAAAGGTAGAGTTTTCACCTTCCCTCATTGAATGCTTATTTGAGAGATGCTCATTTATGGTTTATGGTTTTGGTTCTAGGTGATTGGTTGTGATTGAGAGCTTTGTGCTTCAAGTTCCAGTGTTCTTCCTCTTTCCTCTAATATATCTACATCTAGGGTTTCTACAAACTCTACAAGGTAAGTTTTCCTACCCCTAATCTTACATATTTATTAAGGCTTGCTAGTTATAACTTTTTTGATGCCTTCCATCCATACATGGGAATTTATGTGTATTTTGACCTACAAGTATGTTTTGGAAACATTGGGGTTTCATCTCTTGAACAATAATAATGAGGTTTGTATGTCAAGATAAGGTTTCTAAGTTCATATGTTTTCTACCTTCATGAATCTCAACCTTTTCCCCATGGGAATTTGGTGAACCCAAAATGAGAATTAGGGTTTCGGGTTAATTCAAGTAATGGGTCATATTCTTACGTGCTTAACTATGGGAATGGATTATGGGGTATTATTGTTGACAGGTTATGCTGTTAAGGTCTCCTTTATAATGAGAGACAAGATTTTATGTGCATGACTTGCACACATGTTTGGCTTACGTATATGTGTTATACTGAATGTGCTAGCAAGATATTGTGCTTAGATTGTAGTGCAATGGATCCATAGGCACGATGTTCCTATGTCCCCGTTTTGGACATTGGATTCACCACTTTGGCACGGAATAGGCATTGGGTCACCATGATAAGTAAGGTGTGGACCTATACGGTCGGGCAACGTCTCATGGGCAGTAAGTTGTAATTCCCTTGTGCTAGAGTTCCCCGTTTTGGAACTCTCAAGAATAGACCTAGAGGGTTTGACTTGATGTTTTCGAGCAATAGACCTAGAGGTGTTGAGCTCATTATGTGATTGGTGTTGTTTGTACCATATTTAATCACTTATGGTTTATTTGATTTATTGGTTTTAGCTCACGACTATATCCTCCACATGACTCCGAATGGGTTTAGTACTTCCATTCTTATTTGACTTGTTCTCACTAGGCTTTAGCCTAACACTTGTCCTTTATTGATGTTTGACAAGTCATCTTAGCGGTGGGGCACGTCGGGACTGAGGGAACTACCTTGGGGTCGTGAGTGGACTTTTTTGAGGAATATAGTGACCAACATACCTTGAGTTTTGAAGATATACATTTTGGAAGGATTGCGACACCCGACCATAATCTAGTTAACCAGATTTAGATAAGTAGGTTGTCGTTTTATGATTCATCATTGGGTTTGTAAATGCCTTGCTATGTACCCCGTCATGGGATGATACTCTTGGGTTGAATTGGTTTTCCCTTTTTATACAGGTTTAAATTATCCCCTATATTTAGGGTGACAGATTTCTTTATTTTCAAACGTCTTATTGTCGAAATTTCAAGTTTTATTTTCGTCAAAATTTTAAAGTGTTACAAGTTGGTATCAGGCTCCAGGCCCTTAAATGCTCACCAACCCGTTTTTGGTTCATTTGGTTTTGTTGGAAGCTCATTGTAGGAGATTTAGAAGAGCAAATTGGTAGGGTTTTCACCTTCCCTCATTGAATGCTTCTTTGAGAGATGCTTATTTATGGTTTATGATTTTGGTTCTAGATGATTGGTTGTGAATGAGAGTTTTGTGCTTCACGTTCAAGTATTCTTCCTCTTTCCTCTAATATGTCTACATCTAGGGTTTTTACAAACTCTAGAAGCTGAGTTTTCCTACACTTAATGTTACATATTTATTAAGGATTGCTAGTTATAACTCTTTTGATGCTTTCCATCCATATATGTGTTACGTATATGTGTTATAATGAATGTGCTAGCAAGATTTTGTGCTTAGATTGTAGAGCAATGGATCCATAGGCACGATGTTCCTATGTCCCCATTTTGGACATTGGATTCACCATTTTGGCACGGAATAGGCATCGGGTCACCATGATAAGTAAGGTGTGGACCTATACGGTCGGGTTGAAGCCAAAAGTCACAATTTGAAAACTTCACATAGAGCCTTTCTCGCCTTAGTACTTCCAACACTTCTCGGAGATGATGCTAATGCTCCATCTTGTTCTTGGAGTATACTAGGATATCGTCGATGAACACTATTACCAACTTGTCAAGGAATGGTAGGCACACTCGGTTCATCAAGTCCATAAATATCGCCGGTGCGTTGGTGAGGCCGAACGACATTACTAGCAATTCGTAATAACCATAACGTGTCCTAAACGCCATTTTTGGAGTGTCGTTATTCGCCACCTTCACTTGGTGATACCCCGACCCAAGGTCAATCTTTGAGAAGCAACCCACACCTTGTAGTTGGTCAAACAAGTCGTCGATCCTCGGAAGTGGATACTTGTTCTTCACCATCACCTTGTTCAGTTCTCTATAGTCGATACACATCCTGATTGAGTCATTTTTCTTCTTAATGAACAAAACCAGAGCTCCCCAAGGCGACGAGCTCGGCCGAATAAAACCCTTCTCAAGAAGGACTTGGAGTTGAGTCATCGTTTCTTACACGAATTGAGTTATCATCCACACTCATCGACCGGATTAAAGCGACGCAAGCCGAAGCCTTGCTAGGAAAGAACCTCATGGGAGAGGTAATGTCAAAGAAATACCTACTCTTGACGGAAGATGGTCGGGGATTAAAGTTGTTCAACGGGCGAATTTGGGTGACTAAGATTGGGGGAAACCGAGAACTTCTTCTCGAGGATGCCCACAAATCAAAGTATTCTATACATCCGAGAAGTACGAAAATGTACCGAGACTTAGAATTGCATTATTGGTGGTCGATCATAAAGATTTATGTGGCGCCCTTCGTGGAGCGATGTGTGACCTGTTTGCAACTGAAGGTCGAGCACCAACGACCTTATGGGAGTTTACAATCCTTGGAGATCCCAAAATGGAAATGGGAGCACTTCATAATGGATTTCGTGACAAAGTTGCCAAAGAACTTAAGAGGCCATGACACCATTTGGGTGATAGTGGACCGTTTGACCAAGAGCGCTCATTTCTTGGCCATGCGGGAGACCTTACCTATGGACAAGCTCGCAAAGTTGTATATCGATGAAGTGGTGTCCCGTCATGGTGTGTCGTTGTCTATTGTCTCGGATAGAGATAGTCGGTTCATGTCGCATTCTTGGGATGAATTACAAAAGGAATTGGGCATGCGTGTGAAGTTGAGCACGACCTACCATCCCCAAACCGACAGCCAAAGCGAGCGGACAATCCAAACGCGCGAAGACATGTTGAGATCTTGTGTGATCAACTTTGGGGGTAGTTGGGACTCGCATCTACCTTTGGTGGAGTTCGCGTACAACAATAACTACCACTCAAGTATTGCAATGGCACCGTTTGAATCTTTATACGGTCGCAAGTGCCGAACTCCTGTATTTTGGCTTGAAGCAGGGGAAAAGCAATTTGCCGGACCCAAAATTGTACAAGAAACGACGGATAAAGTGAAAGATATACGTGTACGCTTGAAGGCGGATCAAGACCGGTAGAAAAGTTATGCCAAGAAGAAGAGGCGACCGATAGAGTTCCAAGTGGGAGACCGTGTTATGTTGAAGGTGTCCCCTTGGAAGGAGATTATTCGGTTCGGAAAGAGTGGGAAGTTAAGTCCCCAATTCCTTGGACCCTTCACCGTGCTTAAATGAGTAGGGCTTCAAGCTTATCGATTAGAACTCCCTCCGGAAATGAGTAGAATCCAAAACACCTTTCATGTGTGCTACCTCCATAAATGTTTAGCGGAGGAGGAGAGTGTTATTCCACTTTCCGAGATCAGAATTGATGAAGGAAATCTTTGCATCGAGGAACCTGAGGCAATCTTAGAAAAGAAGACAAAGAAGCTTCGTCACAAAGAGGTCACGATGGTAAAGGTTCAATGGAAGCACCATCGCGGTGCTAACGTGACCTGGGAAGCCGAAGAGGATCTGAAGCGAAGATATCCTCACCTCTTCACCTAGCCAAGATTTCGAGGGAGAAATCTTCTCCAAGTTGGGGAGGTTTGTAACACCCGTGTTTCTGGTATGTTGCTAAATCGATCATAAACCTTGTTATCAGATCTACCAAGAGTAACGTGTATTTTTGGGGTTGACTTGGGGTGAAAACAGGTGTTGGCCAGCCTGGGGCGACAATGCCCGCAACTATGACAGAGGTCACTATCGCGGGGCAAAGTTGCGAGAAGAGTACCGTGGGGGGGGGGGTGAAGCTAACGACTATGACCAGTGACTGTGACATGTGTCACTGCCGTGTGTCAATATCGCCAGTTCGGTACCATGGGTCCTTGGACGCGGGCGACTGTGACCAAGCGACCATGACAGAGTCATAGTCACCTAGGCAATGTCGTCGACGCCCGACGGGCACCAGGCCCTTAAATGCTCACCAATCCGTTTTTGGTTTATTTGGTTTTGTTGGGAGCTCATTGTAGGCGATTTAGAAGAGCAAAAAGGTAGGGTTTTCACCTTCCCTCATTGAATGCTTCTTTGATAGATGCTCATTTATGGTTTATGGTTTTGGTTCTAGGTGATTGGGTATAATTGAGAGCTTTGTGCTTCAAGTTCAAGTGTTCTTCCTCTTTCCACTAATATATCTACATCTAGAGTATCTGCAAACTCTACAAGTTGAGTTTTGCTACCCTTAATCTTACATATTTATTAAGGCTTGCTATTTATAACTCTTTTGAAGTTTTCCATCCATACATAAGAATTTATGTGTATTTTGACCTACAAGTATGTTTTGGGAACATTGGGGTTTCATCTCTTGAACAATAATAATGAGGTTTGTTGGTCAAAATAAGGTTTCTAAGTTCATATGTTTTCTACCATTATGAATCTCAACCTTTTCCCCATGGGAATTTGGTGAACCCAAAATGAGAATTAGGGTTTCGGGTTAATTCAAGTAATGGGTCAATTTCTTACGTGCTTAACTATGGGAATGGATTATGGGGTATTATTGTTGACGGGTTATGTTGTTAAGGTCTCCTTTATAATGAGAGACAAGATTTCATGTGGATGACTTGCACACATGTTTGGCTTACGTATATGTGTTATAATGAATCTGCTAGCAAGATTTTGTGCTTAGATTGTAGTGCAATGGATCCATAGGCACGGTGTTTCTATGTCCCCATTTTGGACATTGGATTCACCAGTTTGGCACAGAATAGTCATCGGGTCACCATGATAAGTACGGTGTGGACCTATACGATCGGGCATCGTCTAATGGGCAGTAAGGTGTAATTCCCTTGTGCTAGAGTTCCCCGTTTTGGAATTCTCAAGAATAGACCTTGAGGGGTTGACTTGATGTTTTCGAGCAATAGACTTAGAGGAGTTGAGCTCATTATGTGATTGGTGTTATTTGTACCATGTTTAATCACTAATGGTTTATTTGATTTATTGGTTTTAGCTCACGACTATATCCTCTGCGTGACTCCGAATGGTTTAGTATTTCCGTTCTTATTTGACTTGTTCTTACTAGGCTTTAGCCTAACACTTGTTCTTTGTTGTCATGTTTGATAGGTCATCTTAGCGGTGGGGCACATCAGGACTGAGGGAATGACCTAGGGGTCGTGAGTGGTCTTTTTGAGGAACATAGTGACCAACATACATTGACTTTTGAAGATATACATTTTGGAAGGATTGTGACACCCGACCATAATCTACTTAACCAAATTTAGATTTGTCGATCCACAACAATACTAATATCAAGTTCTTAGAAACAACACAATAACGATTACCAACCTGTATTGATTATAACAAATGGTTACAAGGTTGATCGATTCAAGCTTGGATTGTGTGTTCTCTGTTTTCTCTCAAATACACCTTTTAGTGTGTGTTTGTATGTGTGATTTTTATCTGATTGTAAGAGAGATTAAGACACAATATCTAATCCTAGTGTGTTGAACACACTTCCTTAAACTAATATTTAACTACTAAATATCTAGATATACAATATCTAGATATTATATAACTAACTAAACTAGATAACTAACTAAGTTATTACAATACTAGAAACTAGATCTAATATCTATTAGAAATAGATATTTAACCTAAGTTAATTAATATAATAAGCAAACAATTACATTGACTTACTTTGACATTTATTACAAACGACATAGACTTTAATATCGAGAGTTGACGTTTCGGCTTTAGCTTCATATTGCGATCTTCAGATTGGATGATCTTGAATCCAATGAGACTGTGTCTTAACAATCTCCCCCTTTGGATCAAGATCATTACGAAAATGATGTATCAATTAGATCTTCTCTTTCAGCTCAGAAGATGCAATCTCTTTCTCTAGCTCTTAAATTGGCATGTCTTCAATCTAACAATCTCCCCTTTTGAAGAGAGGACGTGATTATTGAAACATGTGATCTTTGCCATTTTTTGTGTAGTCATTCTCCCCCTTTTTGATGTTAAGTGCAATGACTTTATCAAAATTATTAGTAAGAAATGTCTATCTTGCGGTTAGAGCCCCTAATCCGTCAATTCATAAGAGATTCATCTAGATCTTTGCAAATCCAGACAAATTAGTCGTGTAACACCTGAATCAACTAATGAATCAGTTAACATGCCTGTCAGTAACACTAAGTCACTGTGTGTAACGAATACACATTGGAAAGGAGCTGTTTTGATGTTGACTCCCCCAGGGCTTCCATTTAATCATCGAAACACCACAAAGGTTATTTCTATAAACGTTATGACAAAGAAACTAATTCCTTGTGTGTTCGTGCTTGTGTTTGAAAGAATTAAGCACTTGATGATTGCTTATTAGGCTCAAAATTGTGTAAACCACTGAGACAACAGTAAGTTAAACACAGACTCAATGTGCATGAGTGAAGTGCAAAGGTGGGGCAGGCTTCCTTCTTTTCAATATCCAGATTTTCCAAACGAAAATCAGATAGCAAATGTGCTGCATCCCCTTTGAAAATGTGAAACACTTTCTTGTGAAGAAGAAAATGAGTAGATGGTGAGGTTTGATCAAGAGTTGGCATGGGTTAGTTGCCTGATTCAATAATGTTCACCAAAGAATTGTGAAACACTAGTAATTTGGCTACCCGACTCAGAAAAAGTTGGTGCAGAGTTGTGATATTCTTTTAACTCTGTTCTCACACGCTTTTTCTTTTAAACATTAAGCTTTCTCTAATCACACTCATTTATTTTTCTATTTGCACATCAATCACTAAGGATTAACTTCTTGGGTAGAAATCACTGTTTAAGGTGATTCCATTGAAGTTGTGTTAATTCCTAGCACAATGATTCTTTGTTTTCCTATGATGCATGTGATGCTCATATTGGTTTAACTATGCCAGTTAAAGCACAATATTGATTATGAAAACATTTAAAATACACTCCCAAAATATAAAATCTGTTCAAAAATCAGGAAGTGATTTGAACATTAAAAACAATGTTTTCTATGATTGAAAGTTGTCCTTCTTTCAACCATATATGAGATTAAGATAAAGGATTATACCTTAACGTTTGATCTTACATCTCATGAAGCTAAGCTTAAAGTCATAAAGATATGAACTTGTAAGCTTCTCTCAAAAATTCTGCAAAAGTCTAATGTCAAGTCAAAGTAAAATTTATTCACTTAAATTGAAAAGACAAAAAGCAGTAAAACTTTTAAAGTACGAGTTCTGATCAGAAATAATCAGAAGTCATATCCGTACTCCCTTTTTGACTTGAAGATCTCCCCCTAAAATCTTGCATTACAAAAGAAATTTGTCATTAAAAAGTACCTGCACAAATTTTATGAGCTCCCCCTTGAAGTAATATTGACCAGATGTCAATTTCTTCTCATTCTCCCCTTTGGATCATGAACATTTGATAGAAGTGCAGATATCAATCAGAGTTAAGAATGAAAAAATGATGAAAAAGTATACAATTTTTAGAAAACTTTGATAGGTAACTACTGATTAAATCTTAAGATTTAGCATACCAAGCTTAGAGATAAGGAAGTTAAACCTCTTTTCGTCTAAGGGTTTGGTGAACAAATCGGCAAGCTGATAATCAGTTTTTACAAACAAAAGTTCAATTGTTCCTTTTTCAACATGATCTTTAATAAAATGATACCTGACATCTATGTGCTTGGTCTTTGTGTGTTGAACAGGATTCGCCGTAATTGCGATGGCGCTCTTGGAGTCACAGTATATCGGGATCTTGTTGAAGTGGAAACCGTAGTCGCGTAATTGAGTTCTCATCCATAAGACCTGAGAACAGCAGCTAGCAGCAGCTACATATTCTGCTTCGGCCGTGGAGGTTGAAACACAAAGTTGCTTCTTCGATGCCCAACTGACTAGCTTGTCACCGAGGAACTGTACATGTCCTGATGTGCTCTTCCTGTCTAACATACAACCTGCATGATCTGCATCTGTGTAGGCTGTTAGTTCAAAACTAGTATCTTTAGGATACCACAGACGAAGATCTGCAGTGCCCTTTAGATACCTATATATGCGTTTCCCAGAAGACATATGGATTTCTTTAGGATTGGCCTGATATCGTGCACATAAGCATGTTGAAAACATTATATCTGGCCTACTAGAAGTAAGATACATTAAAGAACCTATCATCCCTCGATAAGTCCTAACATCAACAGCCTTTCCCGAAGGATCGGTGCCAATCTTAGTACCTGGTGCCATTGGGGTACCAATCGGTTTTGAATTTTCCATTTGGAACTTCAGAAGAATATCCCTAATGTATTTTGATTGATTAATAAAAATACCCGATGAAAATTGTTTTACTTGTAAACCGAGAAAGAAATTCATCTCTCCCATCAAATTCATCTGAAATCTAGACACCATACGGTTTGCAAAATTCTTACAGTACTTCGGATTTGTAGAACCAAAGATAATATCATCTACATAGATTTGAATTAAAATGATATCACCTTTTTCCTTTTTGATAAACAAAGTGGTATCTACCGTACCTTTTGAAAACCCAGACTTGACTAGAAAAGTGGAAAATACATCATACCAGGCTCGAGGTGCTTGTTTCAGATCGTAGAGTGCTTTGTCGAGAATGTAAACGTGATTCGGCTTCTCTTGATTGACAAAACCTTTTGGCTGAGAGACGTAGACTTTCTCCTTCAGAATTCCATTCAGGAATGCTGTCTTCATGTCCATTTGAAAGACCGAAGTTCTTGTAGGCTGTGTAGGCTAGAAACATTCTGATTGCCTCTAATCGCGCCACAGGAGCATATGTTTCGTCATAGTCTATTCCTTTCTCTTGTCTGTATCCTTTGGCTACTAGTCTTGCCTTGTTTCGGATAACGTTACCATCTTCGTCTTTCTTTATCTTGAAAACCCATTTCGTACCTATAATGGTTTTACCTTTAGGCTTTGGTACGAGTCTCCAGACTTGAAGTGCATCGAACTGATTTATCTCTTCTTGCATAGAGATCACCCATTCTGGATTAGCAAGTGCTTTCTATACGCGTGTTGGCTCGAACTTGCTCAGAAAGGAGTCATGCATGCAGATATTCAATGATGCTGACCTAGTTTGCACTGGTTTTGATGGATCACCAATAATCTGGCTTATCGGGTGCTCATTGGTCCATTTATGTTCATGAGGCAGTGGATTATATGAATGTATGTCAATTGTATCATCTATAAATCCACTTGTACCTTCTTCTGTTTGTTCAGGAGGATTGATGGTTTCAGTTGAAGTGGCAGGTTCAGAAGGCTCAGCAGGTACAACTTGTTCTGGCTGTAGATTGATCTGTACAGAATCTCCTACTGTTTCAGCTACTTCTGTCTCTTTATCATTTGTCACTTCTTCAACTGTTGGAGTCAGCATTTGAATTGTGATTTCTTGTTGAATCGGGGCGTTTGATTCAATAGGAACATCTGAACTGGTTGGATGAGTAGTTGTTGAGTCTTCCATCCTGTCAACCATAACAGATTTCTTTACATTTGATCCAAGAAATTCATCATAAAACAATTCAAATAATAAGTCTAAATCAAATAAATGGTTAGTTGAAGTTGAAGCTTCGTCTGATTTATTCTGTTGAGACGCAGGTTCTGGACTGAGTTGCCCAGAAGCTAGTACTCCGGTTATAACGGGTTCTGAACGTTGTTGTTCGGAAGCCATTTCTTCATCAAAGGTGACGTTGATGTTTTCAATCACCGTTCTTGACTTCTTCAGATAAACTCGGAATGCAGTTGATGTCGAGGAATATCCAATAAAGATCCCTTCATCCGCCTTAGCGCTGAACTTGTTAAGATTCTTCCTATCGTTTAGCATGAAGCACTTACATCCAAATATATGGAAATATTTGATTGTCGGTGTTCGGTTGTTGATTAACGCATAAGGAGTCTTCTTGAACCTTCGATGTACCATGGATCGATTCTGGGTGTAGCACGCGGTCGAAACAACTTCTACCCACAAAAATAGAGGTAAGTCCGAATGACTTAGCATAGTACGAGCAGCCTCGACTAGCGTTCGATTTCTTCTTTCAACCACTCCATTTTGTTGAGGCGTTCGAGCAGCAGAGTATTGATGTGAAATCCTGACAGATTCGAGATATTCTTCAACTTTGTTGTTCTTGAACTCTGTGCCGTTGTCTGTTCTTAGAAACCTGACCGGTTTCTGCAGATTCATTTGGGTCGTCTTTAGGAATGTAATGAGAACATCAGGTGTCTCATCCTTTGAACGTAGAAACTTGACCCATGTGTATCGCGAGTAATCGTCCACGATCACGAGTATGTACTTCTTTCCGCCTAGACTTTGAGTTCGCATCGGACCGCATAAATCCATATGCAATAACTCTAACGGAGCGCTTGTACTTGGTTCATGCTTTGGTTTATGAGGTGCCTTCTTCATCTTCCCCTTTTCACAAGCTGCACAAAGATGTTCTCTTTCATACTTGAGCTTTGGAAGTCCTTTGACGAGCTTTCCACTGACCAGATTGTTGATGTACCTGAAGTTGAGATGAGAGAGCCTTCGATGCCATAACCAACTTTGTTGCATCGATGCTTTCGTCAGTAGACAAACTTGCTTGTCAGTCTGGACATTTGATAAGTTTATTGTGTAGAGGTTTGTTTCTCGAGTACCGACCAAGAGTTCTTCGCCTTCTTCATTGCGAACTGAACATCTCTTGGCTTTGAAGTTGACCTCTAAGTCTTTGTCACAGAACTGGCCTATACTGAACAAATTGTGTCCTAAGCCTTCTACATAGCTCACCTTCTTGATAGTGATATTGTCATGTTGTACATCACCGTATCCCATGATTGGAGAAAACTGGTCATTGTCGAATCTTACTGTTCCACAAAATTTGTCTTTGAAATTGGACAGTATCTCTTTTTGCCCTGTCATGTGCTTGGAACATCCGCTGTCCAAGAACCATGTATGACTAGTCTGCATAAGAGAAATTACAAATTTAGATATTCATATGACAACATTGGAATAAACACTTTGATTATTGAAGTGCGGGTCTTGAACTGATTTGTTCAAAAGCCTATTTTGACTTTGATGTTTGGTTTTTGAACTGCATTATCCAAAAACCTATTTTGACATTGAAGAACGAGTCCTGATCTGTACATAATCAGAAGTCACTTTCTCTCTAAGCTTTGTGTGCCTGTAACACAGATTTAGCTTTAGGTACCCATTGGAATTTGGGTCATGCTGTGTTAGCACAAGATTTTGGTAACCATTTCAAATTGGTTCCTCTTTTCTTTTGAAATGTATGAGAAGAATTAATATGAGATGAATGCACATGGTAATTTCCAAACCAATCTCCAGAATCTTGACAAGTGATAGAAACATCTTTATCATAGATAGAGGACTTTCCATCAGATAAAGATAACTGAAATAATTGCTTCATTGAATATTGTTTTCGAGAAACAACAAGTTTTGGGTTCGAAACAGCAATATCAGCAATTAGGACATCTTTACTAAGCGAAGTCTTATTACAATTAACACTACTAAACGATAAAACGGTCTTGTCAAGCTTCCGTTTGGGTTGCCATTGAGAATTTACTTCTGGACTTTGCTTGCGCAGTTCTGAAACATGTGTAACTGGTGAGTTAGACTTCTGAGCAACAAATGAATGCACCTTCTTTGGCTTACCAGTAGTGTTCGGTTTCTATGAATGCTGAGATATATTCTTACCTTTAGCATTTTTAGCTTTCACAGAGATTGAGTTATCAACTTTTGTTGATTTTGCATTGTTCACAGGCTTACTGGTTTTTCTTGAAGATTTCTTAACAAAGGATGAATGGTTAGGAAGTTTTGTATTAAAGTCAAATTGTTCAAAACAACCATCTTTTGATATATTGGATTTTCATCATAACTATAATTGAGTTTCGCATAACAAAATGGAAGATGAACTTTAGCTGATTTCAACCATTTTTCCGTTTCATTGGCTTCATCCTTTTCTGATAGTTTAGTCCAAAAAGTTTTAAACTCAGGGATTCTGCGAGCTAATAGCATATTAAGATGATCATAGACATCCCTTTTTGTAGATAGTGAGGATTCTTATAACCGATTCCCCAATTGCGAGCTAATAGCATATTAAGTCCTGGCACTTCAGACATCCCTTTTTGTAGATAGTGAGGATTCTTATAACCGATTCCCCAATTGCCTTTGTTTTCTAACGGTTTGTTAAGATGAATGGTTTGTTCACTCTGACCTAATGAGTACAACTTCTTTTCCAAAGCATCTATTTTTGCAATTAAAGTTTTGTTTTCTTCAACACATGAAGAATGCAATTTTGTAAGCCCATATTTATCAATCTCACATTTTAGCAGTTTAGACTTGAGATCTGAATTCTCTTTAAGAATTATTGTGTTTTCCTTAGCGTTGGTGTCATTATCTTTATGTAAAACCTCAACTAATACTTTCTTCTCAGCAATTTCATTGCGAAGTTTCTGTATCAATTGGTTTTTGTCAGTTCTAACACCATTTTCTCGCTCAAGATTAGATTATAACTCTTTTTGTTTTACACTCATGGCATGCATTTTATTCATAAACTCTAAATCTGATAGATTACATACCTCTTCTTCTTCATCATCTGAATCAGCATCAGCATCTGATTCTATCTGGCCCATCAAACACATGTTGACGGCTTCATCTTTTTCCTCATCCTCTTCTTCTTCATCTGAGTGATCAAGCCATTATTCATCCTCAACCATCAGTGCTTTGCCAGCCTCCTGTTGCTTTGCAAGAAGCATCTTGTTCTTGTAGTAGTCGGAGTTTCTGACCTTTGATCTGCGGCAGTCCTTGGCAAAGTGACCGATTTTGCCACAGTTGTAGCACGTTGGTGGTTCTGGCTGACTGGATCCTTCAACTTTAAACTTTCTCTCTTCCGGATTTCTCTCCTCTAATCTCTTCCCTTCAGGCTGATACCTTCTCTCTTCAGGCTTCCTTTCCTCTGTTCTCTTCCCTTCAAATCTCTTTCCTTCATATCTGCTTCCTTCAACCCTTTCCTTGTGGATGTAGTTGTTCGGACCAGATGAGTACCTCTGACTGTTTGATGTTGGCTTTTTGTACAATCTTTTCTGAAAAGCATTTGTCAGCATCATCATTGCTTGCTTCAGCTGATCATTTTCATCTGTGACAGAGTTTGCATAAGCTTCATCTTCATCTGATTCGTACACAATAGTCTTATTCTTCTTCCTCCTAACAATAAGAGCGACTGTGTCATCAACTGTCTTTCCTCTCTGTCTATTCTCAGCTAGAATTTCATCCACCTCTTCTTCATTCTGACGGAGGGTTTCATACATCTCGTGAAGTGGAATCTCATTCAAGTCTTTGATCTTCTTCATCTATCTTGCAAATCTTTTCCATTCCGGTTAAAGAATGCTCAGGAATTTGACGTTCAACTCAATTTGAGATTTGTGAACTTTGTTCTTGCTAAGTTTGTTCAGCAAAGTCACAAACCTGTCATAGGTTTCTTCTAAAGTTTCTCCCACCCTGCCTCTAAATTCTTCATAAATATTTAGGCAGTTGGAGATTTTAAGCTGATTCCCAACCATCGAACCCAACATCATCTTTTCAAGCTGATCCCACATTTCTTTGCCGGAGGCCTTGTAGCTGTCAATCTTTACGTATATCTCATTTGGGATTCCTTGTAAGATGTATGACGTAGCTAATCTGTCACCTTTGGCTCTTCTAAGGTTATCATCTTGTAGCTCATGAAACTTAAGTTCAACTTCAGTCGGCACATTTCCAACTACACGAGTTGTTGTGACTGGTTTCATAACCCCTTCTTCAATAGATGTCCTGATGAACTCACCCAACTCATGTCTGTCAATGAAGTTCAGAAACCGATCCTTCCACTGTTCGTATTCTCCTTTGAAGAGAACTGGTGGCTTGGTGTCAGTTCCTATTGCAAGGGCTTCTCTGGATGTCATCCTGTATTGATATATAAAACTTGAATATGATCGTTAACCCAGATAAAATTTGATCACACAAGAAGTTTTGTCCCCCTAGGCAGACTTAGCACGGGGGTCCCAAGAAATTTGATCACACAAGAGAAGGTTTGATCACACAAGAAATTTGCGTTTCAAATGAGGAGCGCAAATGGAAGTTTGCGGGTCTAGTGAGGAGCGCAAACTGAGGTTTGCGGGTCTAGTGGGAAGTGCAAACTGAGGTTTGCGGGTCTAGTGGGAAGCGTAAACTTGAGCTTTGCGTTTCTTGAAGAGGTACACGTGAACTGAGGTTTGCGTTTGTCTTCAGATGCGCAAAGTTGAGCTTTGCGTTTCTTTTGGAACCGAGAAGTGGACTTTGCGTATGCTTGAGGACCCGAGAAGTAAGGTTTGCGATTGATGTTGGAACCGCAAAGTAAGGTTTGCGTTTCCTTTGAGAAGCGCAAAGTAGGACTTTGCGTTTGATGTGGGAGGCGCAAAGTAGGACTTTGCGTTTGATGTGGGAGGCGCAAAGTTGGACTTTGCGTTTGATGTGGGAGGCGCAAAGTTGGACTTTGCGTATGTTCTTCCTCTGCTTTGCGCTTTATTAAACCTGTACTTCGAAAATTTGTCTAAAATCTGTTCCTGTAACGATTAGCAAACCCAAACACTACCCTTATGTCTAGAAACACTTCTAGAACTGAATGTGAGCACTCGATCTCAATAAAACACACTTTTTGAATAAAAATTGATCGCACAGTACCTATTTGTTCTTCGACTTTTAGACCAATTAATCACCAAAATGGAACTCGATTTAAGCTTAATACTGAAATTAACCACACACAACTCGATCTAGCATGTATTTCGATCACAACCTGATCGATTTTAACACCTAAAACAGTTTAAATATCGAAATCGATTTTCAATATGAACACAAAGACGTTTTTCAGAAAAACTTGATTTTGATCTTAATCAGGCTCTGATACCAATTGTCGGTCCACAACAATACTAATATCAAGTTCTTAGAAACAACACAATAACGATTACCAACCTGTATTGATTATAACAAATGGTTACAAGGTTGATCGATTCAAGCTTGGATTGTGTGTTCTCTGTTTTCTCTCAAATACACCTTTAAGTGTGTGTTTGTATGTGTGAATTTTATCTGATTGTAAGAGAGATTGAGACACAATATCTAATCCTAGTGTGTTGAACACACTTCCTTAAACTAATATTTAACTACTAAATATCTAGATATACAATATCTAGATATTATATAACTAACTAAACTAGATAACTAACTAAGTTATTACAATACTAGAAACTAGATCTAATATCTATTAGAAATAGATATTTAACTAATATAATAAGCAAACAATTACATTGACTTACTTTGACATTTATTACAAACGACATAGACTTTAATATCGAGAGTCGACGTTTCGGCTTTAGCTTTAGATTGCGATCTTCAGATTGGATGATTTTGAATCCAATGAGACTGTGTCTTAACAAGATTAGTAGGTTATCGTTTTATGCTTCATCATTGGGTTTGTAAATGCCTTGCTATGTACCCCGTCATGGGATGATACTCTTGGGTTGAATTGTTTTACCCTCTTTATACAGGTTTAAATTATCCCCTATATTTAGGGTGACAGGTTTCTCTATTTTCAAACGTCATATTGCCGAAATTTCAAGTTTTATTTCCGTCCAATTTTTAGAGTGTTACAAGAGACTAACATACCTTGACTTTTGAAGATATACATTTTGGAAGGATTGCGACACCCGACCATAATCTAGTTAACCAGATTTAGATTAGTAGGTTGTCGTTTTATGCTTCATCATTGGGTTTGTAAATGCCTTGCTATTTACCCCGTCATGGGATGATACTCTTGTGTTGAATTGTTTTACCCTCTTTATACAGGTTTAAATTATCCCCTATATTTAGGGTGACATGTTTCTTTATTTTCAAACGTCTTATTGCTGAAATTTCATGTTTTATTTCCGTCAAATTTTTAGAGTGTTACAAGTTGGTATCATAGCTTTAGTTTAAATGAACTAGGTATAAACGTAAGATGCCTAGACTTAAGCTGAGACTATTAATCTATGACTTGTGAGATGGGGTAGAACTCTTAAGATAGGATGGTCTTAGAGTCGACGGAACTTGCACAAATTAAAAGTTGTAGTGATGGTAACGAGAACTCTTACGTATCATGTGTTCATAATTTCACTTAGCTAACGTTATTATGAAGATGTTTTACGTGAGCATACTTGACCTACTATTGTTATAATAATTGATAAGTGTAGTAGTACGTTTCCTTGTGTTTTCCTGTATCCCATTTCTTATCCTATTTTGCTTATATGTGTGGCAGATTAATGGTTAATACCAGAAATAGGCCGGAAGGTCAAGAAGCTACGGCATCCACGGCCGATCATCCACGGGTGACCGGGATGGATGACCCCTCTCGTCGGACTAATGTGTTGGGCGGGGGACCCGAGCACATTCTAGAAGAGCCCATCATGGAAGAAGCGACGGCAGAGACAAGAATTATGGACCGAATGATGCTAGCTATGAACAGAGCCATGGCGCAACAACAAAGGATGTTCTTAAAACTCTTGGAGGATCGAGACACCAACAACCGTAAACCTGAAGCGGTTGACGAGAACATAATTTTAGCGGGATCCGGGGGGTACCGGACCTGGAATTCCCTCTAACGAGACCGTAACCCCGGGAGGCATTCGAACGACGAAGACTTGTACCTTCAAAGCATTCCTCGGTTGCCGATCGCCGGAATTTAAAGGCTCGGATGACCCCGTGGACTGTATTAGTTGGATTCGGGAGATGGAGTAGGCCTTTCTCTCTAGTGAATATGGAGAAGGCCATAAGGTAATCTTTGGTTCACATATGTTAAGGGGTACGACTCTCACTTGGTGGGACGTGTACTACGCTTCTATTGAAGCGACTATTCTCAACAAGCTAACTTGGTCGATGTTCAAAGAGAAATTACTAGAGGAATATTGTAACGAGAGGTCTATGGACCAGCTTAAAGAAGAGTTCCAAAACTTGAAGAAGGGTAACATGTCTGTGAAGGAATACAATCGGTTGTTCATGGATAAAATGGGGTTGGTGGGCAGTTGGTCCCGACAAAGAAGGAAAAGATCAAGGCTTACATCAAGGGCCTTCCATCGGACATGATGTCGATGGTACGTGTATCAAAGGCCTCCACCCTTCGGGAGGCGATCAAGGAGGCGCAACTTAGGGAAGATGCTTACAATCTTGGCAAGGACGAAGGTAGTCGGCAAGCCGAGGAGAGGAGATGTGAGGTTAGTTCAATGCCCTCGAAGACGCCCAGATACACCAACAACAATTACCATGGAGCCAACCCTAGGTGTGATGCCAAGTGGTATTCCAAATGCCGGAGCAAGCACTTAGGCCCATGTAACATCATCCCCGGGATTTGCTACAAGTGCGGGAAACCCGGGCATACGTTCAAAGATTGTCTCGTCAAGGGGCATATATGTTTTAAATGTAAAGAGCAGGGTCACGTCAAGGCTGAATTCCCAAAGTTGAAGACCGGAGGGACTGGTGGGAAGAAAGTGGAACCTCCGAGAGCATCTGTAAGAGCCTTCCAAATGACCGCGGAAGAAGTGAAGGCATCTACCGATGTGGTGTCGGGTTCGTTTCTCCTAAACTCCGTACCTATACATGAGTTATTTGACTCGGGTGCTAGCTACTCGTTCATATCTGATATATTTTGTCAAAATCTTGCCATTCCTATGAGTAGTCTAGAGGAGTCTTTAGTGGTAGAAATAGCGAATGGTAGTCAAGTAGTAATTTGGGATATTGTGAGAGGTTGCACACTTGAGTTCTAGGGGAAGAATTTCCCCATAAACGTGATGCCTATGCAAATCAGCGGATTCGATGTAGTAAAATCTAGATTTAGCCTAAATCTAGCGAGGTGAGTTCAAGTTGATTTGTGAAAACGGTGTGCATCCCAAAATGTTTATTTTAAAGTGTTTGTGTTTACATTAAAATGTTAATTGCTGATAAGTTTGGTTATTTGGAAGTGTTTAACTTTGTAAACTTATAAGACACCCATCTTGGGGATTTTTGAGTAGGTTGTTAAATGCATCGAAATGAAAATGATTTGATGAAAGTATTGGGTAAGAATGCATTTTTATGATTTTTGGTATTACGTGCAATTTGTATCGGGAAATGTTTTAAAAATACCACCGTGTGAGTCATGGGCGCTTGGTCATTCCCCAACCTTGCAAACGTTTCTAAACTTATGAACCTTTAGTTTTGGGAAAAGACGTAACTCAAGTATTTTATTGAGTAAACGGGGGATATTTGTATTTAAATGATTTATCGTATGGTCATTTAAATGCGTGTCATGGGACGTCTTGGAAAGAGTAAATGAGATTATAAACTTGTTTGGAAAATGATTTATGTTGGAGTTGATTCAGCTTATTGGTACGTCGTTGGAATGACAGTCGTATCAATATCAAGAGTGGATCATTAGGAGTTATGATAATTCTTTGGAGTTTGATGTCGATCATTGGTTTGGGGTTCAGAAACACGTGGATCTAAAGTGAATTGGTCGGTGAGAAGTTGAGACCAGAAACTACCTTTGAGGTAGTACGTGTCACCCAAGGTTGGGAGACAACCGCAGTCTCATGGCTTAAGGCTACGTTAGTAAGATAATTGTGCATTCGGAAATAAGCGTGATGTGCTGAAGAGGGCATTTAACGTGAGGACCAGCATAGGTTATGGTGGTAGTTCTGGCAAGCAGAGTAGAGGCAATCTATCCTACGGGCAACGTTTCATGGAAATTTAGATTTCGAGGACAAAATATCCTTTAAGGTTGGGAGGATTGTAACACCCGTAATTTTCGATAAGTAAAATCCACCCAGACGTTTTTGTATGTTGTAAACTGTGGGATTTTGTTGGGAAATCATTACTTAACGTCCCTAAGAGTATCGAGGGCCTTGGTGTGGCAAGAGTCGAGTTTCGGGGCTCGGTACAAGCCCGACGACTATGCCAAGCGACTATGACAGTGTCACTGTCGCCTGGCAATGTCGCAGAAGGGAGAGTACATGTGTTACAGTCCAAGCGACTATGCCCTGCGACTTTGACACTGTCATTGTTGCATGGCAATGTTGCCTACGGGGGCTGAGAGGCTAATTTAAGTTCGATTTTCACCCATTCTTTTCATTCCTCACTTATAACCTCTCCCATACTCTCCAAATCGGTTCCCCTCTCTCCTCTATGAACCCTAACCGATTTTTGGAGCTTTCTCATGAAGATCAAGGTGTTCCCTCTCTGGTAGATCACAGATTTATTGGATTAAAGATCATCCAATCTGAAGACTGGAATCTGAAGCTAAAGCTGAAAAGCCACCCCCAATATTAGTCCAATGTTAGTTTGTAATAAATTTGTTAGACCACAGTCTCATTGGATTCAAGATCATCCAAACTGAAGATCGCAATCTGAAGCTAAAGCCGAAACGTCGTCTCTCGATAATAAAGTCTATGTCTATTTGTAATAAATGTCAATGTAATTCAATATAATTGTTTGTTATTGTAATAGTTAACTTAATATCTAGTTTGTTAGATATTTAGTTAACTTTGTTATTTATTTAGTTTAGTTAGTTATTAGTTAGTTTCTAGTAACTTAGTTTATTAGATTTAATATCTAGATCAAATATCTAGATATTAAGTTAGTTAGAGTGTTCAACACACTTGGTAGGTTTTGGGTCTCTAATATCTCTTCTCTAACAAGATCAGATAAAGAATTCAAACACACAAAAACATACATCAAGGTGAAAAAGAGAGAAAAACATAGAGAACACAATCAAGAACTTAATCGATCAACCTTGTAATCGTTTGATATATTCAATACAGGTTGGTAATCGTTAATGTGTTGTTACTCTATAAACTTGATAAGTATTGTTGGACCGACTATTGGTATCAGAGCCTGATTAAGATCAAAAACAAGTTTATGAGAAAAACGACTCTGTGTTCTTGAACAAAATTCGATTTTGTGTTTTTGAGTGTTTTAGGTGTTAGAATCGATCAGGGTGTAATCGAAATACCTGCTAGATAGATTTGTGAGTGTTTGATTTCACTTTAAAGCTTTATTTGAGTTCCAATTTTGTGATTTGGTGAGTATTCAGTCGAGTGAATATACGTACTGTGCCATCAAATATTTTTAGAAAAAGTGAGTTTTTGAGAGATCGTGTGATAGCTTTCTGTTCTAGAAGTGATTCTAGACATATTGGTAGTGTTTGGTTGTGCTAATCGTTACAGGAACAAATTTAAGACGAATTTTTGAAGTTCAGGACGAACACCCGCATTCCAGAGGTTGAATAACCCGTATTTCTCAACTTTGCGGGTCCAACTACATACGCATTTCTCTACTTTGCGTGTCTCAAGTGACCCGTATTTCTCAAAGCACCCTTTCTTTGCGGTTCCCACTAGACCCGCATTCCTAACTTTGCGGCTCTCAAAGGACCCGCATTCCTTCAAACTCGGGTCCTCAAGCACCCGCATTCCTCAAACTCGGGTCCTCAAGCACTCGCATTCCTCAACTTCTCGGTTCAAAGCTCAGACCCGCATACCTCAGACCCGCATTTCTCCTTATTCCATACTTAGAATTTTTTTTTCTGAGAATTTTTCGAAACTGAAATAGGGTCTTTAATTGTCATAAATTCATTATACAATCCCTAGAAGAAGGCCTAATGGAAACACAGTATAGGGAGCCAGCAGCAGGAACTCAAGAAGCAAGAGTTGCACTCTCTTATACAGATCTAACAGGTGATGCTAAGCTAAGAGCAAAAGGCGACAGGTTAGCCAAGTCATACATTCTACAAGGGATTACAAATGAAATCTATGTAAAGATTGACAGCTACAAAGCCTCAGCCAAACAAATGTGGGATCAACTAGAGTAAATGATGCTGGGTTCAAAGATTGGGAACCAACTGAAAATCTCTAACTGCCTTCACAGTTTTGAAGAATTCAAAGGCAGAACTGGAGAAACTCTAGAAGGAACATATGATAGGTTTGTGACATTGCTAAACGAATTGAGCAAGAACAAGGTCAACAAATCTCAAATCGAGCTGAATATCAAATTCCTGAGTATTCTACAACCAGAATGGAAAAGTTTTGCCAGGCAGATGAGGCAGATAAAAGACCTGAATGAGATTCCACTTCACGAGGTGTATGAAACCCTCCGACAAAATGAAGATGAGGTGGATGAAATTCAAGCAGAAAAGAGAAAAGGAAAGACAGTTGAAGACACAGTCGC
Source organism: Arctium lappa (assembly GCA_023525745.1). Lineage (NCBI taxonomy): Eukaryota > Viridiplantae > Streptophyta > Magnoliopsida > Asterales > Asteraceae > Arctium > Arctium lappa. Next base: position 36,963,642 of record CM042059.1, read on the forward strand.
TCTTGTTGTGAAGAAGAAGAAGAACAAGACGATTGTGTATGAATAAGAAGAAGCTGAAGCTGATGTTGTCTCTGACTCGGATGAAAATGAACAAATGCAGCAAGCAATGCAGTTTCTAACAAATGCATTTCAGAAAAAGTTCTACAGGAATCCAACGTCAAACAGTCAGAGGTACTCTTCTGGACCCAACAACTATGCTCACAAGGAAAGAGTCGAAGGAAGCAGATATGAAGGAAATAGGTATGAAGGGAATAGATTTGAAGGGAAGAGACAAGAGGAGAAGAAATCTGATGAGAGAAGATATCAGACAGAAGGAAACAGATTAGAAAAGAAGAAACCGGAAGAAAGGAAGTACAAAGTTGAAGGATCAAGTCAGCCAGGACCACCGATGTGCTACAACTGTGGCAAAACCGGTCACTTTGCCTAGGATTGCCGAATATCAAAGGTTAGAAACTTCGACTTCTACAAGAACAAGATGCTTCTTGCAAAGCAACAGGAGGCAGGCAAGGCGCTGATGGTTGAAGATGAATACTGGCTGGATCACTCAGATGAAGAAGAAGATGAAGAAGAAAAGGATGAAGCCGTCAATATGTGCTTGATGGGCAAAATCGAATCAGATACTGAAGCTGATTCAGAAAATGAAGAAGATGAGGTATGTGATTTATCGTATAAAGAGTTAATGAATAAAATGCATGTTATGGTTTTAAAACAAGAAGAGTTAGAATCTAATCTTAAGCGAGAAAATGGTGTTATTATTAATAAAAACCAATTAATACAGAAACTTAGCGATGAAATTGCTGAGAAGAAAGTATTAGTTGAGGTTTTACATACAAACGCTGACACCAACGCAAAAGAACGGACTATAATTCTAATAGAGAATAGAGAGCTCAAGTCTAAATTGACAAAAAGTGAGATTGATTTTTATAAGCTTACTGAAGTGCATTCTTTATATACTAAAGAAAACAAGACCTTAATTGCTAAATTAGATGATTTGGAAAAGAAGCTATACTCATTAGGTCAAAGTGAACAAACCATTCATCTTAACAAACCGAAAAAGAACAAAGAAAATTGGGGAATCGGTTATGTGAAACCTCAACATCTTCAAAAGGGTATAAGAGAAATGCCTACACTTTATGACTATACCTCTATGCTTGTTTCTCACCGAATCGACTCATTTAAAGTTTTTAATACTAAACTATCAGAAGAGGATGAGGCCAATGAATTTGAAAAACGGATGAAGTCAACTAAAGTTCACGCTCCATTTTATTATGCGAAGTTGAATAATATTTATGACTTTCCAAATGATGAGAAGAAATCTCTTTCAACTGACTACTTTCAAAGTTATTCTGAAAAGGAGATGGAGGTAAAATTTATGTCCCTTCTCTCGTGTTAGAAAGTAAAATTTCTGAACTCGAGACCTCTTTATCAGATGAAAGACTTATGATTGAGGTTCAACAAAAGGTTTTTTCAAATGTTATGAAAAATGTTGTTTTTACAAAGGTTGTTACTTCTAATGACATGTTTGGTTCATCAAACGGAGAGTTTAATTTTCTTAATTCTGACGGTGGTTTAGATGGTTGTTTTGAACAAATTGATTTTAATGCGAAACTTCCTAACCATGCATCTTTTGTTAAGAAAACTTCAAGAAAAACCAGTTTGCCTGTGTTCATTGCAAAATCAACGAAAGCTTTCGTTGATAAATCAGTCTCTGTGAACGCTAAGAGTGCTAAAGGTAAGAAAATATCTCAGCATTCACAGAAACCAACCACTACTGGTAATTCTAAGAAGAAGCATTCAGTTGTTGCTCAAAGGTCTAACTCACCAGTTTTACATGTTTCAGATATGAGCAAGTTAAGACCTGAAGCCCATTCTCAATGGCAACCAAAACGGAAGCTTGACAAGGCCGTTTTATCGTCTAGTAGTGTTAATTGTAATAAGACTTCGCTTACTAAAGATGTTGTGATTGCTGAAATTGTTGTTTTGAATCCAAAACTTGTTGTTTCTCGTAAACAATATACAATGAAGCAATTATTTCAGTTATCTTTATCTGCTGGAAAGTCCTCTATCTATAATAAACATGTTTCTATTACTTGTCAAAATTCTGGAGATTGGTTTGGAAATTACCATGTGCATTCATCTCATACCAACTCTCATGTTTTTCAAAAGAACAAAGGATCCAATTTGAAATGGATACCAAAATCTTGTGCTAACACAGCAGGACCCAAATTCCAGTGGGTACCTAAGGCTAAATCTGTGTTGCAGGCACACAAAGCTTAAAGAGATGCGACTTCTGATTATGTACAGATCAGGACTCGTTCTTCAAAGTCAAAAATAGGTTTTTGGATAATGCAGTTCAAAACCCGAACATCAAAGACAAAATAGGCTATTGAACAAATCAGTTCAAGACCCGCACTTCGATGATCAAAGTGTAGATTCCAATGTTGTCATATACAAATCTAAATTTTCTTATTTCTCTTATGCAGACCAGTCATACGTGGTTCTTGGACAGCGGTTGTTCCAAGCACATGACAGGGCAAAAGGAGATATTGTCCAACTTTAAAGAAAAATATTGTGGAACAGTAAGATTTGGCAACGACCAGTTTTCTCCAATCATGGGATATGGTGATGTACAACACGGCAATGTAACTGTCAAGAGGGTGAGCTATGTAGAAGGCTTAGGACACAACTTGTTCAGTATAGGCCAGTTCTGTGACAAAGACTTAGAGGTCAACTTCAAAGCCAAGAGATGTTCTGTTCGCAATGAAGAAGGCGAAGAACTCTTGGTCGGTACACGAGAAATAGACCTCTACACAATCAACTTATCAGATGTCCAGAATGACAAACAAGTTTGTCTACTATCGAAAGCTTCGATGCAACAAAGTTGGTTATGGCATCGACGTCTTTCTCACCTCAACTTTCGGTACATCAACAACCTGGTCAGTGGAAAGCTCGTCAAAGGACTTCCAGAGCTGAGATATGAAAGAGAACATCTTTGTGCAGCTTGTGAGAAGGGCAAGATGAAGAGGGCACCTCATAAACCGAAGCCAGAACCAAGTACCAATGCTCCTTTAGAGTTATTGCATATGGATCTATGCGGTCCAATGCGCACTCAAAGCTTAGGTGGCAAGAAGTACATACTCGTGATCGTGGACGACTATTCGCGATACACATGGGTCAAGTTTCTTCGTTTAAAGGATGAGACACCTGATGTTCTCATTACATTCCTGAAAACGACCTAGGTGAATCTGCAGAAACCGGTCAAGATTCTAAGAACAGATAACGGCACAGAGTTCAAGAACAACAAAGTTGAAGAATATCTCGAATCTGTCGGGATTTCACATCAATACTCTGCTGCTCGTACGCCTCAACAAAATGGAGTGGTTGAAAGAAGAAATCGAACGCTAGTCGAGGCTGCTCGTACTATGCTAAGTCATTCCAACTTACCTCTATTTTTGTGGGCAGAAGCTGTTTCGACTGCGTGCTACACACAGAATCGATCCATGATACATCGAAGGTTCAAGAAAACTCCTTACGGATTAATCAACAACAGAACACCGACAATCAAATATTTCCATATATTTGGGTGTAAGTGTTTCGTATTAAATGATAGGGAGAATCTCAACAAATTCAGCGCTAAGGCAGATGAAGGAATCTTCATTGGATATTCCTCGACTTCAACTGCATATCGTGTCTATCTAAAGAAGACAAAGACGGTGATTGAAAGCGTCAACGTCACCTTTGATGAAGAAATGGCTTCCGAACAACACAGTTCAGAACCCGCAATAACAGGAATACTAGCTTCTGGGCAACTCAGTTCAGAACCTATGTCTCAACAGAATAAATCAGATGAAGCATCAACTTCAACTAACCATTTATCTGATTTAGATTTATTATTTGAATTGTTTTATGATGAATATCTCGGATCTAATGTAAAGAAATCTATTGTGGTTGACAGGATGGAAGACTTAACGACTACTCATCCAACCAGTTCAGATGTTCCAATTGAATCAAACGCCCCGATTCAACAAGAGATAACAATTCAAATGCCGACTCCAACAGTTGAAGAAGTGACAAATCAGAACGAGACTGAAGTAGCTGAAACAGTAGGATGTTCTGTACAAATCAATCTACAGCCAGAACAAGCTGTACCTGCTGAGCCTTCTGAACCTGCCACTTCAACTGAAATCACTCCTCATGAACAAATAGAAGAAGGTACAAGTAGATTTGTAGATGATACAACCGACATACAATCATCTAATCCACTACCTCATGAACATAAATGGACCAAAGAGCATCCGATAAGCCAGATAATTGGCGATCCATCAAAACCGGTGCAAACTAGGTCAACATCAATAAACATTTGCATGCATGACTCCTTTCTGAGCAAGATTGAGCCAACAAGAGTATCAGAAGCTCTTGCTGATCCAGAATGGGTGATCTCAATGCAAGAAGAGCTAAATCAGTTCGATGCACTTCAAGTCTGGAGACTCGTACCAAAGCCTAAAGGTAAAACCATTATAGGTACGAAGTGGATCTTCAAAATAAAGAAAGACGAAGATGGAACCGTCATCAGAAACAAGGCACGACTAGTAGGCAAAGGATACAGACAAGAGGAAGGAATAGACTATGACGAAACATATGCTCCTGTGGCGCGATTAGAGGCAATCAGAATGTTTTTATCCTACGCAGCCCACAAGAACTTCACGGTCTTTCAAATGGACGTGAAGACAGCATTCCTCAATGGAATTCTGAAGGAGGAAGTCTACGTCTCTCAGCCAGAAGGTTTTGTCAATCAAGAGAAGCCGAATCACGTCTACATTCTTGACAAAGCACTCTACGGTCTGAAACAAGCACCTCGAGCCTGATGCAGATCATGCAGGTTGTATGTTAGACAGGAAGAGCACGTCAGGACATGTGCAGTTCCTCGGTGACAAATTAGTAAGTTGGGGATCAAAGAAGCAACTTTGTGTTTCAACTTCTACGGTCGAAGCAGAATATGTAGCTGCTGCTAGCAGCTGTTCTTAGGTCTTATGGATGCGAACTCAATTGCGCGACTACGGTTTCCACTTCAATAAGATCCCGATATACTGTGATTCCAAGAGCGCCATCGCAATAACGGCGAATCCTGTTCAACACACGAAGACAAAGCATATAGACGTCAGGTATCATTTTATCAAGGATAATGTAGAGAAAGGAACAATTGAACTTTTCTTTGTAAAGACTGAGTATCAACTTGCTGATTTGTTCACCAAACCTTTGGACGAAAAGAGGTTTACCTTTCTAGTCTTGAAGCTTGGTATCCTAAATCTCAAAGTATAACCAGTAATTACCTATAAAAGTTTTCTAATTGTATACTTATTCATCATTTCTTCATTCTTAACTCTGATTGATATCTGCCATTCTATCATATGTTCATGATCCAAGGGGGAGTATGAGAAGAAATTGACATCTGGTCAATATTACTTCGAGGGGGAGCTCATAAAATATTGCATGTACCTTTTAATGACAATTTTTTTTGTAATGCAAGATTTTAGGGGGAGCTATTCAAGTAAAAAAAGGGAGTACGGATATGACTTCTGATTACTTCTGATCAGAACTCGTACTTTAAAAGTTTTACTGCTTTTTATCTTTTCAATATAAGTGAATAATTATTACTTTGACTTGACATTAGACTTTTGCAGAATTTTTGAGAGAAGCTTACAAGTTCATATTTCTATGACTTAAAGCTTAGCTTCATGAGATGAAAGATCACTCGTTAAGGTATAAACCTTTATCTTCATCTCATATATGGTTGAAAGAAGAACAACTTTCAATCATCGAAAACATTGTTTTTAATGTTCAAACCACTTCCCGATTTTTCAACAGATTTTATATTTTGGGAGTGTATTTTAAATGTTTTCAAGATCTAAATTGTGCTTTAACTGAAATAGTTAAACCAATCTGAGCATCACTTGCATCATAGGAAAACAACGAATCATTGTGCTAGGTATTAACACAACTTCTATGGAATCACCTTAACCAGTGATTTCTACCCAAGAAGTTAATACGTAGTGTTTGAGTGTGAAAATAGACAAGAAATGAGTGTGATTAGAGAAATCAAAATGTTTAAAAGAAAGAGCGTGTGAGAACAGAGTTAAAAGAATATCACAACTCTGCACCAACTTTTTCTGAGCCGGGTAGCCACCATTCTAGTGATTCACAATTCTTTGGTGATCATTATTGAAACAGGCAACTAACCCATGCCAACTCCTAATCAAACCTCACCATCTACTCATTTTCTTCTCAAAAAAGAAAATGTTTCATTTTCTAAGGGGATGCAACACATTTGCTATCTGACTTTCATTTGGAAAATCTGGATATTGAAAAGAAGGAAGTCTGCCCCACCTTCGCACTTCAATCATGCACATTGAGTCTGTGTTTAACTTACTGTTGTCTCAGTGGTTTACACAATTTTGAGCCAATAAGCAATCATCCGTGCTTAATTCTTTCAAAAACAAGCACGAACACACAAGGAATTAGTTTCTTTGTCATAACGTTTATAGAAATAACCTTTGTGGTGTTTCGATGATTAGATGGAAGCCCTGGGGGAGTCAACATCAAAACAGCTCCTTTCCAATGTGTATTCGTTACACTCAGTGACTTAGTGTTACTGACAGGCATGATAACTGATTCATTAGTTGATTCAGGTGTTACACATCTAATTTGTCTGGATTTGCAAAGATCTGGATGAATCTCTTATGAATTGACGAATCAGGGGCTCTAACCGTCAGATTGACATTTCTTACCACAAATTTTGATGAAGTCATTGCACTTAACATCAAAAAGGGGGAGAATGACTACAGAAGAAATGGCAAAGATCACATGTTTCAAGAATCACGTCTACTCTTCAAAAGGGGAGATTATTAGATTGAAGACATGCTGATTTCAGAGCTAGAGAAAAGAGATTGCATCTTCTGAGCTGAACAAGAAGACTAAATTGGATAAATCTTTTTATTATATGATCTTGATCCAAAGGGGGAGATTGTTAGACCACAGTATCATTGGATTCAAGATCATCCAAACTGAAGATCACAATCTGAAGCTAAAGCCGGAACGTCGTCTCTCGATAATAAAGTCTATGTCTATTTGTAATAAATGTCAATGTAATTCAATATAATTGTTTGTTATTGTAATAGTTATCTTAATATCTACTTTGTTAGATATTTAGTTAACTTTGTTATTTATTTAGTTTAGTTAGTTATTAGTTAGTTTCTAGTAACTTAGTTTATTAGATTTAATATCTAGATCAAATATCTAGATATTAAGTTAGTTAGAGTGTTCAACACACTTGGTAGGTTTTGGGTCTCTAATATCTCTTCTCTAACAAGATCAGATAAAGAATTCAAACACACAAAAACACACATCAAGGTGAAAAAGAGAGAAAAACATAGAGAACACAATCAAGAACTTAATCGATCAACCTTGTAATCGTTTGATATATTCAATACAGGTTGGTAATAGTTAATGTGTTGTTATTCTATAAAATTGATAAGTATTGTTGGACCTAGTTTGTTAGATATTTAGTTAACTTTGTTATTTATTTAGTTTAGTAAGTTATTAGTTAGTTTCTAGTAACTTAGTTTATTAGATTTAATATCTAGATCAAATATCTAGATATTAAGTTAGTTAGAGTGTTCAACACACTTGGTAGGTTTTGGGTCTCTAATATCTCTTCTCTAACAAGATCAGATAAAGAATTCAAACACACAAAAACACACATCAAGGTGAAAAAGAGAGAAAAACATAGAGAACACAATCAAGAACTTAATCGATCAACCTTGTAATCGTTTGATATATTCAATACAGGTTGGTAATCGTTAATGTGTTGTTATTCTATAAACTTGATAAGTATTGTTGGACCGACAAAATTGTCAAAGTTTGTTTTAAGTATTTTAGAATATCCCTAAATATCTATTTATTAGATATTTTAGGATATTATTAGTTTTAGGATATTTTAGTTAGATATTATGTTAGTATGTTAGATATTAAGTATTTGTGAGATATTAGATATCTCATATCACAATCTAATCTAAAAATCCAACATGCAACTTACTGTTCATCAAGAGAGAAAAACAGAGAGATCTTCAAAGAACAAATCAGATCTAAATCTGTAACCCGTGGTTTGTAATCAAGCAGGTTGGTAAATCATATTTGTTTGTGATTGTGTTTGTCTGGTAAGATCTTGTTCAAATATAAGGGATCGACAATTGGTATCAGAGTTCAAAAACCAGATTCAAATAAAAAAAACTAGAACTTCACTGTGTTCTTCAAAAGAAAATCATTTTTGAGTTTTAGAGTGTTATTAGTGTTGAAATCGATCAGGTTGTGATCGAATAGTGTTCTAGATCGATTGGGTATAGTTTAAATTTCAGTATTGCACTTTAATCGATTCCAATTTTGTGATCTTAGTGTCAAACAGTATACGAGTTCAACGTCACTGTTCCATATATCAAATCTTCAAAAAGTGTTTATTTTTGAAATCAAAAGCTTGTAATATGTTCTAGAAGTGTTAGTGGTCTATTTGTCAAAATTTGGGACTGCTAATCGAAGTCTAGATAGGTTTATTTGTGAATCAAAGTCGATTTTCGAAGTTGCAGGGAAGAACTCGCAAATTTGATCAAGAACTCGCAAAGGTCAAAGGTTTCGCAGGAAGCTATCTAAAGGATTCGCAGATCCTTTGAATCAGGATTCACATTATGAATTTGCTTAAGTGTAGAATTTGCAGGCCTATTGTCTGCGAAAGGTACAAGATTCGCAGGCCTCTTGTCTGCGAAAGGTAAAGGATTTGCTGGCCTCTGTGTTGAGGATTCTTAAAATTCATAGATACCTTTGTACTTAGTTTTTCAGGATTCATAGATCATAAGGAGAGGTTTCGCAAATGTATGTGTTGCGAAAACTAAAGGTTTCGCAGTTGGTTGATTAGCGAAAGCTAAAGGTTTCACTAAGTGTATAGGATTCGTAAGTGTGTCTTATGAGAATTCTACTTTATATCTTGCGAATTCCTTGCTATTTCTTTCTATAGCTTGCGAATTCTGTGTGATTTAGTGTTATTTGCGAATTTCTTGTTTTTCTTTGGGTTAAGAATCCTTGACTTGAGAATTCTGGAAATTTCATTTTCTGATTTTCATTCCAAGTTTTTCTCAATTGATTTTATCTGGATTAACGATCAAGTACAAGTTCTTATTGAACATCTAATCAAACAGGATGACATCAAGAGAAGCTCTAGCTATCGGAACTGACACAAAGCCACCAGTACTCTTCAGGGGAGAGTATGAACAGTGGAAAGATCGGTTCATGGACTTCATAGAAAGACATGATTTGGGTGAATTAATCAGGAAATCTTTAGAAGAAGGAGTTATGCCACCTGTTATGGAGACTGGCACGGTTGGTACTGAGGAGATACCATATCAACTTAAGTTTGATGAACTCGATGGTGAAGATCTAAAGAGAGCAAGAGCTGATAGATTAGCAAAGTCTTTCATTCTTCAAGGCATTACTAATGAAATATATGTGAAGATTGACAGCTATAAAGCAACAGGCAAACAGATGTGGGATCAACTGGAGAAAATGATGCTTGGTGCAAAAGTTGGAAATCAACTCAAAATATCCAACTGCCTCAAGAATTATGAAGAATTCAAAGGTAGAGTTGAAGAATCTCTAGCAGAAACATATGACAGATTTGTGACCTTGCTGAATGAGTTAAGTAAGAACAAGGTCAATAAATTACAGATAGAGCTGAATGTCAAATTCCTAAGCATCCTTCAGCCTGAATGGAAAAGGTTTACAAGGTAGATGAAGCAAATAAATGATCTGAACGATATTCCACTTCACGAGGTATATGAAACCCTCAAGCAGAATGAGGTAGAGGTGGATGAGATCATGGATGAGAAGAGACAGTATGAGAAGACAGTTGCTGATTCAGTTGCTCTTGTTGTGAAAAAGAAGAAGAAAAATATGATTGTGTCTGAATCAGAAGAGGTTAAAAATGAAGCGAACTCTGACTCTGACGACTGTGAACAACTAAAACATGCTATGCTTATGTTGACCAAGGCTTTTCAAAAGAAGTTCTACAAAAATCCTAGCTCAAACAGTCAGAGGTATACATCTGGCCCAAGCAACAATATTCACAAGGAGATATTTGAAGGAAAGAGGTTAGAGGAAAGGAAGCCAGAAGAGAAAAGGTATAAAGTTGAAGAGACCAATCAGCAAGAACCTCCAAAATGCTACAACTGTGGCAGACTTGGTCACTTTGCCAAAGACTGCCGAAGACCCAAAGTCCGGAACTCCGACTACTATAAGAACAAAATGCTTTTAGCCAAGCAACAGGAAGCTGGAAAGGCATTGATGGCAGAAGATGAGTTCTGGCTAGATCATTTAGACCAAGAAGATGAAAATGAAGAGAAGGACGAGACAACACATCTATGCTTCATGGGCAAGCTGGAAATAGAAGCTGAAGATGATTCCGATGAAGAGGATAATGAAGAGGTATGCGATTTAACTAAATCAGATTTCTTAAATCAAATGCATGCCATGATGACAAAACTCCAAGAATTAGAGTCGAAACTTAAGCGTGAAACGGGTGTTATTAATGACAAAAACCAATCAATACAGGAACGCAAAAGAAAGTATTGATTGTGACTTTACATAAAAATATTGACACCAACGCAAAAGAACAGACCATAATTCTTAAAGAGATTGCTGAAACAAATTCTAAATTGAGAATGTCTGAGTTTGATTTCAAAGAGCTTACGAAAATGTATTCTTCGCGTTTTGAAGAAAACAAATCTTGCAAAATTAAATGCTTTGGAAAAAAAGTTATACTCATTGGGTCAAACTGAACAAACCATTCATCTAAACAAACCCTAAGAGAATAAAGAGAGTTGGGGAATTGGTTATGAGAATCCTCACTACCTTAAAAAGGGTATATCTGAAGTGCCAGCACTTTATGATTTTACATTCTTAAGACTTTCTCAACGATTCCCTGAGCTTAAAGTTTTATGGACTGGACTCTCTAAAGAGGATGAAGCCAAGGAAACAGAAAAATGAAAGAACACATCTAAAGTTCAACTTCCATTTCGTTATGGGAAGTTGAATCAAAGTTATAGTTCTGTTCAACCAAAATCTCTTTCAAATGACTTCTTTCAGAGTTATTCTGTAAAAGAAATGGAGGCTAAGCCTATTGAAGGTAAACTTTACGTCCCTCCTCTCGTTTTGGAAAGTAAAATTTCTGAACTTGAGAAATCTTTAGCAGATGAAAGACTTCTGATTGATGTTGAACAAAAAGTGTTTTCAACTGTGCTTAAGAATATTGTTCTTTCTAAATCAACTAAGGCTTAAGAATCTAATGATTTGTTTTGTTCAACTGATGGAGGGTTTGATTTTCTAAACTCTGATGGTGTTTTAGATGATTGTATTGATCAATTTGATTTTAGTGCCAAACTTCCTAATCATTCGTCTTTTGTTGTGAATTCGTTTGGATTATCCAGTATGTTTAAGAAAGGTGAATCATCAACAAAAGTTGATGAAACAGTTTCTGTTAAAACTAAGAATGCTAAAGGTAAGAAGAAATCTCAGCATTCACAGAAACCGATCACTACTGGCAACCCAAAGAAGAAGAATTCATTTGTTTCTCAAAAATCTAACTCAAAAGTTTCAATTGTTTCAGATATGAGCAAGAAAAGGCTTGGAGTTAAATCTGAATGGAAACCAAAACAAGAGATTGACAAGACTGTTAAATCCTTTTGTTGATCCAAGCTCTCTCAGTGATTTGATAACGACCCTTTTCTATACTTACTGAAAATTACGTTTAATATGTATTAGTGTTTCACCATCAGCGATTAGACTGAGTCTGTTCAGTTATCGCTGATAGTCTTCTTATAAACATCTAGTATGTATTAGTGTTTCTATAACATCCACCCTTCCTAAATACGCTTAATTAGTGATTCTAAATATGTATTATGTGATAATACATGTTTTATGTGTTAATTATGTAAAAAGAGAATTTGCTAAAATGTTGAAGTGTACTAGTGAGCTATTAGTAGAGCCCATAGTTGTATTGAGATCTAGGAGGTAATATTGGTGCTAACACTTCACAAATGACATAATTAGATGATGAGAGGGTTCAAAATTCAAAGTGCATTGCTTAAATGGAAATCGGGTAGGTCACTAGAGTGCCTAAATGGGAAAAATCTACCCAAAACTTGAACGATTGATCTAAATGGTGATGTAAAGGTTGGAACATCTTTGAATAAGTTAATATGAAGTGCTAGAAGTGACTCATGTCGAAAAAGTCGCATAGATTGCATTTTATGCAAGTTTTACAAAGTACGTTGTTATTTCGGGAAACTACGCACACAACACTCTAACGAGAGGGTTTGATGAGATGTTAAGCTTTGTAACTAAGTTTTGGACCTATTAGAAGTTGTTGGAAGTGTCTGAAAATTTTTACGGGATTTCGAGCATAAAATCAAAAACGACAAAATTGCAAGGAAAGCATAACGTCCACAAATATGTAAAACTGCTTTTATTGGTAGGTCTTTTCTGAAATATTTTTGTTGGAAGTTGTTCATTATCTCGTTATGAACGCGTAGGCGAAAACCTCATCGAAAACGGAGTTCTGAGCGAAAAGTTATGCCATTTTTTAGTGTTTAGTGGTTAAAAATGGGTGTTGGCTCAACCCAGCCGGGTCAAACCCGACCCAGCTGGATATGTACGATTTTTAGGGGATTAAAACACCATTTTTGCCCCATTTTCAACCCCATTTCACTTCTACAACTTCTGGGATGATGGAGGTATGATCTCTCACAAAATTGGAGATGATCTAACATCATTTTTGGTGATTCAAACAAGAGAGTGAAGGTATAAAACTCTAAACTTTGACCTAGTTCATGTATTATATCATTTGAAGGAGATTAGGGTTAGGGTTTGATGTTAAATTGTTAATATCTTAGTATTTTGAGTAGCTCATGATATATATTTGGTTATTTGGAAAAAAAAGGATGAATAAAATTGCAAGAATGACTTGAAATTTTTGGATGAAAGTATGAAGGTTTGATTTATCAAGGTCAAAGTACCTAAAATGATGATTTTGATGGAAATAGCTTAGATTTCTGGAGTTCTTATAAAGTTTATGCTATTTCATGATAAATATTTGGATTTGGTACAATATGGTATAGAATTGAGCATGAAATGGCTATTTTGGAACTTGAAAGTCAATGTTTTTACCCGGTTTTAGAAAAATTGTATAAAATCATAGAAAAATCGTATAAGGGTGATTCAAGTGGAATTAGAAAGGTATGAATGTTTAGTTTATTTTATTTGAAGACATAATAACCTAATTATAGCTTTAAGAGAATGTGCTAAAAGTGCATTTTGTACAGGGCTGTCAAGCTGAATTTTGACAGCTTGTAGCTGTTGTGTTGTAAAATCTGTATAAAATCAAAGAAAAATCATATTGATATGAGGTCTATTGAATCAGAACCATATGAGAGTGTAAATTATTTCATATTTATAAGTCATTAAGTGATTTTGAGTCTAAGTAGGACAAATTAGGGGATAAACAGAGGGTTGTAATGGAAAATGCAAGAAAGAAAGTTAACTAGTTAAGGTATTATCTTGAGTATTTGTTACCCAAAGCTCATGAAACTTGTTGAACTCACTCCAGGGATCATTTAAAACATGTTGGTTATATTTGGAGCATACCTCAACATGGGATAACGAAGTTGGGACGTAGCTTCTGAATTGACTTCTGGTAGACTACCGGTAGCACTGTGAGTTAAATGACTAATTAATATATATATATTGTATTTATATTTATATATGCATTTCCTTCATGTGTATTTGTCTCATGTGTTTTCTTTTCTTGATGGATGGTATTTGGTTCCGATTGAGTCGTTTTCGTTACGTAATTCTTTCTACAATGGCGGTCGGTTTTGGGTTCGGATTCCGTTGGTTTTATTTCTTTGATTTCTTTGTTATGCCGGGAGTACGGGTACTACTTTGTGTAGTATGCCGGAAGCAACGGCGGATGTCAACAGCCCGGATGAAGGGGGAGGCCGGTGAGACATTCGGTTTGCCGTACTCATTGCCCAATGGTTAGGAGGGGCATGAGTATAGGACTTTGGCACGCCCGGAAGGGGAAGGGCGGGTTGGTGCAAAGTCTAATAATTCCTGATAGTTATGTCTTTTGGTTATATGTGATAAATTGTAATATGTCTTGTTTAATTTGGTTTGACATGACTTCTTGAATAACTCGTGTTATGGATTGTTGTTGCCGAAAATGGTCGATTCACGACATTTGGCCTCTTGAGTATGGTAATTGTATACTCCATCCGGTATGAGTTGGTATAATGTTCCGGTCAGTTCGTTCCATGTGTTTTGTAACGTCTTGGTTATATTTTCGTTCCATATACATATATTTATAATTTCTATATATAATGATTAGTTCATTTATCTCACTAAGCTTTAATGCTTAACCCGAATTATCTAACATTTTTCAGGAAAATCAGTATTAGATAAGAGCAAGTGCATGGAAAAGTAGACCGTGAAGTTGATTAGAAGCCGACAACTCGATCTTTTGGTATTTATGTCATAATGTTCTTTTGGTAGTTATGCATATAGTTATATCGGGTAGAAGTGTCCCTGAAGTATTGTAAATCTGTATTTTTTTAGGGGATTGTAAACCTTATCTTGTGGTTGCTTGTACATTTTACCGATGTGGTTGGTAGCGGTTATAAAACGATATTTTAAAGTGTACATTTCGAAGTTTCGAAAAAAATTAATATCCCGTATTTTGGTGGTTTTAAAATGTTTAATTTTGGAGATTAAAATAGAGATTGGACGTTTTGAAAACCGTGATGTTACAGTTTCACTATCAGTGATCAAACTGATTATGTTCATTATCGCTGATAGATTCTGTTGTAAACAGTAACGTAATCCCTGAAGACAAGTCTCGCGTCAACAGATGTTCATAGCTGAATCGAATACGAAGCTGCTGAACAAAGAGAAGTCTACTAGTGACCTGATGCGGATATCAGTGAAGCAAAGACAACTCTACTTATACGCGAAGGAACATGAGTAAAGCTTCAGCGATCGCTGAACACTTGATATCTCTGCAGAAAGAGATATTCAGCGATTGAATGATCACTTAGCTTATACCTCAAGTTTGCTTTTGTCTAACCTTGCACAACCTTGTACGATGTGTCAGAACGGACATGTCTCTGCCATAATTCGTACACAACTCTGTCTACTACACTGTTCATGATCCGGCCGAAAGCATGTCTCCCAAAGTTTGACTCTTAAAGCCAATCTGTGAACGCCACGTGTAAAGTGCCCTGCCATGCATTTAATGCATAGGGTATAAATAGGAAGATCACTTCTCCATCTGAAGTGCGCTCAATCCTTGAACCCCAAATAGAAACCTTTGTTTTCTATATTCTAAATCCCCCATTCTCTGAAATTCTTGTGCAACCATCTTAGTGTTTTCTTAAGTTTGTTTAGATTGAGTCTTACTTAATCTTATTCCGCAACAGACTTGTAAATTGTGTTTGATTTATCAATAAACAATTTATTAAACTTTAAATTTTGTGTTTGTATTCAACCCCCCCCCCCCCTTCTACAAACTTGTTAAGCACCTTAGGGACCAACAAGTGGTATCAGAGCATTTTGTTTACTCTAATAAACAAGATCTTGCTTTATTCTGTTCTTTGCTATTCTAAATGGCACTTAACAAAAACACAAACTACTATGATAATGGTTCACTTTCTAAACCTCCTCGATTTAGCAGACATAACTTTTCTCTATGGAAAAATCGAATGATGCTATTCCTTGAAAGTGTTGATCCTACTATATCTGAATATATAGAAAATGAACCCTATGAACCTGTTCGAATTATAGCTGCAGTTCCCGCTACTGCCACAACTGAAGCTGTCCCTGAACGCTGTGTCGTTAAGGAAATAAGACAATGGAGTGATGAAGACAGAAAGAAGGTCGGTATAGATGCAAGAGCAAAGACCATTATATCAATGGCTCTGCCTGATGAAGTTTTCCATTCCATCATGCATCTGAAAACTTCTAAAGAAATGTGGGAAACCATATGTGTTCAATATATGGGCACCACTGAAATCCAAGAGACTCGAAAGATTAACTTGGTAAGACAGTATGAAAGTTTCATCGCTGGTAAGAATGAATCTCTTTCAGACGTTCATCAGCGGTTTAACTGCTTAATCATTGATCTAAGAACAGTTGGTAGGACCTATTTTAGACATTCATCAGCGATCTACTCTCACCATCACTGAGTTAGATTCTGAATCTAAGGATCTATCAGACCCTGATCTTTCAGAGTTCGATGAGTCCTTAGTACTCTTGACAAACTCTTTTAAGAGATTTGCAAGAAAGAGCAATTTCCGAAGAAATAAGCCTCTCTCTCTTACTGAAAAGCCAAAATCAACTCCTGTTCATAAGGCTACTGCCACTTGCTATAACTGTGAAAAGATTGGACACTTTGCTAGTGAGTGCAGGTCGAAAAAGGTCTTCAAACCTTCTACCTCAAGAAGATCCAGTGATGACAAATACCTAAAGCTGAAGAACAAATATCAAAAGCTGAAAAGCTACAAGCAAAAAGGTAAAGGTCTCATCGCTTAAGAACATGACTGGGCTGAATCAGAAGAATCAAGTTCTGATGAAGAAGTCGTCGCTAATCTTTGCCTCATGGCTGAGATTAAAGAAGAAGTGGAAGAAGCATCTGAACCTTCCATGAGCTACATATAATCTCAGGTATCTATCTCTACAAATCCCTCTCTGCCCGAAGCTGAGAGAAGTCGCGTTGTTGATGTGCTGACGATTGATCTTTATAATGCTCTAAACGACAAAACTCAAGCTGAGAATAAAAATGTTCATTTAACTCAAGAGCTAGAGAAATGTCATGAAAAGATCAGAGAACTAACTCTTTTAGAAGAGAAGTTGAAAGATCAAGTCATTATAAAAGAAATCATCAGCATTGAACGCGAACAAGCCATCGCTGCTTTAAAAGCAGAAAAGTCTCATGTTGAAAAATGGTGCAAATCATCAACAAAGATCTCTGAGATAATAAATGCTCAAATTCCTGAAAGTGATAAAACTGGTCTTGGTTTTTGGAAACCACCGGATGAAACTAAAGAAGAAGGTTCCACGCTTAAGTTTGGAACGTTTGTCACTTCTTTCTTTGACACTTATTATAATCAATTATATGCCTGTTCTTCTTCAAATTCTATCCCTGAGGAAAAATCCAAAGACACTAAGTCTGCGGATAAAGGAAAATCCATTCTTCGTCCTCAGTAGGCTACCAAGAAAGCAAAGCTGAAAGTTTCCTCTAAACCTTCAGTGCATCAATCATCTAGCTCTATGATAGAAATCTTTGATCTCTGTCCTCCAAAGCTAAAGATTGACCTTAAACCCACGAGATCTGAAGAAATGAAAATTCTTCCCAGATCTCATGAGAAAAACATTCTTGGACCTGACCCTGCTCATCTTAAACTTGCAAAACCTTCTTCTTCTTGTCCTAAAACCACTTTCAAATACAGAAAATGTTATCATTGTGGTTTTACTAACCATATTGCAAGCAAATGTCCAACTACCACTAAAGCTGATAAAACAGCTAAAGTGAAGATAAATGCCTCCAAGGCTGAAAAGGTCACTAAAGCTGAAAAATCGACCAAGGTGAAGAATACCACTAAGGTTAAGAAATTAACCAAAGTGAAGATTACCACTGAAGCTGAATCTTCATCTGCTGTGAAGATTACTGAACCTTCCATATCCACTAAACCAAAAGGACCCATTGAAAAGTGGGTACCAAACAACACTTAATCTTCCTTATTTGTGCAGGGATCAAAGGGCATATGGTATCTTGATAGTGGATGTTCTCGTCATATGACTGGACAAAAAGACTTGATCACTGAATACAAAGAAGATAAAGGTCCCTCTGTGACCTTCGGTGGAAGTGGAAAAGGACATACCCGAGGGTTTGGTGTCCTCAGCAATGGGACAACTACCTTTCGAAGAGTCGCTTATGTAGATGGACTGAAGCACAACCTTCTGAGCATCAGTCAGCTATGTGACAAAGACTGCGAAGTTCGCTTTTCTAAGAAAGCATGTTCAGTGGTGGATAAGAAAGGAAAACTTGCTCTCAGTGGTTATCGTAGAGAAAATGTCTATGTAATAGATATGGACTCTACTACCACTGAAAACTTATGTTTTTTCTCTAAGGCCTCTTCTGATGTCAACTGGCTATGGCACAAAAGGCTCTCTCATCTAAACTTCAAAACCCTGAATTCTCTCTCTTCTAAGGAACTGGTTTCTGGTCTTCCTCAGCACTCATATGCTAAAGAATCTCTCTGCTCAGCATGTGAAAAAGGAAAACAAACAAAAGCTAGTTCCAAGTCTAAACAAGTCTCCTCAGTGACAAGTCCTCTTCAGCTCTTACATATGGATCTATTTGGCCCTGTCAATATCCAATCAATAGCTGGAAAGAAATATACGCTGGTCATTGTAGATGAATTCTCTCGCTATACCTGGGTTATCTTTCTTCGCTGTAAGAGTGATACTCCAGAAGAACTAATATCCTTTGTTAAAAAGATGGAAGTGCTGAATAATCTTACCGTTCGTTCAATAAGAAGTGATCATGGAACTGAATTTAAAAACCGTTCCCTGAATAATTTCTTTGAGAATAAAGGAATTTCTCATAACTTTTCCTCAGTAAGAACACCTCAGCAAAACAGAGTCGCTGAAAGAAGAAACAGAACGATCATTGAAGCTGCTAGATCAATGCTCAGCGATTCTCATCTCCCTACTCAATTTTGGGCAGACGCTGTAAACACTGCATGTTTTACTCAAAACAGATCGCTGATAGTAAAGCAATTTGGAAAGACAGCTTATGAACTTTTTCCTAGAAGGAAGCCTTCTATTAGCTTTCTTCATATCTTTGGTTGTCAGTGCTTTATATTAAACAACAAAAATCATCTTGGAAAGTTCGACCCAAAAGCTGATGATGGAATATTTCTAGGATATTCCTCCATCTCGAAAGCCTACAGAGTTTTCAACAAACAAAGACAATCTGTGGAAGAAACAATTCATGTCACTTTTGATGAAACTCGCTCAGCGAACTCCAAACCAATCGCTGACAATGAAGAGTCAAATGCTTGGATGTTTTCTCACTACAAATAAACTGAACCCTTCTTCTCAAACCATCAGCATTCAGATCCTCCAGCCGCTGATGATGATCTAAACATTATACCTCCTAGCGCTGAATCCAACTCATGGGTTTCAGCTGAACCTCTAAACACCTTGCTACCATCAGATCTACCTCTGTCTGAAAACCTCTCTGATAACAACAGTCTGTCCACTACTCAACAGTTAATTGTTGATGAACCTGAAACGTCCTCATCAGTAAATATCTCAATTGTTGATCCAACCTCTGAGTTGAGTGATCATGATCCTGCTCAGCGATGGACCAGAGATCATCCAATAGATCAAATTCTTGGTGATCCAGATGCAGGTATTCAGACACGACGAAGCTCAGGTAATATCTGTCTCTTTGTCAACTTTCTCTCTTTAATAGAACCAAAGAAGACTGATGATGCCCTCAGAGATCCAAATTGGGTCAGCGCTATGCAAGAAGAGCTGACTGAGTTCTCTCGAAAAAAAGTTTGGAATCTCGTTCCTAGACCATCTGATAAAACTGTTACAGGCACCAAATGAGTGTTTAGAAACAAGTTAGATGAACATGAAACTGTAACCCGCAACAAGGCTCGACTTGTTGCTCAGGGATACAGACAAGAGGAAGGCATAGACTATGATGAAACCTTTACCCCTGTAGCTAGGCTCAAAGCAATTCGACTATTCTTAGCTTATGCAGTCTATAAAGACTTTATTGGTTATCAAATGGATGTAAAATCAGCGTTTCTAAATGGAAAGATGAATGAAGAAGTCTATGTAGAACAACCACTAGGGTTCTATGACCCTAAGTATCCAAATTCTGTTTATAAATTGGATAAGGCTCTCTATGGTCTAAAACAAGCCCCTCGTGCTTGGTATGACACTCTCTCATCTTTTCTTATCTCTGGAAAATTTGAACGTGGCAAAATTGATAATACACTGCTTTTCAGAAAGATAAAAGGTCATATTATTCTTGTACAAATATATGTCGATGACATCATATTTGGTTCTACTAACCCATCTCTGTGTACTCGCTTCGCTGAAAGAATGAAGAAAGAATACAAAATGAGTATGATGGGTGAGCTGACATATTTTCTTGGTCTTCGGATTAAACAATCTGACAAAGGTACTTTTATCAGCCAAGGTAAGTATGTTAAAGACATGCTGAAGAAGTTTGATTTTACACAAACTTCAGCAATGAAAACTCCCATGGCACCTCCCCTGACACTTAACAAAGATCCATCTGGAAAACCTGTTAATGTCACTGCCTATAGAGGAATGATAGGCTCCCTGCTGTATCTTACAGCGAGCCGACCTGACATCATGTATTCTACTTGTTTATGTGCACGCTATCAATCTGAACCCAAGGAATCCCATCTGATCGCTGTTAAGCGTATATTCAGATATCTGAAAGGAACTCCTAACCTCGGTCATTGGTATCCCAAAGACTCAGGGTTTGATCTAACTGGTTATTCTGATAGTGACAGGTTGTAAACTTGACAGAAAGAGTACCACTGGTGGATGTCAACTCCTAGGAGGAAAGCTGGTAAGTTGGACAAGCAAAAAGCAAAATTTAGTGTTCATTTCCACAGCTGAAGCTGAATACGTCGCCGCTGGAAGCTGTTGTTCTCAGATCTTATGGATGAGAAATCAACTATTAGACTATGACCTTCAGCTATCAAAGATTCTAATCTATTGCGACAACACTAGTGCTATCGCTATAGCAAATAATTCAGTGCTACATTCAAAGACAAAACACATTGAGATCAGATATCACTTTATCAGAGATCATGTGATGAACGGTGATATTGAACGTCATTTTATCCCTACTGACTTTCAGCTTGATGATTTATTCACCAAACCTCTTGATGAGACAAGGTTCAACTTTCTCATCAGTGAGCTTGGAATGCTGAATCTCGAAGAATAATTCTTCAGTATTCATGCATTGTGTCAGTAATCATAAGTTCCCCTTTTATCATTTTTCTGATAAACATTCTGACTCTCAGGTAATTTCTCTCCATCCCTACAACTGAATCTTCATTCAGTTAAGATGTTTTTTAAAATATAAACCTTAATCACTGAACTTTCTTCAAATGATTAAAATCTTTTTGAAAAATACATCCATCACTGATAATTCTAGTCAGTGATCATTCTTAAAAGAAAATCTATCCTTATCTTTACCATCAGGGATACTTTCAAAAAGAAAATTTATCGCTGACTTTTCTTCAGCGATAATTTTAATTTCAAAACGGACAAATGAACAGTCTCTTTCTTCTATGACGTCATTTGAACCGATAATCCACGACATGCCTTTTTTCTGACACGTTCGTCCGTTGCCCTTCCATCCAATCAACTTCGTGGGACGTGTCCATGTCATGATGAGCATTTGTTTTCCCGCCTCTCACTCTCTCTCTCTCTCCTCTCTCACGTATAAAGGAATGTTTTTCCATTCTTACCATTTTACGCTTTCTGGAAATACTTTCTAAGCAAGAATTCTCTCTCAAGCTTTCTAGCATTCTCAAGCATTTGCATCCTCCTCCTCAAAGATCAACAGGTTATTCTTGATCTTTTTCTTATTCTTATCTTAAATCTTTTTACATAAAACTCTATTTATGGACTGCCATTATGGGTTTATAAGATTCTTATAACATAAAATCATTTTCATTTTTGATTTTATTCTTTAAAAACCATTTTATTTTGATTTTTCTTCATTCAAAATCTTTGGTTTTTTTTCTTGTTTTTATATCTTATATTAAGAACACCTTTTTAATCTTCAAAATATGTTGATTTTTCTATGTTTCTTTCCCAACATAGAAACTGGACAAATCTTCTTTATTTTTTAGACTAAAACCTTTCTTCTATTCGTCTATCTGTTTACTCTCAGGATGTCTCAATCTGCACTTTTCGCCTCTAAGAACGTCAAGTTCTCCATCGCTGATTCTGAGCTTCCCAAAAACAATCATCTTGCTCGCCTTGACTTTGATGGTGTCAAATACCCACATCTGGTGGAAGCCGCAAAATTTCTGAAGCAATCCTGCATTGCTTATGCTATCACTATGGATCCCACACCTTCCAAAGCTCTTCTTCAACAATTCTGGTTTACTGCTGAAGAAACCTCTATCACCAACAAAAAGGGTGAACAGGTTCCTGCTATCTCCTTCAGCACTGAACTAGGATCAGGGATAATGACTGCCTTAGGCCTTAGGAAAGCTCTGCGTTTTCCTGACAAACCCAGGAATGGATTCGATGCCTTGCCAACTGATGCTGAACTCATCCAATTCCTGGATGCAATGGAATACTCTTGGGAACCCAAGCCAAGAACGACGATTCCAAACAAGAAGCTGATTCTTGTGAAGAAGGCACTGATGCCTTCTCAGCTTAACTACATCTTCTCACACTTCATTCCATGTATGAGTGGGAAGAGTGGGTCACTGGACCAAGCCAGCAAGGTTCAGGTCCAGATGGCTTACTCAGTGATCACTGGAAGAAACTTCGACTACGCAACAACTATCATTGATGATCTAAAGTCAATTAAAGATAGAGAAGACCGAGAGGTATCCCAAGGTCCCCTATGTACACTTCATCTGCGCGTACCTGAAGTTATTCTACCCTGCTACTTACCCCACTAACTCGGATGCGTCTTTTCCAAAACTAGGTCAGCGCTCCCTGGAGGTCAAGACGCTCCCCAACGAGGTAAGTATCTCTATACTTTGCTCTCGACTCTCTCTCTTCACTTCTTCTTCTTCAGCGGCCACACAGGAGATTCCTTCTTCTGCTATCCCTGCCGCTACCCCTTCCAAACGACCGTCAACTGGCTCCCTTGGTCCTTCGAAGAAGGCCAAGGTAACCTAGGAGAAAGCTACCTCTAGCTCAAGACCTAAGGATGTTTCTCAACAAACCTCCTTAGATGCTTTCGTGGGTCTCTCCTCCACATCCTCAGCGATAACCACTTCAATCGTGCCAGCGATCTCGGTCACTGTCACAAATACAGTGACGCAACCTACACTCTCAGTTCAGCAACAACCTGAGGTAACTACCCCTATCCCTACATATTCTATCCCCATCTCTAGTCCTTCTATTTCTTTGATCTCTAACCCGTCATGTATTTCTACTCAACCACAGTTTGGACCCATAGGACCTGAAAATCAATCTTTTGAGGAATCGTTACAATTCTACAAAATGTTTGATAATTCAGGTATGCCTATAACCTTAAACACTTCTCCCAACTCACCATATAAGCCTGTTTCTCAAAAACTAACTTATATTTCAGGTCCTAGTTTGGCGACTGTTTATACCAATGTCAACAGTTTGAGTGCAAAGGTGGAATCTCTGACTGCCTCTCTCAACAACACCACCAATGCTGTTCAATCAGCTGGTGAAGCACTGAAGACGCTGACAGCCAACTGCACCTCCAAAGCTGACGTTTCTCAAATCGCTACTCTCCAAGAAGCGATTGTCAAAGTCAGGGAAGACTCACAGCAATAGTTTGCAGCCCTGGCTACAAAGGTTGATTCCTGTGAAGTTCTTCTTCAACAAATCCTGACTCACCTGAAGGCACCAGATCCGACTCCTACTCCCTCATTCATAGAGAACGGTCGTACATCGCTGAACATTGCCGTGGAGTTTATTCATCAGGCTACGTCAGATCTTCCTGCGTTTGAAGGTCGTGTGGATTGTTTGGAGGCTGAAGTTCAGGTGTTGGCCGCTGCAAAGGCTTCATCTCCTTCCAAAGATATCTCCCTCAATGATAATGACAAAGAGGGGGAGAAATCAGCTGAAGAAAATACGGAGTTTGAAGTCATTGTTGAGGTCCAACAGAAGGAAACTCCCTCTCAGGTTGAGGGGGAGATAGCTGCTGAAAAAGCCCCTCCTTCTCTCGAAGATTTAATCGATGATGAAGAAAAAGAGGACGATGAAGATGAAGCCCTTGATCTTGAAGATCAAGAGGAAGAACCTCGTAAAGATGATGATGATGACAATGAAGAAGATCCATCGCTATGGTGTTCTTCAGCCGTCACTTCATCAGCGATAGCTTCGAAAGAAGTTATCAAAGCAGGGGGGAGCCAAGGAACTTCTTCAGGAACTTCTTCCCAAAGCAAAGGTGCTACTGCTGAGGGAAGCCTGAAGAAGACTTCACTATCTGAGGAGAATCCTTCTCAGGTATGCCTTTCCCTCGTTCCGTTATCCTTCTATAAAAATCCCACCCCTGTTTATTTCTAGCCTTTATCTCTCTTCTTCCATTAAAATAAACTAACCTTTTTCATTTTCTGACCAGACAGTTCCTTCCCCTGCTTAAGGGTAAATAACTCCAAATAATCCTAGCTGCTGAAGCTGATGATCAACCAATCTCAATCTCTGTAAGAGAGATTGATGAAGAGGAAGAAGAAGAAGAGTCCCTACAACATCATGGAAGGCCCTCTAGACCATCTCACTGGTCAGAGGAAGAGATGAAGAAAAGAACAGAGATGATCTCTCATTTGGAGAATCAAGGTCGAAAGATCCCCTCTCAATCAACGGATCTAGAGTTACTGACTGAAGCTGAAATCGAAGAATCTTTCAGGGCTGAGAAGCTGATTGCTGACTGTCAAAGAGATGCCTCTCTGGCTCTCAAAATTCAGTCTTCTCAAGTCAAAGACAAGAAGTTGAAAAGCAAACCAGTGGAAGTCTAGGCAGCTCTCTTGAAATGGAATGAAGAGGAACACTCCAAAGAAAAAGTGGTCAGCGATAATACAGTCGATTGGTGCAAGCACAAAATTGACTATCGCTCTGACCCAATGAAGATCGTAGGTGTTGCTATCTCTGGGAGAAAGAAGAAGGATAAACTCTCTGTCACCATGGAGATTACTAGAGAGGATGGAAGCTGCAAGGCTATGTTCATTTCAAGGCTGGAAGACGTCGGCTACATGGAGTGGCTTGAGTTCAAAGATGCGCTGAAGAAATCAAAGTCAACATACAGAGGCTATGTTGAAAGGCTGAATAATGCCGTCATCAACAGAGTCACTGCTATACTAAATGTGCCATCTACTCTTCCTCCAAAGTCCAAGCAAATCAAGAGAAATCCTATCTCCTCCTCGTCTGATAATGTCGCAGTGATCAGAAATGAAACCTCCATCAAATTCTCAAGAGAAGCTCTGTTCGGTCCTCTTCCTGATCTTTCAGTTCTGGATCTATCTTTGCCTCCTGGCGGACCATATGTTGCGGGATAAGTTCTTGAAGAACCTTTTGGAATCTTCTTCAGAGATGACGAGGAACAGCTCAGATTTCAAAGAGTCTCTGAAATCCCTATCTGTCCCCTTGCTCTTCTCAAGGATCTCATGTGCCTATGGTGTATTCTCTCTCCTGCTGCTGAGCCAATCATAGCGATCATAAGCAAAGAATCTTTAGAGCGAAGGCAAAAAGGAGAAGAAATACCTGAGTATTTGATCAATCCTCCTAAACTTTCTTTAGATAGCTGATATATTTGTTTTCTTTCCTATAATCTATTAGTTGAACTTACAGTAGTTAGTACATCACTTGTACTTGTAATTTTCATACCTTGTAATTCTTTTCTTGGATTAATGAGAATTTCAGTGAAGTACTTAACTCTATCAGTGCTGTAAAAGATCACTCAAAATAGTAATTGGGACATATATGTTTTGAGTCCTGATTATTCCATCATTTTGAATTATAAAATAATTTTCTTCAGTTACTTTGTCATTATCAAATAGGGGGAGATTTTTGATTCAAGCTCTCTCAGTGATTTGATAACGACCTTTTTCTATACTTGGTGAAAATTACGTTTAATATGTATTAGTGTTTCACCATCAGCGATCAGACTGAGTCTGTTCAGTTATCGCTGATAGTCTTCTTATAAACATCTAGTATGTATTAGTGTTTCACTATCAGTGATCAAATTGATTCTGTTCAGTATCGCTGATAGTTTATGATGTAAACAGTAACGTAATCCCGGAAGACAAGTCTCGCGTCAACAGATGTTCATAGCTGAATCGAATACGAAGCTGCTGAACAAAGAGAAGTCTACTAGTGACCTGATGCGGATATCAGTGAATCAAAGACAACTCTACTTATACGCGAAGGAACATGAGTAAAGCTTCAGCGATAGCTGAACTCTTGATATCTCTGCAGAAAGAGATATTCAGCGATTGAATGATCACTTAGCTTATACCTCAAGTTTCCTTTTGTCTAACCTTGCACAACCTTGTACGATGTGTCAGAACGGACATGTCTCTGCCACAATTCGTACACAACTCTGTCTACTACACTGTTCATGATCCGGCCGAAAGCATGTCTCCCAAAGTCAGACTCTCAAAGCCAATCTGTGAACGCCACGTGTAAAGTGCCCTGCCATGCATTTAATGCATAGGGTATAAATAGGAAGATCACTTGTCCATCTGAAGTGCGCTCAATCCTTGAACCCCAAATAGAAACCTTTGTTTTCTATATTCTAAATCCCCCATTCTCTGAAATTCTTGTGCAACCATCTTAGTGTTTTCTTGAGTTTGTGTCAGGATCAAATTCTTAACAAGAATTAATACTCAGAAACTAATATCAAAGAAGTTGCGGAAAAACACTTTGATATTTAATAAAACAGTAACCAACACAGTATATGATTATCAAACTGTAAACTTGTATTCAATGTTTAAAGCTACAAGATTACACACTCAACCTCAATATTGATGAACAGGCTCACCAATACGAATTCTACTTCTCTAGAATTAGGATCTATGCCTTGAGGTTGATTTCTCTCTAAAATAATTATAAAAAAAAACTATTTCTATCTATTCTATTCATTCTATACATATACTGATCAAAAGATAATTACAAAGAATAAACAAATCTTCAGCATATCTTCCATGTATATCTTCTAAGTATATCTGTAGAATATCTTCAGAATATCCAGCTGTCATACATTCCATCCGGATCTCTTTAGCAGCATTATCTTCTTCCAGCAGCATTAACTTCTACCAGCAGTATTAACTTCTACCAGCAGCATTAACTTCTACCAGCAGCATTAACTGTAAGCAGTACTAACTACTAGCAGTACTAACTAGCTAAGCAGTACTAACTTTGTTCAAGCAGCACTAATCTTAACTAGCAGTAGTAATTCTACTAGCAGTAGTAATACTTAGCAGTATTAATCTTCAGATTGTTCTGGCAGTAGTAACCACTCTTGTACTAGCAGCAGTAACCACACTTAGTAGAATCTTCAGTTCCCAACAATCTCCCCCTAACTTGACTTTTAGAAGAGAAGTCAAGTTCTTCAGATACTCTTCCAGAATCTCTTTAAGATGCTCCCAAAACTTCAAAGATCATGCTCCTGTGTCTGGATTCAGTCCCAAACTCTGATTGATTATTCTCTGAATTAGGTACTTTGCCATTTCTGAATTTGGTGCACAACCCAACTTCTTCTTTAGCATGGCATGAATCTTCAATCTGGTGTGATTGTATACTCTATCCACTAGGAAGTATTCTGTGTGATTTCTATCCAAAGTCACTGCATATACTCCACTAGTTTCATATAGAGTCCAACTGGTGACTGCTTGAAACACATTCCTTATGACCTGGTCCACCTCTTCAGGTTTGAACATCATGCACAGATACTCCATCACCAGTTTTGTAAGTGAAATCCCTGGAGCTTTCAGATGATCTGCATACAGCTTCATTCCTATGTCAAACATCTCTTCTATATCAGATATAGAGCATGTTCTGACAATTTTGACCCAAGTGTTGAATACCTCATATTGATCATCCTTCCTCTTGAGTCTGATATACTCTTTTCCATCTGCTGTCAGTATATCCCAGTGGATGACCTCAGGAGGCTTAACTCCTACAGGTTCTGCAGAAATTGGTTCAGGCACTTTGTCCATCACTACCATATACAAATTGATGACTCTTGCTGGATAGATGACTCAGGTGCCACTTCTTCTTCAGCAACCTTTTGTTCTTCTTCTACTCTAGGCTTCTTATCTTTCTTTCTTTTGGCCATCATTTTGGTTCTTTTCAAAGTCTTTTGAACCTGCACTAGAGTAGCTTCCTTCTTCTTTTCTTCCTTTTCCATTGCCATTTCTTTGATAGGAGTTCCCTCTTCACTTTCAGGGAATGGTTGATTCATATCTATATCATTACTCTCCTTGGCCTTCTTTTCAAACTCCACTCTTTTCTTTTCATTTCTCTTCAGATTCCCCATTTCTTTCTCATAGAGCTCTCTGATTTGATCAAAATTCATCTTCACAAACATTTCTTTCTTTACCCCAATTGCACTCCTCAAGAAAGTTATCATTTTGTTTCTTTCCTGAGTGGCAAGGTAAGTTTGTGAAGGTCTTCTTTTCTTTACACTTGAATTAGCTATGATAGCCTTTCTCAGACTTATAGCCCTTTGTTTAGCCTTTTCAGTTTCAAGCCCTTTTTGATAGGCTTTATTTAGCTCAGTAGCTAAAGCCTTTGCCATATCCCTATCCTTCTCAACTTGAGCTCTTTCTTCTTTTTCCATCTCCTCCTGCATTTTCCTTGCTAAGGCTTCATCTGATTCAACCAACTTTTGCTTCTTGACAGGTTGATCAGATTCCACCATTTTTGCTTTTCCCTTTTTCTTTGCCTCTGCATCCATTTCTTTCTTTTCTCTTTTCTTTGCTCCCCCTTCCTTTATGATCACTCCCTTTGTTTTGGAAGTGTCATGCTTTGCTTTGATCAATGTCTCAGCTACTTCAACTTCTGTTGGTGATAACTCTGTTACTGCTGCTTGTGATGTTTCAGCAGCATTATCAGTTTCTGCTTCTAGTGTACCTGAGACTCTTTCTTTTTCTGCTTCCCTCTCCCCCTCAACTTCTACTTTCTTTTTTTCCAGCTTCCCCTCCCTTGATGCTTCTTCCATGTTGATCTCCCCCTTTTTGGGAGCATCCTTCTCAAACTTCCTTCTCCTTAGCACAAACTGTTTCCTCTTCTGTTTCTGTACTTGTTTCATTACCAACTTCTTGAGCTTGGCAATCTGCACTTGTTGAGACAGGATGACCAGCTTCAGCTCCTCTATTTCTTTTCTTTGCTGAATAACATCCTGGTTGATGTTTCCCATGGTTTCCATCAATTCCTCATAGTTATATCTGTCCTCACCTTCTCCAGGAGTGTTACCCCCTATTGAAGGATCATTGGATCTTTTTGAAGTAGAAGTCTTCTGCCTAGCAGAAGCACTATCCACCCCCTTGGTTTCTTGGCACCAGGGACCTTCAAATGATTGCTCATTTAAAGTTGCCATGGGGGAGGTCTTATTGATGTTACCACTTTCCTCCTCTGTACTAGCAGGAGTAGTGGCAGCCTCATTACCCATATGCTCTACCTCCTCCTCAGAGAGCACCTCCTTGGGGTTGGGAGACACCCCTGTGGTTTCCCTATGGATATTCTCTAAAGGAGAATTCTCCCTTAGAGGGCTTAAAGGCTTAGGGGAGTCTGGTACAAGAAGGGAAGGAGCCTTCTTTACCTGTTTGCTTTTGTAAGTATGGGTAATTGGAGAGGTTGGTTTTGCAAGAAGGGACTGGGGAATTGTTTTTGAGTGATAAGGTTGGGCTTGGCTAGCAGTGGGATGGTCTAATGAGGGCCTTGACCCTGCTGCCATACCTTCAGTGGTTTGGGACACCACCATCATTGTAGAGAACAATGGGGTGTCAACTCCTTCCGAGTCCCCAGCAGATCTTCTCATATTTGAGAAAACCTTGCCTTTGGGGGGTTTAGGTACATATACCCCAACAGGTTGAGGTATATCCGACAATTCATGGGTAATGACTTCTTGGACAAACCTGGTATACATAAAGAAACTCTTTTTGTTTCCCATGTTTGATACAAGATCATTGAAAATCATTTTTGAGAAATTGTACCTTCTGGATGTAGCCAAGCAGACCAAAGCATAGGCAATTGGATTGCTGAACTCACTCCATCCAGTAGTCTTTTTGGAGATGCAATGCATCAGGGTATGAACAAGAAAACGCCATTGGGGTAAAAACTTTGCTTTTGAGAATTTGAAAACACCCAATGGGCCTCCATACCCCATGCTTGTAAGATTAGAAAACAGTTCATCATTAGAGATAGACGTTATACCAGAGGCATCGTCTAGACGTAGAATGATGCGAATCACCTCTTCAGTAACTGTTAATGGCTTGTCACACACGGTTGTCTTTATCATTTGCACACCATTTTCAGCAACAATGGTGGCATTTGCCCAGAACTGCCTCTGATGCTCGATGTAGATGGTAGGGGCAACAGTGAGAGCATGAGCAATGTGGCTTGACTTGAGGAAATCCACAATCTGGTGGAATCCTTCTGCTTGTTTGGGCTTCTGCAGCATGGCGATCTCATTGTGCTCATCGATAAACGCCATGGATGCCATTGAATTGGGATTTTCTTGCCTGGAAGACTAGGTTCTTGAGAGAAAAAGATTAGAAGAGCAAGGGAACAGTATGCAAAGAGTCGTTATGAACATTTAGGCGGGCAAAGGGTATTTATAGTATTCGGAATAAAAGCAGTATTAACCTAGAGCAGTATTAACTGCCTAGCAGTATTAACCGCGAGCAGTATTAACTAACTAGCAGTATTAACTGTGAGCAGTATTAACCGCGAGCAGTATTAACTGCCTAGCAGTATTAACCAACTAGCAGTATTAACGAACTAGCAGTATTAACTCACTAGCAGTATTAACCAACTAGCAGTATTAACCAACTAGCAGTATTAACAAACTAGCAGTATTAACCGCGAGCAGTATTAACTGCCTAGCAGTATTAACCAACTAGCAGTATTAACGAACTAGCAGTATTAACTCACTAGCAGTATTAACTAACTAGCAGTATTAACCAACTTACTCCTTGAAGCTTAGGCTGAATTGAGTACTGCTATGTATGCCCTGCAAAGATAGATTAGTAGCACCAAGAAACTATAATATTCAGTTATTTATTCACTTTTTGAGATAAAACTTATTCAGAGTTGATCATCCCCACACTTGTTACCAAGAAAGTGAATCTACCCACATCAAAAGCTTTGGTGAATAGATCAGCAAACTGGTTGTCAGTATGAACTTTCACAACTTGAACAAGTTTCTTTTCATTACAGTCTCTAATGAAGTGATACCTAATCTCAATGTGCTTTGTCTTAGAGTGCTTGACTGGATTATTTACAATGCTGATAGCACTGCTATTATCAATAAAGATGGGAGTGTGTAGAAAGGTTACCCCATAGTCCAACATTTGATTCTGAATCCATAAGACCTGAGCACAGCAACTTGCAGCTTCTATGTACTCTGCTTCTATTGTAGATGTGGACACTGTGGTTTGTTTCTTGCACTGCCATGAAACTAGTCTAGCACCCAAGAACTGACATCCTCCAGAAGTAGACTTTCTGTCCAAGTTTGCCCCACCTAGGTCACTGTCTGAGTATGCAATTAGGTCAAAGGGTGAGTCATGAGGATACCAAAGTCCCAATCTGGGTTGTCCTTTGAGATATCTGAATATCCTCTTAACAGCTTGAAAGTGAGATTGCTTTGGCCTAACTTGGAATCTTGCACACACACAGACTGGAAACATTATATCTGGCCTTGATGCTGTGAGATACATGAGAGAGCCAATCATAGATCTGTAATGATGCACATCCATATCCTCCCCCTCAAGATCTGCAGTTATCTGTTTGTGTGTTTCCATAGGTGTACTAGCAGGTTTTGATTCTGAGAAACCAAACTTGATTAAAATGTCCTGCACATACTTGGACTGACATATGAATATGCCATCTGACTTCTGTTGAACTTGGAGTCCAAGGAAGAAAGAAAGTTCCCCCATGGAACTCATTTTAAACCTTTGATGCATTAGATCTTCAAACTCCTTGCACATGATATCTTTTGTAGATCCAAAGATAATGTCATCAACATAAATTTGGACCAACAAGATATCCTTCTTCTTTCTCTTGATAAATAGGGTTTATCAATGACTCCTCTTTCAAAGCCATTGTCCAAGAGGTAGGATGACAGTGTGTCATACCATGCTCTTGGAGCTTGATGCAGTCCATAAAGAGCTTTCTTCAATTTGTATACCCTGTCTGGATAGCTTGGGTTTTCAAACCCTGGTGGTTGACAGACATATACCTCTTCTTCAATTGATCCATAGAGAAAAGCACTCTTTACATCCATTTGATAGACTTTGAAGTTCATGTAAGAAGAATAGGCTAGGAATAATCTGATAGCTTCTATCCTAGCCACAGGTGCAAAGACTTCTTCATAATCAATACCCTCTTCTTGAGTATACCCTTGAGCCACTAGCCTTGCTTTGTTCCTTATGACAATCCCTCTTTCATCTCTCTTGTTCCTAAAGATCCACTTTGTGCCAATTGCTCTGTGACCTTTAGGAAGGTCTACCAGATCCCATACATCTTGTAGTTTGAACTGTAGCAATTCTTCTTGCATTGCTTCTATCCAGCTCGATTCTTTCATTGCATCATGTGCCTTTTTAGGTTCAAGCTGGGATAGAAAGCAGGACAGCACTGTATGCTGTTGATCTTGCATTTCTTGAAGTCTGCTCTGATGTCTAGTCATCATAGGAGATGATATATCTCCTATTACCAGCTGTGGAGGATGATTCTTTTGAACTCTGGTGTTATGACTAGGTTCTTCATTAACATTAGCTTCTAGATTGGAGTCATTCAACTCAACTGAAGTGTTTTCAGCTGCTTCTTCTGATTCTTTATCTTCTTGATTCTCTTCATCTCTACTCTGTCTTGGTCCAGTAGATTGTTCTATTTCACAGTCTTCAAAAGAATTCACTGTGGGAGTAGGAAAGATCACTGATTTAGATACACTTTCTTGAACTTGTATAGTCCCTGATCCTTCACCTCCTGAACCTGCATGATCATTACTACTGAACCCAAAGGAGTTAGTTAGTGAATCAATGTCAAATAGCCATAGAGGACCAGTTCCAATAGGATTTGGTGTGTTCTCATTGCATTTAACATTGTCACTCTCTTCAATTATTCTAGAAGATGAATTGAAAACTCTGTATGCCTTACTTTGAGATGAATAACCAACAAGAAATCCATCATCTGCTTTGCTATCAAACTTACCTATGTGAGTTTTGGTGTTGAGAATGGTACAAGGACACCCAAAAGGTTTGAAAAATCCAATAAAGGGTTTTCTTTTATTTAAAAGCTCATATGGTGTCTTGTTCTTTAGCTTAACTACTAGAACTCTGTTTTGGACATAACAGGCAGTATTAACTGCTTCAGCCCAGAAGGTAATTGGCAGTTTTGAATCAGCCAACAGAGATCTAGCGGCCTCTATTAATGTCCTATTTCTCCTTTCAGCAACACCATTCTGTTGAGGAGTCCTAGGAGCACTATACTGTCTCTCAATTCCTTTTTCCTCACAAAAGGTGTTTAGATCAAAATTTTTGAATTCAGTTCCATTGTCTGATCTAATGACTTTTACTTTTTGATTAGTTTGGTTTTCAATTCTCAGGATAAAGGACTTGATTAGTCCACTTGTCTCATCCTTAGTCCTTAGAAAATATACCCAGGTGAATCTAGAGTAATCATCAACAATAACCAAGCAGTAAGATTTCTTGCCTATACTCATCACATTTGTAGGACCAAATAGATCCATGTGCAATAACTGGAGACAAGAAGAAATAGAATTTATCTATTTGGTCTTATGAGAAGTTTTATGCTGTTTGCCTTTGAGACAAGCAACACAATGATCATCACATGAAAAGACTTTAGAAGGTAAACCTCTTACAAGGTTGTTTTTAACAAGTTTGTTCATAGTCTTAAAATTCATGTGACACATCCTTCTGTGCCAAAGAGAGGATTCATCTATAGAAGCTTTTGAAACAAGACAGTTTAGAGATGAAACACTTTTAACATTTTCCATATCAAGACAGTATACATTGTCCTTTCTTGGAGTTCTTAGTAGTATCATGCTTTCATCAACTACTTTGAACCCTGGAGCAAGGATCATACATTCAGTATTTGTAAATAATATACTATGTTGTTTGTCACAAACCTGTGATACACTTAACAGGTTGTATTTTAATTGATCAACATAGTAAACATCCTCAAATGTCATCTTACCTTTGGTGACATTACCTTTTCCACTTATCTTACCGCCAGTAAGATTGTCTCCAAAAGCAACATGTCCTCCATTGATATGCTTGAAATCCTGAAGGCATGACATGTTGCCTGTCATGTGCCTAGAGCAACCACTATCAACATGCCATATGCTCTTTCCCTTGAGCTGTTGGTTGCCCTGCACATTGGATATATCAGTTAGTATGAATTAGGAACCCAAGCCAAAGTGGTCTTGGGTACCCCTTTCTCATCAAAATACTTGCATTCTTTCTTGACAAGATTTTTAAAATCAAAACACTTAGTATTTGAATACTTTGTCAAGATTATTGGCTTAGCAGTACTAATACTAGAAGCAACACTGTCTTTGGAAGTACTAACAGAGTTAGCAGTACTAACAGGTTGGGCAGTATTAACCTTGTTGGCAACACTAACAGAGTTAGCAGTATTAACCTTTATAGAAGTACTAACAATGTCAGCAGTACTAACATTGCTAGCAGCAGTATTGCTTCTAGCAGTACTATCACTGTTAGCAGCACTATTTGTGGCAGCAGTACTAACAGTTTTAGTACATTTTGGAATCCACATCTTGACATTATCTTCCATATTATCTTTCTTCATGTGGCTTTTAGTTTTAACAACTTTCTTAGCTACATGGTTCTTTTCTTTCTTCCTATAACCAAAGGATTTTTGAGTAGGTCTTTGAAAATTCATCTTTTGGTTCATAGGATTAAAGTAGCAGTATTTGGCAATGTGGTTCAGCTTTCCACAGATAAAACAAGGTTTTGGTCTATTAATTTTCTTCAGATCAACCCCTTGTTTTTGTGCCCATAGATTGTTCCAGTTTCTCTGATTTCCCCTTGGTTTATCATGTTTTTGGGGCTCAGATTTATTGCAAGAACACTGCTTGCAAGGGATAGGGTTCACAACAGTGGTCTGCTTATAGTGAACCTTCTGGTTGTTTCCCTCAGTCTTTTCTATCTCTTTGGACTTGATCCAGTGCTTTCCACATCCCTCATTGGTGATTATGTGGTTTTCTATAGGAATCTCTTCACTCACAGTATTGTTCTTATCCTTGACAACTTCTTTATCTAAGGGATCTATCTCAGTTGCTCCCTTAGGTAGATCCTTTCTATCCTTGGTTTCTAACAACTCTGAACTAGGAGGGATGTAGTTGTTGTTATAGGGTGGTGGTGTGTTATTGTACCCTATTCCTCTTCTCAGTTTATCATGAATCTGGGTTTGTAACAAAGAATCCATTGCTTTGGAAGCATTAGAAAACTTTTCTACATCAAGTTTGACTTTATCTAGCTCTCCTCTTAGCTTTTCACTCTCTTCTTTAGATCTGGTCAGTTGAAGCTCTAAGTCCTTCTTTTCCCACTTCCAGTAATTTGTGTCATAAGAGTGTTGAAGCTCATTAGCTTGAAAACCCTTAATCTGTTCTTCAAATCTCTCAACAATCCTCACATAATCTTTTATGTCTTTTTCCAATCTCTTAAGGTCATCACTCATGTTCTGGTTGTGATCCCTATACCTTTTAACAGTGTTAATGCAATTTTGAGTACAAAGATTGGAAGTTACCTCTGTTGGGAGATCGGATACCTCTGCCATTAGAGCTTGATTCTGGATGGCCTCTTCAGCTTGATCACTCTAGTCAAATCCCATACCTTGTTGAGAAACAAGGGCTTGTGCAGAGTTTCTGTTATTATTGAAGCTTCCAGATTGAGCTTGTTGGTGGATGTTATTCTGAGACATTCCACTTCTGCATTCTCTAGCAAAGTGTCCCTTCAGATGACATTTGTAGCATTCCACCTTAGACTTGTCAAATCCTGCTTCATCTTCTCTTCTTTGGGAGAAGTTGTTTCTCCCAGTTCTTTTGATGAACTTTTTAACTCTCATGGAGAGCATGGCCATCTGCCATTTAATGTCCATCTCTTCAAGATCATCTGGATGGAGTTGTTCCAAGTCATCATTAATGAGAGAAGAGTTTCCATGACTTGCCAGAAAGGCCTCAAACACAGTTTCAGTGCCTTTCTCTTGGTTTGTTCCATTGGCAGCACTAACTGATTCAGGGTTGGATGTAGAATCAGTTGATGCTGAGAGGAGTGCAGCATTGTGAACATACCCAGAAGGCCTCTTTTTGGCCTCTACCTCAGATTCAAAAACTCTTAGATCATTATAGAGATCATCAAGTTCCTTTTCTTCCAGTTGATCATTCTGTCTGAAAGAAACCGTATACATGGTCCATTCATCACTCAAGGACCTTAGAAACTTTCTGTTCAGATCATCTTGATCAATTTGTACTCCCACTGTGGCTAGTTCACCAATAAGTTTGTTGAACCTGTCAAAAGTTTGAGTCATGGACTCATTCTTAGTTGACATAAAGTTCTCATATTGTTGCTTCAGAATGGCTTTCTGATTTCTCTTGGTACTTTTGGTGCCAGAGAATCTCTTCTCCAGAGCATTCCAGAGCATCTCTGCATCAGTGCAGTTACAGAACTGATGTTGATATTCATTGGGAATGGCCAAGAGCAAGGTGCTCAAGGCTTTCATCTCTGTCTGTCTGATCTTTCTATCTGCATCAGTTTTAGGTGGTGTCCTTTTTCCATCTGCACCAATCTTTCCTTCTTCAGAAGGACCATTCTCTATGATGTCCCACATAGAATAGTCAGTAAGGAGTATGTACTGCTTGATTCTGATCTTCCACATATCGAATTCATTAGGTCTAAGCATTGGAACCTTTGAGACCAAAGTACTGCTTGATTCTGCAAGATTTTCCATGATGACTAGATGTTTCTGAGAGAACAGGCTTTGATACCACTTGTCAGGATCAAATTC
Organism: Arctium lappa; assembly: GCA_023525745.1. Lineage (NCBI taxonomy): Eukaryota > Viridiplantae > Streptophyta > Magnoliopsida > Asterales > Asteraceae > Arctium > Arctium lappa. The sequence goes on from CM042059.1 coordinate 37,000,788, forward strand.
TTAACAAGAATTAATACTCAGAAACTAATATCAAAGAAGTTGCGGAAAAACACTTTGATATTTAATAAAACAGTAACCAACACAGTATATGATTATCAAACTGTAAACTTGTATTCAATGTTTAAAGCTACAAGATTACACACTCAACCTCAATATTGATGAACAGGCTCACCAATACGAATTCTACTTCTCTAGAATTAGGATCTATGCCTTGAGGTTGATTTCTCTCTAAAATAATTATAAAAAAAAAACTATTTCTATCTATTCTATTCATTCTATACATATACTGATCAAAAGATAATTACAAAGAATAAACAAATCTTCAGCATATCTTCCATGTATATCTTCTAAGTATATCTGTAGAATATCTTCAGAATATCCAGCTGTCATACATTCCATCCGGATCTCTTTAGCAGCATTATCTTCTTCCAGCAGCATTAACTTCTACCAGCAGCATTAACTTCTACCAGCAGCATTAACTTCTACCAGCAGCATTAACTGTAAGCAGTACTAACTACTAGCAGTACTAACTAGCTAAGCAGTACTAACTTTGTTCAAGCAGCAATAACCTTAACTAGCAGTAGTAATTCTACTAGCAGTAGTAATACTTAGCAGTATTAATCTTCAGATTGTTCTGGCAGTAGTAACCACTCTTGTACTAGCAGCAGTAACCACACTTAGTAGAATCTTCAGTTCCCAACAGTTTGTTTAGATTGAGTCTTACTTAATATTATCCGGCCCAAAGCATGTCTCCCAAAGTCAGACTCTCAAAGCCAATCTGTGAACGCCACGTGTAAAGTGCCCTGCCATGCATTTAATGCATAGGGTATAAATAGGAAGATCACTTCTCCATCTGAAGTGCGCTCAATCCTTGAACCCCAAATAGAAACCTTTGTTTTCTATATTCTAAATCCCACATTCTCTGAAATTCTTGTGCAACCATCTTAGTGTTTTCTTGAGTTTGTTTAGATTGAGTCTTACTTAATATTATTCCGCAACAGACTTGTAAATTGTGTTTGATTTATCAATAAACAATTTATTAAAATTTAAATTTTGTGCTTATATTCAACCCCCCCCCTTCTACAAACTTGTTAAGCACCTTAGGGACTACTAATAAAGATATTTTGATTGCGAATGTTGCTTTTTTAAAACCAAATCTTGTCGTTTCTCGCAAGAAATATTCAACACAACAATTATTCCAATTATCTTTGCCTGCTAGAAAGTCTTCATATTATGATAAACATGATTATGCTTCTTGTCAAGATCCTGATGTTTGGTTTGGCACATATCATGTAAACTCTTATCATTCTAAATCTTCATTTGATTCTCAAAAGCAAAGAGGACCCAAATTTCAATGGGTACCAAAATCATGTGCTAACACAATTGGACCCAAATACCAGTGGGTACCAAAGAAAAAGGATGATTATGTGTTGCAGGCACCCAAAGTTTAAGGGGGAGCATAGAAAATAGGCTTTTGAACAAAACAATTCAAAACCCGGTCTTAAATGTTAAGACAGAGGCTTCTAAGTAAATCAGCATAGGACCCGTACTTCAACGAAGAATGACTTCTAAACACAACAGTTTAGGACTCGTACTTCAGTGATTAAAAGACTTATGACTTTTGTTTACTTCAGATCAGAACTCATACTTTAATTGTTTTACTGCTTTTTTTTGTCTTTTTAATTTAAGTGAATAAATTTGCTTTGACTATAACTTAAGACTTTTGCAGTTTGCGAGATGCTTACAAGATCATATCTTTATGACTTTAAGCTTGACTTCATGAGATGTAAGATTTCACGTAAAGGTATAATTCTTTATCTTCATCTCATATATGGTTGAAAGGAGGACAACTTTCAATCATAGAAAACATTGTTCTTAAATGTTCAAACCACTTCCCGATTCTAAACCCATTGCATGAATTGGAAGTGTGATTTTACATGTTTTCAAGATCTACTTTGTGCTTTAACTTATATAGTTAAACCATTTTGATCATCATATGCTTTCTAGGAAAACATGGGATTTCTTTGTGCTAGGACTTAATTGAACTTCTATGGAATCACGTTAACCAGTGATTTCTACCCAAGAAGTTAATCCATAGTGATTGACTATGAAGAGTCAAAAGAAATGATTGTGGGATGTGTGATGAGGTATAATAAAAAAAAGAGTTTGGTTAGAGTGAGCTAAATGTTTAAAAGACAGAGGGTGTGACAACAGAGTTTAAAGAATATCATAACTCTGCAACAACTTTTTATGAGTCGGGCAGCCACAATTCTAATGGTTCACAACTCTTTGGTGAACATTATTGAAACAGGCAACTAGCCCATGCCAACTCTTGATCAAACCTCACCAACTACTCATTTTCTTCTTAACAGGAAAGTGTTTCACATTTTCAAAGGGGAAGCAGCACATTTACTATCTGATTTTCATTTGGAAAAACTGGATATTGAAAAGAAGGAAGTCTGCCCCACCTTCGCACTTCAATCATGCACATTGAGTCTGTGTTTATACTTACTGTTGTCTCAGTGGTTTACACAATTTTGAGCCTATAAGCAATCATCAGTGCTTAATTCTTTCTATCACATGCACGAACACACAAGAAATTTGTTTCTTTGTCACAACGTTCATAGAAATTGCCTTTGTGGTGTTTCGATGATTGAATGGAAGCCCTGGGGGAGTGACCATCATAAAAGCTCCTTTACAATGTGTATTCATTACATACAGTGACTTAGTGTTACTGACAGGCATGTTAACTGATTCATTTGTTGATTCAGGTGTTACATGATCATGTTGTCTGGATTTGCAAAGATCTGGATGAATATCTTTTGAATTGACGAATCAGAGGCTCCTTATGAAAGACATTTCTTACTAGAAATTTTGATGAAATCGTTGCTCTTTTCATCAAAAAGGGGGAGAAGAGCTAACCAAGAAATGGAAGAGATCAAAAGTTTAGAGAAATGTCCAAGATAGAATGGAGAAGAGCTAACCAAGAACCTGGAGAGATCAAAAGTTTAGAGAATTCTTCAAGAGTATTCTGAAGATATGCTAATTTGAGAGAAATTTTCTTTGAAGATTCTTTGCTAAAGCATTCTGAGCTAAAACTGAAAATTATTACATATTGAAGACAAAGAAGGAGATTGCATCTTCTGAGCTGAAAGAGAAGATGGAATTGCTAAATCCTTTTAGTAATGATCTTGATCCAAAGGGGGAGATTGTTAGATCACAGATTTATTGGATTCAAGATCATGCAATCTGAAGACTGAATCTGAAGCTAAAGCTGAAAAGCCACTCTCAATATTAGTCTAATGTTAGTTTGTAATAAATTGTCAAAGTTTATTTTAAGTATTTTAGAATATTCCTAAATATCAATTTATTAGATATTTTAGAATATTATTAGTTTTAGGATATTTTAGTTAGATATTATGTTAGTATGTTAGATATTAAGTATTTGTGAGATATTAGATATCTTATATCACAATCTAATCTAAGAATCCAACATCCAACTTACTGTTCATCAAGAGAGAAAAATAGAGAGAGCTTAAAAGAACAAATCAGATCTAAATTTGTAATCCGTGGTTTGTAATCAAATAGGTTGGTAAATCATATTTGTTTGTGATTGTGTTTGTCTGGTAAGATCTTGTTCAAATATAAGGGACCGACACTCTCCATATTTTGTTAATGGCTTCATTCCTTGATACAAGATTATGTTCCCACCTCCAACACTATAGATTTTGGGGTTTTCTAGGTTTTCATCAAATCCTAAGTGGTAAGTGTATCCCTTCCATTTCTAAACCCTAATATAAGATATAAATGTTCACTTGATGATTTTCTAGTGTTTGATTCCTTCAACTTTGGTTTGTAAGATTTTGGAAGATTTGGGTCAAAATTAGGGTTTTGACCAAAATGGCGATTTTAATGTAATGTGTTTGGGGATCGATTCTAAATGGTTGAATGTGATTATTTATGAGTGTAACTTGTCCATCTAGGTTTATAGAGGTTTTGACCTTGAAGATTCAAGTGTTCTTCAAAGGAGCTCAAGTTGGGGTAAAATCTAGATTTAGCCTAAATCTAGCGAGATGAGTTCAAGTTGATTTGTGAAAACGGTGTGCATGCCAAAATGTTTATTTTAAAGTGTTTGTGTTTACATTAAAATGTTAACTGCTGATAAGTTTGGCTATTTGAAAGTGTTTAACTTTGTAAACTTATAAAACACCCATCTTGGGGATTTTTGAGTAGGTTGTTAAATGTATCGAAATGAAACTGATTTGATGACTTATTTATCTAAATGGAAATTATTGGGTAAGAATGCATTTTTATGATTTTTGGTATTACGTGCAATTTGTATCAGGAAATGTTTTAAAAATACCACCGTGTGAGTCATGGGCGTTTGGTCATTCCCCAACCTTGCAAACGTTTCTAAACTTATGAACCTTTAGTTTTGGGAAAAGACGTAACTCAAGTATTTTATTGAGTAAACCGGTGATATTGGTATTTAAATGATTTATCGTATGGTAATAAATCACTTGAGTAATTGTGATTTAAATACGTGTCATGGGACGTCTTGGAAAGAGTAAATGAGATTATAAACTTGTTTGGAAATGATTTTTGTTAGAGTTTATTCATGTAGTTGAAGCATGTGCTTGCATAAATGTAGTTGTTGCATTTTATTACATTTTGGGGATTTTAGCATATGGTCGTTTGGTTGGTTGAGCTTAAGGCTCAGTTTTCGGCTTTGTCGAGTATTGGGGACTTTTGTCCGTTTTTAATAAGTTAAAGTGGAGCTTTGGGTGTGAGTTACATTTATTGCACCTTATTTTGGTAATACATGTTTTGAGGGCGTGTGTCATTCATTTGGAGTCATGTATTTTAGACTGTAATGGATTGGATCTATAGCCATGTAAGTCAGTCGTGTTTAATGGTGAGAACTCTTGGGATTCTCACTTTGGGAAATAATGTCGTGTTGGCATTGGTGTCGTCCTGGTTGTTTGGCGAAGAGGAACCTTTATAGGTTGTACTTCGGGACCGTGGGTCTTGTGTTTGGATGTCTAATTCTTGTGCACGAGGTTAGACATCGAGAGTTATCAAGTAAGGAGTTGAGGCTCCTATCTTCAAAATGCTAGGAGTAGGCACTAGGGGTCGAGTGAGTACCCTGAGGATGAAACTCCGCTAGAGAACGAACAGGAAATAAGATCGCATATCCTTGAGGTGTAGCTCGGCAGAGCAGGCAATAAGGGATACGGAGTTTGGGACTTGAAATAAAGTCCGACTGGAGGTGTAGCTCGACGGAGTAGGCAATACAGTCACGACTGGAGGTGTAGCTCGGTAGAGCAGGAAATACAGTCACGATCTGAGGTGTAGTTCGACAACATGGTTATGTAGCTTAACTTTGTGTTCCGCCACATACAATGGAATCGGGTCTCCCCCGTCACCGGAAGGTGTTATTTGGGTATTAAAGGGTATTATTTTATTATCCATATTTTCGGTGACATTTTGCATATATGGGTTGTTTACTCAAGATCTAGGGGTTGTGTATTATGCCCCGTCCACGTTTGGGGTGTTTCGCGAAGTAAATTATATTTCGAATTATTAAATTGGGAGTTTGCTTACTATTCACGTTTTGGGTGAGTTTGGGATAAAATGGTTTTACGAAAGAAGGTTCAAGTTGGGTCCCTTGTTTTAAAGGTGTATTTGAAAAATGTTGTCGTTTGATATTTAAAGTAAATCTATTGATTGTCTACGATTTAAATTACATTCCTTCCCTTTAACAACTATATTTATTCCATGTTGTAAACTTTTGAACTCACTAGGCGTTAGCCTAACCTTTTTATTTGTCGGCATGTGCTGTTAGATCTCAATACAGACAACAAAAGAAGAACTCCATATAAAATAAGATATAAGATAGAAATGAAGAACAATATTCATCAAGAACTCATCTCATATGCTTTGATTGATAATCAATGGAGAGGAAAATGGGAAGAACATCACACTAAACATTTAAGCGACTCTCATGAAATTCACCTGATCTGTGTGTGAAAAGTGTTCTCTCCAAAAACCTAAATGACCAAATAAGCCATGGGCACCTATTAATATGGCCCATTTACAATAAAAAGGCTCAAGCCTATACAACTTATTAAAAAGCAAGATTTTGGTGGCTCATCACGAACAAATGACCTTCATCATCTGTTTGAAGAGATGTTCAATGATGATGGACCCTCTGAAGGTGATCGCAGAGCCTCTGGAGCCAAACTCTCTAAGGACCAAACAGGTACTTCTCTGACTGGTCCTAGTAATGCTTCACCCTCTTCCACTACTGTTGCAGGTGCAACCATCGAGGGGGAGCACTCAGAGGACAATGCAAATCAAGGCCCCAAGCTGAATCAAGAACATGATCATCTTCAAAATACCTCTGAAGGGTCAACACCAGATCAAGGCTTCGCAGAGCTCTCTACTTCAACTCATGGTGAACAACCAAGTCCTGTGGCAAGTACAAACGATAAATTTCCTTCAACAGAAAATGATCTACATCAAGATGAACTTGCACCAGAGTTAGCCATAGAAGGTTCCAATGATCACCTACCTTGAATGACCAAGTGGACCAGAAGTCGCCCACAGAACCAAATTATTGGTGACCCATCTGACAGAGTCCAAACTCGATCAAGTACTGCAAACTTTTGTTACTATACAAATTTTTTACGTATCATCGAACCCAAAAAGGTATCTGAAGCTCTTGAAGATCCAAACTTGGTAGAATCTATGCAAGAAGAGCTTCTGTAGTTTGAAAGAAACGAAGTATGGACCCTAGTGCCTCTACCAAAAGGCAAAATTGCAATAGGGACCAAATGGGTCTTCAGGAAGAAAAAGGACGAGGATGGTGTGGTGGTCAGGAACAAAGCAAGGATGGTGGCCAAGAGATACTGCCAAGAAGAAAGGATTGACTACGAAGAAACCTTTGCTCCTGTAGCCAGACTCGAAGCGATAAGGATATTTCTTGCCTTCGCAGCCCATAGAGGGTTCAAAGTTTTTCAAATGGATGTTAAGTCAGCCTTTCTGAATGGCCAAATTCAAGAAGAAGCATATGTCCAGCAACCACCAGGGTTTGAAAACTCTAAGTACCCAAATCATGTCTACCTTTTGGACAAGGCTCTGTATGGACTGAAACAGGCCCCAGAGCCTGGTACGACAGACTTTCAAACTTCCTCCTTGCCAATGGTTTCGAAAAAGGTACAACTGATACTACGTTATTTTATAAAAAGAGAAAAGGTGAGATTCTACTTGTACAGATCTATGTTGATGACATTATTTTTGGGTCCACAAATGATCTATACTACAAAAAAGTTTGAATCATTGATGAAAAGTGAGTTTGAGATGAGCATGATGGGAGAACTTACATTCTTCCTAGGATTGCAAGTCAAACAAACTATAGAGGGAATTTTCATAAATCAATCAAAATATGTCTTTGATATACTTGAAAAATATAAGCTCTCTGACTCTTCACCAATGAAGACTCCTATGGCCACTGGATCCAAACTTCATGCAGATCTAGAAGGCAAGTCTGTGGAGTGTAAACTCTACAGAGGTATGATAGGGTCTCTGTTATACTTAACCGCAATTCGACCCGATATAATGTTTGCCACATGTCTTTGTGCAAGATTTCAAGCTAACCCCAAGGAATCTCATCTTTATGCTATCAAGAGAATCTTCAGGTACGTAAAAGGGACCAAGAATCTTGGTCTCTGGTATCCGGAGAACTCTCGCTTTAATCTTGTGGCTTATACAAATTCAGATTACGGAGGATGCAAGCTCGACAGAAAGAGTACCTCTTGGAGCTGTCAATTCCTTGGAGGGAAACTAGTGAGTTGGACTTCCAAGAAACAGAATTGTGTCTCGACCTCTACGGCAGAAACTGAATACGTTGCCGCTGCTAGTTGTTGCTCACAAGTTCTGTGGATGAGAACCCAACTCAGAGACTATGGTTTTGACATTGAAAAAATCCCCATCCTCTGTTACTCCAAAAGTGCCATTGTGATCTCTGCCAATCCAGTTCAGCACTCTAAAACAAAGCATATCGATATCAGGTATCACTTTCTGAAACATCATGTGGAGCATGGGACAATAGAGATGTACTTTGTGCCCACAGATTACCAGCTTTCCGACCTTTTCACGAAGGCATTGGATGAGAAAAGATTCACTTTTCTAGTTGCCAAGATTGGTATGCTTAACATGAGTTGACCACAGAGCCTCTGTACCTTTGCTCAGAGCCTCTGTTGTACATATTTCCTTTTTGCAATACATTCCTTGTTTGTAAATAGCTTCTTAAGTTTTTCCTTATATTTATGTCTTGTACAAATCTCATCTTTATATGATCCAAGCATAGTTGAAGGAGGAGGAAGACAGCTCTGATATCCAGGGGGAGCAAGACAGTTCTGTGTGACACCGACTACAGAGTGAGGTTAGTCCATCTGAACCAAGAATCAAAACTCTTTCTTGCGTACTATGCCCTCAGAAAGATCCCACTCTGTACCCTGTTTTCTGTCAAAACTTTGAAATGATCAAATCTTTGAAAATCTTTCCTAAAGAGGAAATTTTTGGTCTCAGAACCTCTGAGGTCGACCACAGAGCCTCTGCGATCTGTCACAGAGTCTCTACACCTCTAAACTGAGGATGCTTAACCAAATGCACTCTAAAAGGAACTCGATCATTTCATCGCTCATTCCTCTCTCTTAAAATGCTCTTTTGCTCACAACCTTGCCTATGACCTTAGAAGTCTCTTATCCACAGAGCTTCTGTCATTCCCATCACTTGAGAAATTCAGGTCATTTGCTGCGGGTTATTTCTTGAACGTCAATGTCATGTGACAATAGTGAATGCCATGCGCGTGAGAATAGGGCGGCGCACGTCCTAGATCGTGCACCTCCATCATCTGACGTGGCAATATTGTATTGGTTCGTAACCTGTACCGTCGTTTTTTAGAAACGGCCTCTTATCCGTTACCACTCATTACGGATTTCAAATTTTATTTTTTTACCGCCTAATCTTTTTACCCTGTCTGTATATATTAACCCCTTCCATTCCATACATCCTCTTTTTACCTGCTATCCTCTTTCTCTCAAGAACTCTTTGGCAAAGGCTCGATTGTTCTTCTATTTCCATGGCGTCTCACTCCGTTTCTTCCAAGAAATCCAAGGCTTCCTCTGCATCAAACAACTCGATGCATTCTGAAGCCAAAAAGGCTGATTCCCATTCTGTTGAACAAGAACATGTGCTCACAAGCAGAATGCTCTCCTTCACACACCATGATTACCACTCCAGACAACTGAACCTCAAGCCCATACAACTTATTAAAAAGCCCAAAATACAATTATTTATAAAACATTCAATTAAATTGGAGGCTAATTTAAGCTAACAATCTCCCCCTAATGTTTTATAAAGAAAGCACCATCATATAGTCTCCCCCTTTCTTTATTTAGAAGATTTGGTGTGCCGTTCTTCTAGTCTTCTAAGCATCATAAGCTCCCCCTCAAATGTAGGCTCATATTCTTGAAAGACTTAGACGAATTACCCCAATTTTTCCAGCTTTCATGTCTCAACTTCACCGCTGTTTTTGACCATCAAGGACATATTTGAGAGAAAACATAAATTACGCACATTTAAATCCATCCTCTTAGTTTTCCAACGAGCTTTGATTCATCCATTTTGGATGAAAAATGAGTGAGTTGTGCAAGTTTTCCCACAGTTGTGCAGAACGGTCTTCAAAACAGAAAATTTGACTCTTAAGATCTCGTTGAGTAAGCGTTCAGCACCGAGCCTTAAACTTGAATAATGGAAGAGGGAGTGACAAACAATGTGTCACATATTTAGATTGAAACCATGAAGAAACTTTGAGAGAACACCATTCTTGAAAGCGGAAAGAGTACGAGTGAAATGCGATGCTTTCGGTCCAGCACTCTAACGCATACTTTGAAACAGATTCTGGCATATCAGCTCATGGAATTTGAGAAAACTCAAAATCTCAAAGTATTACATCTGTGTTTTAGAAATCCAATGCAACTAGACTCATGTAAATCGGAGCTTCGAGTAAAAAGTTGTACACGTGTTTCTGAAACAGCGTAATGCTGTCAGAAAATTCGAAAATTTCGGGCTTCGGGCTCTTGGTTCATTTCTATCTCTGGACCATCGACCTCTGATGTATCTACTTCTGGTCTACCTCTGGTCTACCTCGGGTCCTCCCCTCTAGTAACTTCTCTTTCAAATTTTTGGTCCACAGAGCTCAGCATGTGGATGCGTTGCTCTCGGTTAGAGCCTCTGTGGATAATCTCTAAACTTTTGTCCATGCATAGAGGTTCTGTGCATTCGGTTCTGTGCATCACTTCAAACTTCTGTACGCAACATCTGGATAGTCTCAGAGGCTCTGCACATCTTTGATCAATTTATCGCAGCCTCTGGGTTTTTTTGCAGTGCTTGAACTACTTTTGCACATTCTGGACAGCCTTACTGAGGTTCTGGACAATCTACAGAGGCTCTGCGATCTGTCTCTGTAGTTTACCTCTTTAATGATGGACAACATAAGCATCTCTGAATATCAACTTCTACACCCTCTGGACAGCCTAAAGAGGCTCTGTGCATCAACCTCTGATGTGAACTTTCTGCCTCTGAACATCTGCACGTGCCTCTGAGCATGAATAAGATCATCTCTGCGATTAACTCTGCACATCTTTACTTCTGGAAAGCCTTACAGAGCCTCTGCGCATAACAATGTGTTTCTGGACAGCAGCTCAACAGTAGATTTCTGCAGCTTCTGCGCAAAACTATGCAGTGCAGCCTCTGTTTGATCACCTCTGGAACCACACGACCTTTAGTTTAAGTTCTGGATGTACACCTGCATCAATCTCTGGTCAAACAAAATTCAAACTCTGAAAAGTGTTAGAACAGCTTGTGATTAAAACTCTGATTTGCACTTAATTTGCAAGTCGAACAACAACAACTTTCAGCTATTCTTTCAAAGGGACAGCAACTTTTTGTTTTGGTATGAACTATGGACGAAATCTGAACCTTTTGCTGCATAATTTGAACAAAAAACAGTAGCAAATTCATACAAGCTTCTTTATATTGAAAAACATGTTGTCACAAAGCCAAATTAACAGCCCCGTTGCGGACCTGCACGAATGAAATCTGGATCAATACACACAACAGTAGCTTTCTGTCCAGCAGCAATCAGTCGAGTTCAAAACTGTTTTTGACCTATAAGCAACTTTATTTCGGGAAAACTCAAAACATCAAAGTTGAACAACTGTGTCTTACGTTTCCAACGCATCTAGAATCATGCAATTTGGAGCGATAATGAGAGAGATATGATCAAATTTCTACGGCTGTGCAAATCTGACAGCAACTCTGCGATTTTGAAACTGATTGTTAAGTCTAAATATTGTATCCAAGATTTAATGTGGAAAGTCAAAGATGTAAAAGTCAACATTGTCAATGTATTAGGAAAGTCAAAGTATGTTTAGCTTTTCTTAGTGTTTAAGTCTTGTTTAGTGTGTTGGTATAAATAGGTGTTGCCTTTGTAATCTTGTGGTAACAACAACTCTAGAGCTCATATTGTAACATTCATACTTATGATCGACAAACAAGAGAGCGCCATGTTTCGTAAACATTCACTGAAAATTCATCATGAATGTTGTAAAAAAAATTCACATTCATTATTCATTATGAATAGGACACATCAGGACAAAAAATGTGAATTCATACTTAATTCACATTAACTTTCTGATTTGCCTAATATTTTTATTTTTATTTTTTATTATAATTTATTTTATAAAAAAAATAAGTATTTTGTTAGAATTCAATGATTATCTTATATCTATACTATATTATAAAGCACGAATAAAAAACTTTTAAATACAAATTATTAGGCACAATGTACCATCATTTTATGTAAGATTTTAAAAATCTCTTAATTACAAGTATCAAAGCACAAGTTACATATTACTACTACAGACTTCTAACACCCACCAATTTGGTATGTGCAGGACCTTCCTTTTATGTAGACCTTTCCATGTATCACTAATTTTTTTATATAAAAACATTATATTATTAAGCCTAAATTAAACAAATTTATAAAAAAACATTATCACTTTCTCAAAACCAGCCAAAATCGTACTGTAAATCAACAAAAAAATAAAATGAAACATTAAAATCGTGATGTATCTCGCAGCATTGCGTGAGTACGCTTCTAGTATTTTAATGACATCTAGAAAAAATAATCAATTACATATTTAATAATATAATTAAAACAAATTTATAGTTTATAGTAATATAATCTATCTATACTATATTATAAAGCAGACATAAAAACTCTTAAAAACAAATTATTAGGCATAAGGTATCATCATTTTATGCAAGATTTTAAAAATCTCTTAATTTACAAGTATCAAAGCATAAGATACATATTACTACTGCAGTCTTCTAACACCCACCAATTTGGTATGTGCAGGACTTTACTTTTATGCAGACTTTTCCATGTATCACTATTAATTAATATATTATGTTACTATAATTTTGTTTTAATTATTGTTATTCCCAAATCTATCAAGTTCTAATTGTAAAACATAAATCTAATCATGAATCGTAGTCACATGTCATTGATTTAATCTCAAAGATTATAAATCACATTTTCTCTATCTACTCTCTCTCTCTCTCTCTAGATATGTTTTCTAATCGCCTCTAATCTGCTCACTTCCTTACAATCTGATTCACTCACGATGACTTACTTGTTACCACTTACTGATTACAAAGACAACAAGGTATTTATATACTTACACAATTACAAAGAAACAAAAATACAATACATTGACTTTGACTTTATTACAAAATAATTTTGATATTCCATGATAGTTGACTTTCAGCCTTTGACCTCTTGAACTTTCACCTTCAATCTTTATGATCTTGAATCCAACAAAATTTGTGCTCTAACAATCTCCCCCTTTGGATCAAGATCATTAAAAAAAGATTTAGCAATGCGATATTCTCTCTTTAAGCTCATTTTGAATAAACTCCCCTTTTGATCAATCTTTATCATTTCTTGTAATCTCTCCTTTGATACAAAAATGATTTTCTCAAACAATCCACATTCTCCCCTTATCCATATGAAAATTCTGACATTCTCCTCTTTCTTTGATAAGCACAATCTTCAATACTATGTTCTTCAAGAATAATTGACATTCTCTCCCAAAGTTATAAAACCTCTTTCACAAATAAAATTTCAACAAAAACTTCAAAGTCTTTCAGCTTTCAATCAAATCTTGAACAGTTCTCCCATATCTTGAATTTCGGACAATTCTTCAAACTTTTCAACCAACATTTCTTGATATGAACTCTTCTCCCCCTTTTTGATGTTATAGAGCATCTATAACATCAAAACTTCCTCCAAGAAATGTCTTTGACCATCCTGATCTTTCAAGAGCCACTGATTCGTTGATCCGTAACCATGTATTTATCTAGATCTTTTCAAATCCAGACAAAATATTCCTGTAACACCTGAATCAACAAATGAATCAGTTAATATGCCTGTCAGTAACACGAAGTCACTGTGTGTAACGAATACACTTTGGAAAGGAGCTTTTGTTATGTTCACTCCCCCAGGGCTTCCATCCAATCATCGATACACCACAAAGGCAATTTCTATGAATGTTATGACAAGAAAACAAATTCCTTGTGTGTTCGTCCATGTGATAGAAAGAATTAAGCACTGGATGATTGCTTTTTAAAGCTCAAAATTGTGTAAATCACTGAGACAATAGTAGTATAAACACAGACTCAATGTGCATGATTGAAGTGCGAAGGTGAGGCAGACTTCCTTCTGTTTCAATATCTAGATTTTCCAAATGAAAACCAGATAGATTATGTGTTGCGTCCCCAGAAAAATATGAAACATTTTCTTTTTAAGAAGAAAATGAGTGGTTGGTGGGGTTATAAACAAGAGTTGGCATAGGCTATTTGCCTGTTTCAATAATGTTCACGAAAGAATTGTGAAGCACTAGTAATGTGGCTGCCCGACTCAGAATGTAGTTGGTGCAGAGTTTGATATTCTTTTACTCTGATTTCACACCCTCTTTCTTTTTATCATGAAGCGCACATCTAACCAAACTCTCCTTTACATTTTACCTCGTCACACAACCACATTCATTTCTTTTTTACTCCTCACACTCAATCACTATGGATTAACTTCTTGGGTAGGAAACACTGGTTAACGTGAATCCATAGAAGTTTCATTTAAATCCTAGCACAAAGGGCCCATATTGTCCTATTAAGCATATGTTGCTCAAGATAGTTTAACTTGAACAGTTAAAGTGCAAATACAAATGTCAGAGGTATGTATGCTCAAAAGATAATCATGAAGATATGAGCATTTTAAACATATAAGATATTTCAAACAAGTAAATTGAAAGAATGATCATGAATATAAGAGATTTATTTGAAAATCTGACATTGTATGAAAATGATCAGAGTCAAATGATATAGCAATCAAGGCTTATGGTTAACAAAAATTGATATTGTCTATATAAAGCAAAAAAATAGACATTCTTGAAAGACGTTTCGAAATGAATTAACGCTCAAAAATTCATTGAAGTACAAGCGGGGTGTCTTACCATCGAAAAATATGTTTCAAAATTTGGAGACATGGTAAGAACATATTGAACAAAAAGTCAAACCGGTGTGTGTGAATACTTGAAAGTATAAAGAAAAGACAATACGCAAGTATTTATCTTTGAAAACACACGGTTTGTAATCATGTAAGCACAAATAAATTTTGAAAACATTTAAAATCTCACTTCCAATTCATGAAATATGTTGAAGAATCGGGAAGTGGTTTGAACATTAAAGAACATGTTTTCTATTATTGAAAGTTGTTCTTCTTTTAACCATATATGAGATTAAGATAAGAAATTAACATTTTCGCTTCGTCTTAAATCTCATGAAGTCATGCTTAAAGTCATAAAGATTTGATCTTGATAGCTTCTCTCATTCTGCACAAGTCTCAAATTCATGTCAAAGCAACATTATTCACAAAATTTATTCAAATGTAAAAGACATAAAGCAGTAAAACGATTTTTTGGGTCTGAAATATACTAAGTCTGGATAGTGCTGCTGAGTCTGGAAGATTACTACTGCTGAAGACATTAGTACTGCTATTTGAAGTGATTACTACTGCTAGTAGTATTAGTACTGTTTGAACAGTTAGTACGGCTTGGAGAGTTAATACTGCTAGTTGAAAGTTAATACTGCTAACATGTTAGTACTGCTGATGATAAGAAGATACTGCTAGAGGAATTAATGCTGCTTATGTTGATAAAGATGGTTTGTTGCTTGAAGCGAAAGACAAGGAGCTGAAGATAATTATGGAATGGATGATGAAGATCAACGATATTTTCATATTTATCTTGTAATTTGTTTTGTATATAAAGTCTAGAAGTATTAGATTATATATAAACGTCTTTTGTTTTAGAGAGAATAAGCCTCAAGATTATTAGTGATCCTTTCATTAGAGAAGTATTGAACGTCTATTGAGCTTGCTCAACAGATTGAGGCTTTGGTTGTAATCATTAAATTAAATCAATACAACTTGTGATTTGACTTCATACACTGTTTCATTGATTTCTTGTTAAAGTGTTATTCCGCAACTTCTCTAACAAAGTTTCTGAGTGTTTATTTAAATTCTTGTTTTGAATTTCGATCATGACAAGTGGTATCAGAGCCATAGGAACTCAGAAATCAATAATCATCATGGACGAAACAAACGACAGTGTTCTTGTTTCAAAGGTTCCCATGCTCAAACCTAATGATTTTGACATGTGGAAAATCAGGATCAGACAGTATATACTTCTAACAGACTACTCATTGTGGGACATCATTGAGAATGGTCCCTCCAGTGAAGGAGAGATGGGAGCAGATGGCAAGAGACCTCCACCAAAGACTGATGGAGAAAGAAAGATAAGGGAGACTGAGATGAAAACTTTGAGCACTCTACTCTTGGCAATTCCTAATGAATATCAACATCAGTTTTGCAACTTTGGAGAAGAGGTTTTCAGGTACTAAAATCACTAAGAGAAATCAGAAAGCAATTCTCAAGCAACAATATGAAAATTTTATGTCTACAAAGAATGAGTCTATGACTCAAACCTTTGATAGGTTCAACAAGTTTATTGGAGAATTGGCCACTGTTGGTGTCAAGATAGACCAGGATGATGTCAACAGAAAGTTTCTAAGATATTTTGGTGAAGAATGGATAATGTATACAGTATCCTTCAGGCAGAATGATAATCTGGAGGATAAGGAACTTGATGACCTCTACAATGATCTCAGGGTG
Organism: Arctium lappa; assembly: GCA_023525745.1. Lineage (NCBI taxonomy): Eukaryota > Viridiplantae > Streptophyta > Magnoliopsida > Asterales > Asteraceae > Arctium > Arctium lappa. The sequence continues at coordinate 37,017,148 of CM042059.1, forward strand.
TTTGAAGCAGTGGTTGAATCAAAGAAGAAGCCATCTGAATATTCTCACAATGTTGATCTCCTATCATGTACTACTGATTCTTCTGCTAATACAGAATCAGTTAGTGCTGCTTATGGCTCAAAACAGGATGGATCCAATGATTCTGTTTTGGAAGCTTTCCTTGCTAGCCATGCTAAATCTTCTCTTATCAATGATGATCTGGAGCATATCAATGTTGATGATCTTGAAAAGATGGACATCAAGTGGCAAATGGCAATGCTCACCATGAGAATCAAAAGATTCATTAAAAGAACAGGAAGAAAAACCTTTGCTATGAGAAGAGAAGATGGTGTTGGATTTGACAAATCCAAGGTGGAATGCTACAAGTGTCATAAACTGGGGCACTTTGCAAGAGAATGAAGAGGAGGAATTGTTATCCCAGTTTAATCTAGTTGATTAACAATCACAGAACACAATATAGATCAAGAGATATAAAGATCAGAATAACATACCAATCCCTTGAATAAACAATGAAACCTTGTGTGTTCTTGATACCCTTGAATACAGAGAACACGTACGGCTACTTTAATCTCTAAACAACAATTATCAAAGGTTCAAACCCTAAAATGCTAAGCGGGCTTGAGGCCCAATAACTAATAACTATTAGCTTATTACACAATAAACCCTTTAATCTTTAACTATCAAACAAATACAGTTTAGACCCTTTAATCTTGAATACAATTATTTGATCCAACAATCTCCCCCTTTGGATTCAAGATTAAAAAAAATTGACAATAATCTTCAGGTCTTCACTTTTCTTCTCTTTTCTTCAGATATGACGTTGATAGCTTCAAAACTTCAAAACTTTGAAATTTTTTAAATCTTCAGCAGTCTTCAGATTATATTCTCCCCCTTAATATATTCTCCCCCTTTTTGATGAATGGTGAGAATCATCATCATCAAAACTTGTTAAAACAGTCTTCCCCTTTGAGTATGATCAGCAGTAAACACTGTCTTCATGTATCGAGCCCTGTGTGAAATAAGAGCAGTCTTTCCAAATGGAGAAAGTGAATATTTCAATCTTTTCGGATTAAAATATAAAGTAGTAACCATTCGAATCTTTTTAAATTCAAACAGTTAATAGGTGTAACCCTGAATCAACAAATGACTCAGTTAAAATGCCTGTCAATGACACAAAGTCACTGAGTAACACAAAGTTACTATATAAGGAGTTGGTTTTGATGTTGGCTCCCCAGGTCTTCCATTCAATCATCGAATAACACATGATTATCTATGAATGTTCTGACAGAAAACAAATTTATGTGTGCTTGTGCATGTGTATGAAAAATAAACATAGATGATTGCTTTTTTAATATAGGCTCAAAGTATGTGCATCATGATTATCTATGAATGTTCTGACAGAAAACAAATTTATGTGTGCTTGTGCATGTGTATGAAAAATAAACATAGATGATTTCTTTTTTAATATAGGCTCAAAGTATGTAAACTTGTTGAGACATCAACAAATTAAACAAAGACTCAATGTGCATGAGAAAGGGTTCGAAGGTGGGGCAACTTTCCTTCTTTTTCAATATTAGTATCTTCCAAATGAAGAACCAATAGCATATGTGCCGCGTCCCCAGAAAATGTGAAACATTCTCTTTTTGAGAAAAGAATGAGTAGCTGGTGGGGTTGTATACAAGAGATGGCATGGGCTAGGTGCCTTTTTCAATGATAGTCAACAAAGAATGTGAACCAATCAGATTATGTGGATGCCCGGCTCAGAAAGAAGTTTGGTGCAGAGTTTAATATTCTTTTACTCTGTTCTCTCACCCTCTTTCTTTTAATGCTCACTTCTAACCAATCTCTCTTTTCCATTTTACCTCTTCACACACCCTCACTCAATTCTTTTGACCCTCTCCCCTCAATCACTCAGGAAATAATTCCTGGGTAGGAAACACTGGTTATCGTGAATCGATGGAAGTTCTGTTAAGTTCTCACACTGAATCCCATGTATTTTCCTAAAAGAACGTGTTGTTCAACATGCTATTGTACATGTAAGCACAAATAAGCACCGAGTTACATGAAGAATAAAAATTTGGAGAAGTCAAAACATAAGGTGTTTGACAATACGATTCTCCTCCTCAAACTAAAAGAGTTTGACAATTAAGTTCTAAGGAGTTTTTTTCAATTAAGCTCTTTTTCTATTTAAGCTCCCCCTTAACTGAAGATTTTTTTTCTTCAGAAAGCAGAAAAAGTAAAGCACTGAAGTGCGGGTTCTAATCTGATGTGATTAGAAGCCATACTCCGTCGAGGTACGGGTTATAAGCTTATTTAATTAGAAGCCTTTGTTCTTTCTCCCCCTTAAACCTTGGGTGCCTGCAACAAAGATTTAGCTTTTGGTACCCACTGGTATTTGGGTCCTAATGGGTTAGTTGCAGTTCTAGTGGGAGATATGAAGTAAGAACCATACCAGTTATTCACATAATCTTTTCTTACAAAATCATTTGACCCACAGTAGGAACAACTAATTTTCTTTTGTGCTAACCTGATCAATTGATGGATTGTGTAAACTAGATCAGGTTTGCCAAAAGTTTTACCTTTTGTAACATGGTTCCATTTAGCATTTGATGTATGGACAAATGATTCTTCTTTCTTCTTCTCCTCCGAGGATCCTTTAACTCTCCAGATCCAGTTTCCTCTTTCTTTCTCATCATCCCTTCTCCAGAAGTTTTTCTTTTGAGACTTAGTCTTCGTGAAGTTACCTAAACCATCAACATTTTTGTCATAGAAAAGGTTAGAAGGATGAATATGATCAGTAGATTTAGAAGTAAGACAATCATCTAAATCATAGAAAGGACTATAGAAAACATTTGAAATATGTGAACTTGAAGCTGTTTTTAATGAACTATCTGAATCATCTAGATCATCTCTTGGTGATTGAGCTATTGACTCTGGCGTCTTGTGCTCAGTCAGCTTCACCTTGAATACGATCTCTTCAAGTTCCTTTATCTTTGAAGATAAATTGTTTCTTTCCTTTTCAATCATATCAAACTTCTCATGCAACTCAGATTTTGCATTATTCTCCTTCATGATGTTTGTTGACAATTCAGATAGCTTTCCTGTCAGCTTGGCTATCTCGGTCTCAAATATTTTCTTTTCTTCAGAAAAGTATTTATATATATCCTTCAGCTCCACTTTCTTCTTCTCATTCTCAGCCTTTTCTCTTTAAAGAATGATAACCTTCTCAAAATCTGAAACTTGTTGAGAAAGCTTAACACATCTAAGCTCTAAAGATTTCTTCTCTTCAAAGGCTTTTCTGGATAAATCAGAGAATTTCTTGGCAAAGTCTTTTCTTTCTTTCTCAATCTTCAATATTTCATCTTGAACTATTGTATTGTCTCTGTCTTGGGTTGCCTTTTCTTTCATCGTATTAGTCTCAACCTCAAGACTGAGAACTTTATCTTTCAATTTGTCTCTTTCAGCAAAGACTTGAGAATTTGTCTTTTTAAGCTCTTGTGATGTCTGAATAACAATGTTTGCTCTTCCTCTAAGCTCATCAAGCTCTTTTTGCATTGATTCCTTCGTAGACCATGTAGAGCTTGACTCAGATCTTTTCAACTTTTGCTTGAAGATCCAATATCTCTTTTTCTTTAGACTCAAATATTCCTGCAAAGTCAATTATAGAATCAGAATCTTTTGAATTTTCTATTAAAGCATTGGTCTGAATAAGAAGAGATGAGTTCTGAATCTGTAAAGCCGAGTTCTCAGCTTTAAGAGGTGATATCTCGGATTTAAGCATTTTTTCCTCTTTGTCATACTCAGAAATAATGTTAGAAGATATTGCTAACTGTCCAGCAAGACATTTAGCCTTTGCTTTTACTTCAGAAAGAGTCACGTTGTTGAAATCAAGGCTGTAACCTTCAGACATCTTTAGCTGTATGGTTAGAAATCAAACTAATCTGTATCAAGACAACCAACTAGAAGAGATCGTTAGAATCAAGTATAAGATAAAGACTACACTCAAAAAATTTCAGAAAAATAAATTTCCAAAAATAATTAAATGCAAAATTCTCAAACAGTAGATAAAATCAAACAGATTAATACTGAAAATAAGAAAATTTTGATCACGAACAGAACTTTATCCCCCTTCGCAGACTTAGCACGGGGTATGGGGGCAGCGCCCCTAGAGAAAAAATTTTAGACATTTAGAGGCCATATTACAGTTTGCAAAATTTTGTCTAAGTGTGGAAAAGTGTGAAATTTTGCTCGACCGATGTGCTGCTTGACCGGTGTCCTGCTGTCGACCGGGATGAGGCGATCGGTATGTATTCGACCGGTATGGTGCGACCGGACCAAGGTAACGACCGAGAAAGAGTGTTCGACCTGTAAGTTCCTTCGACCGGTAGACTTCTGTCGACCGATATGTTGCTTACCGGTTTGAATTTGACCACTATCAGATTTTGATACGGTCGACCGGTATGATTTAATGACCAGTAAAGTGTGAAGACCGATAATATGTATGGACCGGTATTGATCTGGCGACGAGGCAATTGAATTGACTTGTATCGGCTGTGAGTATACCGAGCGACCGGACAATTGTATTGACCGGTGATTATGCAATCGGTATGAGGACCGATATGTTCTTGAACGTCTCAACCGGTATGTTCAATAAGGACGACCCAAAATACGATTAACAGCCCAGAAATCACACAAAACCCAGAAGTTGTATGCAAAATTTAGACTTTTATACCCTAAAACATATATCAAACAAATTGTTAAGTCTAAATATTGTATCCAAGATTTAATAGGAAAGTCAAAGATGTAAAAGTCAACATTGTCTTTGTAATAGACTAGTCAAAGCATGTTTAGTTTCCTTAGTGGTTAAGTCTTAGTTAATCTTGTGGTATAAATAGGCTTTTAGCCTTGTGGCTTTGTAAGAATTTTGTAACTAGAGTTGTAAGCTTGTCTTTGTAATATTCTGACTTGTGACTAATGGATTCAAGATCTACTTTCTTTCTCTAGTTTCTCTCTCTAGTTCTTGATCATAATATGAGAATTTGTTAAGTCTGATTTTATAGTAATCATTGTATTTATAGGACTTGGTTTTTATTGTGTTTAGAGCATATCGGTATTATATCTGACCAAGGGTATTTAAGTCCCTTTGGTCTTTGTGACTTGTAACAAGCATCATACGCACATCTTTGTGAAATCTGGTTTTGCGCTCCATCTCTCTTTCTCTCTACTTTCTCTCTCTAAAGTTCTAGTGATCTTGGATTTACAATTGGTATCAGAGCAATCTAGATCTTGAGAGGATTGAGAGATTGTTTTACTGAATCTGAATTAGTGATCGAAATCGAAAATTTGATCGATTTTCTTGATTTTTTCAAGAAAATCTCGTTTTCTTGATTTCTCACAAAATTTGGATATGTTTCTGGTTAAATTCGTGTGATTTTGATTGTTTTAGATTCTTTTTGATTAGTCGATCATGTTTGATTCATAGTGTTTTGCCTAAAAACAATGTTTTGATATTCAATTTTGCAAAATTGTGATTTTTTGGAAAAACGGGTTTAGTTACTGTTCTATTCAAGAATTTGAGTATTAGTGTGTTTTAATCGATTTTGGTTATTAATTGTTGTTAGAATTGTGTTTTCGAAGTTCAGTTCATGCATTTCTTGGTTAAAATTCTTGATTTGATCTATTTTTGTGAAATTTTACGAGTTTATGAACTGTGCGCTTCATTCTTGTAAATGTGCGGGTCATTCATCTTATTGTGCGGGTTATTCAAGAATTATGCGGGTCTATCATATCTTCAAGTGCATGCCCCGTTGAACACGCATATCTACAAGTGCGTGCCCAACTGAACCCGCAAAGCACAAAGTGCGTATCATTCTGCACACGCATAGCTTCAAGTGCGTTCCATCAAGGAGCCGCATACCCCCTTATGCGTTTCACTCGTGACCCGCATTCCTTCCTATGCGTTTCACTCGTGACCCGCATTCCTTCCAATGACCCGAATTCCTTTGTGACCCGAATTCCTCTGTCTTAGTTAAAAAAAAAAAAAGTCATCTAAATTTTTTTCTTTTTAAACTTTGTGTCATAACAAGTGTTTTTCAAATTTACAATTTTTAATAATTTTTTTTCTTTCGATTTTTTTAATTCTATCTGATCTGTTCTTTGATTTTCTGGTAAATCAGCTATGGATTCTGCCAAGTTTGCTCTCCAAGCTAGATTCTACTCAAATGATCTAATGATGCAATTGGGAACAGATACTCGTCCACCAGTCTTAATCAACGAAGATGAGTTTACACAGTGGCAAGATAGGTTCATAAATTTCATTGAGTGTCAGAGTAACGGAGAAAATATGATGAAATCTTTTACTGAAGGACCATTTGTCAAGCCAAAAGATGACATTCCTTTGACTGCTGATGAAATAAACGTGAAAAAGCCGATAGAGAAGCAAAGTCCAATTTGATGCTGGCTCTGCCTAACACGATCTACAATCGAATTGATTGTTTAAAACATAATCCGAATATGATGTGGACACAATTAGAAAAGATCATGTTTGGGTCATCAGTTGCTACTCAGATTCGCCAGACACGCTTCATGAACAACTTTGAGGAATTTAAGGCGTAGGACAATGAATCTCTGAAGGTTATCTTTGACCGGTTTTGCGCTGTGATTAATGATCTTAGAAAGATTAAAGTGGAAAAGACTGATCTGGAAACAAATATGAAGTTCCTTAATTCTCTTCAGCCTGAGTGGAATAAAGCATGTCACAGATTGAGGAACGATGTCAGAATCTCAACAATGCAGATTCAAGAGTTTTACGAGATTCTGCTAACTGATGAGAGCTTGGTGCTAGAGAAGAACGCCAAGCTAGATAAGAGGAACAAAAAGACAGTAGATCCGGTAGCTCTTCTCACGAAGCAATTATCTGAAAAAGCTTTGTCTGATAACACTTATACCGGATCAACTAATGATGATGGAGAGGCCTTACAGCAAGCTATGATCCATCTCTCTCAACATTATCAGAAGAAGTTTCAACCGAGATCGGGTTCCAACTCTTCTCGCTTCACTCCTATGCCTAAAGCAAAAGTATCCGAGCCAAAGAATACTGCTTGCTACAACTGTGGAAAGTCGGGTCATATATCAAAGGAGTGTAGAGCAAAGAGAGTTAAGGACTCAGTCTATTACCGACGGAAATTGGAGCTGGCTGAGAAAAGAGAGAATGGAAAAGCTTTGCTAGCCGAAGAAGAACTTTGGTTGGATCACTCTGATGACGAAGCTGGTAACGTAGAGATCGCTCACTTATGCTTAGTCGGAGATGACCAGTCAGATGATTCTGATATTGACGAGGATGAGGTATATTCTAAATTTGATTTTAATTTCATTACCTCTCAGTTGAATATCATAATTAATGCTTTGTCTGATTTTCGCTCTAAATTTTTATCTGAAAAGAATTTAAATGTTGAAAAGTCAGATTTGATTAACAAACTGAAAATTTCCTTGAAAGATGAAAAATCAATTTTAGAAAATACTAAAGACATCTTTCAAAAGAAATTGGATGATTTGGAAAATTCAAACAAAACTTATCTTGAATCTTTGATTGACATGACCAAATTAAAAGATGGGTTTTTAGATAAAATAATTAAGTTAGAAGAAAAACTTTATCGAAGAGACCAATCTGAACAAACAATTTATATGAACAAACCGAGGAGTGAAGAAGCTGTAAAACATAGATGGGGACTTGGTTTTGACAATCCTCATTGTTTAAACAAAGTGATAGACGAAGTTACCATCTTATATAAACACGAATATCTAAAACTTGCACACTATGGTCCACAGTATAAATTTCATTGGACTAGTGAAAA